>OU830592.1:36147500-37347500 GCA_917563855.2 Limnephilus lunatus | reverse complement strand
CATATCCTATTGGTGGCAGACCAGAGTTTACGAGGCAATTAGAACCCAGATTCAGGAGGATATTGAAGAACTGAAAAAGAAGAGCAGAAGTACTAACAGGTTGGAAATAAAATTACTGTAGAATTTATTATAAGAATTAGTTACCTTTTTCCTGCTTCATCCAGCAGCCACCGGTATGTGAAGTTGAGCATGTAGTAGATGCTGAGGAAGCAAAGCAGGTCCAGCCATACTAGCTTGTAGATACTCGCCTTCCATCTGGAAAATACATATATTTAAACCAATTTATAAACAATAACACAATTAGAAGTAACTATCTACATACTTGTTTGCTACCACAGAACAAGTTACAGCTAAGGATGTAGCTATAGCGTTCATTCACACGAAGGGTTTCGACCCTAAGATGGGGGTCTGATCGCTTGATGGGAGCCCTTGGTTACACCTTTTGAGGTAGTAACGTAAAGCATACAATTAAATTATGCAACAAATTGATGTACGCCCTTGGTTACACCTGTTGGGGTAGGAATGTCAAGCTTACAATTAAATGGTGTAACAAAATAATATACGCCCTTGGTTACACTCCTTGAGGTAGTTAATGTAAAGCATACAATTAAATGATGCAACCAAATTATATACGCCCCTAATTACACCTATTGAGGTAGGTAATGTAAAGCATACGATTAAATTAATGGTGTAACAAATTAAGGATTTATTAAAACAATTTTAAACTTTTATCCATTTTTTTATGAATGCTACCGGTTTGAAACATATTTAATTAACAAATAGGATTGTGTTTGAAAATAACGAGAATTAGTTTTTGAACTTAGTTATTTATTTAGTGTGCTCAATGATCAGATGAATAGAACCAGGTACTTCTCAACCCTATAGCTCAAAATGTGTATGCCATAGTCGCACTAAGTCACAGTTGATGGAACTCCTGTACAAGATCAGATTAAAACAAACAAAAAAGTTTTAAGAAATACTGCTATTTTCGTTGCACACGCTGTGTAAAACACTCACGGTTTAAATTAGTGTATTAGATAGCAAATCCATTCAAGACACGACAAATAATAACGTGACACCTGTTGGCCGCAATCTTATTAACACCAAATACTAAAATTTGACAGGAGCTCATAAATCAATGCAGATTAATGTTAATACAGACATCCGATCCGTTCGTCACCCTTTCGAATATTTAAACTAATAATAATTCATCTTCTTGAGAGCATTGAAGTTTCGTGTTCTGACTCATGCCTAGAGATAAGGATGGCATAATAATTCTGTTCAGTTATTTAAATATGTAACAGTTCCGCGAAAATAGGAAAATTCATGGGAAAATCTCGTCACTACTGACATAATGAGCTAATAAAGTTTACAAAATCACTCATCATCTTGTTAAAGTGGGAAAAGTATGACGTATTCTTTATGACACTGCTGATTCTGTAATACAGCATTAAGGATATAACAATAGTAAGCAAGTATAATACTAGTCGTAAAAATAACATTGAATAGCTTTATAGCTAGCTGATGCTATAAACTACGAGTATTTTTGAAATTAAAATCGTAAACATAGAGGCGTAGCGACAAACCCCCGAGCCTCAAGGCTCCGTACTAAGCATTCAAAAATAATAAGAAGGCGGTTGGAAAGGGAGATATATGTAAATATGAATGTTAGAGGGGGCGCGCTAATATAAAAAAACGATAATAATTAAGCGAAAATTGTGACAATATTTAATATAAGTAAAATTTTAAGCAACCCCCGACTTAAAAAAGAGCTGATAATAAACGCCTGAACAGATTTTCATGAATTGTAGCTAAGAACCATCTCGATCACGTCAGCTTTCAAACAAAAAAAACCGCATCATAATCGGTCCATTCGTTTAGGAGCTACGATGCCACAGACAGACACACAGAACGTCAAACTTATAACACCGCTCCTTGCGTCGGGGGTTAAAAACAGGAATCATTTAAAATATGGAAAAAATCTTTCGGCAAATGTCTTTGAAGCATTTGAAGAAACACTGTTTCATACCCTTAGCAAGTTAAATAATAGAAAAATGTGTTTTTATTAAGTTTCGGAGAATTTCATATAATTACCTTTCGGCTCAGCAAATGTATAGATATTATCTTCAAAAATAACATCATTTTTTAAGAACTTAAAAACAAGTGTTCAAGGAAAATATGTTATAAATCAGAAGAAAATCGAAATGCTGGGTCTAAAGAAGTCTATAAAAAGGACCCAATCTCAGAATGAGTGAATAATATTTTGTTTCACTTCAATAATGAACTATGAAAATGCCTGTCGAGGCTTTGGGCAAGTTCAATGTGCTACATTCAGATAAAAATAATGGTTCCATGCCAACTCAGAATCAACTCAACTCAACACCTCTTTGAAAAGTGGTTAAAAGCTATGAAAAAAAATATTGATAAATAGCTCATAACCTAACCTAACCTAACCTAACGTAACCCCAATTTTTTATATTTTTGTTTTCATCTGTGTTTATTGACTTTTCAAAGGAGGCGTTGAGTTGAGTTCATTCTGAGTTGTCCGGTCACCAAAAATAGTGTGTGACGAGCATATTATTATTTGCACCTTGAGATCGCACTATATCATTATTTGTTTTGTCAATAAAGTTGTCATTTGAAGCTCATTGACACGCGTCGATTTAGGCGAAATTTTTTTTTCAGAGGCTGCAGAATACATTTTTGTTGCTTGCTGAAAATTGTTGCACTAACTAGACAGTGCAGCCAGTATATGAACGAAATTAAATTGCTATACATTTAACATGCATTCGACCGAGTCTAAATACGAGCAAATAGGAAAGAGAATAATAGCGCTGCATGCAAAAATTGTAGGTAAACAATTTTTTTTGTCAAGAAAACAACATACTCATAATTCATAATTTTGTGCAATTAAATGTCCTGACACTATCGCTACGCCACTGAATGAATATATTTCCTTCTGTGATGTTGGGTCGACCTCTAATGTAGTAATATGAATCACAACGCAGTTTCCGGTTGATTCGGGAGATACTCGTATGCAGTACCGGATTATCCCTAAGGCAGAGTAGGCAACTGCCTAGGGGCCCCGCATCGGCTAGAGGCCCCGCGCCCCAAGAAAAAATAACTTGCGTCAATGGTTCGACTCACAATAAGTGAGCAACTCCGGCACCCATTTTGGAAAAAGTCAGCTTTCAAGATGTTTTAAATATTTTATTTTTTTATTACGAACATTTATAGGTTAATAACATTACATGCATTAAAGAAAACAACAAATTATAATAATTAGGTTATTACCCACTAACTGTTCACATCACGCACAAATAATAAATAAAAAGTCAATCATTAAAACAAATATTTAAACATAGTTGTATTTTACTTTACTTTCCTTCGTATCAATGGGGATATGATTATAGGTGCCGTGTGTGGTTTATATTGGCAATTGTTTTGTTTTTTTTTGCTTTTATTTCTAATGTTTAAAATATAAATGTTGCACAAGCTTTAGTGTGCACTACCTAACTGCTTGCTAAAATTCTTTGTTTCTCTTCATACCAAGGTTGTCTGGAAGAGATCACTTTAGTGATAAGACCGCTCATTGTACTATTGTATTCGTTTAATTTTTTTATTGAATGGGGGTGAAGGCATACCTTTGAAATGTTGTAAAAAAACAGATTAATTATGAATAAAATTACGTTGTGGTAGAAAAAAATGTTTGGAAGTTAGAAAAGGGTAAAGTGCAGTGGCGGATTAAGCCCGGCAGAGGCACGGGGCGGAAAAGCTGAATGACCCCCTCCCCCCCCCCCTAGTTTAAGAAGTTGATGTAATTTTACAAGCTTTTTCTTCAGTTCATACGGGCCTCTGACTCTGGGGGGCCTCCAAACGCCTTGCTTTGATCAAATCTTAAACAAAGCTTTAAGTCACCAGGCCACTGTAAAAAAATGACATTTTTTAAAATTAATTTTCTGAAGATGCATTTGTTAATAATGCTCTCACCAAATGTTTTAAGGAAATTCGTAAAATTGACGGAGAATTAACCGTTCAGCAAAACTTTAAACGCGTTTTTCTCGAAACTGCTTTTTTCAACACGGTTGACAACATATTAGAAAAACTATACATCCGATCTGCATGCACTAAGTCTTAAACTGTTAGTAAATCCAGTCAGTATGGCACCACTTAGAGATTTCTTTTATAAAAGGCCCCCTTCTATTTTTTTATGAACAATGAAAATTTCACATAAGAAATCGAAATTAAAATTCATTGGTCCGCCATTTTTCCTTATTTTTAAACAAAATTCACCTACATGCTGAAATAGACACTAGATTTTCATTAAGACTTGCAAATCGAATGTATAGAGGTTAGAAAATGTGTTAACAAAGTGTAGAGAAAAACACATTCAAAGTTTTGCTGAAGGATAATTCAACATACAAACTGGCCTGAAGAACCTACGGTTGTAGCGAAACCCGGTCGGCATGTAGTATACATGTATAATAAAAGTGGTGCTTAATAAGTTATTGTTTCACATAAAATACTGTATCTCTGTCAATTTTTCGAATATCTTTAAAACATTTGGTGAGAGCATTTTTAACAAATGCATCTTTCAGAAAATGAAATAAAAAAATAGAATTACAAAAAAAATTTTTTACAGAGTCCGCCTTAAGTGGGAATTAACAGACAAAACCGGAAATATGTCGTTTTTAAATCAAATTTTAGACGTATTGACTCTTTTTTACCACAAAATTATAAATTGATTTCGAAAGACTGTTCTTTTATCTAGTAAAGCTATGTTTTAAATTTTGAGAAAATATGTTTATTTTTAGTACATTAAGGTTTTACCGTAGGGCGTTTGCAGATTTGCTAAATTTTCAAACAAAATTTTGTATTATACAACACACTTTTCAAATTATATAATCATGGAGTAAAATAAATCAATAAATTATCTGGGAAAGATATGTTTCAGAATTTTAATTTTAGTTTAAATAAAATCATTAAAAAAGGATCCGCGAATATTTAAAAAAAAAAAAACATTTTTATTTTGCTTAGACATTATTGAAAAATTATAAATACATATGATCAAAAAATAATTAGAAAAAGTACATAATTTGAATAGTTTTATAATCACGAGTTTGATTATTTTTGAATTTAGGTATGTATCAATGCAAATTGTGAATGAAATAATATCGTTATATTGAGCTATTATGTTAAAATGCTGTTATGGAGAATAATTCATCTTTCTCATCGGAATCACCCTGTACAGTTGCAAGAGTACGATCGTAAGATCATCGTTCGACGAAATTTAAATTCTCGGCCGCTGATTAATGGCATTAAAGCCTTGTTTTAAGGATTTGATAAAGGGGACATGGAAGCGTTTGAGGGCCCCCGAGGAACCCCCCCCCCCCCCCCCCCCCGTTAGTCCACCATTGGTAAAGGGGCCCCGAGACGTGCATTGCCTAGGGGCCCCGACATGGTTAATCCGGCCCTGCTCGTATGTGTATGAGTATGAACTATGAACATGCATTCAGGCAGTAACCATAAAAATAATTATTGTTATGTGATTCTTAGCCAATTTGCAACGCTCGTCGTTGCAATTTAACCCTCTCGTCGTCCTCATTCTCAATAGGCTTCATTTTGCAATTTTAATGATCTGGGATATTCCGAGATTTGTTTTGAATGTTCCAGACTATTCCCGAACATTCCACAACATTCCAGAATGTTCAGGAATGTTCTCGAATGTTCCCGGAATGTTGTGGAATGCTCTCGAATACGCTCGAATGTTCTAGAAATTTCTAGATGGCGAAACTTCCAGTACTTATATCTTCAAAAGCACGCCCTTCGGGTACCTTCTTCATGGATGAGGGATAGAGAGCTACCCCACCCGCTTGCTAGCGGCCCGCTACCCGCTGCCTGAATTGAATATTTGAATTTTTTGGCTTTTCTCTACTATAATAAGCATGTTTTATACATATAAACCTTCCTCTTGAATCACTCTATCTATTAGTACCCTTTATACGTAGAGTTCGGAGCGGGACGTGCCCCGCGCCACTTCAGGCCGCCGCGCGCGGCGCGCCGCGCAGAAAAGTAAAAACCGAAAGTAAGATAACGGATTACAGCGCAGTTCACTGTAAGACTTTTCTGCGCGGCGGCCTGAAGTGGCGCGGGGCACGTCCCGCTCCGAACTCTACGTGTAAAGGGTACTATTGGTGAAAACCGCATGAAAATCCGTCGCGTAGTTTAAAAGATCTAAGCGCACATACATTTTGAGCGACTTCATTTTATACTATGGGGGCATCCATTAATTACGTGAGCACAAACGGGAGGGGTCCAGCAAAATCTCTAGTTACTTGAAAAAAATAAACGAATTGGCTCAAATTTATCTCACCGGGGGAGGGGGGGTCTAGATTGGAAGAAAAACTGCTCAAGTAATTAATGAATGCCCCCTATGTAATGATTGATTACCAATTGGCAGTCTTTGGGTTGTTTCTTCAATTTTTAGTGCGCGGTGTGTGGTGCGTGGTGTACACGGCGTGGATTTTGTTTTCATAACTCTCACACGTAATATAACAGATCTTTTCATTTTTAGATGGTATTCCCAATTGGCGTATCCACAGTGAAGAGAGATTCAAAAGGGAATCTACTGATTCCTGAAAGTCTCTCCTCATCACGATGAAATAAATATAATGATAAGTAAACATTATTTACCTAACGCCACTTTTATAACGAGTTTCTTTCTTAAAAGGAAATACATTTCTACTTTCACGCCGAATGAAAATAAAGTTATTGTATATGACATCTGTTGACATAGAGTCATGTGTTCAGCACTTGACTTGACATAATTCCTAGGGAGCTATAATAATATTTGCATAATCTGACTTTGCTCATTATTATTCACAGGCGGCACATCCGGATTGCGAATAACGAATGAATGTCCGCGGAATGGATGCGGGCGGCATCCGACAAATTAAATAATGTTGCATGGCTTTTATAAAAAATACTAATTGACCCGGCGAACTTCGTACCGCCTCAGAATCAATAACTTTACGTTGTGTCAACTTATTAGCTGAATTAAATTCAGTTCAAGTTAAAAATTACACAATTAAGCAATTATCGATGCGCAACTGTCCGTGTTTTGTTTTTGTCAGTATCAGAGATGGCGTTGTAAGTATTTATATTTTTGTGATTTTCTTACTTTTCCACTTACTTACAGGAACTGCGTTTCATTTTCTTTATGCGTGTGAGGGAGATTTATTATAATTATCATATTTTTCCTCTGGAGGGGTGCAGACATACGTTCATTGTTTGTCTCATTTTCGACTATAGATATAAGTGTGTAAGAAAGAGGGGCAGCATGAACAAAAGCTAAACAATCAGCACATTTACATTTGACGTTTTTGAATTTTTGGAATTCACTATTATATTTATCACAATATTGCTGCAGCCATTGATGTATACATATTTACCTCAATGGCTGCAGCTCTTTCAAAATATGAGAATTCGTTTCATACAAAATGTATGAGGAAAAGAATATTCTTCATCATTTTTTTTAGCATTTTTCCGATGTTTTAATAGCTATTCTGCTATTCGGGCGGAGACGAATCCAACAAATCAAAGATCATAAAAATCGATCCAGCCGTTCTTGAGTTATAAATGGTGTAACTAACCCGACTTAGTTTACATATTATTATATAATATATAAAGATTACGTATACGGCAAAACGTGTAAATGACGGAGTGCAAGGAGTCTATAGGGAATAACTGTCGGGAAAAACCTACTGGCAGCGGTGATCCCCAGGCAGTTTCAGGAAAACTAGGGAATGAATTAGAACCAACTTCTAGCTGAAGTCCCCGGCGATGCCAGGGCTTTACACAGAGTTTTCAAAATATGTGTAGACAGTGACCTTCCTCTTGTTTTGAAAGTCACATGTGCAAAATTTCATCAACCTCGACATAAACCTGTAGATTTGCATACAAATCGAATCCACACCGCCCGCTCGCTAGCCCGCTCGTCTACCACATTCAGACATCCTCCTTTATATATTTCAACCAATCTACACAAAACCTACACAAATTATATATCTAAACCTTCCTCATGAATCACTCTATCTATTGGTAAAAACCGCTTGAAAATCAGTTCAGTAGTTTTTAAGTTTATCGCGAACAGACAGACAGACAGACGCGGCGGAGGACTTTAATTTATAATATGTAGAGATAATGATCATTTTTCCATTCCAGTTTTAGGGCAGAAATATCCCAGGTAGCTCTGTTATGTTATTAAGAGCGTTTAACCAGCCAGCGGCCGAAAATCCACATTTCATCGAAAGATGTTCTTACGATCGTATAGGGCGGTTCCAAAGAGAAAGATTAATTACTCTCCGTGCCAGCTTTTTAAAATTATAACTCAATATCGATTTTATTTCATTCCAAATTTGCTTTAATTTATACCTACATCCAAAAATGCTGAAAGACGTGTCGATAAAACTATTAAAATTATGTGCTTTTTGCAATTATTTTTTGATCATAAGTATTTATCATTTTTCAATAATGTCTGAGCAAAATAAGAATGTAAAAAAATCTGAAATATATTAGTCTGTAAGTGCGCAAATAAATACATAAACGGACTAATTTTCGTCAAGAAACGCGTGTAGGTACGTATTTATATTTTTAATGATTTTATTTAAATTAAAATTCTGTAACATACGTTTACCAGATAATGTATCGATTTATTTTACTGCATGATTATATGATTTGAAATGGGTGTTGTATATTATAAAATCTTTTTTGAAAATTTAAAAAATCTGCCAACGATCTATGGTACCTATAACCTTATTATACTTAAAATTAATATTTTTTATCGAAATTTAAAACATACGTTTACTAGATAAAATAACAATCCTTCGAAATCAATTTATATTTTTTTGTGGAAAAGAGTCAATACGTCTAAACACTAATTTAAAAATGACATATTTCTGGTTTTCTCTGGTTATACGCTCTAATGAAATAAACATTTACTTTCTTTATTTACCAGAAAATATCGTTTTATTCCGAGTATAATAAAACCTTCAAATGCATATCTGAATTAATGTAAATACCGACTTATGAGTGAATGTCATATAAGTGTGATGTCATATAAATGTCATTGGAAAATTGAAAACTAAAACATATCATAAAATCGGAGTATTTTGTTCTGTAATTGGTATGCTCAGGTACGTTGTGCTATTATAAAATGAGAAGGTACGAATATTAATAATTATGCATCATGGATATAATGTACGTTGTGCTATTGTAAAATGAGTAGGTACAAATATTAATAATTATGCGTCATGGATATAAAAAAATATATTTAATTCAACTTCATTGGTTAAATAGGTTACGTTAGGTTAGGTTTTGGTATATCTTTCAGTTTTCTTTTTTTCATTGCTTTTAATAACTTTTCAAAGATGCGTTTAGTTGAGTTGATTCTGAGTTGTCATGGAACCCAATTCGATTCGATTTCTCCTAAAAAACATATTATTCTCCAATAAAAATAACAAAAAGTGTATCAACTCTAATCCTATTTCCTGTTGCATTACGGGTAATAATAAATATCAAAAACTAAAAACTCGGACAAAATATATCTTCTTATACATAAAAACCAATATTTGTTTGTTTGTTTGTTTGTTCGTGTTTTATGAGCTGCCATACTGTTCATCCGATTGCGATAAAACTTTGGTAATATGTTGTGCGCAAGCCCGCGAAGGTTATAGGCTATAAATGGCTCTGGCGTTATGAAATTTGTATAAATAAACATGTGTGTATTTCATATATTTTAGCGGCAGCGAGGAAAGGCAGGATGGTGAGGGGAACGGGGGAGGGTTCACGGGAGAGGTGACGAGGGAGGGGGAAGGCGGGGAAGTTGGAAGGGGAATTTTTATTACTTTTATTTAATACCATACTTTTTTTGATTACACAAGAATCAGGCTAAAGAAAACCCACAAAGAAAAATACTGTAAGTACCTAAAATTAAATTTATTGACGAGTATTTTTATTTTACAAAATAAACGTGCCTTAGATCAGGATTTAGAATAGGTACATGTTTGCGTTAATAAATTATCTGATTTTCTCACTTCTCGTCATTCGCCTGGTGCCCCATTCCACTAATGCACACGTATGTGATAACTCCCAGCTGTTTCGTGTAGCTAAATACACTGCACAATCAGGTCAATGTCACAACACTTGCATGCGGTCGGTCAAGTTGATAATAAAACTAATTCCATCCACAGTAATAAAAATTAACTAGATAAAAAAAATATGTATTTGGCATTACAATGTGAACCCCCCTAAAATGGTAATTTATTTTGTTCACGTTTGTTATTGTTTTGTAGTATTATCAATGGATACCGCGAAACTATTATGTCATGGCAAATTATTAAATTTATTTATTCATTAATTATCCAGAGTTTAGAAGAAAATTATACTACAACATGATAATAAATACCTAATATGAGAATGTTTATTGTATCAAGTACCTCAAGCTAATCTGAGGGACTTCAAATAATTAATTTATAGAAATAATCTGGCGTAATAATCGAAATATCGGTTTCTGACAATTTTCATAATTCAGTTTCTGAAAATTTTCATAATTCGGTTTCGTAAAATTTTTATAAAAGAATAATCGGTTTCCAAGTACATATTATGTTGATAAATTGATTTTTCTGGCAATAGAATAATCGAACGAGATCGCAGCAAGAGGTTAGCAGCGTTTGGTGACTTAGCAGGGGTGCCCGGGATTATAAGGTGAGGTTTGCCTAGGTCTTGGCGGCGCATGTGTTTGCCCACCTATTGCGTGGCGGGCCGGGAGAGACTGGTTTAGGGAGTCCTTTTGATTTCTCTATTTCTCTAGCCGGACTCCAGACTTGCACCGCAGTGGGAGGGTGGGTTCCCGTTGACCTCCAGAGTTCTACCCACCCCTAATGCCTTTTTCCTTCCTAGAACTTCCTCCCCTTCCTTTCAATAAAAAATACCCTTCATATAGAATCCCCAAAGATGACATAGGCCCTGAGGGATATTTTTTTTCAGAACCTCCTGTGTGGAACTAATGTAAAAAAATCCAAAAATTCTGATTACCTAGTTTCCGTAGCATTTTAATAATAAATTAAATATAGGAAGATATCTGACAATTTTGATAAATTGTTTTCTGTAACAATTTAAAATTACAATATCATGGTACGAAATAGTGGGTTATAGACATGGGGGATAAACCAAGATTAAAAGGTATCTAAACCAAGAAAAATTTAAGGTGAAAAAGCTCATGGGGATCTTGAGGCCCTTTTAAAGAATTGAAATCGTCCGTGAAGAAAACGCCAGTTTGTAAAAATCACAGGGCAACGTTTCCCAAAAAGTAAAATTCATAATGATGTGTTTCCGTATCTTGACGAACGTTTAATTATTTGAGAAGAGTCATCAAACTCATTATAATAAATCGGTATTTGACCTCTGTGAAGAAATGTGGAAAGATGAGTAATGAGTATTATTAGTAGAACTGAGAGGAATAAAAAAAGGATTTGGAACAAGTTCAAGAATAGGCACAACAGATGCCACCATGTCTGCCAAAATATAAAAAGGAGTGTATATTGTAAGCACGGGGTTTAATTGCTCGATTCCATTTAACTGAAATGTCATTGGAACAGACCGATGACGACATTATAGCCGGAATAGAACAAAGAGATATACCAAACGATCTATGAACAGGGGCACAGTCAAGTTCAAAAGGGTTCAAATGGAGTCGTCATTAAATGAAAACAAATCACTTGGTATACATAATTTATTTTATTATTTAGACACCTTGGTTATTCTTTGATTATTTTGTGTCAATTTATAGAGGTTTTTAATATTTAAATGCAATTATTACCTATTCTAAAAAAAATACATATACTTTATTTCATTGTTTTAATTAATTAATCACCACTGTAATGGTTTTTGTCTATAGGTACTTATTTTTTTTATGATAATTTTTGATAATTTTCATTGTACCTCACGAAGGAACCATTGGTTTCGAAACAATTTAATAATTTTGATTAAATGAGTGGTGAAAACAAAGTGATTTGTTTCCATTTAATTAAAACGACGCCACAAAGTAAATTTGCGATTATTGAAGAAGAAATTATAATTATTCACTTGAGAGTTTTGCGAGTCTTTTCTTAAACCGCAAACAGACCGCAGCTAAAAGTAAACCCGGTGCCTTTTCTATAATTGATCCGTTACCATAATACTCCGGGCAAATTTTTGGTATTTTTGTAAAAAATTTAGGAAAATCATTCCAGTATTTATTATTTTTTAAAATTTTATATTAACTCCGTACAGACAGCCCCGTCGAAAATTATTTGACTGGGCCTAATACATATTTTAGGATGCTTTGAGTAGGGTCTGTTTCAGGAAAAGAAGTAGTGAACCTGGTTCTTGATGAGATCAATGTTGTAGGAGGGAGGAAACACAGAGGCTGGCAAATCATTCATGGCCGAGCTGCGAACACATGTATGAGTCAAGCAAAAGCAACACGTTGTTTAGTTTGAACTAATTCCCTAAGAGTATTTTTTTAGAAAAATATCATATTCCGTCATTCTGCCATATTATACTATGCAAATTATTATTTAATTTTTGATATGCATGTAATAATTATCATAACAATATTTTATAATGATTAGTTGGAAGTCCGTGACAGAGAAAAATAATAATTTCCCTCGCGTAACAAAAGCCGAAAACCACAAATCGAATTCCAAAATTTAAATTTTTTTAACACTGAATTTGAATTTGATTTTAAGATATCATTATTTGTCTTCTTTTTCTTATGAGTACAAAATTATATACTATTAGGAATACATAATTAACACCTTTTCCTGCTATAAATAACATGTTATGTTAGTAAACAATGTAATATGAATTTAAATTTGTCAATTTGACTGGCCTAAAACAGGATCCATTCCTAGTTGGCTAGTCAAAGTTTCCACATATGTTTTATTGTTCAATTTTATGTGAAATAAAGTTATTATTATTATTATTATTATTACTAACTACTTAACTAACTAACCATCACGCCGTTTCCGCGCAGGAGTAGGCAGAGAGGACGGATCGCCAAACGACTCGGTCTTGGCACGCATTCCTTGCCTCGTTTACATTCATACAACGTCTCATGCTCTTCTATTATTCTGACTCTTGTCATGGCCCGACTCAAGTATCTGATTTACTTTCATAGGCGTCCTCGACTTCTTCTACCATTCACATTTGCGTCATATGTTCTCCTTACACTCATTTCCTCGTTCATTCGATCTACATGCCCAAGCCATCGGAGCGTCCCTTTCTTAATCTTACACATTACGCTTACATGAGCCTTGCATTCTTTGCGGATCTCCACGTTTCTAACACGATCGTACATGGTTTTACCACACTTTCGCCTCAGTGATCTCATTTCATGTTTCAAGTTTTTAACACAGATACCAATTAATAATTTCGATATTCACTATTTTAATTTTCTCACAAACTTAATTTCCCCGTGAAATTCACGCAGTAAACAACAAAATTTATAAAATATTTCAACAGATTCGTTTGTTTTCCATCGATTCAATAGCATTCGAAATTACATGGAATATTTTTTTTATCAGATCCAAAGTTACAAAACATATTATTTTTTGATGTCGGACGTTTATATTGTTCGAAATTTATAATGCACATGCAATATTGAACTTGGCGTACTTTCGAAGGCCATTATTAAAAGTGGGACTGACGTTGTAATGTTTTAAAGTTAAAACAAAGGAAATTATAATATACAGTATGTACTAGCAACAATCGAACTTACTAGCAACAATTGAACTTACTAACAACAATTGAACTTACTAGCAACAATTGAACTTACTACCAACAATTGAACTTACTAGCAACAATTGAACTTACTAGCAATAATTGAACTTAATACCAACAATTGAGCTTACTAGCAACAATTAAACTTTACTGGAAGCACTTCATCTCAAGGCTCTTTAACAACAATTGAACTTACTAGCAACCATTGAACTTACTAGCAATAATTGAACTTAATACCAACAATTGAGCTTACTAGCAACAATTGAACTTTACTGGAAGCACTTCATCTCAAGGCTCTTCTGCAGAAGTATAAAAATTGTATATGTGCGCACTCGTAGGGTCAAGTTGAATTTACGAAGCGTTCAAGGTTAAAGGGATTAACTTAGATATTCTCAGAATCGCACAGGTGAAAGACCACCATTCGAATCAAATGGCTTTAACCGTATTTGGTGACCAGTCTGAAAAGCCAGGTCTTTCCCAATCTTCTTTCCCATCTCCTTCTCTTCCCGCCTCCCTTCAGCCTCACAACATAACTACCTCAATTTGGGATGCCATAATCCCACTGGCACCGGACAGTTGGGACTCTTGTGCGAAATTCACATAAAAAAGGAAATAAACAACAGTGGAATGGAATCCTTGAAGCGGACATGGCACCCCGAGAGTTGTAGCGCCCGATAATTATAACATTTGCATTAGTAATTTTTTCGTGGAAAACGTAACCACGGAGGAGAACTATAAAATTTTATTACTAATTAATTATTAATTATCTGCTATTTAACCGCGTTATCCCTCCATAACCACTGTATTATACAAGATGCCCGGAAACTCGTAGTAAAAGCCGGAAACTGGTGAATCTACTCACATAGAGCACAAAAAAAAATTTCGATCGTAGAATTTCGATTTTTCAGTTCTTAAACTAAAGCGTTGAAAATTTTTTTTAGCCAGGCCTACGCTTCGACGTTAAAAATAGATAAACAGCTAACATTAATCCACTAGCGACCGATTCTTTTCAAATTTGACATAAAAAATACCAACTTCGACTCCAAATGTGGTGTAGTTTCACAACTTCTGGACACCGCTTATATAATAATGTACATACAAAATAAATTCCCAGAAACTGAATTGAACCTAGTTGAAAATAGTTAAATGAGAAAAAAAATACATGCCTTTGATGTTTTTAACTGGAATACTGACGAGAAAATCATCACTCATAAAAGCATAATTACATTACTAGTAACTATATAGGTATATACCTACACATGTACCCATTCTGTATTATGTAAGGCGAACATTATCTCCTTTTTGTGATGTATGGGTTTTTGTCACGCCACGTCGAAAAAGTTCTATAAAAGAATCTGACGCATATTATTTTGGCAAACGTAATTCCGTGAAATACATCATTAAAAATTACAATGTTAATGTCAAAGATTATTCTTTATAAATACACTGGCTTTATTATCCGGCTATACCCGAGCTTTTTAATTTTAAAACCCTCGTTTAGAAAACTATTTTTATTGAAAAACCGAAATTATATTCACTGAAACTGACCACAGCAACTAAATTAATTTTGCTGCTAACTTTTCCTGGTTTATTGATAATTTTTACCGTACTCAAAAAAACCGTAATGCATAATTTTAAATAAATTAAAAACATGCTTTCGGGAGAATTATGGCGGCTCGGAGGGAAGGCCTTCCAACATATTGCTAACCGGTTTCGCTTTTACATCATACCACAAAATACTTCGTACGGCTAATGCCTTTTATGGGCATATACATTATTTAGAGTAAAAAATTAAAATGAAATTTTGGTCTCCGGTGATTTTTTCGATTTTTTTTCTTCAAATTCAAACAAAAAAATTTCCTCCACATGTCGTAATTCGTCTCTTAAGCTGGCTCTACACTCGCGCGCGAAGTCGCGCCGTGAATTCACGCCGTAATTATAGGCCGCGATCCGCGCGTGAACTGTGTCCATCCACACTCGCAAAGCTTCAGTCTTGTTCGCCGAAAACCCTTTGTCGCGGGCCAATAAACCGACAAAAATCGGGGAATGGCGCGAAGCGCGAATGCGAAGATTGCGAAGGCGTGAACAAGATCCACACTCGTGTTTCGCGGCCTTCGCGGCCGTTCGCGCCGCGAGTGTAGAGCGCGCTTTAAGCGCGGGTCACATTATGCTGGTTGCCAGCTGCTGCTTACCAGCGGCTGGTAGTAGTACCAGCTAGCAGCGGCGGGCAATCTGGTCACACTACTGTTGCTGCTACTCGCGTCTCGCACTCTCCAGTTAGTCATTCACTATATGTCGTCTGTCGTTTCACGTAAAAAAAAACACGTGCTTTCTCGTTGCTGATAGACGCAATAGTGGTCAGACTGCGCTGCCGGCTGGTGCCAGCGGTCACGTGATTGATTATCGCCGCTGCCTGCTACCAAAAGTTAAACATGTCCAACTTCGTCAGCCGCTGACAAATACTCGCCGGCTGGCGACGCCAGCGCCGAATTTTGTTGTCACACCAAGCTGATCGACGGCTGGCAGAAGCGGCTTCTTCAACTCGCGGCTGGCAACCAGCATAATGTGACCCGCGCATTAGACGAGTAACCACCAACTCACCGCGCCCCGAACTGTACAATACCTAGTGATTTTTTTTATGTTTTTAGTTTAAAAAAAAAACATTAAAATGTCATCGAAGACCAAAATTCAATTAACATTTTTTACTCCAAATAAATTCAAGAATCACTGGTTAAAGTAGGTCAAGTACGTCCTTTAGCACCCCGTAAATGCAGTTAATAAGTCAGGTACACTCCATACGTCATACTGATGTCTGGTAATGTTATATTAGAGTGAAAACAAGCTTACGGGTCTTTAATTATTGTTATTGATATCATATCTGTGAATTATGATGAATATCATCATAAATCACACAAATCATAAACCACACAAGACACAATTAAAAAAATAACATCAATGAATGGCGTGGATAAATAACATAATTAATTTAATGGAGGTATCTCTGCGTTGTTCACCGAGTAACCATACATAAAAATATACAGTATGTACTTGTTCATCTTATCCATGTATATTCCAATTAAAATAATGCTATTCACGATTATCTACTGTTCTACTAATAATAACTTCATTCATTTTGATTACATGTATTCTGGAGGAATTAAATTATTTCCTTTTATTATTATCCATCTTTAATAATTCTATGAGGGTGATGTGTGATAAGTTATGTCTGTCTCACTTGAAAGTCCTGTGTTGAAAGCAGGCAATGTTTTTTTTTACATTAGCTCCACACAGGAGACCTGAGGAAAATAATTCCCATCAGGGCCTATGACATCTTTGAGGATGCTGTGTGGAAGGTCTTTTAAGGAAAGGAAGTAGAGGAAGTTCTGGGAAGGAAAAGGGTATGAGGGGTGGGTATGAATCCATCCCTCCCACGGCGGTGCAAGGCGATGTTCCGAGAGAGTACGGCTGGAGAAGTCAAAAGAACTCCCTCAACCACTCTCTCCCGATCCAGCCTGCCATGCAGCTCATGCAGCTGGTGGGCAGACTCATCCACCGCCAAGACCCGGACAAACCTCACATCACGAACCCGGGCACCCTTCTAAGTCACCAAACGTACCCATTTAACCTGTGTCAGAGGTGTTGGTTATCCAATAAATGGTTCCCGGGGCGACGGTACCCACACCCGCCTCCCAAATTGATATTGTACAAAAATACAAATAACAAAAGGTACATGATTTAATTACTTAAATGAAGACAATATTAGAGAAACTCAATCGAAAATCCGGAGAGAGAAAAATCACATTGAATCTTGCAATCATATATAAAGACAGCAGCCAATAATATGTGCGTTAAGAAAATGAAGATAATGTTGGTAGTTCTTATTCGAAGTATGATACAGTTAAAAGTGACCTAAATGAATATAGACACCTTAGCTTAGTTGGTAGAGCACTTGCCATGTAAGCAAAGGGTCCTGGGTTCGAGTCCCAGAGGTGTCAATATATTTTTCTGTCTCCAGATTTTCGACTGAGTTTCGCTAATATTGTCTTCACTTAATTAATATAATTTGAGGTTTTACTCATAAAGTTAAAAATAAAAATAAACCGTATATTATGTTCAAAATAAAAGACTATCAGCATCGTATCATTGGAAATGCATACTTATAAATTGGTTTTGATAAAATCTTTTATGTGAGATCTGTCTTGGCTGTTGATCAAAGATGGTGTCTGATTTATATTTAAAATAAGTTATGTTTTGTCTAATGGCAAGTTGAAGTGCATTGTATAGCTTCGTTGCAAAGTATCTAAAATTTCTTTGGCCAAAGGTTGTTTTAGCAAAGGGAATAAGTAAGGGATTATGACCTTTGGTTCTAGTACCTCGAGCAGTTTAGACATTTTCAAAAGTAGTTCTGTATTTAAAGAGGTATGCTATTGCGAGATCACTGTACATTGTAAAAAGCATGCGACTTATGAACAATTATTGACGATACAGTGAATCCTAGTACCTAAAGTACTAGCAACTTTCAAATAAAAAATTGCAAATTATTACTTGCCGTCTTCGACCAAGTATACCCTAGACAAGCCCTCTCATAGTAACAATCAGAATAAAATAACGCCAGTAACAGTAATTTCGCAACAAAACTCTCCTTCCAATTCCGCCGTCTTGCATACAGAGTTCCCGGCAATAAACAACTGACCGCCAAGTTATCCTATTGTGTAATTCTGTCAAACTAATACATCAATAGTTGTTCACGGATTGGCCGCATGAACAATATACACAAGCCGTGCTGTATACAGTGGTTTTCAAAGTGGGGGTCACGAGACATTCATAAATTTAATTGGAAAAAAATATTTTTTTACTTTATTTTGACAAGCGATTCAATTTCGGAGGCCAGTATGGGTACCGCCGCCTCGGGAACCATTTATTGGATAACCAACGCCTCTACCATAGGTCACCCCAAGTGATTCGCTACGTTTGGTGACTAAGCAGGGGTGCCCGGGTTAATGGAGTGATATTTGTCCAGGTCTTGGCGGCAGATGCGTCTGCATTTTTTTTCTGTTGGTTCGTAAGCTTAATGAGTTTATTTAAAAAACCAATCATCATTTGCTTGAAAACATTTACGAAAAAATCATATTTTTACCGCCCATGCACCGTGGGCTACCCAAGTTGGTTGCTCATCATTAACACAGTGATGAGCAACCAGCGGTCCGCAAGCCCATTTACTGCTTTTCGGACTGACTACAAAAAAATATCGCTAAAAATATAAATTGCGCTAAAAATATTCAAAGGCTTCTGTTCCGTTTTGCAAAAGGTATTAGCCAAAAACTTTAATTTCTTTTTAAAGTATTGAATCAGCTACTCAAAACATTAAGTTTTTTGCGAATAATAAATAAAAAAAAAACTGAAATTAGTGGATACTTAAAGCCCAGTAGTAAGCGCTCAAAAAGAAGAGGAAGGGGAGATACGTAAATACGAGTGTTAGAGGGAGCGCGCTATTCTTAAAAACATGACTCGTTTGAAATAGGACAAAAATCTCACGGAAAATGTCTCAAAAAGGATTTGAAAAAAACAATGAATTACGAAATTTTTCGTATACCTATATATCTTGTAATACAAGTTAATAATGTTTTTTGGAGTATATCTTACGATTTTTATCTATCGGGGGAAATTTCATACAATTAAATTATAAGTGTTAATTGTAATTGTTAATTGTTTAACTTGCGACCTTAATTAAAGAATTTTGCAACGATTTTTTGTTAAAATCTGTGTTTTATGTATTTTAAAGGTTTCCGTTTTACAAAATAACAAAAATTATCTTGACGAAATATTGTACTTATAAATATTGTAATTACAAACGAAAATAAACTAACACCATTTACTGGTTTGACCTTGAACGTAGTAAAAATTTTGTCTGGCAATTTTTGCCCCTTTTGAATCAACCGCCAAAATTTAACATTTCCAAATGAAAAAAATCGATATCATTCATTGTTTTGGCATTGCGGATATAAAATTTTCAGCTGCGGCTTTTTTTTACCCTCTTTGATAGTTTAATTAAACAAATATTGTTTTATAATATGTAAAGCAGGTTTGCGACTCCACCGATAAAAAAGTTAACCAGGTTATGTTGTACATACCCTCCCACCAAGGTCCGCATAAGTACATAATAATAATGGATACATTAATAATACTTCGACTAAAAAGGTTGATCATTCCTAAAAAACAGCTGGTGGTGAATTTATGTAATTATAATTATAATTTATGGAAATAATATAATTTATTTTATTACTAAAAGCGGGTCGCGCTTTAAAAAAGTTTGAAAACTCTTCCAAATTGTGATACTAGCCCTCCTTGTATGTATTAGTAGTCGAACACCACAGGCAGTGCGGTGATTTGATGACGTAGGAAACTTTGATGGCAACAAAAGTAATTCTGTAACATTATTACGTTTATGAAAACGCTGTCTTAAAGACATATGTAAGGTCTATTTTTTTGTTGTAGTCAGATAGCTGACTACATTTTCAAAAATAAAGTCCGCGGTGTGTACTTTGTACAACATTCGGAAGTTAGATATTTTTGTGTTTGAAAAAATTAACTCCGGTGCGGACGGCTGGAACACAAATTGGTTTCGGTGTAGACCTTGTAGACCGATAAAAGGTACAACACAAAGCACTATGCGATCTAAACGGTGCAAAACAATGCAGGCACTTTTTCATAAATGGGCCGTGAGCCTGCTTTTGCTGGCTTCTGGGGTCATTTTGCATTTCACAGGGCGCGTCTAGATATCATACGTCAATGCTTGCCGTTAATTACTTTAACAATATTTTTGTAAGGTTTACACATGATGAATACAATCACCGAACAGGTAAAACAATAAAAGTGTGTTGTGGGCGTGACGTGTGCCCGAAGTAAGTCCAATTTAACGTCCCTTACTTCTTTTAAAAACATAATACATGTAGAACAATAATATGGTAATCTAGGAGTAGCTACCTACATCAGATAGTGAAATAATAGAACGGGCCGTAAATGTCTATGAATAGTTTGTGTTATGGTTGTCACAGTGGAAAAGATGGTGGAGTCGAGTAAATTTTAAAAGGGACTCAAATATTTATAGCACAAATGACATAAAAATTTGAGGACAGTCTATGAATATGAAGTATGCTGTAAATTTATTGAGTAATTTAAACTGTTTAGTTATCGTTAATCGTTTACAGGCTACAAAGTAGCGGTAACCTTAGATTCGACATTATTTTTTTGTAGCAGCTATCATGTAGGTATAGATTGTCTCAATTTATATTGAACATTTTTGGGTCCCACCCAGGCGTCCCGTGTTCGATTCCTCGGCTGGCTAAGTCCTCTATCACGACTCAAGCAATATTTTCGGCTTACTGTGGTGGTGGTGATAGGAAATTTTCAAATATTGTTGGGTTATTCGTAACCCGGGTATTGTTTGTCTTTCTTTTTAAAAAAATAAAAAAATATATGTATATATATATATATCTAAGAAACCTCCTTAGCACTTTCTCCAAGATCATGAAGTAGACGTGTTTTTTCATAATAATCACAGCTTCGGTCTCACTAGTTAACATTATGAAAAGTCCTTTGTGTTACGCATAACGAAACTTTAAACTTGCATGGCCTTATTGGAAATTGTTCCACAGTGTAAGTTTTCTGTCAGAAATAACTCCAAGTTCTTTGACGAATGGTATCTACTTATACCATTCTTGAGTTGTTAATTAAAGAGTCGAAAGATCATATATTCGATTGGCGGCATAAGTTTTCTTTCAAATCGGTATGAAAAACACTTCTAGGGTCTATCTCATCAGTGAACAAAGTGGTTTTCTTGTTTCCTAAATGTCCCGAGGCTGGTATTATTTGGTTGGATAGTGTTTCAGCTTCTAGGAAATTGGTCTCGCATCCTAATGTAGATATTTGATTTGTCACTGAGCTAAGTCACACTCAAACCGGTATGGTGACGTCAGGCTTAATGGGCTCTTTCTTTTAAAATATAGTCATTAAAATAACAGTAAAATGAATTCTTTGTTCCACTTTTGAAGAGTGCATTCAAATGCAAATATTGAAATTTATTTTTACTTATTTATTAATTTCTAACACAATCGTGCAGCAAATCTGTTATAGATATACGAAGAACTCAGGAATGGTGAGCTTTAGCGCCATGAAAATTGCACAACTCTTTCAGTCCCGAATTTCTAACTCACTTCAACTGGTTTCATCACTCTGTCATTTCAATTGAACTACGTATAAATTTAAGTGACATTATTTAACAAGTTGTTCAGATTCCCCTCTACCCAAGCCAATCAAACATTTAGTTATTATTGAACCGATGTAAGATATTTTTGATGCATAAATGTTTAATTCTTGGGGGATGACAAAGGCATGTTTAATGGATGGAGTCTCTAGAGATCCGTGGGAGATATGGATTCTAAATGGATAGAGGATTCTAAATAGATAGGATAGAGGATCAGTTGACCGGTCAGTGGTTGAGTGGGCATAGCGCTTGGGTCCCACCCGGGCGTCGCATGTTCGATTCCTCTGCTGGCTAAGTCCTCCATCACAACACAAGCAACATTTTCGGCTCTCTGTGGTGGTAGTAGGAGATTTTCAAACATTGTTGGGTTATTCGTAACCCGGGAATGTTTGTCTTTCTTTTTTTTAAAAAAAAGGATATAATAGATAGGATAGAGGAGATTCTAAATAGATAGAGTTTAAATTTATCTTTATTTAAAATGTTTTTACTGATTATGTATAAATTCTATATTGTAAAATGGGATCCTCAGCACGGGTACACAACCCAGTGAGGCTAACATTACTGGATTATAATATGAAAAATTGTAAAATAATGTATCAACAATTAAAAAAAAGAGGCCCTCTGGAAACGGGAGACGGTCAAATATCCTCCATAAACGACTATATGCACAAATTATTATTTAATATTTTACTACTCCTTTTCTGTTTTTATTCCATGTTTTTTTTTTCTAATTTACCTATCTAATTTATTTATTTGGATAAATTTGTCTAATTTATTACTTTGAAACGTGGAATATATTGCATTGCGCCACCTGTATACCTTATGAAATAAATTATAACTATAATTACGTAGTAACTCTGTAACACGGTTACCGTTTTCCGAATTCCGTTAAAACTGCATTTTTTCATGATTTAAATAGCAACAAAATGGGATGTCGAATTGGACAAAATAAGATAACCTTAAGTTCTCGTATTTTTGTATTTATTAATGCTCATTTTACTTAACCTGTCGCTAAATAATTCTATAATCTGTTAAATGTCTCACGATTTCTGATCTCATAAATTTATTTCTATCATAGTGACTACCGTATTTAATAATAAAACATTTATTGTCAATAGAGTTTTAACAAATTTGTACATCTTAGACACGAGGGGAATTATTTTTCTAAGTACCTACCTATGGACTTTTTGCACAACAAGTCAATTGCATTAAACACATAAAATAATTTCAAACAACGTATGTGTTATCTTTTTTTTAAGCACAAAATTCTATAATTACTTTGTGTCGTCATTTTATCTAAATGAAGATATTTGTCTTTAAATAAATAAAAAGAAAATGCTTTGTTTTAAGTCACTTTATTGATATTTTTTTAGTCTCGGTTTCGGTACCTCCGCACCTACCATCTTCAGGACTGTTTTAAAAATACTGTATGCCAAATCACAATGCGTTTGCTTCTTTTGAAAAAATAATTGTCTTTGTTTAAACCACTTTTATAATTTAAAACAATCAAAAATCATTAGATAATTTTTTATAACTAGACATCGGATTATTATATTATATGCATTTGCATATGCAAATGCATATAACTCTCTAATTACGGCGTTAATGCATATTTTAAGCCTTTTTTCCCAATCGTGCATATTTCGTTACGTTTTCGTCAATTTGACAATCCTGAGGCCATTGCAATTCAGTCAAGCGCAAGCTAGCATTTGAAAACGCATCCACTAAACAGAATATTACCATCATCTCAACACATTTCCACAAGTTACCAGATGCCATAGTTAAATTGGAAACAAAAAACCTTCCTCTATTTAAATCAATAGAAATACTGGAAACAATGATCGAACTTGCCAACGCCCTTTTTAATTCAATATCGGAAAAGATTCGTAAAAAGTTAGACGCTATTTTGCTTAAGAACCCGAGTGATATCCTGCCTAAACAGGTATCTCCAGAAATGGCGCCAATTTTTAAATTTTGTACAATGACGTCAATTTTCGGCGTACAAATGAATACTGGGTGACAAACGTCACAAAATAGCGCTCGAAAATTTGGAAAAAAACAGTTAATTGTATATTGTCATAAAAACTATGCACAATTTTAAGAATACTTCGCTGTTATTGTACCGTCTTTAATTAAAATATATACAAATGAAAATGGTTTTTTGATTTTTCATTGTGCATATTTTGGCCATATCAAGAGTTTTTAGTGCATATTTCGGCCTTTTTTACTGCATATTTGCATGCATATTTTGGCACTTTGTTAGTGTATATAATCCGATGCCTATATAACAGTTTAAACAAAGATAATTATTTTAATTTAAATGTTATATTATGTTTGATCGCTATGGTGTTGCATAACGTAAACCTCACCCCTTACGATCACTCCCAATGTCGTTCACACTTTAAACGTTCAATATCAGATATTTAAAAAATGGTAATTTAAGCAATAATATGTCAACCAAAACCGTATCCTGTCATTGTGGCGCCACGTGAAAAGTACCAATAAAACTAGAAAAGAATTGAGTGCGTATTCAGCGAGCACTTTGATACAAACTCCCATTAAGGGAGTAATTGAGTGTCATGGGGTTCTGAAGTCTGATTGACGTGGAAAGCTTTTTCAACGACCGTTAATCGCCAATACCAATAATAAACACTCTGCTGCTACTGTTGTGGCAAAAGCAAGCGAGGATGACAACCAATGGAATGGAATAAACAAGTTTGGCATTAGGAATACAAACAATGAAAATATGGAGTTGTAATCAGAAAGCATCGATTTGTTGTTAAGAATTTTTCTATACTTGTTTTGTTCTACTAAATTTGAATTGCATAATTGCATGAATGTTTTACATTAGCTCCACACAGAAGACCCTGAGGGAAATCGTTTTGTCTGGGTCTTTTTAGGGAAAGGAAAGAGAGGTAGTTCTGGGAAGGAAAAAGGTATGAGGGTGAGGGTGGGTAGGAATCTGGGGCTCAATGCGTCCAGGAGTGATGAACGTTTGTATCCATTTTTCCCACTGCGGTGCAAGGCGATGTGTTGAAAAAATCCGGCTGGTGAGATCTGGGTTGGGTCTCCCTCAACGTCTCTCCCGATCCGGCCCGCCACGCAGTAGGTGGGCAAACGCATTCGCCGCAAAACCTCACCCCTTGAACCCGGGCACCCCTGCTAAAACACCAAACGTAGCGAACAACTCGGGGTGACCTATAGCAAGCATCCAATAAATGGTGGTTAAATTAATATTAACAACAGTAATTAATGGATTAAATAATGGGGGATCAGCAAATATTGCAATTATTTCAGTAATCGTTTGAAACGAGGTCAATTTCCAATTATAAGATATCCAATCGTCCCCTAAAATGAATGTCTTTCGCAGTTTTACACCCCGATAAGGTCCGTGATTCCATAACAGCGTGGCGACGTTTGTAGGTACTGAAATGCAATATTTCGCCAGGGGCCGTTAGGGAATGGGAGGGGTCGATAAGCGCGTAAAGTCAAAACAGCGTGGAAAGACGTCTGTCTGGCTTTTATTTATTTCTCCGAGATTTCGGAAAATATTTTAAAAAATTTAAATTGAACTGAAGACGAACAAAATTAAGACGCCAGTATCGTATTTAGAAGACAAGGATTTTAAAACCTTAAATTAAACTATTTTTATGAGTTCCATAAAAACATATTTATTTATTAAACGCCCATAGGGCTTTTGCAAATATAATAATATTATGTCGAACATTTACAAACATTATACAGAAAAAAACATATCAATACATACATATAATACATATCGATACAATAAATATTATTATTTTACAAACATAATACATACACAAATCAGTTACATTCACGAATAATTATTTTTTATTAAATGAAAAAACACACTTTGTAAAACACCACTTTATTTGAATTAATAATTCTTTGACAGCCAACCAGGTTTCGCTTAGCTCAAGCTTCATCAGGGCTATTACAGGGAAACCTGGTTGGCTGTCAAAGAATTATTAATTCAAATAAAGTGGTGTTTTACAAAGTGTGTTTTTTCATTTAATATATAATGTCACACCACAAAGTATTTGCTTCCTTCGATAAAATTATTTTTTATTTGATGCCGGAAGGATAGGTTTTGGAAATATCGAAAAGGTCTGTAAATAATGTATTCTATTAGCAGTTCGGTGAAATCCGCACTAGTTGTTACAGTAGAAAATTTGGTGGAGTCGAGTAAATAGAACATGGCCACGGATATGTTTAACACTTAACATTTGAGGGCAATCTATGAGGTTATTCAGTATTTTAAATTGTTTTCGTTTGGATTGATAACATTTAAAACGTTCTAAATCCACCAAAAATAAATCTTTTTCTAATATTGATAACATTTAAAACGTTCTAATCCACCAAAAATAAATCTTTTTCTAATATTGATAACATTTAAAACGTTCTAAATACACCAAAAATAAATCTTTTTCTAATATTGATAACATTAAAAATAAAAGTGTCTGATAAAAATATTATGAATATTCGGATCAGCATGCGCCTCCTCGTGACGTGACTTACACTTCCGATTAGCGTCGCGGCGTGGGCGTCACGAGGTCTGAGGAGAGGCTGACGTCACAACAGGGGGCGTCACGAGTACATTGTATAATATACTTATACTGACTATATTGTATAATGTACTTATCTTACAACTTAATATTTATCTTATAACTTACTTAATGTATTCGAAGTATGTTAAGTACGTAGATACTGTTGATAGTGATTTCAATAATATAATCCGATCTTGTCGGTTTCAAATGCTACCGGTAATAGGTACTAAATAGTACCTATTATGTTTTAATACGTTGAGGAGTGGTACCTCCCTCTACAGTATCTCCCTTTTTCTCATAAACGACGCATTTAAAAGAAAGAAAGGTGAAAACGGAGCTCTCAACGGCAGGTCCTTAAAAATAATTTAGATAAAGTTGTCAATAGTAAAGTGCTCTGTATGCGAAATATCACTAAATTGCGCTAAGTATATTATGAATTGTGATTTACATCAATGGCGGAAATTTGAAATGCTGTAAAGGACAAGAAACCCAAAAATAAGTTAAATGTTTCATTTTTCTCAGCTTGTTGTCTCTCCTTCGATCTGCGTCGTCGAAATATTTCTAGGAAAATAGGTACGACGTTCATTCTAAGAGAATTTATTTTCTGAAAAATTTAAAATAAATTAAATAAGACATTTACAAAAAATATTAAGTATTCTGAAAGATCTATTCAATTTTATTTCATAATAAAAATTCATAATTATGGGTCTACAAACACAGGAGATAAGATTTTTTTGAAAAAATAAAATTTTCTTTTCGGTCTCCTGAACAATTAATATTTTGTCCTTTACAGCATTTCAAAATTTCGTGATCGACACGATCCTGCCGTGTCTTTCTGGGCGTCCCCGACTTTTTATTCAATTCACTAAAGCGTCATACAATTCCCAGCAATTGTTATTGCGTGTATTATTAAGTGATAAGATTACTCTTCATAATAATTGTTTTTTCTCCGGAAAATTACTTTTGACTTACGGTAGATTTATAAAAAAAAAATTTATCCAAATTTGGCCACTTTGTGGAAAAATGATCAATAAAAATGTAAAATTCTCGAAATTGAGATAAATATTTGTTTTTCAGCAGAATTAAAAAGACAAGATAGAATTGCTTTTGACATAGTGCAAACCGCTCGAGATACTAGAACCAAAGGGCATAATCAAAAGATTTCTTACTTATTCCTTTCGCAAAAACAACTTTGACCAAAGATATTTTAGATACTTTGCAACAAAGCTATATAATGCACTTCCACTGGCCATTAGACAGAAAGCAACTTATTTTAAATATAAATCGGACACCAAGGCTTGGATCATTAGCCAAGACAGATCTAACATCAAAGTTTTTATCAAAACCAATTAAGAATTATGCATTTCCAATCTAATTTATCTTTTATTTTAAACGTAATATCGTGATGTTATTTGTATTTTATTACGGACTGATTGTGTTATAAACTGCACCTGCTCTCAACACAGGTGTTCCTTGTCAGACAGGCACAGCACATCACCAATTGTTATAGAATAATTATTAAAGATGAATAATAATAAAAAATATATTATTTAACTCCTCTAGAATGCACGCAATCAAAATTAATGCAGTAATTATAAATAGAATAGTAGATAATAGTTGTTGTAATAGAATTAATAAAGACGAATAATAAAAAATGATCACATAAGCATTCTTCTTGATAAGTTTCAACTGCAATTATAACAAAAACAAGGTATTTAAAATATACTTAAACAGTTTGTAAAATTGAAAGGAAGCTATTTATAAAAAAACCGCCAAGGACAGCCAAGCAAAAAAATAAAAAAAGAAGATCATCCAAAAAAAAATTCTAAGATAAAACTTTGAATCTACCCCTCGGGCAGATTAAATAATAGATACAATTATTGTGTAAAAATATTACTCCTTTAGGGAGGACAAAAATGGCCTGAGAAATTTGTCATGGTTTAGTAATTTTTAATTGTTAGGGTGGTTATTGACATAGGCCGGCGTAGCGCAGCGGTAAGGCGCTTGACTCGCACACCGAAGGTCGCGGGATCGAATCCCGGCGTGGCAAATAAATTTTATTTGATTAATTTGTGTTATTTCACAAGTTATTCATTTTAAATAAAATATATCTAGTATATTTGCGGCACGAGTGGAAGATACTCCCTGTATCGCCTTGGTGTAAGACCAACATTCAGAATTGAAACGTTGCTTGAAATGGCATTAGCCGTGTTTGGTGACCAGATCTGAATAGCCAGGTACTTCCCCACCTTCCTCTTCCCTATCTTCTTCTCCTCCCAACTACCCTCAGCCTCACAACATACCCCAATTGGGAATGCCATAGTCTCACTGGCTTCAGACGGGAGCAGTTGGGACTCTTGTGCGGTATTCATGTAAAAAAAAAGATACTATCGGATGCAAAAAGTTTAAATTTGACCCACTTTCATGTAAATGGGTCTGATTTATGAATGCCATGTTTCTATTGGATACCTAAAGATTACATAAAATATTATCGAAATGTCTAGAAAATACTGCATTCTGGTTTTCCAAAAAATCTTCACCGTTCTTACATAAAAAGAGCATACCCGTTTTTTCGTAAAATTGGTAACAAATCAGTTGGCGTTGTCACAATTACTAACACGACGGATACATATCAAAAAGCAGGTACCTAAATTTTATATCAACTATGTTTATTGTAGGTATTTGCAGAACTAATAATAATCATTGTAGGTATTTGCACAACTTATCATCCTTGAAGGCTTCGTGTCATTCCGGGTGACACGGCAATAAACAACATGAATACGACAATCCGCAAATTGTCCACATTCTGTCGTATTTCCATATTAAAAGTGATTCATATTTGCATAGTAAAATATTATGGGCGCATTGGAATGGAACACATTCGACATTTATCTATGATTTTTACTGCTCAGTAAGCAATAAAAGTTTTCAATTTGGGAGGCGGGTATGGGTACCGCCTATTGGATAACCAACAGCTCTGCCATAGATAGCAGGATGCCCAGGTTTATGGGTTGAGGTTCATCTAGGGAGAGACTGGTTGAGGGAGACTTATCCTAGACTTCTCTAGACGGGCTCTTTCGATCCATCGCCTGACACGGCAGTGGGATGGATGGAGAGATACGTCCGATGCTCATTGACCCCCAGATTCCTACCAACCCTCTAACCTTTTCTTTCCCAGAATTTTCAGTCCTTACTTTCCCTAAAAAAACCATCCAGGATCCCCAAAGATGACGTAGGCCCTGAGAGGAATTTTGTTTTCTTCAGGGTCTCCAGTGTGGAGCTAATTTAAAAAGTTGCCGTACAGCTTGACACGGTAAACTATGCAGGCGACAAAAAGGAAAAAAAATACGCCAGATTTTTTTGTTAATCGGCAGTCAAATTACATTTAATGGTGTTCTTCAAACTTTCTTGTTTTTAATTTATGGTTGAAGCGTTACAAATAGGAAAAACCTGTAAAAAAGCTTTAGTTTATGCATCGACAGTTTTACAGAAAATACTTTTGTTTTTGTTTTGTAATAGATAATGTATTTTTTATCATTTTAATATTTCTACTCCATAGCATGCAATGAATAACTTTATACTTTATACATAATTTGTGATAATTAATTTTCCTTGTGATAATTATTTTTTAAACACATATATTATATCGTTATTTAGATAATAATTTACTGTTTTAAATAAAGCGTGACCAAAAATCAGGCATTTATTTTGCGGAGGTGCACCCAAAGTTAACCGTGTCAGACTTTTTACAAACATTTTTTTTTTAATTTTTACATAATTTTTTTTTTTAAGTAATTTCACCTAACCTTGATGGATATAATATATCCCGATGAATTCACAATGTGAATAGTGAAATTATTTCATATGCAAAAAAAGCACCAACTCATGGTGTTCGTTTTTCCTAGAATTATTCAAAATGGCTTTCGTGCTAAAGTATGAAAGGCTGAAATTTCATACGTTTTCTAGAACAAATTTACAAAATTAGGTCGCAAGGTGGAATCGATATCGATGAATAATATCACTAGACAATCCGTTGGCCTATTTAGTCAGGGCAAAAATAATGAAAGCTCATAAATTTTAAATGACTGTACTCTATTTGCAATCACCTCTACCATTTGTATGAAGATGTAATGGAGAACTTTGGGACAACTGTAGCAAATGGAAAACAGTTTTAAAATAGACCATGTGAATATTGTACGTACATTGTATAATGTACATAAAGTATAATGTAATGAAGAAATATAGTGAATGGAAAGTATTAAACAAAAAGTTAGATAAGGAGGTGAAACGACGGCCTGGAAAACGTCAAAATAAATTAAACAAAAAACCTAATTGACGGAGCGAATTCCTGTTTTAACTTGGACTCGAATTTCTTTGTACGTTGCGTTTCAAGATGGTGGCCGTTTTAATGGTTCAGTAAAAATTATTTTTTCAAATGTGAAATCGTCGTGTTTACTTGGACGTTATTTTATTTTTGGATGATATTTGGGTTTTGCTTTATTGAAAAAAATAAACATACTTACAATAAAAAAACTTAACCTAATTTATAATTCATACACAAAACCATGAGCAAGGTGACCTTAGAACAGGGTGCCACTGAACAATCTTTCTTCGACTTTTGTAAAATTATAAAAAAAAAAGGATAAAATTAAAAACCTAGTTTTTGGATGCGAGGTCTACTGTTCATAGAATTAATGGGTATGTAGATACCAATAACTTATATTTTAAAATGATTTGGTTTGTGCTTGTAAAAAATACCATCTTATTATAGTTGAAATTTCTGTTAAAGAATCTATATCGTTCATATAATAAAATATAAATATAAACATGTCTTAAATATAATACAATATAAATATAAACATGTCTTAGAAATAGGTACCTAGAGTGTCTAGAGTCTAGAGGAGGAACCGTAATAATAATAATAATAATAACGCAATATTTGTATAGCGCAGTTTTGTGGCATTTCACTTCAAGTGCGCTTAACTATAATAAATTTAAAAATAATCCTACAGTGCTCCTTACGAGATCATCACCAAATATTTATAAAATTATACCTATGAAATAAAGAATATACTTACAGCTTACAGTATTTACAAAACAATGACAAGAGAACAAAGATTAACAAAACAGTGCTGTTATAGCACAGAGGAAAATAATAATATACAATAACAGTGTTATTGTAGCACAGGACAAAACAAGAACTTTTAAACTAAAATATAATACACTAACTTCTTAACATGGGAGCCTGAGCCAACTGTTGAGAAGACCCAAACCAGAAGTGCTCCGCTAGACAAAGATTAACAGGATCTAGGATCTAGGGAGAGAAGATGATTGGTCGGAAAATTATCTCGGTTGAGAACCCCCAGACAGTGAACAGGGCTCTACAAAGGCTTACCTATGTCATACACGATACATTTAAAGCTAGACACACACACGGCAGAGACGTTTGTGCAAATTAGGGGGCCACACACGACCGAGGAGCCAAGCAAGTTTGATCGATGTCTAATGATGCCATGCCTCTTCTTCTTCCTTGCGCTGTCCCAACTCATTGCCTAGGTAGGCTGTTGGGGTCGGCTCTTCTTGTTGTCAGGTTGTAGCTGCTTCGGTTCCGAGTATCGCCTTCATCTAATGATGCCATGCCGCAAAATGAAAATCGGTAGGTTGTCAAATATTTATAGGGGCTAGTTGTTATATTTCTGATGGCTAGAGATATCCAGAGAGATTCCCAAAATATTTTAGGAATGGCATCGCCTTGGAGGAATAGACATCACTAAATACGTCACATGTTGTGAACTGAAATCGTACATGAGTACATAAAAAAGTTTTTTTTTTACAAATATTCGACAAAGGTTTATTTAAAAATGAGTAAGTAGGTATTAAATATAATAAACATGAATAAAACATTTTTTTTACAAATATTTAACAAAGCTTTATTTAAAACTAGCGAGTTTCCGGCAACGTTCCCGTTCCCCTTCCGCCTCCCCTTACCACCCCCTACCTCCTTCCCTCCCTGCCGCTAAACTATATGAAATACACTCATTTTTCACAACTCGGGCGCCACCAAATGCAATTTTTTTATATTAATCTCATAATCACCAGTATGTATATAAAAACCTTCGCGGGCGTGTGCATAACAACTCACCAAAGTTTCATTGCAATCGGATGAACAGTATAGAAAAAAATCATAACGCCAGATCTCACTATTATATTATAGAAACCCGGGCAGGCGCACATCAAATCCCCAAAGTTACATTAAATCGGATGAATGGTAAGAAAGCATAAGGAACAAACAAAGAAACATTAATTTTTATATATTAAAATTAAGTAGTAGGAAATATTAAAGGTATACATTTTTCTATAACATCCAGCACAAAATCACTCGCGCTTGAAGACGCAATACCACGGAGGAATTTTTCCTACGGGAATGGCACAGACTGTAGGAGCCGACGAATCAGAGATTTGCCAAATACGGCCAGGCCAAACCACGGCTTTTTGGCTCGACTCGGTGGGTATTGAACTTGCCGAATATCAAGCGGAGGCTGCCGAACCACATCAAGCCACCTGAGTTTCCCCAAAGACGATGAGTTTTGGCTCGGCGCGGGGCTATTTGACAGGTTGTCTCTGCCTTGTGTGTCCAGCAGCTTGACAGTAAGAGGGGCTACGACTAGTTCTCAGAGGTAGGATAATGCGAAACAATAATAATTATTTTTTCGAAAAGTTCAGGACTGGGCAAAGTGCCAGGAGTTACAAATATTGATTGTCGACTTCTGAATACGGGAAGGACCTAGAAGAAGTAAAAGGGAAGGGGGTTTAAATCCCAGGACAAGCTTGAGATATTACGTCCGCATGGCAAAAGGCGTGCTCATGCTCATAACAGCTAGGCTATAGAATTTTAGGGAATAGAGTTTCCTCCCTTCCAAAGATATAAAATGGGTTTCTTATATACTGTGTCCTTTGTTGAATAAATATAAAATAACATTATATCATTTTAAATAGGGTTTGACGGACTTGTTTTCTGAAGAAAAAAACAATAATTATCTCTTACCTGCATTATTATAACCCTTTGGTCATATTATATCATTTTAAAATGTTACCACCTAACAGGACAACAACTAAAATATTATATCGAAAATAAAAACGCCGAATCCATAAGCTTAATGGCGAAGCTTAATGCTAAATCACTGTTTTAAAATCTTTATTATTATTATTACGAACCGTTTACATTATAAATACAAAAAAAAACTGCTTTACATAAATTGAATCTTTTCCTACCCTTTTCATTAAGTAGAATAAAAATAAAAATTTGAATCTTAATATATAAAAATGAACGTTTTTTTTGTTTGTCCCGTATGCGATCCTATAGGGAACACCTCAGCACAGGTTCTCCTAGTGAGTAGTTAGGTGTTCACTACTAACCAATTTACGGATCATTAACATTTTTTTTATTTATTGCTGAAACTCGATAACTTTGTAAACCTATGTAATAATCTGTAAAGTGTATGTTCGAGAATAGAAATAAATAAATAAAAATAAATACCATTCTTCCGATTGCGATGAAATTTTGACGATTTGGTCTGCACACTTCCGCGAAGGTTTCTGTGTATAATGGTGAACTCAGGTGTTATGAAATTTGGTTTTACAAAAGGTGGCGCGCGATTTGTTTGAAAAATGTGTGTAGTATTTCATATAGTTTAGAGGCAGGGAGGGAAAGCGGGAGAGGGAGAGGAACAAAGGAGAGGAGGGTTTTGCGGGAGGGTGGAAAGCAGGGAGGGTAGAAGAGGAACGCAGGAGGGGGAAGATGAATGTAAGAGGGGGGAGGTGAAGGTGGAACGGGGGAATCGTGGAAGGGGGGAGGGAGATGAGACACAAACGATTTCTTTCTTTGAGTGGCAGTGCAACGCATGCTGGGAACTCGCTAGTCGATTTATAAAAAATATATGCGTGAACTACTAAAAAGGTATTTCTTCATCAGAAATGCATAAACGCATGCAAAGAAACAACTTTTAAAAATACAATTCTATGTCTAAAATTATCCGTGACAGTTTGCTTTGATTAACTTTTTTTTCTTCATTATAAAATTATTCCCAAAATAAATAAAAATAACTTTGGCTTTGAAATTGCTACCTCTAGACTCCGATTGCCGAGCCCAATTTTATACCTATTACTTATATTCGTAGCGACATAAGACACACTAAAAATAAGAATACAAAAATGTCTGGCTTGTGGCTTTGCTTTTAAATACCATAATTTTATCATTGATAGTTTTAGCTACGCAATGGAAACGATTTCTGAGAATAACTTATCTAAAGGTTACCTGTTTGTACAATATAATGTCATGATCGAACGGCAAAGCTCCACACAATTTGTCCCATCGGCAAGTTGAAATGTGTTGTAATCTATAATAATATAATCTAGCGATCTTCTTATCAATTTACAGCAAACACAAATAAACTTGTGATTCTCGAGGACACAAAATGCTTGATTATTTTTATAGTTTATCTACGAAAATAAACTGAACAACCTGTTATGGTCACATAATAAGGGCTTGGTCTATTGTGGGAAAAATAAGACGAACGACTGGGAACTGCGAATTGGGAACATGTATTGAGTACATAATAATAAATATATGATTAGATATAAGAATATCAACTGTGATCAAAATATCGATCCGCGCTCTGTGTTTTGCTCTGTTTTTATGAAAAAATCCTCAGGTTCTATGTAATATTTGGGGATGCTGAGTAAGGGGTAAGTAAAGGGTATGAGGGGTGGGTAGAAATCTGGGAGTTCGTGTGTCCAGGAGTGACAAGCGTATGAATCCATCTCTCCCACCGCGGTAAAAGGCGGTAGAGTCTGGCTGGAGAGGTAAAAAGATATCCCTCAACCAGTCTTTTCCGATCCTGTCAGCCATTACATATAATTTTTTTTATTATTCATCTTTATTAATTTTTGACTTACAATTTGTTTTATACTATCCCTAAATAAATTAATTACTAAATAGCTTTGGACAAAAAGGTCATTCTTGCGTATTTGTATCACATCAATGAATTAAAGGGTATAACCTTTCCGGAACAGTTGTTTGCCACTATTTTTAACCCCCATAACGTGTACGGTCGTAATACGAACACAGTTCTGGTTCAACAGAGGTTTAAAAAACATGTTAAAAAGACATAATAAAAAACATGCTCCATTTAGCGTTTTCCCACGAAATCGCGTGTAGGAATTCTACACGTGAAATTAATAATGTTCAACTGCTTGAACCATGCTTTTCCGCGAACGCCAAAATAAAGGGAAAGGGAAGTGAAACTGTTCCTATACAATGTACATGTCTGTGTATTTATATCCTTTTGAGGGTCAACGCTTTTCCTTCCGAGCAGTTCGTTTGATTCGATCCAGACAGAAATAAAGCAGAACTTACGAACTCACTTCATTATTTTGCTATGCAAAACGCGATAGCTATTTACGAGTATACTAGAACTAAAATGAAATAGTACTTTCACATTCAGAATAAATCTGCAACAGCAGATATATGCAGTAATACCTTGTTTACCGAAGTAAATTAAAAAAAAAAAATTTAATAAACGAAATCATTAAACTGAACATTACATTTAGGTAGGTACTTTATTGTCTAACTAACTAACCACACCGTTTCCTACAGGGTTAGGCAAAGAGGACGGACCGCCAAACAACTCGGTCTTGACACACACTCTTTGCCTCATCCACATTCATATACCGTCTCATACATACTTTTCCATTTATTATTCTGACTTTTGACATGGCCCGACTCAAGTATCTGGTACACATGATCGTGCCATATCTACCTGTGATTTCATAGCATTCAGTCTACTTTCATCCTTCCTCTGCCAGTTCCATGCCTCACTGCTATAGTAGGGTCACACAAATCTGACAAGATATCTCGTCCAATATCCGTCTCGATCGAGATGGATATCGGGCGAGATGGTCTATTCACAAGACTATTAAGGTCTATATAGACAAGTTCGATTAATTTTCTTCTTCTTTAGTAAACTAACATTTTCCACGTTTATACTATTAACGTTTATACTATTATTAGCCATTTTGCGACAACCGTCCTTTTGTTTTGATAATCAATGGATTTTATAAAAAGGCACGAAAAGAAACTCATAAAAATGACCCTGAAAGATTTACGTAATAAGCAAACAGTGAAATAAAATAATATTGCATAATAATAATATATTCTTTACGTCGATTAAATTAATTCATATTCTATTGTTGAAAAGAACAATGGTATCGAAAAAACGCACCATAAAATATAACAGAGTTTGAAAGCTGAAAGAAAACACATATTATCACGATACAATTTGTTCAACGTCATTTCTGGAGCAAAAATAGTATAGGTATGCATTTGGAACTCAATAACGGATGGATGTAATATTTGCCTTTTAACAAAATCCCTTTTAACAAATTTCTTTTATTTTTCGAATTCCGAAAATGGTGGGTCATGGTTCTTAGGTCAAGAACCCCCTACTGTACATCAATAAACTGACCTTAGTATTTAAATACTAGCTTAAATTATTTTTTACGCTTTGCAGCAATAGGCAGCGCTTCAAAATAACTGGACAAATTGATGGTTGAAAGCGTCCATATTCTTCATGTAAAAATGGATGAATAAAATTATGCAGATGTCGCTATTCCGGCGAAGCAATTAAAACTATATGAATAAATTGTGATGAAATAATAACAGCCAAAGCTGGATGGTATTCGACGTCGCGTCGGTCCGTGTTCCGAAAGATGGGTGACGGCCGCCGCGTAGCGTGTGTCACGTCACTAACCAAACTAAAATGGCGAAGCTAATTATTGTCGTTAACGATGATTCCCGCCCATTAAATTAACACTTTATAATTTATAACATTATGCAACATTTCACATCTGACATAACGATGCAGTAGCATTTTGGCATTATTCCTTGCACGAAATGTCTGAATCAAAGCTCAAGTTCAAATAAATTAGTGTTTTTTTTTCTAGCGTTATCTGAGAAAACTTGACCAGAATCACACGATTTGATAGTTTTGAATGAATTTACGTCATACTCGACATGAAACGAATTCACCGACTGCAATGAATCGGTCATCGACTGTGCTCGTTTTTCTAGACACGAATCAGTCATACATGTGTTTTGATTGCTCGAAAAACGTAGTTTTTTTATATATTTCGTCAATACGAGGGGAAAACTACACATAATTGTAGACGTGGAAACAAAATCAAAACAAATCACTGTTGTAAAATCAAAATTAGTTGATTAATGGTGAATGATATATTTTGTCGAAAGAGGCGAAATCTCGAAACAAAAACAAAGGAAATGCATTCCGAGGATTCCCCTCTTGATTAATGTCCGTTGTTATCAAGGTTTATGTGAGTATGTGTTACAAAATAATAACTAATGGAGAAGTCTGAAATCAGCATTATTTATGGAAATTACATGTTTTCTGCAATAACGTACCTACATACCATTCATCAGTGCAATTGATATATAGGTAATACATAAATTGATAAAACAAACAAAAAAATAATACCTAGGTACATAGTTTTCGCACATAATTCTATACGCTTTTTATTGTTTAAAAGGTAAAATTCATCTACTTAGATTCCCAGGTCTATCTTCACACTATGTACATTATTTAAAATCTTCCCAATTTTCAAAAAAATGTAATTATTTAACTTTTGACAGCGCCCTTCAGGTGATTTTTCACAAAAACGGCGCTATATAAGTCGTCCAAATATTATTATTATTATTTTTTAACGATAAGGTCTTCTACTAATAATGATCACTGATCAGTTATGTAATCAGTAATCGTGATCATAATCGATATTTTATTTTTTCATTCCAAGTATGCTAAATATTATTTTTTATGAATGTATTTATTTAACACTAGCTCCAGCTGCGTTGCAATGCCATATTCAAAGAAATACATTGTTTCTCCTTGTCCTTTCCGTTCCCCTTCCGCATCCCCTTCCCCTCTCGCGTTCCTCTTCCACCTTCCCCGCCTTCCCTCTCCCCTCTCCCGCTCCCCCGTACCGCAAACCACCCTCCCGCGTTCCACATATTATATGCATTCAGTTTTCAAACAGCTCGCGTGCCATCTATTACAATTTTTTTATTCAAATTTTCATTTTTCATGTATTACAAATGTACATTGTTGTATATTATAAGAACAATCAATCAAATTTGGTACCTTACATGGGTACCTATCAAAGATATTAGAAACCCGAGATATGCTATGTTGGCCGCCAGACCGTGGACGGACTACGGCCTACGGAGCGGAGTGTGAATACGGAAAGAATTCGTTCATTCAATTGGTTTTGTGTCGTAACCGCGTACAGTTTGTGCCCGTTTTATTCAAAATGCCGTCTTGTTCAGTGCAACTATGCAAAAATAATACAAGAAATGTGAACTTCAAGATAAATGGAGTTTCATTTCACCGGTAAGTACAAAATTAGAGTACGTTATCAATTTTTAATGATTATTCGAAGTTTTTATTGACATAAGGCCCCGTTAAAACAAACATCGCCGCCATTACGATGCTAGTGATGGGGACGCGAATTCTTTTAAATACCGACCATCGATATTTCGTAATATTAGTAGGGCTTTATAAAAAAAATATAAATATGTATAAACATATTATTTTTGTAGATAATTATTGTTGTAGATGCTGATTGGTGGTAGAAACAAATACAATGCTTTTCTTTTAAAATCATTATTTATAAAAAATAATCTTTCTTTGTTCCGCATGCGTTCGTGTACCATTTATTCGATTTTCAATGGAACTTTGGTGATTTTTAGTGCCGGAGCCCATGGAGGTTTCTATATACGAGTATAATGGTGGGCTCTAGCATTATAAAATTATTTCCTATACCATTCATCCGACTGGGATGAAACTTTGGTGTTTTCGTGTGGGCACGCCCGTGAAGGTTTCAATATATATAACGGTAAGCTTTGGCGTTATAAAATTCGTAAATTTTTTGGCGCATGATCAGTTTGAGAAATGTGCGTGTTTCATATAGTTTAGCCTCAGGAAGGGAAGGAGAAGGGGAAGAGAATCCGGGACGAGGGATCTGATAGGGGGAGGATTGTGTGGGTGGAGGAGGGAAACGAAGGAGGGGGTTGTCGGGGGTGAGGGAGTGATGAGAGGGGGGGGGGGGGGGTTCGCGGGATGGGGAGAAGCATAACAAAAAAGCGTGATAATTTATTTATCTTAGGTAACGTATAATTTATATCCGTTTTTAAATGCAGTAACTTATAGTATTTTAATTATTTCAGATTTCCGAAGGACGGAATAATTAAAGAAAAATGGATTGACGCAACGGGGAGAAAGGGAAACTGGTTTCCGACTCGCCATAGCATCATTTGCTCGTCTCACTTTGGCCAAAACGATTTTAAACCAGCAACCTGGCCTTTTTTTCCCCTTCAATTGATGTTATAAACATTTGCAAAGCAATGGAAATGATAATAAAGAACGCTATTGTAGATAAAAATAAACTGAAAATTAAATCAAAAAATAATATTCAACAGGAACTAGTAACCAAAGCCTTACGACATTTCGTTGGAATCAAAGTATTTGAAAATATTTATTTTCATCAATATGACCAATCACCAATGAATAATCATTCAGTTCAACTCACTAAAGCCGTTTTGGAAAAATACCTTGATATCCGTTTACATTACTAACGTAACACCAAAATTATCGAAGCGACAAGTATTAAACAAATATCTATTTAAATATATATATATTTTTATATAAATATATTTTTTAAATGTTTGTTTGCTAAATGAAATACCTCTTGTACATACATATTTCTATATATTTTTGTTAATTATACCAAGGTGGGTTTTTTATTTAATTTTTTTTATTTACATATGTTCGAGATTGATGAAAACTAGCACATTTGACATTCAAAAGAGGAGGAAAATAACTGTTTACATATTATTTAAAAATAATGCCTGTAAAACACGGGTAATAAATAGATTATGAAACAAAATATGAAATCGCAAAATAAAGGCCCTAACACGGGTAGAGCGCCCAACGTTGCCCAAAATACTTGTCATTATTATTGTAAAATTATTAATTGTGAAACAGAATTGTAAATACTTTCATTATAACCCTGGTTAAAGACCACCATTCAGAACAGAAAGGTTGCTTTAAATTTATTAGTCGTGTTTAGCGACCAGATCTGAATAACCGGGTACTTCCCCACCTTCATTTTCCTCGACTTCTTCCACTCCTCACCATCTGAAACCTCATAAAATACCCCAATTGCGGATGCCCTAGTCTCACTGGTTCCAGATGGTTGGGAGCAGATTATTAACATGAGTAAAAAATGAGAGTTTCTTTTTATGGATTTTTACAACAACAAAAACACACTGTGAGTGTTATTGTGATTAAAGTTATTGAACAAAACCAAAAACCGTTAAAATTCAGTTATCTAATTATAGATTAGAAACAATTGATTTGGATTTGTTACAAATGGGACACGTTAAACGTGCCCAGAGTCCAGATCACACTTGTTTCGATTTATCGGTTCTGAGAATAAGAATTTTTCATCAAAATTTTAACTGGAACCATTTTTTAACTAAAATGTCGATCTCTGTCGATTTGTATTCTTGTAAGCCTTATTCGTCATCATTTCTATGTATTGCTAATTGCGAATGCGTTCGAAACGTGTACGCATAGAAATCTGTTCTAAGTATTAGTGCCAACGAAAATGACAAGTTTTAAGTGTGAGTTCGAATAGGGGCGTATACTTTAGCGTAAGCGAAGGTGTGTAATAGTATTGGTTAATAATATCGGCGACACGAGGAAATACAGTTCCACAAGGTTTAAACTGCCCATAGCATATCTCCCTTTGTTTATATTATCTGTGGTACCTATTTAAAATATCTATAATTTTTTATTCGATTCAAAGTATTATGCGAGTACGAGCATTTCAAATAAATTCATTAATTTAAAGATTTTCGAAAATTTTATTTTGATTTAACAATCATTGTTTTGCAAAATGTCATTCTCAAACGTTGATATTTTTGAAAGTTTTGCAAGAGTTTTTGTAATGATTCAAAAAAAAATTCAGATGTATTGTCATGTGGTTGTAATAATCCAGAAACCTTCGCGGGGGTTTAAATAAGATATTTTGAAAGTTTCAAACATTTCCTATGCTTACATAGACATCTCATATATATACACCCAAAAAGCAAGTACATTTTGATTTTTATAAATATAGATTGTCTAAAGCGGGCGGGTGGCGTTCGTCTGATTTTTATACAAATGTACAGTTTTATTGATGAAATTTTGCACACTTGACCTTCAAAACGAGAGGAAAACCACTGATTTTGAGTCTAATTTCGAAAAACTCTATATTAAGCCTGGGCAACACCGGAAACTTCAGCTAGTAAATAATCGATCGACTTTGTGCCTTTATGTCCCGTAACGTACCTAACATTCGTTTTCGTTGGCAACATTGAAAAGAAACTGAGTGACGCATCAATTTCCTTTGAAATGATACTGTTTTTTATTGGTTCCGACAATGTTCTTTTTAAATTATTTATTAAACGCTCGCAGGGCTTTTACAAACCTAATACAAATCGAAATTTTACATAATGCAGAAATATAATATATATTTATATTGGTACATAATATATGATACATATCAGTTTTCGATCAATAAAGTCATCAGTAGGTAAAGTAAATACCTACTTATCATGTTAATAGCATATTACAGATATATATCAGTTTCTTCCACACTAATTATTTTTGCTTTTATGCAGGGCGGAGAAGTTTTGAATATATTATACATATATGTATTTCGAATAGGTATATGTACTGGCAGTTCGGTGAAATCTAGGCGCCAACCTCTAGTTGGTGCTATGGTTGTCACAAGTGGAAAATATGGTGGAGTCGAGAGTAGATTTAACAGGGACATGGATTTTTTTTAAATTAATTTAAATTAAGTTTATTATTTTATTTGTTATTATTAAGTTCCGCAAGCAGGTATTGTAGTTTTTTATTATTGTGGCGCTGTTTCGACTTACAGGGCCAATTTTCAAACTCTGACAATTTGAAAATTTGGATTTGGATTCCGTGTGGATACTAAGGTACATTTGAGGGCATTATTCGTTCTCCGAGTAGAGTAGTGGTAGTTTTAGATTATACATTAATGTTTTGTAACATATATATCGATCACAAGTTGTCAACTTATATAATAACGTATCTAAAAAAACTTCCTATGTAATTCCTTACATTAACTTTACACATGAGGTCTGAGGAAAAAAAATCCCTCAGGGCCTACGACATCTATGAAAATGCTGGTGGTGGTGTGAGTTACAAATATAAATAATAATCTTCTAATCAGTCCCTAGTATTTCATAAAGAAGTAGGTGAACATACGAGGAATTAGTTACAAAATTGTCAATCCGCACATTCGGTATGTTTTCCATAAATTAAATCTACACACCACGGTTACTGACTGGCATGTTCTAGAAAAGGCTAACTTCCTTATCTTCCATGTTATCCTTGGACAAACATTTCAGAAGGAATTTATATTTTTATTAAATAACAATCATTGTAGAACTGTGTAAAATCAAAAGAATATAATTGTGGTTTTCCACCGTACTATTATCACTGTGTTAAAAGGCTCTTGCGCGGTGTTTCCCAAACTTTTGAAAATAGGAATGGAGCATAAACACCAGAGTTTATATTACCAAGGAGAAAGCTATTAAATGGCGTTAATTTATTGCGTGAAAATATTTAAAAAAATTATATTACAATAAAATTGGGTCACATTCGTCCCATTATTGAATTTATTTAATTATTCTAATACTTCCATACTTATTCTAATTAGCAGTATCTACTTAAATCACACTTAAAAAAACAATGCTTTTCAAAGTAGATTTAGGATGAGTTTTTTCACAGAATTCGAACAATTCATCAAATTTCAGTGATAATTTTCAAGTGTAGTAATGATTCTATTTAAGTTCTGATGTTGTATTATTATTGGCCTGTTGTTTCATTTACATAACTGAAATAATAACAAAATTTGAATAGAACTTTCACATAACTTAAAAATTACATTCGAAATTTGATAAATTGTTCAACTTCTGTGAAAAAAACCCGGCCCTAGTTACTAATTGATTCACCTGGCTAATAGTACCTAATTATGCCGGTTTATTTTATCCAGCTAGTGCAGAGTACTCGTAATTAAGCGAAAAAATAACTTTTTTACACTATTTGAGCATTTGACACATGACATTTAATTTTAACGTTTGGAGCGTTTCAGCCATGTTCCAAATTTTTAATGACATTATTAAAAACAACGTGTGTGCTTCGTAGCCTTTCGCTTCTATCGCGTGTACATTCTCTGATTTTTTTCCATCTAAGATAATATTTTCTATACAAATTGTTTTTTAAGTAAGATCATTTTTTTGTATATTCTTTCCAAAGAAAATTAATAATTTTTTTTTTAAGGTTTATTTATCTGCTGCTAATGGTTAACCTGTAAGAAATAGTTAGGATGCAGGCGAATTTACCACTTAATGTTTTAAATTATCTTGTTGAATACTGTAAAAAAAATAAAAAACGATAAAAATAAAATTATCCTTCCAACAACGTTAGATATAGATTTCAATCACGGACGAAACAACCTTGTGAGTAAGTTATTATTGAAAGTGGTTTTATAAAGTTGCACCCTTTAAAAATAACAGAAATCTTAGACAAACATCAATACTTCCTACATCAAAATGTAAAAAGGCAATAGTACAGTTAAATCATAAATATCTCTGAGTTAAATTTTTAATTCACTACCTGAAAAAATCAGACACATGAACAGTACTTAATATAAAAAAATTTTAAATCCAGCTTAAAAATTATACCGAAAATTTGAACTGAATAAATAAAATTTAAACCAATATAATAACACCCCCCATACACACAAGCCCTGCTTATTTATGGGGGTAAGTCAAATATGTACACTATGTAAATAATTATTGTATAAAATCTATAGTAATTTATGTAGATATCTTTTATTGAATTAAAAAAATATATTAAAAAAAACAGTGACAGTAATTTTTTATTTACCTATAAGAATAATTCGATAAATTGTCATCGATATGCATTTTATTATATCTCAATTGCAAATAATACAGCCAAGTCCAGGAACTAACAAATTATTATTGTTAAGAATGTCAGGAAATAGAAAAATCTAGAGAACGACAAACTCAACGCAATTCAAGGGAAAAACAGAAAAGTCACCAAGTATAATAATACACAGACGTCTTGCAATTTAGAACCAGTTGTGTCATACCCTTCATTACCATCGGAGATTTTGTTATAAATTACACACCAGAATAGAAGCTGACTTCCTTCTCGACTACTTCAAAGGTGATTGCATCACAACATTTCCATCTGCAGTCGCTCACAGCCTTTAATCTTCTCCAATCTGTGACCCGGTGGACGATCTTCGCGCAAAAGTGCAATAATCAGTTTTTTTAAATTCTAGCCTAGTTTTCCCACAAGAGCAACACGATATGTAGAGTGTCTCAAAAGTCAATGTTATTTATCCCTTGAAGGGGTTGACAGGCTAACTCATAACGGACCGACTACAATAGTAAAATGTCATCAATTTTGGAGATATTGGCACTTTTATGAATTTCGTGAAAATCGACACGATTAGTTTTTCGACTGCCAGTTACAAAATTTGACATTCTAAGATTTTAATTTTTATTACGCAACTCTAAATAGGGATATTCGGAATTGCGTAATAAAAATTTGAATGATAGAAAATGGAATTTTGTAACAGTGATCGGTGTCGATTTTCATAAAAATCATAAATGTGCCAATATATCTAAAACTAACAATATTCACAAGAAGCAAGCCTCAAGACTCCGGAGGTCGCGGGTTCAAATCCTGGCGTGCGCAGAAAATTTTTATTTGATTGGTTTGTGTTATCACAATTTAATCATCATAATATACGGTATATTTACGGCATGTTCCATAGTGGAAGATACTCGTACTGGTGTAAGACCACCATTTAGAATTGAAACGTTGCTTGAAATGGCTTCAGCCGTGTTTGGCGACTAGATCAGAACAGCCAGGTACTTCCCCACTTTCCTCTTCCCCATCTCCTTCACTTCCTCACTTACCTTCAGCCTCACAACACACCCCAATTGGGATGCCATAGTCAATAATGTCACTGGCTGCAGACGGAAGCAGTTAACACTCTTGTGCGGTATTCATTTTTTTTACTTATGTCTTATAATGTTCTGGTCGGTCATGAGTTGGCTTAACAGCCCTCCAAGGTATAACGTGAACTTTTGGCACATCCTGTATTTATTAAATACAGGATGTTTGTTGAAAAAATGTGTTTTACTTTATTTGCCAAGGCTGTCGCGGCGCGCGCGTCAATCGCAATAACTTTTCTTTGCAAACCTTTGGAAGGTCGAGGGTATGTTTATGTAAGCATTTTATCAACCGGACGCAAACAAAAAGGCTTGCATAATATTGGACTCACTAGTCGAGTGGTCAAAAATTAACGTTGTGGGGGAAAGTAAATGCCATTTAAAAGAAAGACTAAAAGAGTTATTTAAAAAAACCGTGTTTGGAAACTTGTGGTACAAGCGGAAAACTGGTGATTCTACGTCACATTATTCTGCACTACCAAACAATGCAAAATCAGGTGATATTGGTTTGAAAATTAGAGAGCGTAGAAATATTTTAGAGGCTTTAATTAAATACTGCAAGTAGAACGTATTTGCCTTTGAAATGATCGATTATTTTTTTGATTGTCTTATAATACCTAAGCCGAGAAAAAATAAAGTATCAGACCTATAAAAATTGCTTTAAAGTTCAAAAATCTCCTACTTACGAACCCCTTTTCGTTTGTGGTTTTATTATATAATGTGGAAAATAAAATTCTTTATTTAATGATCATAAAACATTTAAATATTTGTGCCTCAACTTCGCAAAATAATATGTATAAAACACGTTTTTGAGGACGTTTTTTTTTTCAAAACGTAAATAATACCTAAATCAAAATAGGCGGCTAGTTACCTTATCGCCATCTACATAAGGAGTGATATTGTTAAAACCGATCTGATCCCGAATTTTACACGACAAGGTGCATCACCTTTAAGTCGGTTTCTCATTGCTGAGAATCGTGAATCCTGACCCAAAATCACATAGAGAACCCAAAAAAACTATGTTTCGATCTGAGTATTTCATTTTTTATTCTCATTTATCCCCTTTTCAGCAATAACAGTTAAAAATATTTTCAAAGCCGGGTCTATGCTGCGACGCACTTTAACAGACAATAAAAAATTATAATAACAGCCTGTAAAGACCGATTTAAAAGAAAATTAGAAGTAAAAAAATTCCGACGGACTCGATTTACTCGAAAACGCGAGTTCAAAAACCAAAATTTTACCATAGTTAAAGATTTACCAGTTTCTCTCTTGAACCACTAGTTTTCGGACATTAAAAAAACACAAAATAAATACAAATACATGCAACATGATTACACGGAATTTGTAGTGATTGATTTCAATCAAGACCGTTGGAATTATTTGGATACATAGAATATTTCACGTTTCACCATTATAGAACGGTAGACATCAATAAATAATCAATTAAACAACAGGCCCATTCATACTTCACAACTTTCCTATAAACCTCCCTACTTCCACCTCCCCCCATACCTATCAATGCCTCTTACATTAGCTCCAAACAGACAACTGAGATGTTCTGTTCAGATTTATGACATTAAAATACTAATCATTTACGACCGACAAAGCTCCATTACCAGAGCACTGCGAACTGATAAAAAAAATTGACTCATTTTAGAGAGAAAACTTCTGAACTAATTATTGTTTTAACACCTATTCAGAAAATTCAAACGAACCTTGAAGAATTGAATGGGCAAGGCCACGGGAAATACATCTTCCATTTTATCATGTAACATGTCACACATTCATGGTGAGTAGGTACACACGGAGTGTTCAGACGACAGACGTGAACTTGGTGACGGTGTGTCAAGATTAGGAATCTCAAGATTACGCTTAAATTGGGCAATTAACTTCAATGTAAGGATTAAAACATTCATTCTTTATTGTCTGGGGAGGGCTTAAGATTGAAGGATATATGCCCTGAATCTTAATTAATAATACTTTGATCATTTCCGTGCCAAAAAAAAAACATTTTGACGACGCTTTTCAATAATTGACTGAGCCTAGCAAAGTCCTGTTTTTACTCGACCACTTTGCATTTCGTTTGTGTGTTCCGTGTCCGGTCAATCCTTTCAAGATAGTAGACATTTTTGAAAGAACTTTTTTATTTCACCAGAGCGCATGAGCGTTGCGACTGTTGCGAGTTGTCAAGTCTACTGTTTATATAAGTAGTTATTATTTACTTAAGAATAGTTGACATTGTGTTGGCCTAAACATAGTAGGAAGGAAAAGTAAAAAAAGTCACAAAATATCATAACGTATAACATAGCGTAACTTTCACAATTATTAATTTATCTCCTACTATAAAAAATTAAAGAAATTGATACCTAATCTAAATCTACTAAGAAAATTTGGGAAACCTTCCGTAATGTCATGCGCAAATGGGAAATGAAGAAGGGTGATTATCTGGCGCCCCATCCGCGCTCAAAAAGAAGAAGGTGGAGAGATGTATAATTACGGATGTTAGAGGAGCGCGCTAATATTTGAAGCGATAAAATCGATGCGAAAATTGTGAAAATGTTTAATAAAACACGACTCGTTTAGAATAGAGCAAAAATCTCGTGGAGTGCGTCTTAAACATCAGAAACATTGTGAATTTTTCACAACTATAACTTGTAAAACAACTGAAACAAACGTGTTTATAATAATTTTCGGTGCTAAATTAGCGATTTTTTTCTATCGAGTGAATTTCATATGATTTGCGTTTCGGCGTGGAACGCGTCTAGATATTATCTTAAAAAATAACATATATTTTTTTAAGAGCTTAAAAACTTCAAATGTTTAAGGGAGACATGTAAAAAATCTGTAGAAATTTGGGTAGCGGCGGCTTAACGTTACGATATATGTATTTAAGAAAAATCCGTCGAATATCGGAAGGCTTCCGTCGTACGTTATCGGCTGTCATTTTTTTGTGATTTTCAATGGCTTTCAGTGGCTTGTGTCTGTCGTGTGTTGAATGGATTAATAACCTAGTTAAAAACACGAAATACTATTTATTGCTTATTAAAACTACTTACAAATAAGCCTAATAGGTATTAATACATGACTATCCATTTGTCGTATTATTTTGATGTTTGTACGATATGACATTCGATTCGCAAATTTTCCCGCGACTGACAACTCTAAACGGGAATTTTGTGGCAAATGCGCCGTTATCTCTGGCGTTAGGGAAACTATATTTTTAGGAGTTGGTGTCTTAACACAAGCGCAGTAGCTACTTAGCTCATTAGCGCAATTCGGAACACAGCATTTAAGAAAACTGTCAAATTGAGACGTATACGGCCGATTTAACGCATGTTACACTCATGCAAAAGTTACAGAATCATCCTTCAGACGCATTAAAATAATTATTAATATTTATGTTTCTGCCGCTAAGACCTCCGTTGTAATTCCTATAATTCTGTGACATGTTTTCAATATGAGTAAGAGGGAAATATCACAACCGAGCCATCACTATCAGTGTTATGCTTCAAGTTGTCAGATTTAAAGGATTGACAACAAACAAACGAGTACCAACCACAGAACACCGAGAATGCAGCAAACACGTTAAGTCAATAAACCGCCAACACCTTCATAAATACACACACGAAGGTATAAAATGTTATTCTACACCTGTATGGAAAAATAAGCCGACTCTCCGTGTGTGGGTTAAATAATGTGACTAGTTTCCACAAATTACATCGTCTGTCTGAGAATCTTGGTTTTAGCAAAGATTTAAAATTAAGCGCTTTAAAATCGTGTGAGCTACTCGCATTCACAGTAATTCAAACAAATAAATGGAAAATTATTCAAATGTGTGTGCTTTTGTGGATTCGTTCCGCATTACCATCCATAGTTTCAAAGTGAATACCACACATACCTCTTTCTACTCGTGCATATGAGTGAAACTGTTCGGAGCCAGTGGGACTAAAGCAATTCTAATCGGGAAATAATCATATGAGGTGGCAAGAAATCTGGAGATGAAATAGAAAGAGGACGATAAAGTATCTTCTGAAAGTTAAGTAAAAAATATTAACAACTAGCAGAGGATAGCTAAAATCACGGGAATGTTTGAATTTACTAATTTTGAAAAACTTTCGGTTTAAATATATTTTTTTACATGAGCTCCACACAGGAGGCCCTGAGGAAAATAATTTACCTCAGGGTCTATGTCATCTTTGGGGATGCTGTGTGGAGGTTTTTTTTTTAGGAAAGTAAGTAAGGAGAGGAGAGTTCTGGGAAGGAAAAGGGTTTAAAGGGAGGGTAGGAATCTGGGGTTCAGTATGTACTGGTCATCCGCCTCCAAGACCTAGACAAACCTCACCCCATATTATATTATAGCTAGGTATTTTATCGCACGTCTGATATCTTGACACAATCAGTTCGAATTTTGAAAATAATACTTTAATTCTGAACGAACGTGAGTTCATTGAACCAGAGTTAAACATAGTGAGGGAGCGGGCAGCGATCGGCAGAGACGAGGGACGATTGTAATGAAAGGCGTCAGTCGATGTATGAGTCAGTCTTTATTGCTGCTACGTAGCGATGGTAAGTTTGGAGTAAAGTAACAGTGTAGACAGGAGCGATGATGATGATGAGGCTCGTAGGGTGTTGCAGTGATGAAGGTCGGTGATGCAGTGGTGTAGCAGAACTCGTGTCTGCATGTCGCCAGCATGTTGTTCCGCACCGTGGTGGTGGAGAAGACCTTGACGTCCAGGATGGATGCTCGACGCGGTGTCGCGGAGATGGCTGCGGTGAACCTGAGGAGAATGAAGTCTCAGTGGCTGAGAGGTTGCTGCCTGCGGGACAAGAAGGTGCGGCGGGCCTTATGTCGTGGGCAATTATGTCGCTTGTTGCGTCCTCGAAGGTTGATGATGCACCGGCACAGGTCCGGCACGTCGCCGTGGACCTGGCGGTTACCGCACTGGAACGTTATCACTCGATGCACTGTCTATGTGTTGGTGTAGGTACTGTTACTGGTACAAGAGACTGGAACTGACTGACTGACTAGCGCGGTGTCGCTGCGCTTTATATAGCCGACCGTTGAGTACCCGGAACGCCAAGTAATGTTGAGCGCCCGCGCAAAGAAGAGAAGCCTCTGGAACATTCCGCGGCCGTAAGAATGTGACGGCTGCGAGTCGAGACCTTTCGCTGCGCTTCCCGAAATGTTTAGCCGTGTGCGGCGTGAAACACTACAATGTAGGTAGTATGTACCTTTCGAGAATGTGCTTGCTATATCAGTGGCGGCGCAAGGATTGTGGCTAAAGAGGGCGACCATTCTGGTCGCCACAATAGTATACAGTAGATATAGTCTGAGCGCGAGTAGAAGGATCAGTTTAATCCGATCGAACATTTTCAAATATCTATATATTTTTTAAATAATCAATTTAATTGGCCTGTCTGGGAGTCGAAATTTTTTATATAAATTGACGACATCAGTTTTCTTTCAAATCGGTAAAAACACACTTCTAAAGATTTTCTGTTCGGCGGATAGAACTATTGAACGTATTTTCCTTATAAATTGCACACGTGAAAACAATCCATAAAGTTTCTGTTTCATTGCTGTACCTACATCAGGTTTTGAATCCGCGACCTTCTAGTCCAGAGATCTCACCACTCCGCCACGGAGGTCATTCTGTAAACGGGTTGTAGGTACTAAAAACAACTTCCTACGCCAGACCTTCGATGACATCGACCATTTTACATTTGGGCGTCTGCCTGTCTGTCTTGCAGTATTGGCCAATGATCAGGAAATTGGATTTTATGTTTGTTATTAATTTTATTGTCATAAATGTAAATAATCTGTTGATTTTCCCAAATAAATAAAATAAAACAAAAAATTAAATTCATTCTTGTCGCTTTATAAGCCGATTATTTATTCTTCAATCAATACATCGGTATGTTCTGAAGTAATTTCAATCTATTAGTAGTATAGACTTTAAAGTCTCCAAAATCAATTATATTGAAAACCAAAATCTTCAAACGAATATCATTCGATTAAATTAAAACAAATCACTTTGTTTACACCACTTATTTAATCAAAATTAGCAACATGTTTCCCAATGAAAAAACCATTGCTTTCGAAATTTGTTGATAATTTTGATTAAATCAGCGAAAATGTGCAAAAACCTCAAACGGTGTAATTATAACACACCAAAAACATGCATCCTTCTTTCAATTGGATGAAATGGAATTTTTAGAATACTATCTTCAGCTTGAAATTAACTTGAACTGTGAGCTAAGGAGCCGTAAAACATAAATTTAACTGCTAAAACATAAGACATACATAGATACACCATAATATTATTTAAATATTATAAAGTTGTATTAGAAACCCAGTACGCGGCAATCTTTGCATGCATTGTAAGAAAGACATAGGTGGGTATATATACTTGGTCGAAGGTAGCTACCATTACTTCATCGTGGCATAAAAACCATTATAAAAACGGCCAAATTCGCGTAGCTGACTGGTTCCAAGCAGTGTCGGTCTCTTTTTCATTGTACACGCCAACTTGAAGGTCGCGGTGGGAAGCAAAAAGCCGAGGCTAGAGATTGCAATCCGGAAAATCCGAACTTCAAGAAATCAGATTTTTCTAATTGTTCACAGTGAAGTGGAATTAGGATTTTTTTTTAAAAATTAAAAAAAAATTAAATTTAAAAAATGAAGTGATTTGCAAAGCAATGTCCCATGATAAGAATTTCTCCAACAGGCTAATAAGCATGCAATAGTTTAAAACTTGTATGCAGACATGTCGAAGAAATGGATAAATAAATTTGTATTTTAATGAGGTTGCTAATTCAATGGAAAGGGATGTGACTATTATTTGACAAGAAAAATATTTAAGATAAGAAAGAATATTAAATCCACGAAAGAGAAACAATATGAGTAAAGGACAGAACAAAAATATTCGTAACCCGGAACTATTTTTTTTTTTTTTACAGTGAATACCGCACAAGAATCTTAACTGCTCCCGTCTGGAGCCAGTGAGACTATGGCATCCCCAATTGGGGTATGTTGTGAGGCTGAAGGTAGTGGGGAGGGGAAGGAGGTGGGGGAGAGGAAGGTTGGGAAGTACCTGGCTATTCAGATCTGGTCACCAAACACGGCTAAAGCCATTTTCAAGCAACGTTTCAATTCTGAATGGTGGTCTTACACCAGGGCGGTACTGATAGTATCTTCCACTCTGGAACGTGCCGCAAATATACTAAAATATTTGTCTTTCTAAAAAAATAGTTTAGTATCATTAAAGAAGAAGATAACACTAATAAACTAAACGAACATATGAAAGAGAAGAAGACACAGAAAAATAAAAAAAGATAACGGTAGTAACTGGGACAATATTGACTGTTATTTTTGCGTGACTAGAGCGTTACAAAAAGTGTGATCGGGCGAGGCGAACGGAAGTTGAGAGGGAGACATAAGTTAGTGAAGATAGAAAGAGAGAGTTACATTTCGTATATTACTGTAGAGGCAAGAGAGAGAGGTGAGAGCACACATTTTCTTTCTCTCTTAGCCAGTTACGTTTCGTATATCTAAGACACAGTGCAGGCCTATTGTCTGTATCACACTGTAGGAGCGAGAGAGAGAGAGAACAGTGCGCGCGCACATTTTCTTTCTCTCTTCTTTTATAAGTTAGTGAAGTTTTACTTCAGTCGTGTGGTCTAAGTCTAAAGCACATTCGTTTTTTTATTTTTCTGTGTCTTGTTCTCTTTTATATTTACGTTTAGATTATTAGTGTTATCTTCTTCTTCAATGATATACTACATTGATGGTAATAATCTTAATCAATTAAAGTAATAACATTCAATTATATATTACATTGATGGTAATACCAACTAATAAGTTATAAAAATAGAGTTGTTCTAATAAAAATTGAAAAACTTTTATAGACAAAATTTTAAGTGGTTGTTTTTTTTAATCTTCCTACTTTACAACTTCCGGATATTCGAATTTAGAGTTTCAAGAATTTCCAAAATCCGGATTTTCCAAAACGGATCCGGATTTACAATCCTTAGCCGAGGCATTCGGCGGGAGTCAAAGCAGGGCGACGTAATTTATTTTAAATTATATCGTGGATTATGAACGGTATTGTCCTTTCTGTGATAATATGGTAAGCTGATTGTTTTGCAAATGATTCACACTTCATTGTGTCAACGTCATAGTTAATTACAGGCGATATGCTTCTTGTATTGATGTTCTTTCATTCACATCTAAATTTGAATACTGATGGACTTCCGTTCTAACGTATTTTCCCAGAATTTTTTATTTGTAATTTCTACTATTTAGGTACCTACTTGAAGAAAAAAATATTATTTCCATTAATTTTATACCTAGAAGGGTGATATAATAATATTATAAAACGTCATAATCATGAACCAAATTTAAAGAAAATCATACAAGTAAATGTTCAAATACAATGATTTTTTTTAAATTTCATAGAAATAATAGGTATTCAATGCATAAAAAGGTATCATTATGATGGATGCATGCTTATTGACATTCGGTAGAAAATGCGATCACATATTCTAGAACATACAATGATGTGTTAGGTGATGCACCACATTGTGTAAGATTCGGGATCAGGCCGCCAACAACAACACCCCTTACGTAGAAGGCGATAAGGTTCAAATTGCCATTTAACACCAGCCGCCTGTTTGATTTATTCACGAAAAAAACATCACCGTGTTTTATTTAATTTTGCGAAGCTCAGGCACAAATATTTTATTGTTTTTTCTAAAATGTTTAATTTACCACATTATACAATAAAACCACAATCGAAAAGGGGTTCGTAAGAAGAAGATCTTGAACTTTAAAGCATTTTTACAGGCCTGGTACTTTATTTTTTTAGGCTTATAAAAAGTTTAACAACTTCACGTAGATGAGACTCGATAAAATGATATTTTGTTGAACCCTTGATTCTTGATGTGACCAAAAACGATCACACAAAACTTAACCAACATCTGTTTTAGTATTTCATGACGCTATTTGTATATCTTTGAAGATATAAAGATACATAAGTTATATGCTTCATGCGTCAAATGATAAATAGAACGATAGCCTTCATCAACTTCTCGGAATCAAATGGTGCATATCGGCAATACAGATGATGCTCTGAAATTATAGCTTAAAACAGCTTTGCAAACAGTGGAATTACATAATCTCTAGCAAAACATGATACCCTGGCGCGATGAGTGTTCATTCTAAAAGAAGTATGGAAGAGAATCCACCTGTTCTTTGAGCAAAATCCGCACTTGCTTGTCTTTATTGCGAATATTGATTTGCAACATTACACGCATAAATATACCATTCTATTAGCGTGTTTGCGATCAGAGTCCTATATCTGAATATTTTACATAATAGATAGACACCTGTAATTCTAAGCTTCCGTTTGATCTATGTACCTGATTACACGCAAGCTGTCGATCGTGAAAGCGAAATGATAAATAAGTGATTCAACTTATCAAAAATAATGACATGAAAGATTTAAGAGCGTAATACACGAGCCCGATTTTCAGCCCGTTTCCAATTGGAGACAAAAGTCAACATTTTTCGATTTGCGCGATCGCTATTTTCACCTCTATTTTGCATATCTAGGATTTCAATTGTCATCACTGCAAACAACACATGAACCATACTGTTTGTTGTGATGCCTACTGAAATCGTAGGTATGAAAATAGAGTTGAAAACAGCGATCGCGTAAAGCGAAAAATGTTGATTTTTGTCTCTAATTGGAAACAGGCTGAAAATCGGGCTCGTGTATTACGCTCTTTACAATACTTGTCCAGGAAATCCATTGACACGGAAATGTTTAGAAATTTTGCAATAGGTACAAAGAATTTTTAAAAAATTGAGCAATTCACACGCAATAGAAGTGAAGACTTCAGAAAACTAAAGTAGACAAGAGTGGAGACTACGAAGCACTTTTTTATCAATGTGAAGGGTGATTTTTTCATATTTTTGTCGTCGAATTCCAGTAGGTACCTTTTCTTATACATTTGGTCATCTTATTAGTATTTGTGTTTTCTTCTTCAGAGTAGCTAGATGTCGCTTATTTTGCCAGTTCATTTTGGAGTGATTTGAAGATGGGGTATTAATTTTACAAAAATAACTTTTTTTTGGATTTCGTAGGATTCAATCCTTTGTCCGCTAAATATCTACAGAGGTTCGTCAGGCGCTTTATACCACTACCCCAAAGGTGACTTGCGTAGGACTGGGGGTTTATCGTATTATATTGGAACCGAGTACCCGTGAATTAAATAAATATATTATATTGCTTTCTCATTCTCTCGCCGGCTAAATCCTAAAGATGTATGTGTTTGTCTCTTTTTAGTGTCGCTCATTTCCGTTGTATCTAATTTAGATCACAACGGTGCTAAAAAAGTTTTCACTTCATCATATTTTTAGTAAGTAGGTAAGCACTATAAAAGACATAATATTAACAAATTACATTAAAAGGTGGATTGCGGTCAACCATTATTATATCACTGAGAATACTGAGTAACCTTTGCAGACTTTTGAGACGTAAAACCGTAGAATTTATGCATAAAATTTCAACTGAAATAAAAATTCCAACAAGCTAACTAATTGCATATTATTATAACTTAAATAGACTAAAAATATGTAGGATTAAATGGCTAGATATTATGCAACGCCAATTATGCATCATCATGCGGATGTCCTTCGATTTATAACAATCGCGATATTGACGTTGTGTATGTAGTTCGACAGGCACTTGTTTATATTATTTGATCACCATTAAAACGCGCTTACAGTGTGACACTCAAACAGGAAAACGTCATAAACTGCATACAAAATAATAACGAATACGTCAGGCAGGGGTTTCAGGTAACCGACAAAGGAAACACGCGGTTTTTATCAAACGTGATGAATGATAAGAGATAACTGATTTATCAGACATTTTTAAAATATCATTTTTTCTTGAAAAGGTTTCCAGATAACAATGCGGCGATTTTTCTCGATAATAGATTACGTCGATATATCTTTCAGTATTTGATGAATCTCTCATTATTTCTATTTATCGATGACTGCAACGTGAACCTACACATTTTAGCATAACATTTTCATGACATTGCAACACAACACCGGTGTTCAGTTGCATAAAATAATATGATTTTGGGATTTTCCTAACAAGTGATTACAAACCCATTTTGAACCAGGCCTGGAATCATTGTCGTTAAAAGTTTAAAGAAACTAAAGTTGAGTATGCAAAGAAAAAATACCAAATTATTATTACATTACAATAACAATGTGAAATAACTCACACGTCATTGACAGTTCATTGAATTTAAGTTTGTAATAATTGGAAAAAATCGCATTCTTCATGTTAAAAACATTTATTATCAATTCAGACTATTTATTTATTTATTCATTTTCGGGAAATCGACGGTTTACATTTTTTTCAGTTTGTACATGAGTAATGTAGCCAAAATAAACCCAATTATGGATTTCCTCCTTGTGATTTTACCTCTAATAAGACAGCATAATAAGGAATAATTAAATTTATAAAAAAGGAATACGAAGCCAAAAATTATCTTACTAATATTATAAATGCGAAAGTTTGTATGGATGACCCTTGCTCTTTCACGCAATAAATATCGAATGGAATTTAAAAATTCTTTCACTAATCGAAAGCTACATTATTTGCGAGTAACATAGGCTATATATATTGGTAAATTCTGGCGTTATGAATAAGCTGTGGCGTTATGAAATTATGTATCATACGTTTTCTGTCCCTAACAAAATCGAGTTATTGTAAACGTCAAACAAATTGTTACCTTGGAAACAATGTTTTTTTTTTAATTTTAGGCTTAAAAAGAGTGCTTTTTTGGCGTCGTAGTTAATATCTACATATCTCTAAAAATGTTTATTCTCCGAACAAAAAGAATAACGTTGCTATAAAGCATAGCGTTTGAATTGGACTGTCATTTTCTTATTTTTTTAGGTTACTCTGGATTCAAATATGAATAAAATACTAATAAAGGGAGTAGGTACTTAAAATACATTTCTATTTCTATATTTTAAATATTTTCTAAAACAGAATTTTTATTTGCGAAATGTCATTATCAAATTTTGAAATTTTCTATTAAACAATAATTATTTTCTATTAGACAAAATAGCAAGAATAATAACAATAATGCCGATAATTATGCCAGTAATGTCCCACTAATACTATGCGAGCGAAGCCGTGGGTAAAAGCTAGTATAAAATAAACGAAAAATTACCTAAAACAAAAAAATTATCAATAACCATAAGAAAATAGGTTGTACATACAAATCAAATCATAATAGAATTATAAATATAAACAATAGAAACATAACATTATTCACGAAACATCAGAGAAATACTCTTTTAAGGATATTTGGTAAGTTCGCAATTGAAAATGTCCACTTTGGATAATATACATATAATATAATGAATAGCTGAAGATCTTTCTTAATCACATCTTCCTGTTATTTGTCTCATACTTCCCGGGAAATTCTCAGTATTGGATTCCTGTGAGACTATGATTCCTTGAAGCAAAATATTATATAACCGACATTTCAATATGTATAAAATTATTTATTTTTATTACTGCAACCTCATACACGCTTTAAGCACAGATGTGCTTCACGTAGCTATAAAATATGTGGCTTGGCGTATTTCGGCATATCGCTCGCCGTACATTCCCATGGAAATATATGGCGAGCGATTTACTGAAATAGGCCAAGCTATATATTTTATAGCAGTGTGTGGCACCAACCTAATATTTTCATGACATTGCAACACCAACACCGGTGTTGATTTTCATAAAATAATATGATTTTGGGATTTTCCTAGCAAGTGATTACGAACCCATTTTGAACCGTCTGGAATCATTATCGTTGAAAGTTTAGACAAACCACAGTTGAGCGAATCTCAGACAAAGAAAAAACCCAATTATTATTATATTACAATTGCAATGTAGAAATAACTCACGTCATTGCCAGTTCATTGAATTTAAGTTCGTGATAATTGCAAAAAAAGTTTGGCATGTTGACCCAAAAAAACAAATCATATTAAAAACTTAGAATTCAGATGATGCATAGCTAAAGATTTCTCTTGCTCACATCTTCCTGTTATTTGTTTCACACTTCCCGGGAAATTCTCAGGATCGGATTCCTGTGAGACTATTATGATTTCAAACAAAATACTACTGAATGTGAACATTTGAAATATCCACATTAATTAATGGCACGTGAAGAGACATAGTACCTAATGCCATTAACCCAGAGCAAGAGACAATCCGTCCTATGGCTAGAGTTGAGCCATTAAAATATCAAATGGTAATTACGCTTTTATACCGGCGTATTATAGTATATCCAACGCCAGTATTCCCCAAGTCGTTATTCCTTCGCAATAGATGTGCAGATGTTCAACCTGGTTAGGTTTGATTTTTTAAAATTAAGCATAGCTACTTACAAACAATATTATTCCGATCAATGAGTTCTATTTCAGCCATAAAATGAAAAGTTTGAATTGTTATCATTTGAAGCTTTGATTTGAATACAAAATATTAATGGTTTCTAATATCAGAATAACCAAACACAAATTAGTTTTTCAAAAAACCGATCAAATAATCCGGTCCCCGCGCACTACGCAATAGCGCCTCTATCCCTGTATATTTCACGAGTCTGCGCACTATGCAAATATATAATTTCGAATGTGAATACGTAACATTATAAAATTTTAGTATATGAGATTCCATGACAAGTCAACAAAGTTGAGAAAAAATGGTGTATTTCATATAGTTTAGCGCAGGGACGGAAATCCGAGAGGGGAGGTTCGCGGGAGGAGTGACGAGGTAGGTGGGAAGGCGGGGAAGGTGGAAAAGGAACGCAAGTTGGGGGAGGGTAACGCGATAGGGGGAGTGTAGGGGTTCGCGGGACGGAAGGACGCGGGACGGGTGGGTCTGGAACGGGGATGCATGGGAAAGGACATAGAGAGAAATAATTTATTTATTTGAGTGGCATTGCAGCCGATGCTCGGTACACGCTAGTATTAAATAAAATAAAGAAGTAGGTAAAACTACGCGCCGTAACTTTGGGAAACACTGTTCTCCATCAAGCACGGTACCTAGAATGTAATTTGGGTTTCGCGGTTCGACGAGGCCGTCCAACAAAAAATGTAATTTGGTCGATAATTTACTTCCCACTGGGTTTATGAAATGAAGTTAGACTGGAGATTGGCAGAGGGCCTAGAAATATATGTACATACTTACAAATTAATTTATCACACTGTATATGACACCCTAAAAATATCACGTTTTGAATTTTATGTAAAAAAAGATTACGGGTAAACTTAAGGTAGGCTGCGACAAAATAGTTCTACCGATATAAAAACAAACACATCCCAACATCTCTATGATCCCAACCAGTAAAATAATCAGAATAATAAATAATAAACACCTTCAGTATTGTATTGATATTTGTGAATATTGGTGAATTACCACCATTTAGAATGGTAATGGTGCTTGAAATGGTTTTAGCAATGTTTGGAGATCTAAATAGTCAGCTAGGTACTTTCCAACCGGGCTCCCCCCCCCCCCACCCACACAAAAATTACATACACAACTTTAGCTCACAAAATGTATTATTTATTTTATTTAAGTTTTTATTCCAGCTGGACTGGGAGGATAGTGCAAGCCTGCCACATTTCATAAACACCTATAAACTATAAAAAAAAATGTGATTACATATTAGGTAGGTACCTAATTAAAACATAAAATGAAAGTAAAATTCGTCACATAAATAACCAAAAAATTAAGCATAAAATTGAAATTAAATTAAACAGAATAAAAAATAAAAAACAAAAACAAAAATGTATATAAGTATATATATTAATATATTTAAAAAATATGAAAAAATAAATATTGAAAATAAAAATTAATGAAGTAAAATTATTAAGAGGATGAATTTTTTTATCCTCGAAAAATTTTGTAGAAAAAAAGTTTATCATGTTTCGGTAGTTGCAATAAAAGCCCGATATTCTGTTACACCATAATAATGTTAATAATGTCAATGTGACCCTTGAGCTTGCTTGGCAGAGCAAAGTTTTAGAAAATTTGGCTCAATTTCACGTTGGGCTGAGTTTCAAATCCTATATCGAGCCGCGTACCCCCAATCTGGCTCCGTGTACCCCCAGGGGTACGCGTACCACAGGTTGAAAACCACTGCATTACACCTATACTCGTCATTGTCTCACAAACTCAAGATACATTATGACAAGTAAGAAACACACTTACGTTTTTAGTAAATTCTTAATTCAAAAGTTATTCATGTATGACAAAGATAGACATTCAAAGAGTGTGTGTCTGAAGGATATAGATGTAGGACCGGGCGGCGTTTTCGTATGTACCGGTATGTACTATGTATGAACACTATATTCTACATCACGGGTCTGACTGAGATGACAATATACGCTGACTCGTGTACACTACGACGAATACGGTATGCTATATAAGACTGCTTACTATCATAGGTTATCCTTATGGCCGTTTTACACCATCTCTTTTTCAGCCCGATTCCACTTTAGAGTCGAAAGTCAAAAATTTTCGCTTTACGCGATCGCTATTTTCATCTCTATTTTCATATCTACGATTTCAGTTGGCATCACAGCAAACAGCATGGTTCGTGTGTTGTTTACAGTGATGACAATTGAAATCGAAGATATGAAAATAGAGATGAAAATAGCGATCGCGTAAAGCGAAAAATGTTGACTTTGGTCTCTAATTGGAATCGGGCTGAAAAAGCAGACGGTGTAATGTAGGCATTATACTTAATTGTTTGCTATCTCACATTATCTAATGGTGCTAAAAATCTTCCGGAAGCAATCGAAATAAGTAATTGTATTTTTTATAATAATAAATAATTTGTAAAAGTAATAAAGTTTTTGCCGAGGAAACATTTTCTCATCACACACGAGGGCATTTTAGCGCTTTTTATGCTATTTACTTACTACGAAAAAACTCGAGTACAATGCAATTGCCTTGTTTTTGGCTTACCATTTTGAGATTTCTACCACGCGTCTATATATTAAAGTCCTTGTTTTTCAAGGGTTTTTCCATTTTCAAGAAAGTGCTATTTACGAACTAGATTTACTAATAAAATATTCCGTAATTTTCCACGGGTTTGTTCTAGTATAACATAATTTAAGTCGATGGAATATTTGGCATGATACTCAAAATAACGCTTTGAAGTTTGAAGGATAACATCGTCTTATAAAACCGATCCGCAAAGATCCTTGATATACTGGAGTCTAGTCTTATAAAGGGGCCCGCTATCGCGTGGGTTCGGGTGTTGTAAACACGCGCACGCGGTCGCGGTTGCCTGAAAAGATGACTAATTAAAAATTATAACAGTGTCTAAAACTCTAGTGCGAAAATAGTTCTGTGGATTTTTGGAGAAAATAATTGTGGCCACAGAACACAGAGTAAAAATATCTCTAAAGAGCAAATCAGTGCGGGAAAACAGGATATTACTGACAAGGGAAACACCATGCGATTGTTGGCTAAAACATGCATCCGATATGTGAAATGGAATACATTTACAAGAATTTCTTTTTCATTCCGATAAAAATATCCAAAAAGAAAATTAAACATTTTTTTAACAAAAACATTACTTTGCCAATTGTTTGGTTTAAATTTTTTAAATAATTTTATTCAAAATGTGGTAAGTTATTATCATTTTTAATGCAGGTACAACGATGGAAATTGAGTTAAATAAAAATAAATTAAGCTGGGGTTAAAGTGATGTGACTAAGACGGTCTCCACACGGTGCTGCCGCAGCACCAACTGCTGCAGAACTTTAGTTGACTGTAGTCAAAAGCGCCAGCCGTATTGTTATTATAATAACAATACGGCTGGCGCTTTTGACTACAGACTATACGATTTTTAGTCAGTTCTGCGGCAGCACCGTGTGGAGACCCCTTTATGAGTTAATTTTCTATGTTGGTAGTATTTTTGTGGCATCATGTCATTAGATCGTGACGGTCGAGGGGTAAGCATCTCGACTAGCAATCCGGAAGTCGCTAGTTCAAATCGTGGCGTGCGCAAATAAAAATTTTCATACTTTTGAATGTAGTTATAACTTTGCTTATTTTGCCCTTAGGAAGGAATGGTCTTTCCGAAACCGGTCGGTGTATAAAAAATGGTGACCTGACAACTTAGAATGAAATCAACTCAGAAGAGTTATTCTCCATCTTTTGTAGGGTCGTTATCGAGATAACGGACGTGGATCTCCTGTCAGATTTGTGTGATTTATTTGCTTTTTCTATGTACAACGTAATTAAATGAAAAAAAACGAGTGTGCTTTAGACCACACAACTGAAGTAAAACTTCTGCTCCATCTATATGATAGGAAGAGAGAAAGAAGAGAGAAAGAAAATGTGCGCGCGCACTGCTCTTTCTTGCTTTATTGATATACGAAGCGTTCGCCTCGCTTTCGTAACGCTCTCGTCAGGCATTCGCCACCTTAACCCCAATCGATCGCCACAACACGGGCATGTGCCTAGCATGGTGGTCGAAAAATCCCCAATGTATGTAATGAAAAATCTAATGAATAAAGAAAACTTTAAAAAAAAAAAAAAAAAAAATTCAAGCGTGCGTAAAGAAGTTTTACTTCAATAAATAATCATGTATATTATAATTCGTGTAACGATCTAAACTAAAATATGTTATATCACACAAATCTGACAGGAGATCAGGTCCATTATCTCGATAACGATCGCACAAAAGATAGAGAATAACTCTTCCGAACCTCCTTAGAAAAGTCATTAAAAGAGATGTAAAAAATATATTTAAAAATGTCAAATAGGTTACGTTAGGTCAGGGTATGGGCTATTTTTAAATTTTTTTTTTTTCATAGCTTTTAATGACTTTTCAAAGATGTGTTGAGTTGAGTTCATTCTGAGTTGGCATGGAACCTTCGTCAATGCATGGAACCAAAAAAAATATAGTTCATCAAACCAAGTAAATAATATGGGTGGAAGATAGTCTCACCCCGGTGAAGAACAACCATTCAAAATTGAAACCGTCCTTAAAAATCCTTGAGTCGAATTTGGTGACCAGATCTGAATAGCCAATTAATTACCCGCCTTCCTCTTCCCCTCCTCCTTTCCCTCCACCACTACATTAAGCCTCACAACAGGATGCCATAGTCTAACTGGCTCCAGAGGTTGGAGCAGTTCCAACGAATTCCAAAAAAGAATACTCCTTTATTTATCATTTTTTTACATATCGATGAAGGATTTGCAGTACTTCATGACGTCTATCCTTTATTTGATCTGTGATGGTGGTGAAAATAGAAATATATTGGGTAAAATGTAAACATTGTGGTATTGCAATGTAGAGTAAAATAAATATTTTTTGTAATTGATTTCATATGACATGCTCCATATGTTGAGGTCATGTAAAATGGGGTCATATATTATTCAACACGAATAAGAATAAAAATGCATAATTTTAAATCGCATAACACGAAATAGTTCTATTTCATACAACCGCTAGTGAAGCGCACGTAGAAATCGATTATGCAGGCAGAAAGAATAGAAGCCTAGATTTTTTTTTCTTCATATTTCTATAGTTTAGATTTTAGATATTCAAAAATATCTCCTTAAAAGGATTTTTCGATATTAGAATTATTCTAAAAGTTCTAACCAGTTTAGTATAGCAGTTTAGACGGAATCTAACTAGATTCAAAATAAAACAAAACTTAAAACGCTTTTTTTTTCTACGTTCTCTATACATTACTCTATGGCGTGAACTAAAACTGTAACCAAATTTAAATTTTTAATAAATTCGGAAAAGTAAAAAAAAACTGGTAAAAAAAAGTCTTTTTAATTCAGACAGCCGCCATTTTGCGAAAAAAAATTTTTTTTTACATTTCCGAGGTTCGGGCCATAGCAGCATTTGTTTGAATTAATTTGTTTTTTTTTTCTGACATTAGGTACTAGGAGGGTTGCAATCGTGTCAACCAAGGCGCGCCATCTTTTTGAGACCCCCCACTTCAACATCCTGTAACTTTTTGAATTTTTTCGTTTGATTTTTTTTTTCATAATATATTCTTTAATGTTTAATAAATATTTGGTAAAATAATGGCTACCGAAAATATTATTTGTTTTTTTTTATTGCACCTGCAAAAATACCTACACAATTCATGCTTCTAGACTAGAATACCTCTTCAATATTATTCAAATTTGTTTTTTAATCATTTCTCATGACGATCTTGCGACGTTGATAATAATAATTTAATAATTTGTAGAGTGCCGTTTTTGTGAAAAATCACCTCAGGGGCGCTGTAGAATTTATTATGAATTCTTAGGCTCTACACAATTTAATGATACCGATAGTCCAGTTTATTAGTCAGATATCTCCACACATAATGCACAAAAAATTGTAATGAATTGAAAAAAATGTTGATGTTTTCTGGGTTATATCATCTTACTAATATTATAAATGCGAAAGTTTGTATGGATGTGACTTACTCTTTCACGCAATAAATATCGAATGCAATTTAAAAATTCTTTCACTAATCGAAAGCTACATTATTTGCGAGTATTATAGGATATATATATTGGTAGGCTCTGGCGTTATGAACAAGCTTTGGCGTTATGAAATTATTCATTATACGTTATATTATTCATTATATTATGGCAAAGCGTGTTGCTAAGTAAATGTTTGACGTGGGCTGTCATATTGTTATTTGTTTAGGTTACTATGGAGATTTCTTTGATAGCAAAAATTCAAATATGAGTATTCTAAAATTAATATTTAGTGTAAAAATATAAAATAGGTACTTAAAATAGGTAGTGAGGGGGGAGTGGGGGGGGCGAATATGCGAGCGAAGCCGGGGACAAAAGCTAGTATTTAATATGTAAAACACAGACACGTGCAAATAATATTTGATTTATGGTGAGCATATTTCCTCAATATCTCAAATCTTAGTATTTTGAGATGTATGACTAATCAACTGGACTATCTATATTCTCTAGCGCTACATCAGTTCTGAAGCGTCATACTGATCTACATAATAATAATAATATTACGAGCTATTTGTCCACTCTTTACGGGTAACGCAGGATCATGAATAATCATCTATTATGATAAGATAATATGCAGATTGCAATGGTGTCATAATAGTGGCGGTTTTCTCTAAAGCGCATTTGTGCAGTCAACTCCCATAAAAAATAAGGAAATAAGACAAACTTGTATAATAATTTTACAAAACTTTAAACAGCGCGCCATTCAAATAAAAAAATTCATACGTTCGAATGACAAACGTAAGTACATGAATCCCAAATTATAATTAATATTCAATTACTTAAATTATCTTATTGATGGAGGACAACAACTGTTTACAAGACAATGAGAATCCAGGTACCCAGACTATCTCTCAGTGGGGTCATGTACGAGATAGGCGCTCCTGCCACCCAGAAGGGTTTTCAGAACTTCAGGGGGCATGCAGGGTGAGAGACGATATCATCGTCCTTAGGGAAGACCAATCAACTTCTTCCAGCCTCACAACATGCCTCTAAAAGAGCATACCAAAAATCCACTGGCAACAGGCTTTTGGAACTCTGTTGTAGTTCCTACCCAACTTCTTAACATTTTAAAGTTGCATTTAACAACAGCTTTCCGGGAATTATTGTTGTTATATAATGTATTTAATGACAGCACAATGTGTCATTAGTATGTACTCATTAGGTCATGAATATGATCCAAGATCCAGCACTTAACCTATTCCGGACACCAATCAACGCAAACACTCAACGCCTCGAAATTGTTACCTAGTTTCTCAGTAGTGCATTCAGAAGCTTTGCACGCCATACAATCGGCATAATGATTTAAGGGGGAAATAGGTGTAGGACGGCGTATTTTTAGTGATTTTCATAATTTTTTTGAACACATATGAATTTTTTATTTATACTTTGGGGTCATTTTAGACATATATTCAAGAGAATATTCTAAAAGTTTCAAATATTTATTTCTTATTATAAAAGTGTTTCTTATATTTAAACCCCACTCCTCACAAAAATATCGAAAATTAATATTTTTTTGAGGAATGCGAAATTTTTTTATGATTATTTACCATTATTTTGTACGTTTTTTTTGCAAAAAAAAATAGTTAAAATAAAGATGCTGTTAAGGATTGAGGTTCAAATACAGCGCATTTATATAAAAAAAAAAAAAAACAACGTGCTGAGTGTGATAACGGTTGATCAAAACTGTAGGAGCTAGAAGTTATACAAATTCGAAAAAAACTTGAGAAAAACGCGTTTGAAAATAAGAGTGGCAGTAAAGTAGTAGTAGCAGCGCCCTTGAGGTGATTTTTCACAAAACGGCGCTATATAAATCGTCCAAATATTATTATTATTAGTTCGACCGAGGGACACCAAAACCTCCTAGACCACGAGGCCGGGACACTCATTCAAATTCAAATCAGCCTCCTAACTTGCATGGGATCCCACAAAAAATTTCATTTTAAATTATTTTTTCTATTTATTCTTATTTATTATCTAAAAATATTTTGGCCTAAAAAAATTATATATTTTTGGAGGTTTTCATACAAGTTAGAAGGACGATCGCATTCAATATCCCGGCCTTGTGATCCAGGAGGTTTTGGGGACACTCACGCTTATAACTTTTAAACGGCTGGGAATTTTGGTTTGAAATTTTCAGAATATATTTTTGAATAGTTTTACTATCGATTTATGATTTTTTTTTAGCGTCTACATCTACACCTATTTTCCCTCTAAGTTTCATGCTTACAGTAAAGCGATTGAAGTCCTAACATGCATTTCGCATATTGATTAAACTTTCGACATGCACTTGACATGGGAATATTATAAAGCTATTTTGCAGCGGTTCGCGGTCTACAAACTGGAAACGACTGACTGTTGGATTCAAACTCGATCCGTGGTCAAGGATAAATTTAATCGTACATGCTACCTGAACACTACCACCACCTACAGTTTCTACCACCACACACTGTGCGTCACGTTATAAGAATATTATATCGCTGATAGATACGTTGTAGGTTGTAGCCTCTTCCTTTTTTCTCGTATAGGTTGCAAGTAGTAGAAGGAGAGGTTATAGCGGAGCTCTCAGTGGCAGGAATTATATAGGTGTTGGAATATACATCTGTACCGCAGCATACAAAGAAGACGTGGACCCACCCACATTTCTCATAGACATAGTACAAATGTACGATTACTTGTAGATTGTCTGCAACGGGATTAGGCTATCCGCCAGTCAATAATAATGGAAATATTTGAATCGGGGAGCGACTTTGACCATCGCAAATATCTGAACAATTCTTGGTACCACTTAAAAAATGCTCACTTTTTTTAATGATTTTTTCGAGCTACATGGATGCGATGACAATTCAAAAATATGTGTTCAATTAGTTGATTTCTAGTTATATTAACAAATTGATGGTTGATGGCGCTCAGCGGAAGAGTGGCCCAACCCACATCAGCGAAAACATCATTTGTTATATATTTTTGCTATATCTATCTATGAAGCCACGGTGGCCCAATTTTAGTTCTCACTATTTCACTTAAACATTTATACAAACACTATTATCTCTATTTTTATGTTACCTATTTCAGAAGAATTATTTCACGAACTGCTACTTCTATTTATCTTTTGTTTAATGTTAATGTAATAAGTACTCGCATATTGCTTACTAACCCCGTATGCATGGACATTGGAGGGTCTAGAGTCGTTTAAATAAATGTAGCTTCGTTAAATAAATCAGTAGAGTCTTGACGTGTGCGGTGAAGGAGGAAACCATATGTTTCCTTATAACGCCGTTGGGAAAGTGGTGGAGTTCCCTTCAATGTATTTAAAAAATCCGTGATATAGATTTGACAAAAAAATATAACAAATTTAATTATGTTTTCGCTGATGTGGGTTGAATCACTCTTCCGCTGAGCGCCTCAATTGTGAAGCTGATTTTTAGATATTTTCACACAGTGATACTTAAATGTAAACACATTTGGCAAATTTCTCAACGATTGGAATAGTTTTGTGACATTTGTATTCAAAAATATATTAGTGTCAATCGATTTAAAATTAATTAACGACGTACTTCATATTTTTCTTTCTTTTCTGATTGACGTATCGTTGTATTAAGCATATAAGTATCAAAATAATATAATATCTCACTACGAAAAGTGACTTTGACCACCACGTTTGTTTTGACTTCCTAAACATATACCTACATATTGTTTGAACACATGCTGCGTTACTTTAAACATGCGCAATAAATATGGCACCAAATTTTCCAGTGGTAATAATTTATTTAGTTTAAAGTCATCCCATTTTACGTTACCACTTAAACCAGGTGCAAAATGTATTATACAATATTTTTTAGTACAGAATCTTTTTTGTTTTTGTTTAAGGCAATTCACCCTAAGGGGAGTGTTTATATAGAATCTTAAAATGCAGATAATCTGTGTGCTGAAGCATCAAAAAGATCTGGCGTCACGAAATTCACACAGATTTGATCGCAACGTTATTTACTCGAGCAAATATCTACATATGTATTATAAATTAAAGTCCTCCGTCGCGTCTGTCTGTTTGCGATAAACTCAAAAACTACTGAACGGATTTTACCAATAGATAGACGTGATTCATGAGGAAGGTTTAGGTATATAATTTTTCAAGGTTTTGTGTAAATTGGTTGAAATATATAATTAAAGGAGAATATCTGTACGTTGTGGAAGAGCGGGCTGGAAAGCGGGCGGTGTGAATTTGATTTGTATGCAAATTAACAGATGGCGGTGTGACTTAAAAGGTTGGGTAACCATCCAGTAGATGGCGTTGTGTTTCTTTAACCACAGCAACGCATGTCCGGGTCAGCTAGTTAGCTATAAAAGATGAATTAACTACCTTTCATTGTGAATTAAACACCATGAACAGGTTAGAGGCTTTTGAAATGTGGCTTCACCGGACAATGCTCAAGGTCCCATGGACCGACATGATCACCAACACAGAAATTCTCAGGCGGGCTAGAGCAGATAGAGAACTGCTTACATTAATAAAAATCAGGAAAATTTCATATCTGGGTCATATACTTCGATTCTTCGAGGGGAGAAGTATCACTTGCTCTATTTAATATTGAAAGGCAAGATAGAGGGTCCCTGAGGGCCTGGTAGGAGACAAATGTCTTGTCTCTGCGAAATGTACGAGAGTGGACCGGCATTAGAAGTGTAGAGGAGCTTTTCCGGGCAGCGCAAGACGTTGGGGGGACCTGATAGGGCACACGAAGAAGAAGAACTGCCTTTCAAGAAATAACAAGATGCCATGTTGTTTATTCCATATTTTTCGCGAACCGGGTAGAAAGATTAGTTTTAAATTAAAATGTGATGAAATAGAACATATAATTATTATTTTTTAAGACCCTTTCAGAGAAGGTACCGACGCACCCGACAACAGTTTAAAAAGAGCTACGAGGAGTCGCTGTTTCTATTGAAGAAAAGTTTACGTTTGTAAAAAAAGTGTGTTTTTTCACTCATTTCACACACGTCACATTTGAGGTCGGGCATTTCAGGCTCTATTATGTATAGAACAATAGATCGGTAATATTGAAATATATTGTTTTTATGCAACACCGGACACTCCAAATGTAAACGCCTGCGCCTCAACACTAAGAAAAAACAAACAAAAACTTAAAAGAAAAAAAAGCACTTTCCAATTATTATTATTTATTATAATCATTGAGTGTAATGTTCTTCCCACGCTGGTTTACCAAAACCGTTGAAAGGAATCAGCCACTTGCAAAAACTAGGAAAAACAACTTTTACTTGGCCACCAATCACATTTCAGCACCAAGCACCAGCACCAGCAGTTTAAATAAGTTAAATTAAAAAATGCAAATATTTTGGTAATCTTCATCGTCCAATATTTACGTTGCTACCAGAAATCATAGTCTTTTTTTACATTAGCTCCACACAGGAGGCCCTGAGGGAAATTATTTTCCTCAGAGCCTATGTCATCTTAGGGGATGCTGTGTGGGGGGTTTTTTAAGGGAAGGAAGGAGAAGAAGTTCTGGAAAGGAAATAGGTATGAAGGGTGGGTTATTTTACAGTTAGGTATTTAGCAGAAATTCAAATGTAACATTGTCATCAAATAACCATTCAGCGCAATTTTTTTTTTACATTTGAAAGATCCCCGTTAAACGCCCATTCTAGGTGCGTTTCAGCTTTGTATCAAATTAGCTGATTCCCGGCATGCGTTGCTATGTCGTTTAATAAAGAAATTATTTCTCCCTGCGTGTCCTTTCCCATTCGTTCTGTTCCCTTTCCGCCTCTTCTTCCGCCTGCCCTTCCTCTCCCGCGTCCCTTCCACTCTCGCGTTCCCACTCCTCCTCATCCACTTTCCCTCTCCCCACTCCACTCCCCCCCTTCCCCCGTCCCGCGAACCACCCTCCCGAGTTCCCCCCCTCCCGCGAACCCCCTCCCGAGTTCCCCCCTCCCTCGAAACCCCTACCCGAGTTAAAATTGTCACAACTCTCCTAGGTCTCCCCTACTATAGTTCCCTGAAGGTTTAACTTCTACCGCGTCAGAACTGCACAATGGTAATTTTTTTTTAAATAGATAATTATTTCAATGACCAATTGATACCATAATATATCAATGTGGGACGTGGGTGGGAGTTTCGCCGCCCCGGGAACCACTTTTCGGATAACCAAAACCTCTGCCATAGGTTACCCCAAGTGGTTCGCTACGTTTGGTGACTTAGCAGGGGTTATGGGTTCACGGGGTGGGGTTTGTCCTGGTATTGGCGGCGGAGGCTTCTGACCTCCGACTGCGTGGCGGGTGGGATTGAGAGGCTGGTTGAGGGAGACTTTTTGATTTCTCCAGCCGGACTTTCTCGACCCATCCCAGAATCGCAGGGGGAGGAATGGATTCATGCGCCTGTCACTCCTGGACCCCCAGATTTCTACCTACTCCTCATACATACCCTTCCCAGAATTTCCTTTCCATAAAAAATACCCTCCACACAGCAGACCCTGAGGGAAATTATTTTCCCCGGGGCCTCCGGTGTGGAGCTAATGTAAAAAATAACAATTTAAAAATATAGGTACATATAATATAAACATATAAAATACTGTCTTCAGAACATTATAAAATCAAAGTAATTCCCACACAATCGTGCAAAACCACAAATTACATCACACCAACACATTCATAGTTCAAACGTCACCTCTACCTACACACAAACCTAGACACTAGGTACATCATAACTGCTTTGGTACTTACAAGTTTATTGACCTCATAAATAACTACTTACCTCTTTGATGAGAAAACCAAATATTGGCAGCCTAAATCCATAAATTTGGACTGAAGCATGACGAATTAAATGTTATCAATGTTTGAATCTGAAATCTAAACACACCTGCTGTAAATTACTTCGAAGAGTCGGAATAATAGAAGAGCATGTATGAGACGATGTATGAATGTGAACGAGGCAAAGAGTGTGTGCCAAGATCCAGTTGTGTGGCGGTCCGTCCTCTCTGACTACCCCTGCGGGGAAACGGCGTGATGGTTAGTTAGTTAGTTATAACTTTTGGCAAAAATCACTTGAGATCAGAAATCAGTCTATATTATTATCTATTAAACTAAATAAAACCAATGAACTCACTTTTATTATAATACTAGCTGACCCGGCGAACTTCGTACCGCATCAGAATCAATAACTGTTGTGTTAACTTATTAGCTAAATTAAATTAAGTTTTTTTTTTATTTTGTTAAAAATTACACAATTAAGCAATTATTGATGCGTAACTGTCCGCGTTTTTTTTAGTATCAGAGATGGCGTTGTGTACGGATTTATAATTTATGTGATTTTCTTACTTTTCGACTTACTTTCGGGAATTGCGTTTAATTTTCTTTATACGTGTGACGGAGATTTATTATAATTATTGTATTTTTCCTTTGGAGGGGTGTAGACGTAGATATACGTTCACCGTTTGTCCCATTTTGACTGTTGACATATAGTGTGTAAGAAAGAGGGGCAGCATTATATGTTTAATATCAACAACTCTTTCCTCTTTCAACTCTCTCCTGAATGCATCCACAAACTTCTGTCGCAATGAATCTCTCCCCTTACACTAATATCCCTATGAAAGTCTTACTTTCTATCCAAAGGTGCACCAATCTATAGGAATATGTAAAAACATATTAAAAAAACTCAGCTCAATCCAGTAATGCAGAATTCAACAAAATTAATGAAAATAACTGGCCAAATTATATAAAATTTTTCACAGATGGTTCCAAACTCAGTTCGGACTCCCATTGTGAGCCAGTGTCTATGCACCTTACAGGAAATTGTGTTTCCCGCGCAGACCTCCCAAATAGTATTCCATTTTCTCTGCTGAATGCATAGCTCTCGTATCATAGAAGCTTTACGACTCGTCAAATCTCTCAACATTAGAAATGATCTCATCCTTTCAGGCTCACTTAGCTTACTACAAAAAATAAGCGCATCCCTTCTCAATTACAGTAGTGACTCTATGACCTGCTCTATCCGAGACCTTCTGCATTCCATGCCGCTGGCTCAAGCGTGATAGTGGTCTTGGCCTGGATCCCATGACACTTTGGTACTGTTGGAAATGAAAAGGTTGATTCTATTGCTAAGGAATCCATTGTCCATGGTCCATTAAGTAGTATACATATTCCTGTAAGACACTATTTCCCTATTTTAAAAAATAAGGGACAACGCAAATAGTCCTCTGAATGGAAATCATCCTCTCTGATAAAAAAAAAGGTCACCAGTACTCATTAATTCAACCTTCTCTTCCTGTCAAACCCTGGTTTCACAAATACACTTCCATTCTTAAAAAAATACATCTCTTCCATAACTCGAATGCTTCTAGGTCATACTTGTTGTCTTAGCCATCTGGCCTGATTCCACAGAGTCAATTCGCCTTATTGTGATTGTGGTTCAGAGGACACTTTAGACCATAATTTTTTTGAGTGTCCTATAAATTACCAATTTCCAAACTACATACCTACATGAATTGGTAAAACCTAAAATTGAATTCTCTACCAGTGTACCCTGCCTTATTAGTATCAACTCTCCTGAAATTCACTATTTGTTGGAACCTGTACATCTTCCTACTCTACTATTTTGTAATTATTATCAATACCAACTCTGTATGTTAGTACAAATTGCATAATCATATGAATATTTGTCTTAGCCCATTGTCTATATTTGCTAATATAATTTATCTATTCCATGTAAAAAAAACTGAAAATGTAACTAATTTTAAAAAACCTGAATATGTCACTAATTTTAAAAACACTGATAATGTAAAAAAAATGAAAATGTGAATATTTTTTAAAATAAAGAACTGTCCAAGGACACCCTTAATGGGTGAAAGCCAAATAAATAATTTAAAAAATATAAAGTTTAATAACAAAAGCAAAACAATCAGCGCATTGACATTTGATGGTTTGAATTTTTGGAACTCACTCCCTATTCAACATTATAGGTACTTATCACAAAATGCCCGCAGCTCTTTCAAATTTCAAAGCTCTTTCGTTATTTTTTGTGATTTTTTAATAGTTATTATCCTTTCCGGGGCGGAGACAAATCCAACAAATCAAAGATCATCAAAATCGGCCCGACCGTTCTCGAGTTATAAAAAGTGTAACTAACCCGACTTTATTTTATATATTAAGATTTCAATAGTGTCTCGAATAAACTATAAGTACCTATAAATAAAACTTTATCGTTGTTTATGTTTTTTTTTCCATAGTAAAAATCAACTTTAAAAAAGTCACGTAAGTACTGACGATGGGTCAGAGAGGCCCGTAAAAAAAATTAAATGAATTTACTTACAGAAATATACTTTAAAAATTTAAAATTTAAAACTTGCGGCTCTGGCGTCACTAAATTAGAAGCTACTGGAAGCGGTGTATGCGTCGCGCGCGGGGGAGGGGAGTATTTCGATTTATTATTGTTGCTCGGACGGAGCGGCCCCCATGTCAGTAGTTAAAGGTTAATATCATGTCCTTGGGACCTTGGCAATAAAAAAAATATACAAACTAACAAATATCATTAAAAATTATCAGATACTAATTTCGGTTGCGATTATGTCTGAAACTCCGGTTAAATCAGGGGTTCCCAAACTTATAAGTATCACGCCTCCCTACTACTTAAAATGAATATGCCCACGCCTCCCCTCGGCCCAGGGCCCAGCAAGTGGGCTTGCCAAGCAATTGTAAAATAAAATAAGGGTAGGTAATAAAGCCCAAAAATACATTTTTAGATGTTTTATTATAAAAATATTTCTTTTACACACTTTTTATAAGAAGAGTCAATGCAACGGATAAGCTTGCATGTTTTTGACAAGATTTGGAATGAAGAGCGGAGTGGTAGTGGTGACCGCCGTCCACGCCCGCGCCCGCGCCCCCCTCCACATATCTTCGCGCCCCCCACTTTGAAAACCAATGGGTTAATTAAATGAACTCTAGAACTTGGATTTCAAAATTGTAACTGATTGTAAGAATAATTCAGACAATTAGCAGGGGTGCACAGTGCACACGTTCATGGGGTGAGGTTTGTCCTGGTGATCCGGGGCTTTGCTAAAAACTACTAAAACTTAATTCCTGTACTAAAAACATTCGAATTAATGATGTTGTAAAAGAAATTAGTAAATACCTTTTAGTAATTTGCATTATATGAAAAGATATAACTAAAAACCTACCCCTTGCAAGACTTAAAAGTTATTTATTTGAATTAGAAAAAAAAACAATGTATTGAAAGCACATACCATATTATTATTTTAAAATAATAGGATCCGAAATGTTTTACTAATTACTTATACAAATTAGTACAATATATTAGTACATTTTAATTAAACACACCCAAAAGAGCCTTCAAAATAATGTTATTTTGCAGTCCAATTACATAAATATTACGCAAATAATTATACTTTTATGTACCTTTATACACCTTTCCATCACTACATTTAATTGGAACGCAAAGTCATTACGTAATTCAACCCTAATACAGGTGGGTGTATTAAAGCACACATTGCGCACTGGAGAGTTTATTAGGACAACGTGTGAGCTCTATCTGATTTGTCCCCTGTTGAGTGTTACCGAAACTATGGTGACATTTGAAAACATTTCCTAGAACAGAAATAATAGTTAATAGGCCACTAACACGAAACGAATATTATATTATACCCTATTGTGTGTAGTGATGAGTGATGAGCATTCTCCAAACAATTTGATACGTAATCGAAATGACGGGAAAATTTCGAGTTCGAATGATGTTTCGAAATAATTCATCAAAAATAGACTTTCTATTTGAAGGAAGGTGTGCTATCTAAAAAAAAACACTCACATAATTCTTTTTTTCTCAAAACTAAAGACGACGCCAATTTTTCGCTGAAAACAAATAGATCGTAATAAATTAGGGATTTAATAAAATCGTCATTAAATTGCTAAAGAGTATCAATTTCGGATGACTTATAAAAATATTCACTACCGTAGTTACTTGATACATTCTAATTTATTTGTGAATAACCCACAAATATTAAAAAAACAAGTACAATTTAACATTCTTAACTTTGAAGGCGGCCAAAACCGCAACAAACGGAGGTTTTTTGTACAGTAGTGACTTGTTTAAAAAAAATTTATGAATTCATCATAAAGGTATTTGAAGTTCATTTTCACGTTCTGTGTAAGTTCTATTCAAGTTCTGTGATTATTTCAGTTCATGCAGCACCTGGCCTATGATGATAAAATAACAGAACTGGAATAGAACTTACACAGAACGTGAAAATGAACTTCAAATATTTGATGAATTCATCATTTTTTTAAACAACCCGTCCTATGTGTGTCGATCTGTACAGTGTACATGCCTTATTCATGTGAATGGTATTTGAAGAATGACAAGCCTTTCGAAATAGTACCTAAGTACTACCTACCTACACATATTTCGAATTAATTTATAATCGATTATTCGCATCACTATTACGTGCTGGGCCCATAATGTGTAGTTTACGTTTAGAATATAATAAGAGTAATTCATTTGTAATTACAATTATTATAATGGATCAAATAATGTGGCTTCTCTTTATCTACCGAAAGCCATTACTTGGGAGGCAGGTAAGGCAACCGCCGCCCCTGGAACCATTTATTGGATAACGGGACATCCATTAATTACGTGAGCGATTTTTCTGCTAATCTAGACCCCCCCCCTCCCCCTCGGTGAGATAAATTTGGGCCAATTCGTATATTTTGTTCAAGTAACGTGAGGTTTTGCTGGACCCCCCCCCCCGTTTGTGCTGACGTAATTAATGGATGCCCCCTAACCGCAACACCTCTGCCATAGGTCATCCCAAGTGGTTACTTATAGCACGGTTGCTATTATACTACATTATACTATTAGCATGGGGTGAGGTTAGTTCGGGTCTTGGTGGTGGATGCTTCTGCCCACCAGCTGCGTGGTAGGCCGGATCGGGAGAGACTGGTTGAGGGAGATCTTTTGACCTTTCCAGCAGGACTATCTCGAAACATCGCCTTACACAGCAGTCAGAGGGATGGATTCATACGCCCGCCACTCCTGGAGACGCTGACCCCCCGATTCCTACCCACCCCGTTTTCCTTCCCAGAACTTCATCTCCTTTATTTCCTCAAAAGACCCTTCACACAGCATCCCCAAAGATGGGACATGCCCTGAGGGGGAATATTTTCCTCGGGGCCTCCTGTGGAGCTAATTTTAAAAAATCAATAAATAAATTAATTAATACCCTTCGCGATTTGCCCCTGAGTTTCTTTTGTACTGTTTTGTTCCGATTAGGGAAAAAATAATTTTCATAAGGAGGTCAGGTAGGTACCTACCCGGTGCATTTGTTTTGGTCAATTGTTTGGGAAATTTTGCCAAGATTAGCTATTCCAAATTGAGAACGAAATAAAATTTGTTTTAAAATTAAACGAAGACAATATTAGCGAAACGCAATCGAAAATCTGGCACATACTGGAACCTCCAGAGATGCCATTTTTTTCTGATTTTTCTGTCTCCAGATTTCCGATTGAGCTTCGCTAATCTTGTCATCATTTAATCAAATATTATAACAATTTGAAGTTTCACCACTCATAAAGTTAAAAATAAAGATTTTTGTTGTTGTTTTTTTACAAATTTGTAATTTCGATGGCCTCCTTGGTCGAAGGGGAAGTCTCTAAATTAGGGGTAAGAATGGAAATCCGGAGGTCGCGGGTTCAAATCCCGGCGTGCGCATGTATAGGTAAGTAATTTAATATTTCACAATTTAACCATCAAAAATATTAAAAGGTATATTTGCTTGACTCGCAATCCGAAGGTCACGGGATCGAATCCCGGCACGGCAAATAAATTTTATTTTAATAATTTGTGTTATTCCACAATTTATTCATTTAAAATAATATATAATTAGTATATTTGCGGCACGTTCAAGAGTGGAAAATACTCTCAGTATCGTCCTGGTGTAAGACCACCATTCAGAATTGAAACGTTGCTTGAAATGGCTTTAGCCGTGTTTGGTGACTAGATCTGAATAGCCAGGTACTTCCCCACCTTCCTTTGCCCCATCTCCTTCCCCTTCCCACTACCTTCAGCCTCACAACCCCGAATTATTAATTATATACCTATACATACCCCAATTGGGGCCATAGTCTCACTGGCTCCAGGCGGTTGGGTGGAGTTGGGACTCTTGTACGGTATTTACATTAAAAAAATAAGATTTTTCAGGTACCCAGCTTTGTTATCTACGTGAATTAAAATAGTTATTTTTTCTCTTTTTGGACGGGCTATGCAACCTACGAAATTCCGCAGATTATACAATGTGTAGTTTAGGCACGCTTAAATTTTCACTAACTGAAGTAGGTACGAGTAATTACGTTGGGTACCTAGTTGAGTTCAATAAACTAACCATCGACTGACTTTGTGAGGACGTACGGGCAGTTATTTTTGCCAACCTATCATCTCGTCATGATCTGGTAGGCGTACCTTATCCATTTGTAGGTGGATTGCCTTCAGGCCTTACGAAGCTGCTTTAGAAGGTAAAAAAATATTAAAATTCTTATTTATTTTAATTCGAAATGATATTGTCTTGAAAACAAGCTTATTGGTCCGAGTGGTTAAAATAAAAGACAATCAGTATTGTAACATTGGAAATGCATAGGTAATTATAATTTTTTTTAATGTGTCTTGATGATTCTTCACTGCCGTACCAAGGTAAGGGTAAAACAGCCTGCCGAATGCCGTAAAGGTAGCCTCAAGTCTTAGCACTTTTCGTAGGATATGTGCATTATATGTTGTTAGGCATTGGCTTCCAGAGGCGCCGGGGTTGAACATGGGGTGAACCGCGACTGTGGGGGGGCCCCGCGCTTTACAGTGGAAGCCAACAAGTACCTACCTGCAACTAGGTCATTTCGGCAGGTGCATGAAGTTCAGGGCGTGGATCCGGCCTCAGCTGAGATCTATCATGCATCGTAGGGATGCCTAGATTGTTTTAGGTTAATTTGCTAGCAAAATAAGAAGAGAGAGATTTCCTTCACTTCATTTATTCTTCAGAACAAGGCGGCAAAACATCACAAATTACAATGTTAGAACAATTGTACACGTGAGTATTCCTATACTATAAAACTCAATTCTCTCTCTCTGACTTCAACCCGGTTTTCGCGGTAAGGCAAACAGTTAATTCAGCACAAAAAATAGAGGAATTAGGTAGGCTTACGGTGACAGGACAGACTCCCTTGGAGTTCCATGGCCGGGTCCTGCTCCGACGCATTCTTAGAACCCGCCAAAATGGCGGTTCCAGAACGTACGTTAGACGCGGCTGGCGTCGATTCAAACACGGACACAACGCACTTGGGAATGTGTGCACTTCGGGCGCTTGCGGGGGAATGAGGGGCCGCGCTTGGCTTCCGCGGCGAGCCGAGGTATGCGGGGGGGTTTTGAACTAGTCGAAGCGCGTCCCGGCGAGAGTGTGCTGATTCCAGCGCCAATCTCGTCTGTCGGTATGCGGTAGGCTCAAACACTACTCTTTTGTATCGTAACAATGTGCATGCTCTCAACTATCCCCAAATTGTTTGAAAAACTTATCCTTGACCAAATCTCCACACATATTAATAACATCATAGTACCTAATCAACATGGCTTTAACAATTTATAGCATGCTCACTTGAAAATAGAAACCGAGTTGATTCAATATATACAGACTTTATAAAAGCCTTTGACAAAGTTAACCATGAAATTCTTCTCAATAAACTTAGCAAAATGGGAATAGAGGGTAAACTATTGGAATGGATAAAGAGTTACTAAACTAATAGAATTCTCCAAGAAAAAAATAATTCTAAACTATCACACCAATTCATGGCTACAAGCGGAGTACCTCAAGGGTCACATTTAGGCCCAATACTGTTCTTACTTTTTATAAATGATATTGTCACTGTTTTTGATAATAATGTTGAAGTGTTGCTTTTCGCCGATGACCTAAACTATTTAAACTTATAAAAACAATAAATGACTGTATTCATATTCAAACAAATTTAAATAAACTAAAAGATTGGTGCGAAACTAACAAACTTTATCTAAATATTAGTAAACGCCAGATAATAAGATTTTTCAGAAAAAATCAATCCCCTAACTATCAATATAAAATTAACAATGTTTCCCTCACTTCTGTCAGTGAAATTAATGATCTTGGCATTACTTTCGATTCCAAATTTAACTTTCTTACACATATAAATACAGTAACCAATAAAGGATTAAAAATGCTAGGCTTCATTCTTCGAAATGGCAAAGACTTTCAAAATATTGCAACATTAAAAATCTTGTATTCCTCTCTAGTTCGAAGTCAAGTTGAACATAATTCTTCTATTTGGTTCCCTCACTTCAAAATCCACTCCGATTCCATTGAAAAAATTCAGCATAAATTCCTAAGATTCATTAACTATAAACTCGGTCTACCAATTGAATCAATAAATTACAATCACTTGATGAAAAAATTAAACTTAATAAAACTCTCAGATAGAAGACTTGTTTCCGACTTGACTTTTATTTTTGAAATTGTTAATGGTATTATAGACAGCCATGATTTATTAAGTCTAATTACCTTCCATATACCTACAAGAACTACTCGATCCAAAATTATTTTTAATTGCAACAACAATATCAGGACTGAGTCATTTAGATATTCGCTTATACCTAGATTGCATGCAGTTGGCAATGCTTTCTCAGAAGTAGTAGATATGTTCAACTGCACGGAATATAGTTAAGGCTATAATAACATACCTCAATCATAATAATCAATGTTAGGCATGGTAATATTTATCTGCAAGGCTTCTTTATCATATTTTACTAGAGATTCAGAACTACTTAATTCAGAACTACATAATAACTTGTGAAAATATCCTTGCAAATAATTATTTAATAAAATGTATAGATGATGTAACAAGAGAAGTGATAGTTCAACAGAAAATAAACAGCTCGTGTATCGATCATTTTTTTGTAAGGATTAGCGGAAGACAATCCGCTGGAGCTTTCACAGGTGTGAGTTTAATTTCCTCATGCGTATGTGATTATAACATTGCTGATCACCACACCACGGCTATTAATGTTCAGTTAGATTCTATAGAACAAGTAAACTTGAACAAAACTGAAAATGTAACGATTCTTTCGCAGAGACATATCGACAATAATATCCAAAATTATGATTGGAATTCACTTTTAGAAGAAAATAACTGTTCTATTATTTACTCAAAATTTCAGAATTATTTTGATGACTTGTATAAAAATAGCACAATTGTGATAAGTAAAAAATCCAAAACTCGGCCTTATGCGAAAAACGATTGGATATCTTCCGATGTTTTATGTAAAATTAAAAAAGAGATAATTTATATAAACGCTGAAAAAATTCTCCAACAAACAAATATTACGAGAAAGAATATAAATGTTTTAGAAATGTGGTAAATAAATTATTAGTTAAATTAAAAACTTCTTACTATAATGATAAATTCAAAAACTATTTTCAAGACTAAAAAAAAACATGGGAGGAGTGTAATAAAATTTTAGGAACTAAATGTAAAAATGACTGTGATGAAAATGCTTCTAAATATCTGATGAAAGGTCGAACAAAAGAAGGTTTAATTAATTTATTAAAAGAAAATAACTTAGTTTACATCACTTTATTTTTTGTACACTATCAACATTAGGGTGTCCCAAAAAAATGAAAGTTGTTATTTTTCAACGCATACCCTCTAATTTTGTTTCAATAACGACAAAACACTTATAAAAAAAATTGCGTTTACTTGGGACCACGGCAACCCGTGCCGACTTGCGTCGAAAGTTATTGGTACTTTTATATTAAGACGCCCGCGAGCAAACGTGTTAATGCGCTTGTAGTATCTTGCTTTTTTGTTAATAAACGCATATTACTCATTTAGGCAAGATGTCGTCAGATATACACAATTCTAAAAAGGGTATATTTTTTAAGAGGAGTCGTAAAACACCAAATATCGGATTCTTAACTGCCCTCTAATGAACAAGTTCTTGAAGTTTTGTTCTACAATATCCGAGAAGTGAATTTAACTGCCAATGAAAGTGCTAATCTCACTATTCGCGAGTGTGTTATCTATTAGGAAAAGGCGCGTATGCCAACCAAATATTTACCTAATTGTGTGAAGAAATTTGTATCTTGAAACTTGCATCAAGTTTGGAGGGATTTGCAAAAAAATGCGCAGAAAACGCAAGACATATTTGAACAACGTCGTCAAAAGTTTGTCAAAAACTAATTTATAATTTATTTGACATTGCAAACGACGATGCCCTTAAATTAATAAAAATAAATGAAGATAGAATCTTCTTGCATCGGCAAAGAGAGCCAGGTCATCCTGGCTACTTAGCGAGGGTGGACAAAAAACTGACAGATATAGAGGGGAGAGCGCGACTTAGAACAATCAAGCAAGAAAAGCGGCGAACCAAATATTTATCTGCGCCAACTCCTTCAACATCCTCTTACGAATCGTCAAAAAAACTACTCATCTTCTGATTCACATATTCAGAAGTTTTTAAAAACCGCTACAGAACACTCAACCTGAAACCAGTAAAACGTCGATGCGAAAAGACTTCATTACTCCAAAGTTAGTTGCTGCGCTAGACAGGTGCCAGTTAAGTATGAGAGATTCTGTTTTCATTCTTGAAGCTACTATTGAGGCGCTTGGATATAATATTGATCAGTTTCCAATAAGTAAGTCTTCAACTCAAAAAATTCGAAAGGAAAAACGAAAGGCGCGCGTGAAGGCCATAAAATTTATTTTTTTAAAACGAGGTACCAGATGCTGTGACTCTTCACTGGGACAACAAACTGTTGCCTGCTTTAGATCCTCGAAAATCAAAAGAAGAACATCTTCCAACTGTTATATCATATCGGAATAACGAACAACTTATTGCTGTGCCACGATTGGAAAGTTGCTGTGCCACGAAGGAACAAGCGCAGGCTGTATGAAATGCGATTGTAGACTGGAATCTGGAAGATAAAGGGCAAATTCTGTGTTGTGATACAACAGCTTCAAATACAGGTCAGTTTAATGGTGCTTGTGTGCTTCTTGAACAAAAGCTTAACAGAGAAATGCTTATTTTTGCTTTCCGCCATCACGTGTTGGTATTAAAAGCTGTGTTTGAATTAAAAATCAATCAAGTGACTTCAAGCTCTGACATCCCACTCTTCAAAAAGTTTAGAGATAACTGGAAAAATGCTAATCCCGATAAAATTCTGTGCTACAGAGAAAATCTCATATTGCACCTAATCGCTTCCGAAATCCATGATTTGCTTGACTTTTACCGTACTGCACCGACAACAAAAATACCTACTTCGAGATGATTATCGAGAGTTGTTAGAGCTCTCTGTGATGTTTTTAGGCGGAGATATATGTAGAGAGAAAATTTACGATTCGGCCTCCAGGTGCTATGCACCATGCTCGATGGATGGCAAGGGCGCTTTATTCGTTTAAAATATTATTATATTACCAGTAAGGATAAGGCGGCACTTTTAGACCTTTGCTTGTTCATAGTAACATCCAATGTCAAGCCATGGCTACAATGTTATATAGCAGTTAAAGCACCTTACCAGGACTTGTGCTTTTTGAAATCGATGAAGGCTTACGAAAAAAAAATTGTTACGGTGCGTTCAGGAACACCGGAAGACTCTAAAAAACAAACTTTGAAGCAAAAATTTAATCAATAAACCATTTTTAAATATAAAATACTACATAATGGAACATTTGTGCAGTTTTTAGTTTTATTTATCCGAGAAAAATTAAAGTTTAAAATCCTTCCGAATTAACTCAGTACAAATTTTTGTACCATATGTTTGGCATCAAGTCGGCACGGGTTGCCGGTGTTTGATCAAAATAATATTTATTATATGAGTTATTGGGATCAAATGGAAAAAAATAAGAGGGTATGCGCATTTAAATTCATGAAAAAAAAATTCTCCCTTATGTCTTGGGACACCCTAATCAACATGTTTCACAAAGAGCACCTCAGAGCACTAAATGGCAATAGCGATTCTGAGTTCGCAGACCATTTATTAAAATATGATCATAGCTTTGACATAAATTCAGGTCTTCAAATATTACATACTGGATATAAAACAACGCAAATCAATAATTTAGAAATTTTAGAAATAAGAAAAAATGTAAATTCCAAAGCTGACATAATTAATAAGCAAAAATTTTTTGTTAACCCTGTTTTAAATATCTTCCCACTTAACCGGCCTTTTACTTCTAATAGCATGGTAATCCCCAATTCTTCGAAACTCCCACCATTGTCAACCCTTCCCCCTCCTTCAATTCCTTCTCTCCATATGTAATCTATAATTAATTTTTTTTAACTTTAGTATACTTTTATTCCTGAAGAAGTGAACATGGTTCACGAAACATGTTGATAGTGTACAAAAAATAAAGTGATGTAAACTAAGTTATTTTCTTTTAATAAATAAATAATGACATCACAAAGTGACAACCTTTTAGAAGAAGTTTTCTTCGAAAAGTTTAATTAATGATTTTGTTGATTATTTCTCTGAAAGTGTTTACAATATGTTACATAATGTTATGAGTTGCCCATAAATCATACGAACGGACTATACAAGCGGCAGGCAGCTGTGTGTCACGTGCACAGTACATGTACATTCTCGCATGATTATTGCTGTCCCTCTCAGGCTGGCAGAAGACATTACCATATATGGCCACACGGCGCGGAATCCAGCCAATGGCAGAAGACATTACCTTATAGGGCACGCGTTCGAGTCTTCCGTCTCGCTCATCACGGGCAGAGAGATCCAGCCACCGATCGCCAAAGCGACAGACATATTTCAGACAACGGCGCGAGCGGTCGTACGCACTACTACGTACTGTCGGGCAGTATGCCACCCTTCGACGCGGCTAATTAAGTCTTCACCTACGAACCAAGTATGGCGCTATCACCACAGCCGCCTGTATAATCCTACTGCCGCCTACCATGGCAGCCCTGGCCGCCCGGCTTTTAATCCGCCTACGTGCCGACGAGACGAGTAATTCACCACTGCCGCCTACCATGGCCGCCCAGACGCGCCGGCTTTTAATCCGCCTACATTGCCGATAGCCGCTTAATTCACCGTTATCACCCACCGGTTCGGTAAGCTGACCGAATCCGCCCACCATGACGCCGAGAAGCCGCCCTCTCACACCGAGCCGCCCAGTTCCTGCACACAGTCTATGAGCTTTGCTCTAGACCTCTCCACTTCGTAGGGAAGCTGCCTGCATCCGTACGACGCCACGTGAGATTCTAACCCTCTTATAGTCTTTCCGAGCCTAAATTCCGTAGTATTTCTAGTGCCTCACTCTCTCTAATGCTAGGCCTTAAACAGCTTACCTGGTTGCCTGTACTGTTCACCCTTGCATTATTGAATACATTTGAATTGTGCCCAAACCTTGTTTCATTGGAGTCAACCATCGACAGCCTCGGAGGAGCCCTACGACCCTGAGCTGAGCCTTCCAAGCCGAGGCATATGGCCCCCGGGGGGCCTGCTTAACACTTGTCCCCCCCCGGGAGGGACATATTTCTGGAGACCAGAAGTATAACACTGGACCCTACGTGGCTTCAGTATCACCCTGGCCCCAGGAAGTATGACAATAAGTGCAACCATAAGACAACTAAATTTGAACCAGAGGCGATGCCTCAAAGCATGTACCTACCGAGGGCAACAGCGGCGGATATAGAAAGCATTGTTAGACAAATGAAGAGTTCTTCTCCAGGAATTGATAGTATCAGAATGAGCGATATTAAAAAACATATTTTAATCCTAGGTCCAATTATAACCCATTTTATAAACAGAATCTTATTTCAAGCAAAAATCCCCGATGACTTAAAATGTAGTATCATAAGACCTGTATATAAGGAAGGTGACCACACTGTATTGGGTAACTACAGACCAATTAGTATCTTGCCATCTCTAGAAAAAATATATTCAAATAAAATTACTAAAATATTTAGAAGATTTTTCTATAATAGATACTAATCAATACGGTTTCCAAAAAAAAAGAGTACAGCATTGCTGCTTCAAAAATTTGCCAACATGATAAATAATGAATTAAACTGTAAAAAACATACATTAGTCTTATTTATAGATTATTCGAAAGCTTTTGATACTATTGATCATGGTAAATTACTTAAAATACTAGAAATTATACGAATACAAGGAAAACTACTAAAACTTTTTGAAAATTACTTAAACAACCGATGCATGAAATTAAAACTCTTAAACTCTTTAAGTAAAAAAAAAGAAGTTTTTTGCCGGCGTTCCTCAAGGTTCCATTTTAGGTCCAATTCTGTATATTATATATGTATCTTTTATTAAATTAATTTTTAGACATGTAAAGTACTTTGTATACGCGGATGATACTGCTTTAGTGATTTCTAGCAGTGATTTGCAAACTTGTATAGATCTTTTACAAAAAGACTACATTGAACTCTTAAAGTGGTCTCATGACTCTGGCTTAGTCATAAATGCCAAAAAAACTAAATTGTTACATATAAGATCCCCTAATGTTAAGGTATATATTACACCTGAAATAAAGACACATACATCAGATTGCTTACACAATGGTATTCCTGCAACGTGTACGTGTGAAAATATGGAACTAGTTAAAGAATATGTTTATTTAGGTGTTATTATTGATTGCTTTTTCAAGTGGGATATACAAATAAACAAAGTTTGTGCACGACTAAGATCAATTGTAAGCAGATTGTATAAACTAAAAAATTTTGTTCCTATCTGCACACTTCGAATAATTTATTTATCTCTAGCTGAATCTGTTATAAGGTATGGAATAACAGCTTGGGGATTTTCCTGTAAAACAAATATAGACCATGTTCAATCAGTGCAAAATTCATTGGTTAAATTATTAGCTGAAAAAAATTTATACAAAGAAAGGCATAATATTCCATACTTTTATCAGAGTCTCAAAGTTCTTTCAGTGAGAGCAATTCTGTGGTACAAAATTATATTTCAGCACATAAATAATCCTTTATATATTAACAGGCTGGAACACAACCATAATACTCGTTTTAACTTTAATGAAGGGCTAATTGTACCTAAGCATACAAATAAATATGGACAAAGAACGTTAAATTACATGATTCCCAGTTGTTTAAATATGTTACCTGCTGAAATTAAAAACTGTGCCCAAAACAAACAATTGATGAATTTACTGAAGACTTGGCTTACGGAAAGAATTAATTTGTATTAGCTTACAATGAAATATTATTTTAAAGACTTAAAAAATGTTATTTATGTTTTCAAAAATTTATTTTTTCTATATTTCTGTAAAAAATTAAATTTTATTTTATATAATTGTAAAAATGTAACTATTAAATCACTATTATAAGATCGTTAACGTAAAGAACCCGTTAGACAAACTGCTAAAAAGTAGTTTGTCGGGACTTTTTGTCTTGTATTTGTAAAATGTATAAAATGAAAAATTAAAAAAATAAAAAAGATATCTTAACCATCAAACACAAGTGTCATAGCTAATAAGTGCACTATTTTAATAAAATTTATTATTTTTCATCCATAACTATTATCTAATCTCCAACTGACAGCCCTGAAACCATATAGCTAATTTGCTAACTATACCTGCCCAGTCATTTTAAGCAAAGTTAATTTTTAAGGTAACAATAAACTCTCTACAAAATTATTCTATTTATAATCAACTCCTAGATTTACAAATAAACGCGAATGTATGAATGTATTATATACCAGTCTTTGCTCGATTCTACTTGCTAACAAGTCACCATTATTTTACATATTTTTATTCTGCGCAAATATAATGTTAATGTCCACATTATTTGTTTGGTTGTAACACATATTTGTATCATATACCTATGTATATACTAGCTTTTATCATACATACTTCACATTTTTTTATGTTAGGTCTTATAGTATAAACCTCGCATATTATTTAAATATTGCTTAAGTAACTGTTTTATTTCTGTTATTTTTAACATACTGATATCCTCCTGTGAACCATTGTATCATGTATCACTTGAATGTAAAAGCCAAATGTATGGCGTTTAAATAAATAAATAAATATGTGAAATTTTTTTTTTGATTTGTGACAATCTTACCAATAAATATAATAGTCACGTAGTTATCTGTTTTCCTTAAAATGTATTTTGGTCTAGTAATTTGTAAAAATGTAACGGTATCTCTAAATTGAATTTGTATATATTTTCTTACTAGATGTATGAAAAAAAAATTTGCATACATCTAAATAAATATTCAAAAACAAAACTCTCCCAAGCTATTAACTATCCTAACTAACTTATCTAAGAATAGAGCGTTAGGTAGTAGGTACGTACGCTCCCTACAATATTAAAAATTGGGTAATTATTTACCTAATCGCAGCACTTCTAGACACATATTATTGAAATTACACTACGTTTCAACTCAATAACTATAAGAAACAACTATTTACACGCACAAAATACCTAGGTTATTAGGTTCATAGTTTATTATTAGGTTATTTAAATAATGTGTGTGTACTTATCTTAATATCTAAATTGAAACGAAAATTTCGCAAACGTCAATCAATACTAAAAAAAATCCAAAAAGGCGGCAAAAGGTCGTTTTATACGCGAAATTTCGAACTTTGAATAAAAGTGCATCTTTTACAATCTCTCCCGAAGTGAATAGTGGTTCTTGTAGGTTAAAACAAAGTGTAATTTCGATAATCTGAGAACATGCCGGCGGTTAGGTAAATATTTAGAATGAAACTAATTCAATTGCCAATCAATTGAAATCTATATTAATAAAAATGAATCGCCGAAATGTATGTACGCGCATAACTTCCGAACGACTGCACCAAATTGGATAATTATTTTTTTGTTGTGTTAATTATTATCGGGTGAGCTCCGGCATTATGAAATTTGCATAAAAAATTGCAATAGGTGGCACGCGAGCTATTTTAAAACTAAATGTACCGGGAACTAATTTATGGAACGCGGTAGGGGAGGGGAGGAGAACCAGGGAGGGGGGAGGAGAACCAGGGAGGGGGGAGAGGAACCAGGGAGGGGGGAGAGGAACCTGGGAGGCGGGAGGGGAACTCGGGAGGGGAACTCAGGAGGAGGTTTGCGGTACGGGTAAAGGGGGAGTGGAGTGGGGGGAGGGAAGGCGGAGGAGGCGGAGTGGAAACGCGAGAGGGGAAGAGGACGCGGGAGAGGAATGGGGGGGGGAGGGCGGAATGGGAACGGGACGAATGGGAAAGGACACGCAGGGACAAGTTCTCTATTTAAATTGCATAGCAACGCATGCCGGGTAGCAGCTGGTTAAAAATAATAATAAAAAAAGAAAGGAAAAAAAATACCCGGGGTCGACGACGTTTTGCCGGAAAGAAATTGCCGTAAAAACTTGCCGGTTTATGTTAGTAAAAATTCTGGGATTTAGATTTGTAGCAGGTACCTATATACAAGTAGTATAATATAATTTATTTATGATTACAAAATTGCAAAATAATGCAAATATTTGCACAGGGGTAAAATTCTTATTGGGGTTATTCATTAGCTTGGGGGTATAATTTAATTTTATAGCCATTCAAAAACCAGTCTAGACAAGATCTTCAGAAAAATTTATTAAATTGGATTCTTTACCTGAACAATAGTTTGAGGAAACATCCAAACCCTTTGCAGGTAGCTACCTCCGCTGTATATGTCACTGTCATCTTTAAAATTTATTCTTGTAATAAATTATCACACAACCACTACAGTTTATAATTTAATTATAGTATAAATATCACAGATTATACAATCTCCCAAAAGGAAATTGCCAATACTTGCCGCTTAAATTACAAGGCCGAAAAATTATACAAAAACAAACGTCAAAAATGTTTATATTTTTAAATCACGGAAACTGTATATTTTATGTAATTATTTGCACAGTAAAATAATTGTTCCTTCATTTTTCTCAAATTCAGTTCATAATCTATACAATTACATTGTTTGTGACATTATTACGTAAACGTCAGTTGCAATTCATTTTCGCAAACAATAACAATGGCAGTTATTTTTCGAAATTTTGCAATTTACGCCGTCTGTCAAAACAATTTATTTTATAGAACACAAATTAATTTTTTCAGAAAGTATTTTCATATCAAACTGCCGGATACTTGCATAAAGTGCACTATTTACATCGCATTAAAACAATGCATTAAAAAAACAATCATGTATAGAACTTGATAACGTCTTCAATAAAACACGATCATATAATAATGCAATAGAAAGGAACACAATAAATTATTATTTTATCACCATCTGAGTATATAATTATGGAAAACCCAAGTTATAATAACTTTTATCCATAATTAACGGTAATAATAAACGAACCGCACGCAATGCGGCTTCACGAAGTCGACACAGAGCAGAAAACCCGCAACACCGGCAAATTCTGCCTGTTAACCATAAATATACTAACCCCTAGATCGATATCTTCGGGCTTTCTCCATACTAGTGATTTGGTCGTCAAACTTAACTGTCAAAATGACTTGCGTGGCGCGAATTGACTAAAAGATAGAGGAATTTTATTTGTCTACCACAGACAATATAATCGCTCTGTCCTACTTCATGGATTCATTAGCCCAATAAATTATATAAAAAACAAAAATGCTTTAGAGCGGCAAAATTTGAAATTCTGCTTGCATTAGAAAAATGAAAACTCGGGGTACATGTTTATATATTATTTTTATTTTCACAAATACAATGGATAAGTGTTACAAAAACACAAAATGCTTTACACAAAAATATGAAATACCTTCCGTGGATATATTTCAGCCATCTCACAGCAAAAACTGCAATACGTCTTCTGAAATAAATATGTCACATTAAACAAAGTTTGGGAACGGAACATAGAATACTTGTGATGAACAAAATTTATATGCGACGGGCCACTTCAAGAGTCAGAAAAGTATGTGTAAGTCGGTTTACATGAGTTCGGTGAGTCCAAATAAGTGAGAGGCTTATGGCGGAGAGCAAGTTGTTAATAATCGTCTGCAAAAGGGCCTTTCTTTCTTTATGGTGGAGAACGAGAGGTTAAACTAAAGCTCTATGAGCATTATTTGACCCTACATATGTGCAAGTAATTATAGCAAGAGAAATAAACTGTCACCTTTCTTTGGAATCATGCGACGTGTCTTCAGCTAGGACGTTGAACTCTCCTCTGGTGTTCCTGTTATACCTGAAAATTGAAAACAGTTTTTACAATATTTGTATATCAAATATTACTTAAGATTTAGCATGACAACTGATAAACTTATGTTCACTAAACAGCATTTTGTATTGAATGCTACCATTTAAATACCCCACATACATTTAAAGTAAAATTGAACACGGCAAGGAGTGTATGCCAAGACTGAGTTGTTTGACGGTCCGTCCTCTCTGCCTATCCTGCGGGGAAACAGTGTAATAGTTTGTTTTAAAGCATTATCAATTTTACCTTGTACGAGGTCTTGTATGAAGTCTTGTATAAGATGGGCATTTTTAACGTTGACGTTTCAAGCCTCCGCCCAGGGCTGGGCAAAATACATGCTTTGCTGTAATTAAAATACAAATTACAAAATACTTTTCCGCATGTATTTAAAATACGAAATACAAAATACTTTCATGTTGTGTATTTGAAATACAAAATACAAAATACAGTATTTTAACAATTTTTTGAATTCAAATACAAAATACAAATTACAAAATACAAAATACATTTGGTTTTGGTAGAACCTTTTTTTGCAATAAATTGTCATAAGTGCCCTTATCTAAGGGTGCGTTTCCATAGAAGCTCACATACCTCGAGAAGAACAAAATTATTAACGACTGTCAATACGGATTCCGGTGGAACCGCTCGTGCGGTGATCTTCTCGCGTATGTAACGCATGTTTGGGGGCGGTGCCTCGAACGTTTCGGTGAGACCCAAACGGTTGTACTGGATTTCCAAGGCCTTTGACCGGGTTTGGCACCGAGGACTTGTCAATAAACTGCCTTCTTACGGACTTCCCGCATTCCTGTGTACGTGGATTGCCGACTTTTTGAGGAAGAGGTCTATTCAGACGGTAGCCGATGGTTTCACCTCTTCCTCACACTCGATAAATGCTGGCATCCCACAGGGATCGGTTCTGTCTCCGACTTGGTTTTTGTTGCACATCAACGACCTTTTGTCATGTGCACCAATTCATTGTTACGCGGATGACAGAACAGTCCATGATAGCTTTTTGTTTGACATGCCCCCAAAGGGCTCACAACGGCTCGGAGAGCTTTGAAGCAAATAATGAAAGGTTACCTTGAGTGTTTTCTCTTGGGGTAAAAATAATCTCGTTGAATTCAATGTTTCAAAGACCCAATCATGTTTGATTACGTCTAAAAGGGATCGAAATGAAAACCTAGTCTCCTTCAACGGAATTCCCTCCATTGATATGCTTAGTGTAACTAGGGTTGTCAGATGTCTGGTTTTAGACCTGACAGTTCGTTTTTTTGAATGGCTGTCCGGTCTAGAAATTTTTGGAAAACCGGACAATAGAATGAAAATAATGCCTACAAAACTTTTAGTTGCTTGGATATTGAATGAGGAAGATTACCTACGCTAAATGAACTAATTGAAATATGGTCACTGTCCCGTCACCATGGAAGCAGCAAACTCCTCCTGAAAATATTTATGAGGAACTGGCTGCACTCGTATTTTTATTTCACTTGAAGGAAAATCCATTGATACGTGGTGTAGGTTTTTCAACGATGAATCAGCAGTAAATCTGTTGTGTAGTGTTGCCGTTTCCAATGCCTCCGTAGAAAAAGTTTTTAGTGTAATGGGTATGTATGGACTGACGAAAGAAATCGACTAGGTGTGAATACCGTAAAAAGCGAATTATGTGTTTACTTCAATTTAAATGTCAGTTGCACTGAATTTAAAGATACAATTTCAGGCAATAAACGATTATTAAAAGCAGTAGCATCTAGTGCAAAATACGTAAGGGGGGACACTTTGATTAAAAAAAAAAAAAAAATTTATCTGGACCATGTAGCAACCCTAGGTGTAACTCTAAGTGACCATCTCAAATATGGGGACTCCATCGAAGCCAGAGTAAAGTTAGCCTCCCAAAAACTGGGCGTACTATACAGGGCCCGTAGATTCTTTAATAATAAACAACTGCTAACCCTATAAAAATCACAAGTGGTCCCCACGGTTGAATTTGCCAGCTACCTCTGGTCTGGAGCTCCAAAATACCTGAAAAATACCCTCGAATATGTGCAAAAACGGGCGGTCCGTTTGATAGATTCTCCCATCTTAACAGACGGATTGCAATCTTTAGAGCACAGCCGTCTGGTGGGAATGCTATCCTTGTTCTACCGGTATGTAATGTAAGATGCTCCGAGGAACTAGCGTCATTGATCCCTTCGGCGCCGGTGGATAGTCGGGAAACACGTCAAACGCGTGCCCAACATATGTACACGGTTGACATTTGTCACATGATAATGGGTCGCTTCTTCGACTCGTTCTTGTGTTCAACAGCTCGGATGAGGAACGATTTGCCGGCCTCTGCGTTTCCTCCTTCCTACAACATGGGTCTCTTCAAGACCAATGTTCATTCCCTCCTCTCCTTACAAAGACCCTCCACACAGCATCTCAGATGATATAGGCCCTGTGGGAAATTATTTTCCTCAGGGCCTCCTGTGTGGAGTTAATGTAAAAAAAAAAGCTGAGCAGAGTGAAACAGAGACATGCAAAAATTTACCAATATTATTGCTCAGAAGACACATCTCATCTCCGCTCCACTTGTAAAGTTTTGTGGTATAGGCCCCAGGGGTTAGATAATGATTATTATTATTATAATCACATGATATTTGTGTAGCGCAGATTTGTGTTGTTTCACTTCAAGTGCGCTCTACTGTAATTAATTTAAAAATAATCTAGTATTCAGTCAAATTATTCCTAAAAGGTAGTGCTTGATCTAATGATCGAATACCATGACAGAAAAATGAACAATAAAAAATCAATGACAAGTATAATAATATGTATAATATAATAGAAAATGTCATGTCTTACCAACTCTAAGTTTTAACATATATAATTATTGCTCCGGATTCTAGCGTTTTTAGCCTATGTATTATCTAGCTATCGTCAGTTTATTTTTCATTATCATTATTATGATCGCTAAATGTATTTGAAAATTTATTTTGAAGTCATAATTTTAAAAAGTATTTGAAATACAAATTACAAAATACATCAGCATCGGGTAATTGAAATACCAATTACAAAATACATTTTTAAGAAGTAATTGAAATACAAATACAAAATACGTATTTGTATTTCAAATACGTATTTCAATTACAAGTATTTCAAATACTGCCCAGCCCTGCCTCCGCCTATCTTCTGGGGTGAAAGACGATCGTCGGATGAGTTTGTCTCCTTCCGTCCAGAGGGTTTTCGGGACTTCAAGCGGCATGCCAGGAGAGAGACGACATCATCACATCCCCAGCTACAATGTATGTTCTCACAATGATGGTCACAAATCTGACGTTAACAATGTTATGAAATGTTCCTAAAGTATAGGCTTCGATACGTTAACAACGTTTTTAAGAGGTGGTAGAACATTTTCTGAAAATAAATATGGAAAACATTAAACCACTAGTACCCATAAGCTTGCCATTACGATAAAATCAAAAAACCTCTATATTTTAACCTCAAATATTGATTTACAGATAAATTAAGGTGAATAATGTTTTATGTAATTAATTACCTGATTTCTTGATCAACACTAAACACTTGTTTCACCTCTAGAATTCATGTAAGCATTTTTTGAATAAAATATGTTCATCGGTAAATTGTTAAAACAACGTGCAACGGCGTCTGTAAATAAACATAACATGGCGGATGGCAAATCCATAGATGCGAGTCTATTTCCTGCAGATAGTGCGGTGTGCGGTTTCCTGCATTTGGTACCATAAATAATACATACATTTGGTACCTTTTTTTTTAGTGACGTAGGTGTATGAGCATCTCTTTCTGACACACGTAGAGAGCGAGAGATGGCGAAAATCAAAATTACAGACCTATCTAAAATTCAGCTTTGTCTGTGGTGTGTGGCACTTTCGCTAGAGTAAGAGTTATTTATGGTCACAGGACACAAATTTTGACAGAGTTATACGCCCCTGCTGTTAACTGTCTCATCTCATCATTCTCACGTTTTGTAATTCGTACGCGGTACTTGCAAAATCATGCGCACAGCTAAAATATGCAGTGCACGATTAGCCAATCACAAACTAGCAAATTTACGGAGTCGTCTCGTGATTGGTGCAGTAGTATGAAAGGCTTACTCTATGCATAGATTTATTGTCTATAAGCCAGCGTGAGAACTTGAACTAAAAGGCCATAGACACAGTAGGGTTGCCAGTTCGAAGAGAATTCCCCAAATCACGGGAAATATCTAAGAATCTACAACGATTAGGAATTTTGTGGGGCCAAACTTGAAGTGGAGAAAATGCGAGGATTCTACAATATGAGAACTTACGTAACTAATACTGATTGATGTAGGTGCAACAGGCAAAGATAAAAGATCATCGCACGCACAATATCGCTCTCCATACAATCCCATACAGACAAGGGCGTAGCGAGGTACGGGCAGGGGGGGGGGAGAAGATTCAGGGATGCTCACAAACCGTAAAGTAATATTACATCGGTAGCCTATTGTTTGTGAGAATCAATTTAATTTTTATTATTACCTTTTAAGTTTATAATTTTTTTGTGCATCGTGGAAAGTTGGGATAAATATTAAAAAAGCTTTTTTTGTACCCGCATAACTTACGTATCTAACTAAAGATTGTACGTTTATTTGTATTTTACTTTCCTTTTTTTGTATTATTTTTACGTGCATTTGTAAAACTTCAACCATGTACGGTTCCAAATGTTTTCAAGCAGTTTAGGTATTTATAATTTATGACTTAATCCATAGAGACCCTCAAATCCTTTCCTTAGAAATATGTATTCTCGAAGTAAAAAATGTGTCTTTAATTGTTTTATTATTGCTTCTTTTCTTATATTTTAAAATACGGTTAGAGCTCTGAGGGCCTCAGACACAGAATTGGGACTTATACTCAAGTTAGTCAGCAAAAAAATTGTTAGTTTCTCATTAACAAAATGCCCACATGAGCTAAAGGGCCATCCATAAATTACGTCACACGAATTTCATGATTTTTGACCCCCCCCCCCCCCCCCCCCCCCCCACTATCGTCACATTTGTGAGACCCCCTTCTCCCCTAGTGTGACATCACATATTTTGCAATTATACGTCTAAAAATAGTCAAAAGAGTAGTTCAATTTTTTTTTCATGTAACGTCACAGAGCTGGTGACCCCCCTCAAAATCAAGAACAAAATCCTAGCTACGCCCTTACATACAGACCTGTCACACCTAAGCAGACGATGTGCTCGAAGTTGTACGCAGTGTTGCCAACTCTCAAAAATATTTATCCCTAAACTAAACTCAAAAACCCCTAGAAACCGGCAAATTACTTGAAAATACCCCTAAAAAATTTTTTTTTCTAAAAATAATGAACAATAATTAATAAATAATATGCTGTAATGTTTTTTAATAAACTTTATTTGTAAATTATTTAATAAATCAAATTTTGCATCATTTTCTTGAGAAGGATCAGATTTTTTTAAATCACACATGTAGTAACTTTGAATAAGCTTAACATTTCAGGAGATGGATTAAATGTAGATCAAGATCCACCATTTCGATTGAATGTGAAGCCTGACCTCTAGTCACCACAGAGTAGTTGGAATATGATAATTGCACTAGTCAACTTAAGTCAACAAATAAAATCGTGAAGTGTGTGAGTGCTCCGTGTATACGATGTAGTAAAAATTTTAAAACATATATGAAATCACTAAACCCCCAAAAATACCTCTAAACATATTAAACCCTTTAAAAAAATCCCATCCCACTTATTTTCCCCCTAAATCTGGGGGGAAAACCTCTAAGTTGGCAACCCTGGTTGTACGCCGTAATCGCTGTTGAGGCGTATGCGAAAAGTTATGTGACCCCCTCTCCGCCGTAAACAGGAGAGGGGTCATTTCAATTACGAAGCTGCGTAAACATGCGAATGACAGCTGTCAAGTTGACAGTTCCAGTACAAAGAAATGACACTTCGCGACAGCTCTCTAATTCAACTGACCCCCTCTTCTACCGTAGGAAGAAATATTTGAAAGAGTAGTGTGGCAGTACAACACATAAGCGCAGAAGCGGTTCAACAGATAAGTGCTCGCGCTTTTAACGCTGTGTGTGACATTCGCTTAAAGGCTTCCACAGATCCGCATTGTACGTATCGGACAGATCACAAACGGATTTTAGAATTATTTGTATAGTTAGTCACACAAGTGCGTCGACAAGTGGGGTAAGGTTTGTTCGGGTCTTGGCGGCGGATTCTTCTGCCCACCAGCTGCATGGCAGGCCGGATCGGGAAAGAACGGAAGAGGGAGTCCCTTTGACTTCTCCAGCCGTACTCTCACAGAACATAGCCTAGCACAGCAGTGGGAGGGATGGATTCATACGTTCGTCACTCCTGGACACACTGACCCCCAGATTCCTACCCACCCCTCATACCCTTTCCCTTCCCTGAACTTCCTCTCCTTCCTTTCCTAAAAAGACCTTCCACACAGCATCCCCAAAGATGACACAGACCCTGAGGGGAATTATTTTCCTCAGAGCCTTCTATGTGGAGCTAAAATAAAAAATATACATATAAGAAAATTATCCGCATGGACCACAACCATTGGACCAACAGCAATGCCGACGCAAATTCTCGGAAGGGCAACTACTCTGATGTGTGAAGATGACATCCGCTAGCTACGAAAATCCCAATGCTAATCATGCTAATGTTGAAAATTCAATTGCAAATGGCCGTCGCGTTGGCAATCCGAATACGGCGGACGCACTACCACGCACCGAGCCTAATAAATCCGTTTGATGCGGTTCGTCTGATGCTTTCAATGCAGTGTGTCCCTTAAAGAGCTTCCTGATAATCCAACCATATTGAAAAATAATATTTAGGTACAATAAATTAAAAGTGAGATTGTACCATATTTTCTTTTTCTTTCGTAGAAATGTTTCAGAAAAATTTCCGTTTTCGCTTAAGAAAAAATCCGAAAATGTCTAAAAATAATTGCTAATTTCAATGGTTTAATTTTAAGAGTAAAAGAACTTGTGGGAAATTTGAATATCTATTGAAAAGAAACATAGCATTGGCAGCTTGGAGAAGTGATACCATGTCCCAAAAAAAAGTTGTGTTAAAAACCATGTTTTTCCATGTTGTGAAGGATAAAATAAACATGTTTTTCGTAAGCTTTTAATAAGGAACTCCAGTGAAAAATATTATGGCTTTAAAAAAATATGTTCATATAGACCAATAAACGCTGATTCTGAATATATAACTTTTATTTAATAATATTAAACGTACAGTTTTTAAAAAAATATTAAAAAGTGCATTTTTAATATTCTCGTTAAAACACAGCGTCAGGTTGGTATGCTGTGTAATGCTCTGTGGTGACGTCACGATAGTAATCGCGGTAATGACTGGTTTATTTATGCTATACGTCATTTATATGGGAATTTAGGTATGACACAAGCGAATGTTCTATATATTTCTTATTTTTGAAGATGTCGTATAAGCATATACCTTTATAGAAAGTTAATAGAATTGCCTTTTAGATTTTTGTATCTGACATATACGATTGTGTTTGAAAAATGCAGTATTTTAAGTTTCAAAATGAAAAAATTTAAAAAAAACAGCCGACTGTAAACATATTCTATTAAATGGTCGAAAAAATTAGGAAAATTCAAAATTTTAAAAATACAGTCCTCTTACTTTATGAATTTGGAATAAAACTGTCACTTCAGTTTTTATCTCGTTCATACAATTAAAAAGGATAAAAAAATATTATAATAATTCCGAAAAAATAACTGAAAAAATCCGACATCTTGGACTCGGTTTTACGCAATTAATGCGTTGATTTCTCGAATTTGTATTTATTTACACATGCATAAGGCTTTTACATTATCAAATAATATTACTTTTATGGAAGTTTTATTAAATTCACGCGGAAAAGTCATAAAAATTATAGAGAAGTAACCTTTGATTATGTAATGTCAGTAACCTAAAAACCGAACGAAACTAAATCACCAAAAAAACATTATTTAAGGACTAAAACTGAAAAAAAGTACAGGCAGCATTAGTACTTATGCTGAATTACACTAATATCACAGTGAATTAATCATTTAAACGAAAATTATCATCAAAAACAGCAAACTGCAAGTTAAATTCATCGACGTCATTCATTGTTTTGCAAAGAATTTGATTTCGCCATTTGCAATAAATAAGCCATTAGCCAATCAACGCGTTATAATAAACAAGATGGCCGCGCGCCTGCGCAAATCTATTTGAGATTCAAGAAAACCAACATAACAATCATAAAATAGTGAATCGTTATTTTAGTAGATGACGTCACAAAATTCACCATAGATATGGGTGTTTTCGAGGGATCTCCAAAAATTAAAACTTTGAAAATTATTTTAACTATTAAAACTAACTCTAAAAAAAAAAAAAATATGCAGTAATTTAAGTTAGAAGGCCATTTTTCATAAAAAAAATAAAAAAAATGGACTGGACTTCTCTATTGAGAAATTAAATAAGAAATTCTTTAAATTAGTTAATTTATTTGTAATACTTGCCTAATACTTTGAATCGAATCAAGAATTATTGATTTTTTAAACAGTTACCTATGTTAGGTACCAAATTTGATTGATCGTTCTTATAATATACAAAAATGAATATTTTTGATATATAAAAAATGAAAATAAAAAAAAACTAAAATTGTAAATAGGTGGCATGCGAGCTGTTTGAAAACTGAATGTACTGGGACTGAATATTGGAAGGCGGGAGGGGAAAGGGGACGCGGGAGAGGATTGGGGGCGCACGGGAAAGGATATGCAGGGAGAAACAATGTATTATAGCATTGCAACGCATGCTGGGAACAAGCTAGTGCAAAACTGTTTTTATAATTTTCTTTTGAATAATAGGATAAAAAATTATGTTTTTGAACAACAACAAAAAATCACCACAGAAATAAAATCAAAAAGTTCATATTTAATTTTTTTCTGTTTTCAAGTTTAATTTGTAGAACTCCATTTTAAATAATATAATAATATTTTTTTAAATTCAAATCTTTGAGAATAGGGAGAAGAAATTCTCCCAATCCGTAACCCCCACACTTACTGTAAATGTAGAACATTTTTTTTTGTTCTACATTTTAAATTAACTAGTGCCGGCCCGCAATTAAAGCTACATGATATAAAATTAATTAATTAATATTAATTTTATTAATATATTCATATTATTTATTAACAAAGATAATCATTAAATAAAGAGACATTGTGAACCCGTAATAAAAGTTCAAAACAAATACATTCCTCACTCAAAAGTTCAAATTTTTGATGACCCGTAAAAAAATCATGTCGACATGGTTTTAAAAAACCATGAAGGTGTAAATACCATAAATGACCTTGAAAAACCATGCATCTGGCAACACTGGCTTGAAAGAATAGAGCCCCTTACACGTAGAGTTCGGAGCGGGACGTGCCCCGCGCCACTTCAGGCCGCGCGCCGCGCAGAAAAGTAAGCACCGAAAGTAAGACGCAGCGGTTTACAGCGCAGTTCACTGTGAGACTTTTCTGCACGTCCCAATCTGAACTCTACGTGTAAAGGGTACTAATAAAGATTGGCAGGCAGACTATAGTGCACCCCACACGCACACTTCGGAGCGACCGAGTCCCGCGCCACTTCAGGCCGCCGTGCAGAAAAGTCTCACGGTGAACTGCGCTGTAAACCTATCGGTCTTTACTTTTCTGCGCGGCGGCCTGAAGTGGCGCGGGTCTCGGTCGCGCCGAAGTGTGCGTGTGGGGGAGCCATATAGACATGTTGAACCAAAATAGCATAAATATACCAAACCACCCACAAAAAATATTACCAAAACCTCCTAGACTCACACGTAGGTGATGATAGTACCCTTTGCTAAATGATATAATATAATAATTTCAAAATAAACTTGGTTACTTTATATGGTGATATTACACGGTTCAACCAAATTGATTTACTTTGGTCAAATGGCGCATAAGTAAAAGGGTATGCAAGTATCTGGAAGAAGTGAACTATTCCATTCACATTGCTGAGGATGTATGATCAGGTCGTGCAAGAACGGAGGCATATACCTACTCCTCTTTCCGTCCATAAACCATTAGGTCTCTTTTTTTACATGAGCTCCCCACAGGAGACCCTGAGAAAAATAATTTCCCTCAGGCCCTATGTCGTCTTTGGGGGATGCTGTGTGAAGGTTTTTTTGGGGGAAAGGAAGGAGAGGAGAGTTCTGGGAAGGAAAAGGGTTTAAGGGGTGGGTAGGAATTTGGGGTTCAGTGTATCCTGGTCATCCGCCTCCAATACCTAGACAAACCTTACCCCATGAACCTGGGCACCCCGGGTAAATCACCAAACGTAGCGAACCACTTGGGGTGACCTATGGCAGAGGTGTTGGTTATCCAATAAAGGTTCCCGGGGCGGCGGTATCCAATCCCGCCTCCCAAATTGTTAAAATAATCCAAGAAAAGAGGCGTATGCTCCTCTTTCCATTTATAAACCATTTTAACTAAGTTAACAACGTCATCTTTCGCGGGACTGCGGCGCGAACAAATGAATATCGAGTTAATCATTCAATCCTTATGTTTTGAACGAGCTCAATATTTTCAACGCAATTGAACAATGGCATTGAATCATTCTCTTCTATATTTCCATGATTCAATTTGGTTGCTTCATTCCAAATTGAAATGCAGAAATGAACCGTTTAATATCGCCATTACAAATACAAATTAATCGTCAGTCGCCATTTAATGGCGGTGATATGCATCGGCAAAAATGCGTATTTTTTTCATCGTATTAATGCAAATTGTTTTCACAAATAATTTATTAAATCTAGATAATATTTAAGAACATGAACAAATGGTACATAATCACAAATATTTTTTTGTATAGGTCAAGTAAGTTGTACAATCATTGTAGGCTTATTATGTTTGTTATACCTCCATTTGTATTTATTTTAGGGGTTAATTTTTTTTTCAGTTTCAATTCTCATATTTTTCATGCTTTCTCGTTTTTTATTTTATTTGTGTATTGTTATTTACTTTTAAAATTTTATTATTATTTGTCTAATTTCTTTTGTTATTTCGAAATATGGAATGTATTGCATTGCTCACACATCCTGCATTCATTCTGGAATAAACTATTATTATTATTTTTTATGTTTGCTACTTAGTTTTGATTTTTATGTTTAAGTTTACATGCATTAAGAGTACTTAGTTTTATATTTCTAAAAACTTGTCTGTGAACACTCCTACCTATGTATACTACTGCCTACTACCTCCTCTGTATATTATATTATGACGGTTTATGTTCCTAAAATAAATAATTGACTGTTTATAAAATGCACTTAGATCAGTGGCGTAGCTAGCGTGGTCGCACCCCCCCCCCCCCCCATTAAAGTAGACAAACGACACGCCCCCCCTCGCTACGCCTCTGACTTAGATTAAATTATATACGTTGTTCGTGTAGCGCAATATACTTAAAAATTGTTGTGGTGCAAATCATAAAACAATTATTTATCTTCGCTTTTGAATATGAATGAAAATGTTTATTATATTCAGTTTAAATAAATAATAATATACAAAAAAACGTCCGTCAGTTTCATCAGAAAAAAAATCTAATTTTTCAGTTCAACAAGTTCTTACTTTAAAAAGTAACTAGCAGGCCGCCATCCCTACAATAACGTAAATGGCGATGATGGTGTCCGGCCTCCGGTAGGCCACGTTCGGATTCATACCAGAAATCAGTTGAACCAACATTGAAAAATAAATTCTACAAAATGGCGAAATGGCCCTGAGATATTCGACTTTTTTAGTGGTTGTCGTGGTTCGTGGTTGAAGTTGTTGAAGCGCGTTGAAGTCTCTAGTCTCTAATCACTATTTCTATGGATTGAAAACCTTTGTTTTCTATGGCGTCGAGAAGAGAAGCTTGCTCTTGGAGGCATTTCGTGTATATTAATTTTTGTTTTTAATTAGGAAAAAAATTAGAATATTACACATAATTTAAAGAAATAAGCATATTCCGCATCTTTAAATTTTAATGTATAGTTTATAATACTAGTTTTTAACTCCCGTCAAAATGCCTAAAATTGTGGACGAGGGCGGTAAAAATGCCGACTCTGGATCAGGTTCTAACGCAGCTAACAGCGAAATAGATCCTCTTGACAATATTCCTGGTTCGTATACGCTTAAAAATTGTGCCTTTTGTTTTATTCTGCCAATGAAATTGATTTGTATTGAATTTTTTTGTTTATTTTCAGATCCCAGCGATTCAGATTTTTTGGATATTATTGAGCAAGAAGAACGCAAGTATTATCTGCAGAAATTTGATGGTTTGTACAATGGTTTATTTCTTCATTCATAATAAATAAGAACGTGAAAAAAAAATCATGCTTACAAATAGAACAGAAATGTAAATCAGTTTTTGTTATTAGTTTCCCAAGTTTTACATGACTTTCGGCTTTCAAAAACCGTTACGTTATGATAACTATAATAGTTATAAATTTGTGAAATTGCCAAATCACGTCTTTATATACCTTATTCGGATTGAATTAGGCCATTCTGGTCTTTTATCCTATTACAGGAGTGAATTTAGTTCTTCCAAATATCTTGTAATAAGTAGGTATTTGAAATAAAGTTCTGTAGTGCTAACTCAGATTTTGAAACCTCCGAAATCCACATCCCCGCAATGACGTTATATACATACTGTAGGCGTGGGGTAGAAACATCAAAGTGGGAAGTCAAAAGCAAGGCAACTGCACTAGTCTCGATTTCTAGTACTTTAGTACCATTTAGTACTAAACTGTCACTCGTCCAGTAAGGTCGTGTCTTACCAGTAGGAAAAATGCCCTCCTGTGCGATGAGAAAATATTTCCATTACACGGCAAACATTTGTAAAAGTGAAGAAATAACATTTGGTTTATATGTACACCAAAATTACTTATTATTATCGATTATTATAAGCAATACAATTAATTTTCATGTTTCCCGTCCGACAGATTTATGCATCATTAGAGAAAAAACACACATTCTTTGATTGTCTTATGGTACGGCCACACTGAGGCCAACTTCAAACCTTCGGACGATTGTGTAGAAGGGTAGTTCGTGCGTTGGAAGTTCGACTTGGAAGTTTGGCTTCAGTGTGGAAGTAGCATATCTTTTTAAAACATGAATAACTTTTGAATTAAGAAATTACTGAAAACCGCTGAAAACAAAAGAGTGTTGCTTACTTGCCACATTATTTTGCGAGTATGTGAGACTATGGCGAATCTATTTATACATATATAACGTCATTGCATCCCCGTTAAACAAATGTTACTCCAAACTTTGTTGTTGGGAGTTGGTTAGAAAGTCTCTTCTACGATAAAGTATGTCAAAGTTTAAGAACAGTCTAACTATTGTGCAGGGACTACTTTATATAGTGGAGCATTTATGTCAAACTAATATTTGAATACCAGTAATATACAAAATAATATTCACAACATTATAAGTGAACAGATGACGGCCAAGCAGTCCATTTTTCGTAGGTGCTTTGACACGCTCCTCATCCCTCCATATCACGTTAATCCTTCTGATTTTTAAACGACTTCAAAAAGGAGGAGGTTCTCAATTCAACTGTTTTTTAATTTTTATGTTTGTTACCTCAGAACTTTCGATTGGGTGAACCGATATTGATGATTCTTTTTTTATTTGAAAGCTGGTGCTTCCCGTGTGGTCCTATTTTAATTTGGTCCAGTTCTGACAATGGCATTCATGAGAAAACCATATAAGTCTTAAATATGCATTAAGTATGTGCGCGACAAATGGACGAATAACTCAATATCACGCCAACCGATTTCGATGATTCTTTTTTGAAGTAAAATTTCTTTACGCATGTTAGACACTTGAGGGGTGGTAAGCTGGTGAAAGCGTTACGAAAAGTGGTGATTGTTACGAAAAATGTCTTGCGAACGGTAATCGATGCGAACTGTAATTGATGCGAACGGTGGTCGATTGCTAGGCGGATCGGGCCTTTACTCACGCCTGTTATTCGTGTTACAGCGGGTACCCGGCATGCGTTGCAAGGCCACTTTAATCTCGGGGTCAAGTAAACTGTTATGGTTCCATCTCAAGTCCCGGGAAACTACATTATAATGCAGGCGTCTGCACTATATAACATTACATACAGCGGGTACCCGGCATAAGTTAGTGAAGTTTTACTTCAGTCGTGTGGTCTAAAGCACACTCGATTTTTTTATTGGAAAGGATGTACTTCAAGGGTAGTTTGATGAGAGTTTGGTTAGGTTCTGATTATGGGAACCATGACAAAGTAACAGAACTCTTCAATTCTCAGGAGCAAATTAACGATACTCAGCCAAATCTTTTATAGGCTATCCGGATCTTTGAGTCACCTACTGTAACGCCATTATGGTCAAGTAATGTCTGTCCCATATGAGCAGCACGTTTAGTAGGTCCACCCATATTCAGACAAATTAGTTAGTGTACTTCAGATTCACTAAAAATCAAAAAATAAACAAAAATTTTAACAAAACAAAAAAACGACTTCAAAAAATGCACTAAAAAGTAAAAAATAATTTCGTAACTTCTGAAAAAAATGCCAAAGGGTTAAATGAATAAATAATCATGCATACTTGCAGGAATTCATGTTTAAAACGACCTAAACTAAAATACGTGACAGCTCCCAGCTGAAATTCTAACATCAGCCTATAGAAAAAGCAAATAACAGCCAAAGAAAATCACACAAATCTGACAGGAGATCTCGCCCGAGATCTATCTCGATCTCACAAAAGATAGAGAATCGCTCGGCAAGCTGCGTCCAAGAGTCAGAACAACAGAGGAGTATGTATGAATGAGAATGAAGAAAGGAGTATGTGCCAAGACAGTCTTGTGTGGCGGTCTATCCTCTCTGCCTACGGGCTTGATCATTTTACTCTACGTTTTGTCATTTGACTTGTTTGTTTTCCAGAGTTGAAGAATGTAAAGCAAGGGCGCCTCCATTGCACAGCATGCGACAAGCACCTGGGCTTGCTGACGCGCCACACCAACCGCTACCGAATGCACCCGTTGCTGCGCTCGCTGGTGTGCATCTCGTGCCAGGACTTCTACAACAGCGGGGAGTTTGAGAAGGGCGAGGACGGCAGTGAGCTGTACTGCCGCTGGTGCGGGCAGGGCGGACAGGTCTACTGCTGCTCTGGCTGTCCCGTGGTCTTCTGTGAGGTAAGAAATATTACAACATATGTTGACATTTGTTACATGAGAATGGGTCACTTTTACGACTCGTTCTTGAGTTCAACAGCTCGGCTGTGGCTTCTGTGTTTTTCCCTCCTCAGCATGGGTCTCTTCAAGACCGATATTCACTCCTTCCTCTCCTAAAAAAAAAACCCTCAACACAGCATCTTCAAAAATGACATAGGCCCTGAGGGAAATTATTTTCCTCGAGGTCACCTGTGTGGAGTTAATGTAAAAAAAACCCACAGATTGGTCACCAAGCTCCAACAACCAATATTAATTAAGTCTATCGCCCATTGCACCATAGCATTATTATTATTTTTTAAAAGAAAAACAAAGATTCCCGGGTTACGAATAACCCGACAATATTTGAAAATCTCCTACTACCATCACAGTAAGCCGAATGTGCTACTTGAGTTGTGATGGAGGACTTAGCCAGCCGAGGAATCGAACACGGAACGCCTGGGTGGGACCCAAACGCGATGCCCACTCGACCACTGACCGGTCAAACCATTCAAACATAATTTCTTGTGTGGTAGATATTTATTTATTTGCTCACGTTCTTATGCTCAAATGTAACCAACATCATAACAGCCAAATACAAAAAATTATATCGACTCTGGAAAGGAAAAATGGCTCCAGCTATAGCTGTATGGCACTTGAGCCACTCTTCCTTTCCAGCTGCATCCATTGATATATATACATATAGATGAGACATTTAGCTAATAAATTGGTTCAACGGAATCGTAGGTTGCAACCTCCATTTCATATTAAGTTCTACAACCGTCGAGCGTAGCTGGCGTGTGACGTATCAAAGTTGGATGGAAAAGGATGAAACCATGGGCTTGAGTAAAAGGAAAGAACGGTCTGACGGCCGAGCCTTTCGACGCGGTGGCTTCAGTTAGAATTCTTAGAATTCCTTTCCGACTGCACTATTCAAACAAACATCACGTGGTTTAACGGCATAACGGTATTTCACAGGGATATTAAAACCGCGGCCTGCATTCTCGTGCGGGCCCCTCCATTTCTCTATTTCACGCATTTAGTGAGTCAAAAACACTGATGTGATGTCTAGGGAGAAAAATATTTTTCAGGGAAAAGGGAAATCAGCACAAAATCTAGGGAAATTTTGAACTCTGGCAAAAAAAAATTACATATGACAATATTGCTGGTATTGCTAGTCATATTTTTTCAAATTCCCATGAATCTTTAATATTGTTGAATATCATGCACCTAAAAAGATAAATGGGGACTTCTAAAAAAAAAATAATAATTTAGGTTTCAAGTTACATTTTTATCTATGTTTAGTACAAGAAATTTTCTTCAGCTTCAACTTTAAACTTTTTGCATAAATTTATAAAACATTGTTAATTTTTAATAATATTTTGAAACATCAAGTACTGTCGCTTCTAAACACATCCGAATTGCCAACGTCTTTAAAAAAACATGTGGGAAGGGATCAAATAATGGGCTTGGCTAAGAGAAACGGCGGTCTGAATACCGAGCCTTTCGATGCGGTGCACTGCGATGTCCCCAGTTAGTACTGAACAAACCAATCCGTTAAATTAGTGTTGGCACATTGATATTTAACCTTGCTCTAAGTTTTTGTTTCGTAAATTATAATGTATTCGGGCAACGTCGTCTATTTGTTTTGATATTGGATTACATTACTTTACTTCAGTTTTGTGTGTATGAGATATGCAAAACTAGGACAACCACCGCTCTTTTTTTATATTATAACGTATTGAAGGAATTTAATATAACTGAAATAGAATCTTTGTTGTACCTTCAGAATACACCTAAATATAAAGTATGCGGCCCTCTACTTGAAAAGTCTGTAAACCCCTGCTTTGCAATCGGTTTCGTGGCCTTCGGGCCACATGTTTTAGTTCGGTCGAAGACGGAAATTGCCGAATTACCCCTCCCGTAAACCTCCGCCAGCCTGATACGAACACGAATTTTGAAAATATTTGTATGGCGCAGCGCCTCTATTGTATAACTCTATGGCTACATGGCGCTTTAGCTATTTATTCTTACCAGCGTAGGTACTAATAAAATGTATGAATTTGAAAAAGATTATGCATCTGCTGCTATATTCGCCGTGTCTAGGTATTTGTATATATTCGTTTTGATTGCACTATCAATATTAGCCTTGAAAGCATTTGATGTTGTGTTTGAATGACAAAATAATATTCAGCCAACATTCAAATTCAGATTGAATAGTAAATGTTTACTGAGCAAAAGGAAATTTGATTTACCCACATTTGGAAATTTCCATCCTGATTTTTAAGGTGTCTTCAAGGGGATTGCTCCAAGTAGAAATGACAGACACTAAATTCAATCTTTTAAAATGTATAAACATTATGTATTATTGATCGGTGATGAGCAACAGCAACTCATAGCCAGCGAGCCCATTTCATGTGGCCACGAGCCTTTTGGTACTGCCCACTTGGCTAAATAAAATGTCAAAAAATTGCAGTAAAGAATATTCAACGGTTTCTGTGCAGTATTGCTAAAGGAAAAGCGGAAAGTTTCAGTCGTCATTCGAAGTTTTGAATCAGCCGCTAAAAATAATAAGGTTTTTCTAACATATTCTTAAAAAGACAAAATTTCCTGGCACGACATTCATGTGTGAAAGAAATTCACCTTGCAGCGCGGCACTCTTTTTTGAGACATAATATTATGTTTGATGCATTTTATATGTTTCTGTTTTATAAAATACCAAAAGTGTTTGTGACTAAATTTTCACCTGCGCCTGCTGTGTTATGTTTTTAGGGGTCTATATTGTTTTATTAAAAAAATTACCATTTAAGAAAATACAAGTAGATTTGCGACACCATCGACTGCGTATTTAAAAATGTCAAACTATAGGTACCTTATCTCCTGCAGCCCGTCAACAAATTGAAAATGGATAAATTGACACCCTGGCTAAAAAGGATGATCAGGATGATCTCAAATTGAGAATAAGGAACTCCGGTTCGCTTTAATTTATTAATACAATAAAATGACTTTCTAATATAAATATGACTTTCTAATATATACCAGTATATATTTTTTTTATTGTTGTAATTTTAATTTTTCATGTTCAGTTCAAACCACCAATGTATGGCATGTCAGGTGTTACACATCACAGCGAGCTTACTTTTTTATTTCATCACGGTTAATAAGGAACTCCAGTGAAAACGATTATGGCTTTAAAAAAATATGTTCATATAGATAGACCAATAAACGCTGATTCTAATATTAAACGTAGAGTTTTTAAAAAAATATTAGAAAGTGCATTTTTAATAGTCTCGTTGAAACACGCCGTCAAGTTGGTATTACTAAAATGTTTAGTGGTGACGTCACTGATCATTGTAAAGTCATTGTACGGGAATGTAGGTATGACACAAGTAGGGAATGCAATCCCGATCTCGCGGGATCTCGATCTTGCGAGATCTCGTGACATTTTTCGGGTTCAATCCTGAAGCATAATATGACGAGATCCCGTTTGAGATCGACGGGATTGGGCGGCAGTAGTCAGCGACGCTACACAGTGTAGGCAGCCATTTGTTTGTTTTAGTTGTGCAGTTATGGCCATTACTTTTTCTTAAATTATGCATTTTTTATTGTTTATGTGAGTTAAATAAACATAATTTTTGGATTCTTACGTTGTTAATACCTTAAAATGTCGAAAAATAATCCAGATCAAGTGTATGTTGAGTTTAGCAGTCGTTTACCGGTATGGAGATACTTCAAGAAAGCAGTTAATAATTTGACTGCTCAAAGCAAGTTATGTAAAGCTATTCTCAAAACCACACCCGGGTCTACAAAAGGTTTACACGTCCATATGATGTCAATCCACAAAATCGACACAAAATCATTGAATGGGGGAGTCGGAAGAACATAGTTACATTGCAACGGACATTAGATGCCGTTTAGCAGATAGCACCCTTAATTCACTTTGTTTTGTTTTCAAAATCACCCGTAATTACTTTCTAATCTCCTTAAGCTATATTATTTCTTTTGATTATTTTAATAAAAAAAAAAACTGTTAAGGTAAAGGAACTAATGCTCGACACTTTAAGGAAAACACAATCTTTAGATGAAAAAAAAATATATTTATCAAAACAAAACAACTACAGTTTCTTATGTAGGAATACAGTGAATCTTAGAAAATAATATTTTGTTATAAAATCTCCAATAATCAACATACTTTCAATTATTATAATTTTTTATTTTAATATTGTCGTAAGTACTAATAGATGACATCATCAAAAAATAAAATCACCATAGGTAGACAGTCAGTTGCACTAATAGTTGACATACTACTTGACATTAATTAAGAAAGAAATGAAATACTTAATAACAATACAAACTTATTCTAATAGTGTAATAATTATCCCTCAACGTCTAAGGCATTCAAATTTGTACTTAATTCCATCCCCCGTTATAATCATTGTTGGTGCATCAAGGACTTTAATTATTTGAGATTCAGTTTTAATACTTATATCTTTTTCATTTTCTTTGAATAAAGTTTTAGACTCGTCACATTCTACCGTAGCCATAACTTCAATGTCTCGTTTAGTTACCTTTTGAACAACACAAACTTATTTGTAATATCTGTTTTTGCCAGGAAACTTAACAATAATATAATCACTTTGCTTAATTCCACTCGCTTCCTCATTTCTTTCTTCTTCATTTTCCTCATCAATGCTTTCATCAGAAATATCATCCGCGCTGTCTCCAGACTCTACCCAGTCTTCTTAGATTTTTTTCTTGCATTATTTTTACTCTTCTTAGATAACTTCTTATCAGTCTTAGGTTTTCGTTTTTCTTCAGTCTCTTCTTTCTTCTATTTTCTTTCCTCAGCCCTTCTTTTTTCTCTTCATCTAATTCAGTCTTCTTTCTCTCTTTGTTTTCATAATATCTTTGCCATTCCAAAAGATGATATAACAGAAGGCACTTTTTCTTTCTTTCTTCGTTTTGAGTTTTCTTTGGGTGTTGGCCAAAAAAAAGCTCTTTTGAATGGACTTGGTATTACCATATTGAGCAACTTTCTTGTGGTCTATAACGCCTTGACGTAGGTGGTTCTATCAACAAACCTTTGTCCATTGTGGCCTCGAGATTTAGAGAAATGCTTTCTTGGACTTCTTTACAGGGATTTTTAGGGTCTTCATTTAGGGGTAAATATTGTAATGGAGGCTCTAAAATTGTATCTTGTGATATGGGTTTGATTATAAATGGATTGCTACTTGGACCCGTGGTAAGTGATGGTAATGTTTCAATGGTATTACTTTGTTCTGATGTTGAATTATTCAATCATCAACAATTTTTTTCACACTGTCTTGTAAATTCACCTTGCCTGAAATCCTTGTTTCGCCATTGCTTTTGCCCTGTTTACAAGCATAGTTTAATTATCTTCTGAGATGTAGCATGTTCTTCCCATTTTTCTTTTCATTGGTGTCTTCCCCTTTACTTTATTCAGCAGAGTTACCCTAGGTACTCCACATTTATTTGCCGCAGTTGATGTCGGTACACCTCGTCTGCATTCTTGAATAGCTCCTACCATGTCCGCTTGGGAATAACGGAATATCTGTTCTTTTATTGGCGGCATGATTATCAGTCTAAAACAATAGAACCAATAGTTGACATCATGTATACCCCAATAATAGACACCATGACTACCTTTAGTAAAAGTGATCCAAAATTGTTGATATTTCTACAGTAACCTTGTAATTGGGAATGGTGATCAAGATAGTGCTAAAATAAACTTAAAAATTCTATTTCTTAGAACACCAATGGAAGACACACATGTCATCTTTTAGATTTTTCCCTATTTTTTGAACTTATAGTAGACATGTCATAATTTGTTAGAAAAACAAGAAAAAAACGTTTATAACTATTCTTAAGTAACATTGATACCTTCAGAAACAACTAAAAAAGTAAAGTTCTAATAAATATTGATTCAAAACTTACCTTCAAAATTTCTGCTCCCTTAACCTATCAAATAAGAAATCGCAAAACGCGCGTTCACTCAGTCACATAATTTACAACAACTGACGAAATTTTGAAATTTCATATAGAAACTCTTTGAAAGCTTTTGAGAATGATTTATAGATAGAGCAAAGAGTCCTATGATATTGACATTAGAGTCATATTACTAAAATTGTTCTTAAAACAAGAAGGTTTTTTGGTAAGTGTCTTCCTTTAATTCACTGTCCAGCATTAGTGACTTTACCTTAATTATTTATTAACTAATATTAAAGAATAAAGGTTTTTGTTTTCTTTCAAATAATATTTTCTTTTAATTAACGAGATCCTGAAAATTCCGAGATCTCGCGGGATTGTAATTTCTAATATCGCGAGATCTCGAATTTGCGATCTCGAGTCGAGATTGCATTCCCTAAACACAAGCCATCGTATTAACAACATTTCATCTTATTAGTTTACTAGCTGGGTTACCCGGCTTCGCTCAGGACAATAAGATAGTGTTCTGGAATGTTGCACAATGATGTTCCCGATTTCCTATTCCTGATCATTCCACGACATACTCCGCCACTCCTTCCACAACTTTCTACAGCTCTATGGAACCTTCTAAGACTTTCCGGAAGACTGTTCTAGAAATTTCAAGAGGGCGGAATTTTCAGCCCTTATATCTTTAAAAGCACGCCCTTTAGGTAAAAACGGATACCCTTATTCCCTAGATTCCCTAGGGGGGATAGAGATCTACCACACCATATAACTCCCTTGATCGAACCGGGACTCGTTTCTGAGTTTTTGCGAGCTGCACGTTTTTTTGGACTTTCTTTTATAATACATGCCATATTCAAATAAATAAAATGTTACTCCTTACATGTCCTTTCCCGTGCGTTCCCCTCCAGCGTTCCACTTCCACCTTCCCCGCCACCGCTCTCCCGCTCCCCCGTCCCGCAAACCCCCCTGGCACTGCATTTCTTGACTCCTCTCCCGCGCGGCCCGTAGCCGAAACTTTTTTCTAATACTAACATTTTTAAACTCGTGATATCTTTCTAATTAAATATCCGAATTGAAAAATTCAAAAAGTTAAATAAAGGTATTGAAGCTGTCTTGAATATGAAGTAATTTATTTTGATAAGGATTAAAACCAAGATACAAATAAAGAGCCTTTTCAAGCAGCGACATATTAATTAAAATTTTAAAATAAAAGAATACTTATTGTGGCATAACCATAATAGTTAGACATATGCTGTCGCGACCTTTTTTGTAAATAATGATGTGTTCTATAAAGTCGTAGTACATTATTTTATTCTATCATCAATAGTTTTCGCAGCGCACGCGATTTAAAGAATATTTTAGGTAATTTTTTTACACCCTGGGTTACATTATTGAAGTTTTAGTAAGGATGCCTATTTTTTTTTAAAATATAATATAGCCTATGTCACCCAGGGATAGTGTAGCTTCCCAACAGCGAAAGAATTTTTCAAATCGGTTCAGTAGTTTAGGAGCCTATTCGATGCAAACAAACACACAAACAAACAAAAAAACAAACAAATATTACCTCTTTATATAGTGTGTTAGATTTACATACTGTTTATAGAGATTTAGTTGTTGTGTTTATTGAAACATTATTAAGACCTAAATCATTCAGTTTTAAAAATAAAGGTATCTCTTATTAGTTTATTTCTATTATTGAAAATATTCAAAAACTACTGTAAAAAAAAAATAGTAATGCTACTTCTAGATTCTGGAAGATTCCTTCGATCTCCAAATTTCAAAATGGCGGCGAGTCGAACAGCTGATTGCGCGATCTTATAGTAGATGACGTCACACAATCCACCATAAATACGGTGGTTTTCGGGGATTTTGAAAAATTAAAACTTTGACAATTATTTTAACTATTAAAACAACTCTAAGAATAAAATAAAAAAATGCAGTTATTTAAGTAGAAGGTCATTATTCATTAAAAAAAAATTAAAAATTGGACTGGAGTTCTCTATTGTATGGTTAGTACTCCGTAATTTTATTCTTTTTTTTTATTCTTAAGTTTGATGCTTTTAATTAAAGAACACATTGTAAAATTTTATAAATTGAATGTGTAAAAATGGTTCCATGACAACTCAACAAAGTGGCATTTAAAAGTAATAGTACGGGAGGCGAAGCAGGGATTTTGGGATTTACTCAAGCGCGTCAGATTAACTAAGGGGAGATACCTCCCGACCCTGTTATGGACTACCACCATACATGAACCGATAATATTGGTGGGTACGGCTAGGAGAACCGATCAGATTAGTAAAAAAAAATCGATCCCTGTAGTTACTCGAGCGTGTCAGATTAAGGTATTGTGAGTTAATTACATACAGAAAAGTTTACATTTTAATAATCTGACGATTTGAACGTGACGTAAGAAAATTAGCGAGTCACAAAGTTGCAAAAAAAAAACGTCACGTGGATTTACTCGAGCGCGGTTCATTTTTCTTTTATTTTGAAGGAAATAATGTAAGGATCACGGAAATAGTATAATCTGACGATTTCAACATGTCGAAGAAGCTAAAATCATCATTGAATGTGGAGCGTACAGTAGCTGACGGCTATGAGAACTGCCCACTAACTGTTGAGTCCATAGACATATGAATATTACTAGACCTGCCCTATGCCGAAGACCGAAGAAAATTAATTTGTTTAAAAAATATATATATATTTGTTTTTATTATTGAATAGAATTACAATGAACAAAAAATAATATAGGTATAATGATAAAAAGAAAATCTCTTAGTGAAAAAAAAGGTTGAGAATGAGTTTTAATCGTCGTCATCATCAGTGGAATCGTCTTCGTACTGCAAATTCGAATCGATTTGGTCACCTTCATCAACGTCTTGCGTATCTGTAATCAAAAAATGGTTACGAAACTTAACAACGTTTATTTATTTCATGATATTATTATTACATTAAAAATAAAACATACCTGAATCTGGAGTATCCCCTAGAGTGTTAGGTGTCGTGACAATATCTTGATATGCGTCTGGTAGTTGGTTGCCAACGAACCAAGTCATCTCCAACTTTCCATCCTCATTTTTCCACCCGAAATCTGTTGCTGGCATCTCAGTGACGACTCGACAGTGGGCATTCCTCCACAAGCGTGCGATGTATTGCGTTCGTAATAAATGCTGCCGTAGCTCCGATTGGCAAGGTGGTAAATTACAAGCATCGTAATTGCGAACTTTTAATGAGAAAGGCTGTGATGTATCTGATACCTGATATGTTTTATTAAAGATTTCTATCCTAGCTCGGTTGACATCAGCCAATTTTTTTAAACCATACAAATGGCAGATAAAAGATTCCATAGTGATAAATAATTCATCAACAATGTAAGCTTCGGATCCCAAATTTGCAAATGCTTGTTGAAAAAGTACAGATCGCAAATATCGAAAGGCTTTTTTTTGCCTCGTCTGTAAAAAGCTGGATTGTAATCACATCCTGATAGCGCATGCAGAGCTGGTAGCGCTTGTCAAAAGAGTAGACCTAGCTTCTTAAAAAGAGCGGTTATATCGATATATGTATTTCACTTATTAATCTTCTTTACATAACGAATAAACCAAAGCGTTGCAAATCTACGAACACGAACGTGCGGCAAAACGGTGAGGGTGGGCATATGCTGAGACATCAGTCGCGCAAGGTAGTTCAGTAACGGATTCGTTACGTGTCCAGAAATCTGGAAGCAACATACGCTGGTGAGGCAGCGCAGTTATAAATCCCCACACGGGCACTTCGAGCGCGCCACTTCTGGCCACCGCGCAGAAAGGTAAAGATTGAAAGTGAGATATTGGTTACAGGGCAGTTCACTGTGAGATTTTTCTGCGCGGCGGCCTGAATTTACAAACTAGACTGGCTAAATAGGGATAAAATCTAATTCTAAAACAACAGAAATTCATTCACCTTACACATTTGACATCTAATTTTGAAATAAGAACAAATACACCTTTGCTTATCTAATTCTTCGAGTACCTAACTAAGGAAGCAATCTTCCGCACAAACCCTCCATTGATATGCTTGGTGTAACTCTTAAAAGTAACCAGCTCAGGTAGGGGGCTCCATCAATGTTAAGTTAGCCTCTCAGAAACTGGGCGTACTGTACAGGGTCCGCAGATACCGGCCGGCGTAGTCCAGCGGTAAGGATCGTGACTCGCATACCGATATTTTTTTTTTTTTATAATAAATTTTATTTGATATATAATCATATAATAATATTAGATAATTATTATCAAATAATTTTATTTGATAATTTTAGCAGGTCTAGTAATATTCATATGTCTATGGTCGAGTAGTACGTTGACGGGCGCTTGCTATTTATATTCTGTCGCAGAGCCGGAGGCCCTTAGGCTGCGCGTTCGTGTACAACGCTTTGGTTTATTCATTGTGTAAAGAAATTTAATTAAGTGAAATTTTTAAGAAGTTTAATTAAGCGATTTTATTTTAATCGTTATAATGGGTATATATTCTTTTTTGTTCATTGTAATTCTATTCAGTAATAAAAAATAAAAAATGAACTTAAAACTGTCAGATTAAGAAAACCCCTCCACATAATTGTCAGATTATAGGTCAGCACAACCAGGACATCAAGCTGAACCGTCTGTATAAATATCTGACGCGCTCGAGTAAGTCAAGGTCACGATTTTTTTTTACATTTTCAACAAACAGCCACGAGTTTAGGTTACGTCCAAATCGTCAGATTATTGAAATGTAAGCTTTTCTGCATGTAATTAACGCACATTACCTTAATCTGACACGCTCGAATAAATCCTTTTTTTTTCAATTTTCTACCTCTTCATTCGGCCACCCCCACCACTGAAGTCGTCAGATTAATATATTTCCGTTACCAGAAACACGTAGGGCGTATACGCTATTAATATCTGACGCGCTCGAGTAAGTCAATGTGACGATTTTTTTAAACATTTTTGATAATTTATACTCGCTTCCCCCACCACTAAAAGTGCATACATCACATAAACTTTTTTCTTTTTAGCATCTAATCTTTGCAATCCAATAGGTCCCCACAACGCTCGAGTAACTACCCATTTAGCGTTAATTCCTCCCCTACTATAAAAGTGATGAAAGAAAAATTAAAAAATAGCCCGTAACCTAACCTAACATAAAGTTTTTTTTTTCATTATTTTTAATAACATTTCAAAGGAGTAATGACATTGCACATTGTTGAGATGTCCGGTCACTGTAAAAATACAGCCATTTCCGCACTCGATTAAATTTTTCCTTGTAATTGGAACTCCCGATCTGAATTTTGAAGTTAGATTCACAAATTTCTGATAAAAAATTAACTTTACCTTATATAATTTTATATTATCCTACACCAGGGGTCAGCAGGAGTGGCTCGCGAGTCGCATACGGTTTTTTGCAAATACGTTTGCGGCTCAACTGAAAGCATCCGAAGAGCTTTTTTACGACTTTAAAAATAAAGAAGCGATCACGATACGAATAAATGAATTGCCTCTATCTGCGAAAACAGTGCAAGACAAAATTTCCAAAATGTCTTCGAATGTAACAGAGCAGCGAGTCGAAGATATTAAGCTGGCTTCCGCAATATCAATTGCATCTGATGAGTCATGTGATATTAGTGATACAGCACAAGTAATCCTCTTTGTGCGATATATGTCGGCACAAGGTTCCAAAGAAGAATTTCTTGGACTGCTGCCACTCAAGGGACGAACAAGTGGAGAAGATATTGCGAATGCTATGGAAACATATCTAGATATTAGAACTTCCTGTTATTAGACCTCGGACTTCGATGGGGGTTTTGATTTAATGCTTGAAAAGTGAAGATCGAATGCAACTAACCTTATTTTAATAAGTGAAGGGTGAGTGCAAAGGACACATACAGGGGTTGTATAGTCGGTTTATGCCTTCTAGCATTGAAGGTCGCGATATCACAATAATAGCAATTGTGAATTACCGGTAAAATTTAATGGTAATATCCGCCGTTTACCATCTGTCCCCCGTCCCCCCCAAGTAAATTACATATATATGGCTCTCTGGTACTTTGTTATCCTGTTTCCATGACAATTTGACTCTTCTCACTTGACGAACTGCCGACCCCTGCCCTACACCGAACTGAAGAGGTAGTTATCTTCTCTTGTGTAGAAATATTTAAAAAATTGTATTATTTAAACAATATTATAATATAAATAAAATAAAAATTATATTAATAGCAAACTATAGCTGAACAGAATAACTACAATTACGTACCTATTTAAAAACTTTAATTCCAAGAATAATAACAATATTTTTAATTCACTTTCGTGATTTCGATGGTTGTTTATTGAATTTCCTACAATTATTCCCTGTTATTCTTTATTAATAATAATTTCATATTTAACCACTGCGATCTATCGCGAATATGCACTTTTTACGTCTTAAAAGAAATGTCAGATTTACGAAAACTTTGTGTTATTTCCGCTTCACAATTAAAGCTCTATAAATGAAACATTTCTGAACGTAGCCGAATACTAAAAACTGCTTTTGAAAGGTTATGAAATAAGCTTTCAAATTGTTATATTACAAATAAATATTAACATTTGTAAATATTAAAATTTAGAATGCAAACATAAAAAAAATGTAAAAATGACTCATGTTTTGGTGTGAAAACGGTACTAAAATTACGGATTATATAAAAAACAATGCTTATTCTATCGTGTACATGTATAATAAACAATTTAGTCACCTCACTTTTTTATCATTTCATACAAGAATATTTAATAAAAAATTAACCATGTCTAACAGTGGGTAGGCAATTTGGCGGTCTACCATGTATCGTTTTTTTTATGTATTTCTATGGACAACTTGAATAGTGATGGGTAGCTTGATTTATTATGGCGCTTCTACTTTTTGTTTTAGGGATGTCACTAGAACAATAACGGAGTTATAAAAATTTCTGTGGAAACATATGCTTCTTCTTCCTTGCGCTCTATCCCAACTCATTGCCTAGGTAGGCTGTTGGGGTCGGCTTTTCTCGTTCTCAGGTTGTAGCTTTTTCGGTTCTGAGTATCGTTTTCATCCAGGCCTTTTCTCTGAAGTATTTTCGAGTATAGAGTCAACCAGGAGTTCTTTGGTCTTCCTTTGGATGACTGTCGATGAAGCTCCATAGACATTGCCGGCTTCACTGTGTGGTCTGATGGTCTCCGTCTTATGTGCCCATACCATCTCAACTGTCGTGGAAACATATGCGCTGACGTGAAAACACGCTTATTGTACTTGACTGCTGTTGTCATATTAACGTGTATATCTGCTTACGTTGCTGTGTGGTTAACAACAATTATAAAACATAGGGACGGGTTGTTTCAAAAAAATTGACGGATTCATCAAATATTTGAAGTTAATTTTCACATTCTGTGTTAAGTTCTATTAAAGTTCTGTGATTATTTCAGTTTTATGAAGCAACTGACCTGTCATTGGCCGGGACCTCAGAATTGGGGGCCAAATTTCGAAAAAAATATTTTTGAATGCGATTTTGACTCTTTTGTGTACAGGATTTGTATGAAGAACAAGGTCAGAATAGCTTGCCCAAATATCGTAGAAGATATAGCAACTAGTTTCATTCACCTGGCACACCATAATATTTTTAAATGATTTTTATCTGTGGAGTCGAAGTGTCAAATTTTGCTGCGATTAAATCTGATGCGGAATTCTTTACGAAAACATCGTAAAACCTATCAATTTATCAAATTAACGCAAGTAATGAAGTTTTAGTAGATAGTTTATTGTTCTATGAATGTGTTTCGGTCAATAAAATATATGAGAGCTTAAAATTAATTCACAAAACATTCAATTCAAAATTCGAAGTGGTGCTTCAAAATTCAAAATTTAGGAAAAAAGAAGAAGAGGACCGGCCTTTGACCGGTTAATGATACATTAAAAGAACTTGAATAGAACGTACACAGAATGTGAAAATTAACTTGAAATATTTGATGAATCCGTCAAATTTTTTGAAGCAACCCGTCGTTAAAGTTGTCACCCAGATGAAGTTTCAATTTCGTCAAAACTAAAGAAGATACATATTTAATATCAAAACAAAACCAAGAAGATACATATTTAATATCAAAATTTTCATGCAAAACCGCGAAGACTCGGCGTGACGCTAGAAACTACTGATTGGGCTTTTTGATGTGATAGTGTTTTATTAATTTAAAAAAAATGATTTATTCATTCTATGTTTAATTGGTTTCATGCCAACTCAGAATGAAACCACCTTAAAACCACCTCAGAAAGGTTATTAAAAGCTATGAAAAAATAATTTTAAAATAGCCGGTAACCCTAACTTAACTATTTAACTATTTTTTTTTATCATCACACTTGAAGACCTTTCTGAGCTGGTTCTGAGTTTGATAGATTCTGAGTTGGCTGGTCACCGTATAATTATGTATAATAAAATTTATATATTCGAATCGGCATTTGTTGATATTTATATATGTACATACATATGTATATATTTTTTAGCCATTATATTTTTCACTGGAGTTTCTTATTAGAAAAAAATTATGTTTTACGCTTAAAGTTAATTTTAATTAAAATAAATAGAGGCATACAAAGACACAATTATTTCCAGGTTACGAATAACCTTATAAGTCTTTCAGGAAGCTAAAAATATATTTAAAAAAATTGAAAGATGAAAGTTCAATAAAATTAGTACTTTAGTAACAATAGAAGTATGTATGCTATTTAGTTATTTTTCTGGCTTTCTCTTGTCTACAGATACAATGTGTTTTACTTCATTATCTCAATTTATATTTTTATGGACCACTATTAGTTTATTGTTTTATATTATTTTACAGCAATAACAGGCATTAACAGTTGTTAAGTTTTTATTTCGCTCTTGAATTTTATAAAATAACACAAAAACTAAGCTGAATATCTATAATTTAATGGATGATTTAAAGTGATGAGGTGTATTAATTACAAGTAATAATACTTAACTAGCAGTTAAAAACCCGCTCCGCATGTTTTTGCTGTTAGGCCCTGTGGGCGGATTTTGGTTCGGCTTCGCTCAGTTTGAGTGCTGGTGACCATTTTATAAATTCGATACGAGCTGGTTCCAAAAATAGCCGGTTCCTCGGATCCAGTGACAGCTAGTCACTGGGACAAAGTAACCGCGACAGACAATGACTTCATATGTAATTTATAGCCGCGTGGTACTATTATTCATAACTGCCAGTTACAATAATAATCACATTACCGTTAATCTCTCCATATCCGGAGAGATTTAAAATTTTCAAATCCCTAGTACTTGTACCTGCCAGCGTCACGTCCTCATGCGGTCTTTTAATGTAAGTGGTACCACCCTTCGGCATTATTGCCTACTTGCTTGAATTCGGTTCTATTGCAAAAGTAGCTTTTCAACAAACTACGTACGAAGATGGCTTGGCATAAGGCGTGGCGTCAGGTTGCATTCTCAGCCGGGTTCTTAAATTTCAACCGTACAGACGTAAGCCTATCAATAACGTCTGATTTATTCCATGCCAATATGACAACACGTAAATATTCTATACTTCAATTGCTTGACAAGAAGTTTGAAGAATTCATAATACAATTTCTTGAAATCAATCAGAAACTAATACAAAGAAGGAAAAAAAAATTTAAAAAAAAATTTACTTGACACCAAAAAATGTATAACCTAGAAAAACATCTGGAACAGAAAGCCGCAAAACAAATTATAAAAACAATTAGATTACAATGAACAATTTGTACTTATGAATCTTTACATAGTATAAAATGAAGTCGCTTCCGCTGTCTGTGCGCTTAGATCTTTTAAACTACGCAACGGATTTTCATGTGGTTTTCACCAATAGATAGAGTGATTCATTAGAAGGTTTTTAGGTATGTAATTTGTCAAGGTTTTGTAAATTGGTTGAAATATATAAATAAAGGGAGCGGGCTGGCAAGCGGGCATCGGGCTGGCATGCTGGCGGTGTGGATTTGATTTAACAGATGGCGTTGATTATAAAGGTTGGGTAATGGCGTGGATTTTAGTTTCGTTAGCCACAGCAACGTGTGGCCGGGTCTACTAGTAATATATAAATCATTGGGATTCCGGAAAATAAACAACAAAACCTGACAGAGATCATCAAAAACATCAACAAAACTGAATTAAATATATCTAGCTCTAACCAAATGGGATAAGCTACCCGAGTCACCCCAAAACCCCTAAGAAGAATGAATATTGAAGGAAGACCATGGAATATCAATTTAAAATTTAATTGCAGACAGAAAAAAGATGAAATCATCGCAGCGAAAGAGCAGGGGCCTGACGGCTGAGGATATCAAAATGAATGGAAAACATCGGATTTATGTAAATGAACACTTGATTCTAAAACAAACTGCTCTGATAATGACCTTGAAAAACTAAATACATACAATATGTCTATCATCATAGCATAATATTAAATTAACTTTTTGAATTAACTTTTAGTGAGCTAGAGTGCTAAGATTGAAAAATTCGACATAAATGATGTTGTTGTAGCTGAAAATGATTTTTGTTTTTTTTCGAAATTTCAATGTTTTGTATGAAGATTTTTTAATCAGGGTAGGCATACCTGTAGGTATGCCTACGCTAGATAAAAATCTTCATACATAAAATTGAAATTTCAAAAAAAAATAAAAATCATTTTCAGCTACAACAACACATTGATATATATACACTAGATCAGCAATGACCGCGCCAACGCATTGCCACTGTACATATGTCCAAAAGCATATGCCCATCTAACGTCAGTTCAGTACTAAGTGTGACGCCGACCGATTGAACCGGACGATACGCGATCAAAACTATCTCCAAAACGGTTAAATGCGTCATAAAAAAATGCGATTCATGGTCAGAAAAACATAATAAAGCAAGCGGAATTACTTTCCACGCGTAATTTTTTAAATGTCCGTATTTTATTAAAAAACGCAGAAATAGAAACAAAATGTCAAATACTCTAATATGGGTTCAGTGTTGCCACTAAGAAGTCATTTTGGTTTTCCCACATTAATGGGAGAATACATAAATTATGGAATAAGTTACTATCGAGGTAACCATATTAAAATATTTTAATCTTCATACAAAATAATTCATTAAAACTTATTTTAGTTTATTAATGAACAATCTAGTAATTATATTTTTTAACGTATTTTATATTAGTAATTTTGCAGAGTACCTACCATAATGATGAGAAGTGAGTGGAAATAATTCTGCTGAAAAAAAAAAATTTAGAAAACACTTTTGAAACACTTTCCGTTGGTCAATTAAAATAATGGAACAAAAAATGTCTTAATTATTTCGTTAGTTATGCTTTCTTTTAGTCATATAATAAAAAACACATATTAAAAATAATTAAAATTAGTTTATTTTATTACAAACTAACGTTAAAAAAAACCTATTTTATTGTTTATTTTGGGTAAAATTTCTAATGGTAGGCAACACCGACCCGCAGTCCAAGGTTTGTGTGTTCTGTCTTTGTCTAATCCTTTATCCGGTATTGTTCTCGTGACTTGTGCAAGTGAGACAAATATATGTTTACTTTAAAATATTTAGTGGTCTCAAAGCTACGTTGTCGCGGTTGTAAAGTGGTGTAGCTTTTTTTGACGCGCGGTAAGGAAGTTTGCTTCTCTATTTATATGCCTCAATGCAACAACATCAATAATGTTGTATTTTCCAGTCTTAGCCCTCTAGCTCACTAAAATTTCTGTGCACGCCCCTGATGGTTCCATAACAGCTCAACGCAGTGGCGAATCAGCACTCCTTTGAGGGATGATGTTGGGTCATAAACCTGTCGAATGTCTGAACGGAAATTACCTTGTTGCTTTCTGGTCAAACATCCATATAAAAACAAAGGAAATGTTTTTTTTGTGATTGTTTTCTGTTTGCCAGATAATATATCTTATTATACGATAATATCGTAAGAAGTTTTTCCAGAATAGCTAACTAACTAAAAAGAAAGATTAAAAGGTCACCCATTTTGGAAATAATTGTCAAAAAATATAATCACACAAATATAAACTGATTTTATTTTCTCTAAACAAATCTGAATACAAACCTAACATGAAAAAACACAATTCGAAGTAGTTTGCAAATAAATAAAGACCATTGATTTCTTCGCCTTTGACAGTTGCCAAAATTGACCCGCAAAGTCATAGAAAATTAATTAAAAAATATTCTAGAGTAGCTAGATTAATGAAACCAATGGCTCGTCAAGAATGCTATTGGCGCAAGCGATTCTGACCTTGTTCTTCATACAGTTTCTTTATACATTAGGGATAAAGTCGCATTTAAAAAAAAAAGCAAAAGTTTCGAAAGACAAAATGAAGAAAAAAACAATGTTTCCCATAATCCAATGAAACCTATTTAACTATCTATAATTGGTTGTACTTTTGTTCGCACAATTTTGGTATAATGTAAAAATTGTAAAAAATTATAATATTCAACTGTTGATTTCCCAAAGATTAATAAATAAAATTCTTCTTTCTTTCCAGAAATGCATTAAAAGAAATTTTGGTGTACAAAAGATCAACGAGATTGAATCCAACGATGACTGGAAATGCTTTGTCTGCAATCCTAAACCGCTGTGGCTCCACAGGGCTCGCTACTGGGTCCTCATCCTCTACTGTAACTTCAAGAACAAGTAAGACAGTCAACATACAGTTACTAAATATATCCCAAGCGACAACCCTTTGTGTCCACAACCCTTGACCCATAATTCCTTTTTTTTTTTCCCACACATCTTTAATTATTAGTATTTTTTATTTTTTTTTATTAAATAAAACATACAATGAAGTTGCACACCCATGAGTTATCAAAACTTATTAAGGGATCGCCAATTGGTACTTTTGAAAAGTTAAACCCAACCCGACCCAAAATGCAGATAATGAATCATTCCAACCCTCACTTCAATTTATTATACTTACAATACTACTTCAGTGAGGTGAGGTTTAAGTCTTGGCGGTGGATATGTCTGCCCAACAGCTGCGTGGCGAGTTGGATAGGGAGAGGCCAGTTGAACGAAACCCTCTCATCTCTCCAGCCAGATTCGCTTAACCACTCAGATACGTAAACGGATATACACAATAATATAACGATATCAGTCAAGTACAATAAGCGTGTTTTCACGTCAACGCGTGTGTTTCCACAGAAATCGTTATAACTTCCTTATTGTTCTAGTGACATCCCTAAAACAAGAAGTAGAAGGTCGATAATAAATCAAGCTGCACGTCCCTATTTAAGTTGTCCATAGAAATACATATTCTGTTAGATACACGGTAGGTACAGATTTTACCCGTCAAATCGCCTACGCGTCGCTAAACATTGTTATTTTTTTATTAAATACTCTTGTATGAAATGATAAAAAAGTGAGGTGACTAAATTGTTTATTGTACATTTATACGATAGAATAAGTATTGTTTTTTTACATAATCCATGATTTTAGTACCGTTTTCACACAAAAACATCACGTGAGTCATTTTTTTTTTGTTTGCATTCTAAATTTTAATATTTACAAATGTTAATATTTATTTGTAATATAACAATTTGAAAACTTATTTTGTAACCTTTCAAAAACAGTTTTTATCATTCGGCTACGTTCAGAAATGTTTCATTTATAAAGCTTTAATTGTGAAGCGGAAATAACACAAAGTTTTTGTTAATCTGACATTTCGTTTAAGACGCAAAACTTGCATATTCCCGATAGGTCGGAGCGGTTAAATCATTGCCTTGCACCGCAGCAGGAGGGATGGATTCATACGTCACTCCTGGACATACTAACCTCTAGATTCCTACCAACCTTTCATACCCTTTCCCTTCCCATAACCTCCCCTCATGAATTTCCCACACATCATCCCCAAAGATGACATTAGGCCCTGAATAAATATTTTTTTTGATAATTTTGATTTGCCTTGTCTTGTAGGAAAACCTGCGCTCATTCTATTGACATATATGTATTTGAAAAAAAAATTTGTTTTAATATTTTTTTTCAGGCAAGCTCAAGGCTGCACGGATAGCGCCGAAAAGGTGATCTTGCTTAGAAAATGCCAAGTGGACGAATCAGAATGTTGCAAACGCAACACCGGGAGACAACGGAACAGTGCCCCCGCTATCATAGACAACAAGAAGAGGATAAGCGATGTGAAGAAGCCCATATTACCGGAAGTGAAACTCCAAACCCCCGAACAGAAGAAAGCGCTGTCCATTAATGAAGCTCGTCAAGCTATAAAGCGATTGGGTTCGCCAGTCAGCATCAAGAAGGTGACGGTCCCATCGATTCCTATCCAGCCAGTGCTCCCCATGCACACAATGACCAACATGAAAATGGCCATTCCCCAGATGTCCATGAACCCCATGGCGACCCAGTTTGGGGGTCCGCCCAAGCGGGTGCGCATGTCGGCTCCCGTGATGGCCCCGCAGGCCCTCCCCCCGCCGCTGGTGGCGCGCTTCAACGTGGTGCCGGGCATGGTACGCCCCGAGAGGAAGCAGGGCCGCAAGTCCATGCCCCACATGAACATGTACAATGGATACGTGCCGCAACAGAATTACTCGGTGCCAGTGCGGGACCTCTACTCCAATGTCATCGTCAACGATAACCTCAATCTCTCACTTGACAGCTTAACTCAGGTGACTTATATTTTTATACAGTAAAATAGTTACAATTTTTATGTCTGTACATCTGTCATTATTCGTTACTTTTCTTCTTTTTTCCTACTATTGTGTGTACGTTATTAATTTATTTGCGTATTATTTTTTATTTATTAATAATCTCTTGGCCATTCCTGATGTGTACAACACATTGAGGATAATAATGTATGTGTCCTTTTTGAAAGCTATTTGTTTTTAAACTGAAATAAATTAATAGTAAACCATTATAATTGCTTGAATATTTTTAGGGGCTCGACATGCAAGCAATGCCGACCATGAGCTCCCAAGATGAAGACGATGCAGTGGTGTGCACTCCGGACCTGCCCATGGACACAGAGGAGGAAGAGGAAGAGGAACCGGTACCGGTACCGGTGGTCACCAGCAAGCCGGATGATGACGTCCAGTGCCTCACCCCCACACCCAAGATCGTCCCCAAGCCGCTGTCCGCCCTCACAGAACCCAAGCCGCGCCAATACCCCGCAGTACTCCCTTCCACAGCCTTCTCCAACATCATTCAGATGACCGAGAACGACGTCACCATTAACGAGGTCACTGGCGGACTCAAGTTCAAGGTGGATCCCTCCACTCTATCTTCTAGTAAAATGTACAAACTACCCGACGGTCGCATATTTGCCGTCAACAACAATCCCAACATGCCGGGTGGATACTCGGCTACCATAGTGGCTATCGACGAAGCCAGTCTGGCCCGGAGCGGTATCGCACAGGGACGCTCGCAGAGACTGCAGCAGCGCCTGCAGCGACAAGCGAACAACAACAAGCCCGGCCCCTCGCAGCCCCCCAAGCTGCACAGCTGGACCACCCCAGTTGTTACCAAGAAGGGAAAAGCCCCCCCCGTCAACAACAGCCCCCGCATTGTCTCCAGCACCTCTCTGGCCCCACCCCCCGCTAAGAGTGTTGTAGATAATAATGCTCCCGCAGGATCCGTAGAATGGTTCAAGTTCAATGTTGTGGATGCCATTGATATTATGAATTATGTTTTACAAAAAATTAACAAGATCAAAATTGCATCCCAAGATTTGCGTTCAAAAAGCATTAGCGACGTCAAAGAGATGCACCTTAATTTTGATCAAACTCTCAAAACCTCCTGTAAACGATTCGAGGAAGTTCGAGAAACTCTCAATTCAGGCTACAAGAATTGGCTGAAAGAAAAGAATTGCACAGATATCATGATGAGTGATGATGAGGATGAAGTACAAATTTTGCAGACTGAAGAATCTCAAGTTCAGAAGCCAAGTTTACCCAATAAACCCACCAATGACGAACCGATCTTTATTGATGAAAATTCAAATGATTCTACTAAAAACAATTCTGGCGAGGGAGATGTGGAAGATGCGTCGTGTGAATTAATAGACGACAATAAAGTGGAGGAAAACTCTCCCAAAGACGATGACACTTCTGTGGCTTCTTCCAAGGCAGAAGCAGATATTACTGAAAACCTTACTCTTTCTCCAACCAAAAGTGCTGCCGAGCCTGAATTTGTTGATGATATTGGAGGTAGTGAAAATGGTGATAAGAGTGACAAAAAAGAGAAAGATGTTGAGGATCCTCTCAATACTAATAAAGAAACCGAAGTGAACGATGAAGCTGAAGAAACCTCTTCAGGGCAAGATAAGGATGGAAATACAGATGAGAAAGTTGAGTCGACCGATGTGACAACTCCCGATGCCAAGTACCCTGCGGTCACAGGTGAAACTGAGAAAGATGACGAACAGGATAGTTTAAGTAATGTTGACGAGAACACCAGCACCATGGATGAAAACACCAGCAATGTAGATGATAATACTAATACTAGCAACGCCGATGACCTTTTGTCCAACGGTAAACATTCTCCAGATAAGAATGGAGAGATGAGCGACAGCGCCCAACCTATTTCCAAGGTCGCAGATGACTCTATGGGGGAAGACGTGATCAATAAACTGCTGTATGATTCTGAGCCGATGGAAGCTGATTCCGGAATAGATGAATTAAAGAATTCAGAGAATGCCTCAGACAATGGTCCAACTGGAGACACCGGCCACAGTACCACAGACGTGACAGAATAACTCCTTTACAGTATATTTTAATATATACATAATGGAGAAAACTACGGCTTTAGGAAGTGTACAGCCTTCTGTGATGATTTGTGTTGGTATTTCGTTATAAGGATCGGCTGTTGCATTCGAGTTGAATTATTCATTATTGAGAGTTGCCGTCACTATGATCCAACAACCTCTTTAGCTAATTGGGTTTCTTAAATTTGTGACATGCAGAATAATTTGTGAATTTTATTCTATGAAATATCTTACCTACTGACTACAGACTTTACACTCGAGAATAAGTTTTTATTTTAGTGTTATGGTTGGCATAAGTTATAATTTGTTTCACCTCTTTGATGTTCTAGGCTTCCTAAGTTTAGTTGAGACCTGTAAATGTATATAATAGTGATATCATAGCTTTCCAAGTGCCCGCACAGAAGGGATTAGAGAATTTTGGTGATGATATGAGTTTTGGTATTTGTGGTGCTCTTTCCGACTACATGCGTGTTACAGCCAAGAGACAAATACATGAAACATATCGTGGAGTAATTCCTACACCAGGTAGGTAACTCCCAAATCAGCTTTATCGAGTTGCGCATAAAACCATACCTCGCTCACGTATGCCACAACACATAATATATATCATATTATATGCTTGTGGCACAAGTGAGGGTGCATGTATGTCACAAAATATATTTTATGTTTATGACTTTTATAAGTGATGGTTTTGTGTGTAACTTGAAAAATCTGATTTCGGAGTTACCTAATTACAAATTATTGTAGTAATTACCCTGCGATATTACCTATAATGTGTATAATGCATTATTTTAATGATTCTCTGAGGGCAATTGCCTACTTCATGTGTTTAGTAGTTAATGAATCATGTACAGTGAAACCCTCTTAAGAAGTTTTCCAAGGGACCGGAAAAAACAAACTTCTTAAGCAGGAAAACCTTATATGTGGGAAAAATTGGGCCAATATTCGGCCGAGGGACCGAAAAAACCAAACTTCTTAAGCCACGAAACATCTTAAGAGAGAACTTCTTAAGAGGGTTTCACTGTAATAATTTTGGGATTTTATATTTTTCTTTTTATCTTATCCAACTTCTCCAACACAATTGATTTCTTCCCAAAATTTCACCGGGTGGCATAATAATCTGTAGACTACAGTGTAACTCAAATAACATTGTTGGTTTTATGTTTCTTAAGTTTCCAAACCAGAGATCTGTTGCAAAAGGTGCATTTTATGAAATTATTTCTATAGTCTTAGCTAAAATCGTTTTTGTATGCAACTGCAACTGCGTGAGGGGTAAAAGTCCTTTCATGTTAATTTGACAAACTATATATGTTTTAAAAAATCACCTCGAAATTTTAACTATTGCATTCGGTAGTAGAGACTTGGGGATATTGTGAAATACTACTTTTATTATAAAGACTTAGGAATAATATAAAATGTATATATATTATCATATATTGTCTAGTATATCTTCAGAGTTCTACACCATCGGTCCAAAGTTACCACATTAGGAGTTTTACCTTTGAACCGATGAAAATATAAATACATATATATTTTCTCCATTATATTATAAAAGCTGGCAGTGCTTGTTCTTTCCTTTAGGGCACTACATGATTACTCAATTTGATAGATATTCAGTACAAACAATTGATTATAATAGCTATTTTTGACAATAACCCTCAAGTTACAGTGAAACTTTCTCATAAGGTTTTTCAAGGGAGCATAAAATAAAAAGTTGTTTAGTGGGAAACTTTATACATACGAGGTTTTACTGTATTTAATGTCGAAGCACTGTTTTGTATTCTATTATAATTTGATGTTCTTCTTTACAAATACAACACTGGTTTGAATGTATTGATGTAATTAATATTATGTAGTAGTGATAAAACTTTTGAACCTCATGGTTTGATTTAGACATTCGAGTTTTATGAAAACTACATTTTTTGTTTGTTAAATATTTTTTATGTAGTCAAATTAAGATATTTTTAAAAATAAAATAAGAAGTAAGGGAATGTATTGTATAATCATTGTTGTAATTCATTGCTTATTACATACTGCTAATTATACGGTTTGTGGAAAACCGTTGTTTCTTTCTGTCTAATTCCGTTTTGTTACCTTTCATCAATAAAAAAACCATAAAAAATTAAACCATTTATTCTAAATGTTGCCGTAGAAATATTCAATATAAAACTTTAAATAAAAACATACACAGAATTTTTAACATGGTGAACACATCGAAAAAATATGAACTAGAAAATGCATACACGAAACAATAAATATGAATTCTTTCATATCCTTAATATTAACAATTATTATTATCAAGGTGCGTGTTTTGATAATGTTATAAATGTTTAAATCTTTAGAGGCAGTGGAGAGGCGACTGACGGCTGATATACAAGTACAACACCAATACGAGGTGAATAAAGCTAGGGAACACTGATTCTTGAACACAACTTATTCATTACTTTCCAATGTTTATTATAATATTCATATTTCTAATTATTTCAGAAAATTTTCTGGATAAAATTATAATTCCACTATAGGGACTTTTGATTCTTTATTTTTATTGATAAAATTTAGATAGGCACATTTGCATCAAAATTTTTACCCTTTAGTTTTAGTACCTCCAAAATGTTTTGGTCGTTTTAAAATCATGTTCGCTAGCTACCTAAAAGAGACATTCACACATTCAAGTTATTGAAAAGCTGTCATACATTATCACAAACATCAATATAAATGTGTCGCAGTACACTATTGTGACTCCAATATCATTAGTACTTAGTATTTTATACAAAATTTTATAATATCTTTCATTTTTAAAATAATAATTACAAATTATGAGGCTTCTTAAAAAATAAGGGACATCTAATGCGCTGTTCACATTGGAAGCCATAAATCTCCCGAGGTCTTTTTGAGGCTGTCTTCGGCTGTGGAAAGATGCCAGGAGTTTTTTTGACTCTGAACATGAACACAGGGAACATACGTTTGTTACGAATGAGGCGTGAATCAATCGTTGAAAATATTATTCAGATGTGCAATTTTAACAAATATTCTGTACAATATAAACAAACAAGTTTGATTTTACCAGAATGATCCAATTATTGTTAATTTTGCCCTGTGAACACTGAAGGACGCTATATATTTACATTTAAGAAAATTGATTCTTGTTTATACTTAAAAATTAACAGTTAAGATGTGGGAGAAACTAGTTAAAAAAGTATTAATCCACATGACTTAACGCAAACTCCTTTATATAAATCGCTTAATCTTATTTATTGAGATTCTGAAAAAGAGTGATAACATTTATAATAAATTTTTAAATCCCCCCTCTGGAAGGGAAGGGAAGATTGAAAGAATGAATATAACATAATCCTTTTCAAACACGAAAATGGATAGTTCTATCAACTGACAATGTGTTTTTACAAGACAAAAAAGTGAAAAGGGCGCAAGCTTAGGCTTGCTGAAGATTCGAGAAGCGTATTGAAAAATATAATTAAGACGTATATTGTATGAATTATAGAGGTTTCTAATATCTGAACTGTCCCTTCCTTCCTCTTTCATTGTGGTAGACCCTCAGCGGAGTGTAGTTTCCATTGGATGTTCCATTTCCATTTAGTCCTATAATCAATAATAATATGTTATTAGTTGAGAGTCCTAACTGGTTAGAGCCGAGCTAGTGGGACTAGGATGTCCAATTACGGGTATGTTGAGAGAGGCTGAAAAGGAAATTTCCCCATCGCCATCTCTCTGTTTCCTCAGAGAGAGGATGACGATAAGGAAAATATCTCGCTAATCAGATCTGGACACTAAACATAGCTAATGCCATTTTAAGCAATGTTTCGATACCCAAATTTTCTCTCCAGAACGATACTGAAATTAGGCAAGTCAAATATCATCATACTACCAACAATACAATAATTTAACCTAAATGTTAATTTAATTGGTTTCAGTATTTCCACAAATTTTAAAATTAAATATATAAATTAAAACTAGATGAAAAAGGCATCATTTTATATTGCAGATATAAATTAAAAGTATATTGTAGTATTAAAAGTGCACGTTTCGATAAGGTGTTATAATATTGTGCATAAAATTTAGTTTCTTATAAAAAAAGAGTGGCGAGTGCTGAAAAGTGCAAGTTTTTTTAACAAATTTTCAAAGATCCCACATAACTACGTTGTATTCAATTTCATGCAATATTATTTCGATTACATATTTATGCAGAGTTTTTTTTGCAATTTTGTTCACGTGCTCTTGTGCTGCATACTATAATATTTTCACCCACTAATGTTTTACCTCTCATTTCTGTTTCCACAGTGCTTGCTTTAACAATATGCATGGAAAAAATAATCATAATTAATTTTATGCCCCATAATTTTGAAAAATTCCATTATTTGCCAATATTATTGCCAGATTCAGATTAATTTTCTACTTTCCTGTCTAGATAATAATTTATAATCTAGAGCTCACCTTTCAGCACAAAGAATTTCCGCTGTATAGTTAAAATGTAGGTATAACTTCTTGAAAAATGCCAGAAATAATTCTGCCACATTCTTTAAGCATTTCACACAAAACAAAATCATATAAAAGTGCAGCCAATGCAAATATCGTTAAGTAATTTGAAATGAATGGAACTTTACTTCTAAATAGGTGATATATAATTGAACACACAATTGGCCAAGTATGTTATAGTAAGCCAATTAATTTGCCTTGCTTGTTGCCCCCGCAAAGAAGAATCAGTGACAAGCCCAGCGAAAATAGCTCTTGTGATGGAAAGTATATTTCTGCGATAATGCAAATTTTAAATAAATTTTGCAATTGATTCATTCTGCATTTTGCAAAAAAAGCATTTTGTGTTCTACCATACAATGGAACTTACACGATCTTTGCAGCACACCGCATTTAAAAGACAAATTATTAATGGGATTCAAAACAGATTATGATTACAGATGCTTTATCATTATGGTAATTTTAGATGCTATGGAAAAAAAGTTTTACTTGGTCTAAACTCGATAACCTTTTGGATTGAATGGATTGAAGTAAAATGGAATAGAGTTTACGAAATTTATTACTTATTTAGCATCTGTAAAGACCTTTTCGAAAGGACCAACAAACTTAACAAGTAAAATCGCAATCCCCATGTTTGCAAATTTGCTTCATCAATTTTTTAGTTACCGCAGGAATTGGAACCTGAAAAAGTTATAAACTTTATCTTAACATTACGAAGGGAACTTTGAGTAGTCATAACTAGGGGTACGTAAAATTCGCAAATAAAAAATCGTGATTTCGCATTTAAAAAAACTCAAATAGAAAATTTCGCAAAAAAAAATACAATGTTAAAAACTCAATTAAAGGCTAGCATTGATGTAATTTCTACATTTTCATCTTTCATTGTTTGCCTGCGATCAGTTACGACAATGTTGTATATACTAAAGTACCTCTCGGCATCAACACTATTGACAGGGCAATTGAGACATTGAATAGCTGCTTTTGCAAATCCAGGGTAGCAAGATTTTGATGTAACTAAAACTTGCATTACATCCACAGGAGCTTCTTGGTCGACCAATCGAAGTAATTGTCTGTGAAAATGAGAGTACCCGTCAATTAGTTCTTCTTGTGGTACACTTTTGAAAAACGGAATTTTTGCGAAGCTTTCCACTATGGAATTTGAATTGACAGAAGAAGATGGCACATTAGCTGATTCCGATGAACAAAATAATCTGCCAATGTGGTTGTAGCACTCATTTGTTGGATTCGGCCCCATGTGTACCAACAATTTATCCAAGCTCTTTTGAGCTGCTGTCTTCAACATCATGCTGTGATCGATAGAATTTTCGGTTAATAAAATATTCATTGTTTTTTCGCCAAAAGAGCCTTCATATTGGCGCTGAAGAGAGGACTTCAAATCTTCTAATTTACTCCACAAAATGTGTGCAAACGAATAGTTTGAACCTTCTAAATTGTCAATTAGTATTTAATTTTCAAATTTCGCTTTTATCGCAAATAAAATGCAGATTTCGCTTTTATCGCATCTATTTCGTAAAAACGAAATTTACGTACCCCTAGTCATAACTAATGGTTTCATTTACATTCTGATTTTAGGTTTTAACTATTACGAGTCTTGAATGGTGTTTGTTACCTACAAGGGGTTGATGTTGGGTTAGTGTCAGATTAATGTCAGATTTTAGGTTATTAAGTTGACATTAGGTTGATTATAGATTGATGATAGGTGGATGTGTGTTACCTTGCATGGCCAGGGGATTGGGAGGCCCCGTGGTGGAAGCCCTGCACCAGGGCGCCAGCAGCAGGTGGTAGAGCGCCAGGTACACCAGGCCCAGCACGCAGGCCGCTATAGCCATGGCTGCATAGATGGACTGCAGCTTCATGACGAGGGGACTCTTCTTCACAGCCAGGCCAATTAGAGCACCGAAACACCGACCTACACAAAACATTTAAAAATATGGTAAACAAATTTTGAAAACTATAGATGCATAATTTTTCTGAAAATGTTTGCGATGATCTAAAAATTCTAGAAGGAAAAAGCTGTGAAAAGTGAATGACGCCAAAGCTCACTGCTCAAGAGTTTTTTCTGCTTCATATAATTAGGTCTTCTGGATTGGTAAAGATACATAATTTTTCCGAAAACACTTGAGATGATCTAAAAATTCTAGAGGGAAAAAGCTGTGAAAAGTGAATGATGCCAAAGCTCGATGTTGAAGAGTTTTTCTGCTCCATATTATTAGATCTGGATATGTGATTATACCATTTAACAGATCCACCGGTTACAGCTATATTTTGGGGATAAATAGAAAATTTGTTACCAAGACAGAAGTGAGCAATGACAGGCAGAGCTTGCCCAGTGCTGGTGTACTTCCTGGGCACCAGGTGTCTGAAGTAAAGCACAGCCGTCACCCACATGAGACTGAGGGTGCACATCTCAAAGGCCTCGCACATTAGCACCCACCAGGGATTGTCCAGGATCGCCATGCCTGCAAACATTAATCATTTGAATTAGTCAAAGTGTTGATTGGTTAAGTAGTCATGAGCATCTTGTTTGGAAATAAATAGATTTCTTCGATTCCATCTGAACCCTCTTAGTCACAGAATACCTATAAAAAAACCTAGATTCTAAGAGTAAAGGCCTCTATTAGCACAAACTTTGATGCTTCATATTAAAAGATAATTAAATAAGCAACTGTGAAATAGAAGTCCATGAGATTAAACTTCTCTCAACTAAATAAATCCATTCACAATTTTTAAACTGAAGATGATCGACAACAAAGTGATAAAATTATTGTTATAGTTGACACCGCATTTGAGCCAATAATAAATTTCAAATATATAAAGCCAGCACTGCGAATGAACCATTCCTGGTACATACCGGTCAGTGGTTGAGTGGGCATAGCGCTTGGGTCTCACCCGGGCGTTGCATGTTTGATTCCTCGGCTGGCTAAGTCCTCCATCACAACACAAGCAACATTTTCGGCTTTCTGTGGTGGTAGTAGGAGATTTTCAATCATTGTTGGGTTATTCGTAACCCAGGAATGTTTGTCTTTCTTTAAAAAAAGGATAACCATTACCCCTGCCATAGGCCACCCCAAGCGGTTCTCTACGTTTGGTCACTTAGCAGGGGTGCCCAGGTTCATGGGCAGGTTTGTCTAGGTCTTGGCGGCGGATGCCTTTGCACACCTACTGCATGGCGGGCCGGGTCGGGTGAGACTGGTTGAGGAAGACCTTTTGCTTTCTCCAGCCTGACTCTCTTGACCAATCACCTCGCACCACAGTGGGAGAAATGGATTCGTACATCCGTCACTCCTGGACTAACTGACCCCCAGATTCCTGCCCACTCCTCATTCCTTTTTCCTTCCCAGAGCTTCCTCTCCTTCCTTTTCCTAAAAAGACCCTCTGTGGAGCCATTGTAAAAAAAAAGAAAAAACAAGAAGAATGTGCAGTAGTGTTGGAATATGGGATTTGTTTACCAGTGTATTTAAGAATATAGAAGGTGAACGCAGCAATGAAGATATTGGAATGTCCACAGTAATCCACGAGACGCTCTGCTTTCCATAAAATTGGAATAGCTGGCAGGGCACCCACCGACATGGTAAGACTGAGAATCATATCGCTTCCAATCATCTCCTTCACAGCCCTGAAAATAACAAGAACATGGATATAATGGTAATCCAGTGCTTTATCAAAAATTACATATGTAAATTTTATGGTAGAACTCAGGACAGAGCCTTGTGCATTAAACATTATATCTTCCTACTGTGAGATAGTTTTTTGGTTAGACACTTTGATTTCTTACCAATATAATGACAACTTATTTTATGACAGGGCTGAAGACAGAGCCTTGTAGCGTTCCGTTATCTGTGAGACAGGATTTTGATTAATTGAACAGTTTGATTTCTTACCATGGCAAATAAGTGTTGATTCCGCTCCAGAAGATTCCCAGAACCACCAACACCAGCATTACGCCCACTATCTCCAGGCCATAGCGCCGCACCGTGTTCATGGGCAGAGCCAGCATACCCGATTTGGTATGCCACCACCATTCCGGAGGGGACAATGGGATTTCCCTGGAAAATAAACGCAGTGTTAAAAAACTATATTAATTGAATTTATTACCGATCTTTAGAAGAGAATTGGATTGAAAAAAAAAACACCTTCTCATATTTTTTTACTAACTTACACAACTTATCTTGATGATCATGAGCATTGGAAATTTCATGAAGGTGCTGGTGAAAAGTATAGCGCTAACCTAAAAATTTCCATATGAAACACCTATGCAATTTTCACGCTTGAAGTCAGCATTCAAGAGTTTTGCTGCTTTCGAAAAACAGATTATTTAATATAATAGTTCCAGGAAGAGATCGTATGCACATCATCGACGATCATTTCATAAAAATCTTCCTCCTTTTATTTTCACACGTCTTTTATGAAATCGAAAACGACATAAGATACTATTATGTGTTTTTATCATATTCCTATTGTTAGCAGCATATTATTTATATGACGGAATTTCTGCCCTGGTATTGAAGATGTGCGCTGTAGAAATAGCTCCAATTTTGACGAAGCTTTTCAAGATGTCCCTGAAGTCTGGCTCTGTGCCCTCTGGTTGGAAAAAAGCGATCATTCACCCCATTCCAAAGAAGAGTGACCGCTCCAACCCAGCCAACTACCGCCCCATAGCGATCACATCTGTTCTGTTAAAAGTGATGGAACGTGTGATCGACGACAAACTGCTCACGTACCTCGAGAAGAACAAAATTATTAACGACCGTCAATACGGATTCCGGCGGAACCGCTCGTGCGGTGATCTTCTCGCGTATGTGACGCATGTTTGGGGACGGTGCCTGGAACGTTTTGGTGAGACCCAAACGGTTGGACTGGACATTTCCAAGGCCTTTGACCGGTTTGGCATCGAGCGCTTGTCAACAAACTGCGTTCGTACGGACTTCCCGCATCCTTGCGTGCGTGGATTGCCGACTTTTTGAGGGGGAGGTCGATTCAGGCGGTTGCTGACGGTTTCACCTCTTCCTCGCATTCGATAAATGCTGGCGTCCCACAGGGATCGGTTCTGTCTCCGACTTTGTTTCTGTTGCACATCAACGACCTCTTGTCATGTGCACCGATTCATTGTTACGCGGATGACAGTACAGTCCATGATAGCTTTTTGTTTGACAAGCCTCCAAAGAGCACACAAACCCCAATAGCTCGGAGGGCTTTGAAGCAGAGAATGGACGGTTACCTCGAGAGTGTTTTCTCTTGGGGTAAGAATAACCTCGTTGAATTTAATGTTTCAAAGACCCAATCATGTTTGATAACGTCTAAAAGGGATTGAAATAATAATCTAGTCTCCTTCAACGGAAGCATTCTTCCGAACAGGACCTCCATTGATATGCTAAGTGACCAGCTCAGGTATGGGGGCTCCATCGAAACCAGAGTTAAATTAGCCTCTCAGAAACTGGGCGTACTGTACAGGGCCCGCAGATACTTTAATAGTACACAACTGCTAACCCTGTATAAATCGCAAGTGCGCCCCACGGTTGAATTTGGCAGCCACCTCTGGTCTGGAGCTCCAAAATACCTTAAAAAAACCCTTGACACTGTGCAGAAACGTGCGGTCCGTTTGATAGATTCTCCCATCTTAACAGACGGATTGCAATCTTTAGAGCACAGGCGTCAGGTGGGAATGCTGTCCTTGTTCTACCGGTAGTACAATGGAAAATGCTCCGAGGAACTAGCGTCGTTGATCCCCTCGGCACCGGTGCATAGTCGGGAAACACGCCAAACACGCGCCCAAAATTTGTACACGGTTGACATTAGTCACATGAGAACGGGTCGTTTTTACGACTCGTTCTTGAGTTCAACAGCTCGGATGTGGAACGATTTACCGGCCTCTGTGTTTCCTCCCTCCTACAAGAGACCCATGTTCACTCCTTCTTTTCCTCAAAAAGACCCTCCACACAGCATCCTCAAAGATGACATAGGCCCTGAGGGAAATTATTTTCCTCAGGGCCTCCTGTGTGTATTACCAGAGAAACCAGAAATATGTCATTTTTAAATCAGTATTTAGACGTATTGACTGGTTTCCACAAAAAATTATAAATTTATTTCGAAAGATTATTCTTTTATCTAGTAAACGTATGTTTTAAATTTTAAGAAAAAATGCTTATTTTAAGTATAATAAGGTTATACCATAGGTTGTTGGCAGATTTGTTATATTTTAAAAAAAGTACATGTATTATACAACACCCATTTCAAATCATATAATCATGCAGTAAAATAAATCAATACATTATCTGGTAAACGTATGTTTTAGAATTTTAATTTTAGTTTAAATAAAATCATTAAAAAATATATACGTACATGTGTTTCTTGACGTAAATTGGCCAGTTTGTGTATTTATTTGCGCACTTACAAACTAATATATTTCAAGATTTTTTTACATACTTATTTTGCTAAGACGTTATTGACAAGTCATAAAAATTTTGATCGAAAAATAATCATAAGAAGTAATTAATATTAATTAATTTACAGCTCGTGTTTTACCATTTTTCTTATAGCTCGACGACATAGAATAAGTCACTCTGCCCGCAAACGCGGCAGCCGGCGGTTGTCTCCGCGGCGTTCTGTATCGTAACATTTTGAAATGACAAATTTAAAACGAAACCAAATAATACGATTTCATTGTTTCATGTTTGTAAAAACTACAGGGTTTACCGAACGCAAAAATTCATGTTCATTGAATATTTTTATGCAAATTTTTTATAATTTTGAATATTTTTTATTGTAAATTATTCTTATGTGAAAACCGCACAAGAGTCCCAACTGCTTCAAAATAATTTTTTTGAAGTAAAACTTCTTTACGCACACTCGACATATGGGGGGTAAGCTGGTAAATGGGTTACGAAAAGTGATAATTGTTACAAAAAATGTCCTGCGAACGGTGATCGATTGCTAGGCGGGTCGGGCCTTAACGAACGCATGTTAATAAATAATTATTGTTAATGGACTATTTTTCCATAAATAAATAAATAAATTATATACAGTGGGTACCAAGACCAATGTTACCTCGGGGTTAACTTAACTGTAATGGTTCCATCCCAAGTCCCGGGAAACTACATTATAATGCAAGTGCCTGCACTATATAATATTATATACAGCGGGTACCCGGAATGCGTTGCAAGGTCACTGTAACCTCGCGGTCAACTAAACTGTTATGGTTCCATCCCAAGTCCCGGGAAACTACATTATATTGCAAGCGCCTGCACTATATAACATTATATACAACGGGTACCTGGCATGCGTTGCAAGGCCACTGTAACCTCGGGGTCAACTAAACTGTAATGGTTCCATCCCAAGTCCCGGAAAACTGCATTATAATGCAAGCGCCTGCACTATATAACATTATATATAGCGGGCACCCGGCGGGCGTTGCAAGGCCACTCAAAGAAAGAAAGGGTTTGTGCACTAATTCTGTTTGTTGAAGTGCTTTTGGATAGATTCACATATATTTTTGTGTTTTCGTCCGACACGTCCGCAGGTCGCATACAGCTGTCCGTTTGAGAAGCACGATTTCTTTTAAATTTACCGTTATAAGTCAGTTAAGTTTTACTTCAGTCAGTGGTGTGGTCAAAAGACCCTAAAGCACACTCGAGGGGGTGGGAAGGTAGGCCTTTTTTATATCCATTTTTCGTATTATAAAAATAACATACACACGACAATCGGGTATGGGTACCACTGCCCCTGGAACCATTTATTAGATAACCAACACGTCTGCCGTAGGTCATCCCAAGTGGTTTGCAACGTTTGGTGACTAGCAGGGGTGCCTGGGTTCGTGGGGGTGAGGTTTGTTCAGGTCTTGGCGGCGGATCCGTCTGCCCACCAGCTGCATGGCAGGTTGGATCTAGAGAAAGTGGTTGAGGGAGTCCCCTTGACTTCTCCAGCCTTACCCTCTCGGAACATCGCCTTGCACCGCAGTGGGAGGGATGGCCTCATACATCCGCTCTCCTGGATACGCTGACCCCCAGATTTCTACACACCCCTAATACCCTTTTCCTTCTCCGAAGTTCCTCTCCTTCCTTTCTCTAAAACGACCCTCCACACAGCATTCCCAAAGTAGAGATAGGCAATGTGTCGAGCGATTGTAAAAAAAAATGGTCTCTCCTAATCCGACCTTCCACGTAGTTGGTGGGCAGACGCAACTGCCGCGCCGGCGAGATCCTGACAAACCTCGCCCCGTGAACCCGGGCTCCCCTGCTAAGTCACTTGGGGTGACCTATGGCAGAGGTGTTGATAATCCAATACATGGTTCCCGGGGCGGTGGTACCCATACATGGTGGGATCGAATCCCGGCGTGGGCAAATAAATTTTATTTGAATAATTTGGGTTATTTCACAATTATTTAAATTAAAAATAATATATTTGCGTCACGTTCCAGAGTGGAAGATACTTTCAGTATCGCCCTGGGTGGTGTAAGACCACCATTCAGAATTGAAACTTGCTAGAAATGGCTATGGCCGTGTTTAGTGACCAGATCTGAATAGCCAGGTAATTCCTCGCCTTCCTCTTCCCCATCTCCTTCCCCTCCCCACCACCTTCAGCCTCATAATATACCCCATAGTCACGTCATAGTCTCACCGGCTCCAGACGGGAGCATTTGGATTTTAGTAAAGCCTTTGATAAGGTTTGCATTAAAATTCTTTTAAATAAATTGTCTAAACTAGGAATAAGTGGTAAATTATTATGCTGGATTAAGAATTATTTATCAAAACGTATACTAACTGTCTCTTTTAAAGGACACTTGTCTTATGAATTTGAAGCCACTAGTGGTGTGCCTCAGGGTTCGCACCTTGGTCCAATATTGTTTATACTATTCATAAACGATGTCACTTCCATATTCTCTGATGTTAACATTTTATTATTTGCTGATGACATGAAAATTTATAAAATCATAAAAAATATATACGACTGCTTGTCTCTTCAATCCAATTTTATAAAATTCGTAGAATGGTGTTCAATAACCTTCGATACGATACGATACGATTGTACCACCCCAGCCAGGAGCACTCCTGTCCCGGTGAGACCGGTACACCAGGGGGCACTGTTTGTTAGGACTGAAACACGTGCTCTGAGGATAGGAAGGAGGTTGGAGTTTAATCGACCAGTATACATGGCAATCTGGAGCCAATATTGGAATATAGGATGGGCAGGAATAAAGGAAATGATTGAGCTCTATATATATATCGTTTCTCGCCTTTCGCTTATTTTGCTTCCGGTTTCTTCTCGCTTCCAGCTTATTGCTTTCCGTTTTCATCTTCCCACTTCCCGCTTCCCGCGTATATATGTATTTTTTGGTTGTTGCCTCCTGCTGCTTCTAGCTTCTCGTTTCCGGCTTCCCGTAATTTATGTTTTCCGCCATACCCTTGCCATAGCAGGGTTTTTGTTGTCTCTTCTTGGCTGTTCTTCCTTCTTTTCTACTGGGTTCTTATTGCCACTTCATGGCTCCTTTCGCCTCTTCTTGGATCTTCTCGACTCTTCCTCAGCTCGACTCGGCTCGATTCGGCTCTTCTTGCCTCTTCTTGAATCTTCTCATCTCTTCTGGGCTCTGTTTGGCTCTTCTTGCTAATTCCTGTCTCTCATTGTCTCTTCTTGGCTCTCCTTACATTTTCTTGGATCCTCTCGTTCTTGGCTCTACTTGCATCTTCTTGACTCTAATTGGATCTTCCCGTCTCTTCCCGTCTCTTCTCGGCTCTTCTTGTCTCTTCTGGAACATTATCGTCTCTTCTTGGCACTTCCTGTATATTCTTGGATCCTCTTGCCTCTCCTTGGCTAGTCTTGTCTCTTCTCGCCTCTTCTTGAATCTTCTCGTCTCTTATTTAATGTTATTGTCTCTTCTCCTCTCTTATTGCTTTTTCTCGTCTTCACTTGGCTCGTCGCGGATCTTCTCTTCATGGTTATTCATGGCCCTTCGCGGCTTTTCTTGTCACTTTCTTGGCTCTTCGTGTTTTTTCCCCCATTCTTGTCTCTTCTTGCTTCTTCTGGTTTGTTCTAGGTTCTTATTGTGTCTTAGTTGCTCTTTTTGCTTCTTCGAGCACATCCAATGCTCGCATCTTCTTGGCTCTTCTTGATTCTTCTCATCTCTTTTCGTATCCCTATTCAGAATCAATCTGTATACGAAAAGGACTAACTTCTGAAATACACTATACGATTTTAAACTTAATAGAAGAAATAGAAACCGACTGAAAATAAACAATAAGATAAATTAAATTAACATAAATAAAACGTTTGCCCTGAGGAAGGAACGGTCGTTCCGAAACCGGTCGGCTTTAAACAAATATACAAGTGGTTCAAACAAAGTAACATTGTTTCATTTAACATAAATAAATTAATTTGACAAACAGCTCCACTAGTAAATAAATACCCAATTAGGCGGCGCCCTTCAAGTTCTCGTGACTTTTTATTACCCGCTATTGATGTTATGTCTCCATCTAATGTGATCCTCGTCTTTCAACACTTGAAATATCAACGCTTCCAGTGCATCGCAACATTTTGCTTTCAAGTGCTGTAACCTAAAATTAACAAAACTTCGTAGCATTTTTTGGAACGTCAAGTATCCCAACGGTTGAACCTCCCTGACCGAACCTAAGATAAATAAACAAAACTTCAATGTTATGAATAAAATAGAAATAGGATCTTATCTTATGATGTCGTGGGGCGAAGAAATCCTTTGTCCAAAATCAAAATCAGTTGCGAACTTTAACGTCCGTTTTAGCACTTTTAGCACGATGCAAAACCAATTGACACAATCTCAAACAATAGCTTTCAATAAAACACGTATTTTGACAAATTTTCAAAGAAATTCGGCTAGAAACGCCCGAGTTAGAAAAATAAATACACGAGAGCGATAAAAACTTAATATATTATATTGTAAAGATCCGTCAATTACAGAAGAATTATCATTGTCATTCATCAATATTATAAGAAGCAAGTAATAAACCACATACATTCCTTTCGAATACTCCATGACGACGTGTATATGACTTCTGTCTGGTTTTACTTTTGTCAAGATTTATAAGCTGACACTTTATTACTTTTATTGTTTGAGTTCTTCTTGTTTGGAGTAAAAGAATATGTAGTAAGAAATTGTTTTTTCATGGAGTCTATAGACAGCATAGAGATACTATCTACCAGAATTGAATATCAATTTTCCTTTGGCCTTACAATATTCCTAGTTTGAGGCTGGAAAAATCCAGCAAAGGGCAGTAAGATTCTTCCGTAATGTCACAAACAAAATAATACAAACTAACAAATTTTTTGAACTGAACTAAACTAAACTGAATCTATGAAAGTGAACTGTATTGAATACATAATATTTTCTTACTTTGCAAACAGCATAATCACAGCAGCAATAATGAACAGTACAACAGCAGAGGTTATGGGAACCACGTAGGTCGGGGTAGCATCGGGAACGCTCAGATTGATGACCCCAATCAGCGGGGGAATGACGGTGAGGCCAATCACTCCGAACAGGAGTTGCCGTCCCACGTCTCCTCGGCCGATGGAGGTCTCCCTGGTGGCAATCACGCATGCGGTGCACAGCAGGCAAAGGGCAGCGTTAAAGAAAATGTCACCCAGGACTCTGAAAAGATACAATAACAAAATACATATTAATACAGCTACTGACAGTAGTAAAAAAAAATTGTCTTTAAATTTAGGTAAAGAGGATCTAAATCTAGATTATTTTACATTAACTCCACACAGGAGGCCATGAGGAAAATAATTTCCCTTAGGGCCTATTGTCATCTGTCAGCTGCGTGGAGGGTTTTTTTGAGGAGAGGAAGGAATGGACATTGGTCTTGAAGAGACCCGTGTTTGTAGGAAGGAGGAATTCGAGGCTTGCCAATCATTCCATAGCGGGCTGTTGAACTCAAGAATGAGTCGAAGAAGCGACCCGTTATCACGTAACAAATGTCAACCGTGTACATATGTTGGACGCGCATTTGGTGTGTTTCCCGACTATACACCGGCGTTGAAGGGATCAATGACGCTAGAGCATCTTCCATTGAAATAACGGTAGAACAAGGATAGCATTTCCACCCGACGCCTGTGCTCTAAAGATTGCAATCCGTTCGTTAAGGTGGGAGAATCTACCAAATGGACGAGTCGAGGGTATTTAATGAGGTGACAATTCTCGAGGAAATAATTAAAAAAACATGTGTTTCATGGGTGAAGCAGTAATTAATTTTCGGATATTCGTAATTTTGGGATATTGCTAACATTCCTACTTTATCCACGGCTACCAAGGTTGTTTCTGTTGGCTTATACGAAAAAACACCCAACTAAATAATATTAAAATTCAAATTATACTATAATTCTTAGGTAAGCGAAAGCATGTGATTAAAATAATGCATAATAATATTTATGATTTAACTTTTTCAACGTTGTAAGGAATGTAACCGAAGTTCTCTTTCTCTTAGCCCTATATCATAGCGGACAATTTTTAAGATAGAGCTGTATATTGCATGCTTTCTGATACTCTGGTTTTTTTGTACAATTATGTAATTGTACAAAAAAACACTTCTTCTTCTTCAACATAATATTTTTATTAAAAGCAATCAGTATACCTCAACACCAAATATGTCCAGAAGCTGAAGGAGGGATCGCCGATGAAGCGTTTGCACTGAGACTCGGCCAACACACTGTCGGGGGAGTCGTAAGGGTCCTCCACGTTGCACTGGATGACGGGGTTGCAGGTGGCGTTATCTTCCTGCTTCTGCTCCAGCCACCTCACATAATTTGCAGGAACCATGCAGTGGAAGTTTCCTCCTGGAAAATAAAAATGAATAATTACTTTGTTGTAAATTAATAATTGTCGAGGATTGCGACCTCCATTTCGATTGCCCTGATGAACCAGACTACTCCACTCCACACGGCCCTACACCACGGGTCGACGCATATTGTTTCTGTTCTCTTTATTTCTCTATTCTGCTTTTTGTTGGTATTATCGTAATAATTCTGAAATATTTTTCTTGATTGTATTTACTTGACAATCTTTTCCTGTCAAAACTATTGTTAAACGATTGTTATTCAGAGTGGTTAATAAAAAATATTGTAGTCATAATGGTGTTCTAATTAATCACCACAACACAACACCTTTCACTTTGATAGTTTCCAAGAGCTGCTCCAAGGTCGAGTTCCAGAAAACTATATTGGTGCACTTAGCTGTCACTCTATGAAACTTCTCCTGCATCTAACTCCTCACCTTTTAGGTAATTACTTACATACATATAATATATCAGTGGCGGTCGGTGACTTTTTGTATAAGGGATGCTTAAGTATATAGGTACCTAACATCTAATATAAAAATCTACAGACTAGCCCACGAACAAGATGCGGTTACTGACAAAAATAGTATGTCAAATTAGCTCTATAAATCCTTTATGCTTCACATCAATTATTACAGTTCTCAAATTAAATGAATTAAATAAATATTTCAAAGATATTTAACGTATCAATCGGTTTCAGTAATTTAAAATTTAAGCTAAACTGTCAAAATGGGCGCGCGAACAAATCTGTAATACGTAATGAATTAATAAACGCGTTTTGGTTGTGCTATTCTGTGCACTATGCCTACGCGCATTAAAGTCGGATGCTCCCATGGATGCTTCTATCGAATGCGTATCTGGCTCCAGATGAAACTAGGCACGCAGAACTTAATGTGCATGCGCGCATATATCTCACTTTTTCTAACATCGTAGATACGGAATGAAGCAAAGAATCCACATTGTTCCTGAATCCTTTGCTAGTGTTGGTGGATTTACGCGACGTTGGACACACGAGCATCGAGAATGGTATTATGTAGTGCCGTTCCTTATCCAGAATATTCCTTAGTGAGAGATGACATCTCTGTTTCTATCTGTTTTCGGTCTTTCTTCTCCTTTTACCTTCTTGAAATATTCAAATTTCGCGCGATTTTTTGTTCCGTGGTGATCGCAAATCACTGCTACCAAGAGTTAGGCGCTCGCTAGCGTCTGACGCGACGCCATCTTCTTCAATTGGCGTCTAATTTCTATCGCGAACGGTAGTCTAGTTACAATATTGCGATATAAACCAGAAACTAGATTTCTTCTCCAAAATTATTACGAAAATCATTACGCAATGTCAGAAAATAATGTATCTCCCAAAGCGGTTGAGATTTCCGCGTCCGCGAGTGTAAACCGTGACGAAATACGTAAAACGAAACGAAAGAATTTGTGTTCCGACTGTTCCTCTAATGAATCCGTTTGTGACAATAAACGAAAAAGACGAAGGCGACGCCGACGCTCACCAAGTTCCGACAGCTCTACTTCCATGAGTTTTTCAAGCAGGGCTTCACGCTCCAGAAGGCGAGGAATGGCCCGTTCTATTAAGAAATTAACTGAACAAGTAGGCAGACTACAAAATTTTATTCTGCAAGCACCGAGGTCAAGATTCGCAGAGAATGCAGCCTCAGATAATATGTCCATCGCAGAGACGGAGAAAGAGTGTTCAACAGTATCCGGGCGTAATACTTGTGTTTTTCAAATGCCGAGTCCCACCATTTCTCTTAAAGAACCTGGTTAAGCATTATAATTTGTTTTTTATTGTTTGTTCGAAAAAATATTTAAATATATTTTTATCACAGGGAACGGTAGTTACTCGCTCTTTGAAATTAACAAGGAACCTGAAATGGATTGATTTTCAAAAATAGAGCAAATAAAAGAAACTGTCATTGTGCGTTTGTTTTGAAGATTGTTATTTTTTTCATTATGGAAAATTCCTTTTTGTAACATTGACAAGAAACTGATTTCTGTTGTATAAAATGTTGACAACAGACTAATTGTGAAATTGAACATGTTGTAATGGACAACTAATTACTTGCGCGATTCAAGACAAAAGGATTACACTGATTGATCAGAAATTTGGAGGCCTCCCGAGCTGCAGAGAATTGCATAATCAAGGTTGGTGAATTTGTTATTTTTCTTGGAGTGTAATACTGCTCTGTTCCTTTGTGATATATTTGTTCACGCAGGTAGAATTTCATTTTAGGATTTCCTAATCGTATATTGGGTATTAAGCCCAGAGAGCTTGGGGAATTTACACACCTCATGCTCACAATTTATAATGCATAGTTATGGTCCTTCGTTCGCCAGATTAAGTTCCAGCAAAGTTAATATAATTTGAAAGGTTTCAGATTTACGTAATTTTTTGGTAATATTCTTGAAATACCTATTTTATTGTTTGCTGGCATAATTATGATCCTTCTGATAACCGGATAGGCAAAATAATATTATAATTTGGAGATTCGGTTTACGTAATTTTGGTAATATCGAAATACCTACATATATTATTGTTTTGCTGGTTATAATTAGACTGATTATACAGCATAAATTTTATAAGAGGGGAAATTCGGTTTACGTAATTTTTTGGTAAATATCGAAATACCTACCTCTTATAGAATTATTTATAAAGCGTCATTTACGTATATTTTTGGTAAATTTGAAGCAGAACTTAAAAATTTTTATTGGTTGCTCATTTTTCATAATTACTCAAATAAAGGTTTGTGATTACGTATTCTTTGGTAATTTACGAAATACCCTATAGTTTTGTGAAAATTAAGTGACGAACATTTTTTTAAATAATTTTATTTAAAATGCCCTTGACTACGGAAGAGTCGAGTGACCAAACCGTTAGACGGTTGGTCATTTTGACAGCTAAAAAGGAAAGGCTTTTTTCCAGGTTAAACGATTTGTTTAATTTGGCGAAGAACATATCGTCCTTTGAATCAAGGCTAAATGAAAGCTTCTTGTCTAAGTCAGAGAGAATTGAAGAGTTGCGTAACGACTTTGAAAAAGTCATTGATGATATCAATGATGTCCAATTGATATCAAACCCGACATTTGTACCGGATTATCAACAATTAGATGCTTTTGAGGATTTATTTGGTAGTGTGAAACGCGTACGTGACAAAATTAAAAATGCAACAACAATAATGTCACAGGATAAAGTCCGCGATTCTCGCGAACCGGTCATCAAACTTCCTCCTATAGAGCTTCCCTCTTTTAACGGTAAAATGGATACCTGGGCGAAATTCTATGAGTCATTCAAATCGAACATCCATAATAATACACAGCTGAATGACTCACAACGTGTGCAGTATTTGGTAGGTAAATTAACGCATAGCGCATTGCAGATTACTGCGGGTATTATACCTACTGGAGAGACGTACAGGATTATTTGGGATTCGTTGGTATCTAAATATCAAGATAAGCGTGCACTAGGCACATTTTATTTGAATAATATTCTGGACATAAAGGGTTGTACAAATACATCTGCTAGTCTTGATACGTTTGTTGAAAGATACTCTTCATCTGTTTTGGCGTTAAAACAGTTAGATATTGAAGACTTAACTGACTTCATATTATTACACTGTGCGTTAAGGAAAATTGATTCCCAAACGTCACAGAATTTTGAAATGGCAATTAGAACTCAAGAAATCCCTGCATACAATGAGTTGATCTCATTTGTGAAAGATCAAGTGAAAATATTAGAGCGTTTAAAGGGGTCATCAAGTGCCATGAATAAGCCGCCTGCAGCGACTTCATCCCGTTCGAACAATTATAAATCTTTCGTCGCGAGTAATGAGAATGTACCTCGAGTACCAACTCCGCCCCCGAAATCTTGTATGTTTTGTAAAAAAACTGATCATGCAATTACTGCTTGCTCTCGGTTCAAAGGGCTAAGTTCTCCACGAGCCCGTTTTGATTTTATAAAATCAAAACATTTGTGTATAAATTGTTTTAGCGCATCACATGCTGTAAGCTCTTGTAAATCGTCGCTTATGTGCGATTTGTGCAAAAAACCACACAATACCTTACTTCATTTTGGTAGTGGGAATAATTTGAAAACAAATACTCATGTACATACGTCAGAAGTACTTACCAATGAGGAGCAGTCTTCCCCCCCTTTGGTACCATCCAGCGTCAGTGGAACGGATAATTGTGATGCGATACTAGAGGAGTCCTCGCTATTTAACTCTTCGTGTTCATTGTCAGCTAAAGTAGCACCTAATACTACAATTTTACTATCAACAGCTCAAGTGTATGCAAAACTTAAAAATGGAAATAAAATTGTTGTTCGGTGTCTAATTGATAATGGCTCACAAAATCATTTGATCACGGTTGATTGTTGCAAGGCGCTGAATTTGCCAATAATTCCTTTGAGTAATTCTTTTGTTAAAGGAATTGGTTCAGCATCTCGACCAATTTTTGGTTACGTTTATTTGGACATTGAGTCTCGCGTATACCCAAATAATAAATATAACATATATGCGCTCGTTGTCGAGTGCATTACCGATAAGTTACCTAATCACTATATAGCAAATGGTGATATGAGGTACTTAGAGGGCATACCCCTCGCTGATTTAACGTGGAATATTCCTGGGAATATAGATGTCGTCTTAGGGGCACAATTATTTCCACATATCTATTTAGGGGACAGGGTTGAATCAGGGACTAGTGCACCCCCCGCATTATCGACCGCGTTTGGTTTCGTTCTAATGGGTGACTACCCTCATAAAGTGACCAATACAAATATGTCATTTTCCGCACTCGCGCTAAATGATTTAGTGCAAAAATTTTGGCTGTTAGAAGAAATACCTAACATACAATTTCTGAGTCCAGAGGAGACGGAATGTGAGAATCTGTTTACTTCATCTATTTCTCGCGCTGACGATGGGAGGTATTCTGTTGCTTTACCTTTCTGTAAAGACCCGAACCAATTGGGGAATTCTCGAACTACCGCTCAGCGTCGATTTATGGCCTTGGAGCGGAAATTTAAACAATCGCCTTCTTTACAGGAGAATTATAATAAAGTTATCAGTGAATATATTGAAAACAATTACCTGTCAGAAGTCCCAGAGTCTGATATTATAGATGATGGATATTATATCCCGCATCACGCCGTCATTCGTTCTGATAAACCTATGCCTCGGATTGTGCTGGACGCTAGTGCTAAGACACATACAGGGCTCTCACTAAATGACATCTTGCATACTGGTCCCAATCTACAAGCTGATTTGTTTTTGCTTTTACTTAACTTTCGTCTTTTTCCCATTGCTATGACTGCGGACATAAAGCAAATGTATTTACAGATTGAAGTTCCAAGCAAGCATCGTAGATATTTGAGAATCTTATTTCGATTCTCCAACAACGATCTCATACGGACTTTTCAATTTAATCGGGTCCCTTTCGGACTAACGGCAAGTCCATACTTATCAATGCGGACTGTTCGTCAGTTAGCCCAAGATATGAGACCACATTTACCGGATGCTGCCAATGTGGCAGAGTCCAAGTTGTATATGGACGACCTGGTCTATTCTATTGAAGATGAATCCAGCGCCGTACGTCTTTCTCGAGAATTAATCTCGTTATTCAAGTCCGGTGCCTTTGATTTGGTCAAATGGACTAGTAATTCTCAAGTTGTACTTGAAAACCTTCCAGATCCTCACCGCAGTACGGTGGACTTTACTGTTGGTTCTAACAATACCTCTAAGGTGTTAGGCCTCTCGTGGGAACCAGTTGATGACAGCTTCTTCTTTACGACTTATTATGTCCAGGAGAAGTGTACAAAGCGGAATATACTGTCTATAGTCGCCCGCTTATTTGATGTCCTCGGCCTGGTCGCCCCCTCCATTCTGTACGCTAAATTGCTTATTAAGGAGCTATGGCTGTGCAACATTGGTTGGGATGATACTCCCCCTGAGAGCGTTATTCAAAGGTTCTCGGCACTCACACAGGAATTTCCTTTAATTTCTACGATAAAAATCCCGCGTCATGTAGGTGTCCTAAAAGACAGTACAGTGCTCATCGTTGCTTTCTGCGATGCGAGCCTGAATGGTTATGGCTGTGTGATATATTTACACACAACTGATCTGTCTGGGAATATAACCGTGAGATTGTTGTGTGCAAAATCAAAGGTCTCTCCCACCAAAGTAACAACACTCGCTCGTTTGGAGCTGTGTGCCGCGGTCTTGATGTCCAAACTAATTCGGACGGTTCAAAATAGTTATCGTTCGCGTCTTACTATTGCAGGGACTTATGCGTTTTCAGATTCTACCATTGCGCTTTCATGGATACATTCGTCGCCTCATCGATGGTCGGTGTTTGTTAGTAATCGCGTGGCTCAATGTCAGGAGAATTTGTCTCCTGAAAACTTTTATCATGTCGCCGGTAGTGAAAACCCTAGTGACTGCCTTTCTCGTGGCATGCTTCCTTCCCAGCTTATTTCACACGAATTATGGTGGAATGGACCATTGTGGATTCGCAGCCCACCCTCGGGATGGCCATTAAGACCGTTTCATTTCTCAAATATCGGTGAAATGCCTGAGCACAAAACTAATGTGCTCACTGCAATAGTTCAGCGTGAACAATCGGTCCTGAGTGAACTGGCTCAGCGTATATCCACATGGAATAAACTTTTAAGGATTGTCGTTTTTGTCCTCCAATTCGCAAAAAAGGTATCACCCTCTTCTGGAACGGTCAATAATCTTATGACTGCTGAAAAGGCTGTGATTCGTTCCGTGCAGAGTATTCATTTTATAGAAGATATTGCTGCACTCCAGAAAGGCAAATTGCCTTCAAAAAAGCTTAGGAATTTATCAGTTTTTCTCGATGAGGATAATTTGTTACGTATTGGTGGGCGGCTTTCTAAATCGGATTTACCATTTGAGGTTAAACATCCGGTTTTACTACCTAAAAATGACTGTGTTGTGAATCTTATCATCGATCATTTCCATGTCATGAACTGTCATACAGGCCCTGGACTTCTTATGTCCATCTTACGGCAGCGCTATTGGATATTAGATGCCAGGACTGTTATTAAGGCAAAAGTACGGAAATGCAATTTCTGCTTCCGCTTAAATCCGTCGCATCCTATACCGAAGATGGCAGATTTACCTTCCTATCGTGTTGTAGAAGCAAAGGCTTTCGTTCATACCGGTGTAGACTATGCAGGTCCCCTCCGTATCACGCTTGCTCGTCGGAGAGGACAACATTCACAAAAGGCATATGTCTGTCTTTTTGTATGTCTTGTAACCAAGGCCATTCATATTGAGTTGGTCTCTGACCTAACTTCAAATGCTTTCCTGGCTGCTTTCAGCCGTTTTATTTCTCGGCGTGGCCCTGTGTCATGCTTGTATTCAGATAATGGTACCAATTTTATTGGTGCCAAGGCACAATTAGATGATCTCTATAAGTTTTTGGTTGAGTCGGAATTCGAGCCCGCTTTAAAGCGTGAACTCGCTAATCGCCGGGTTGAGTGGAAAATGATTCCACCACGCGCGCCCCATTTCGGGGGTATATGGGAATCAAATGTAAAAAGTATGAAGACTCATTTGTACCGTGTAATCGGAACTCAGCTCCTCACTTATGAAGAACTACAGACCGTTCTGGTTCAAATAGAGTGTATAATGAACTCGCGCCCACTCACAATCGCGTCTTCCGAACCCTATCCGGAAGTTATTACGCCTGCACATTTTTTAATGTCGACTCCTTTACAGTACTTACCTGCTTCTGTTTTGACAGACGCTAAAATAAACTTTGCTCAGCGCAAGCAATTATTGGACGGCATGGTTCAATCCTTCTGGAAGAAGTGGCGTTTGGAATATCTGCATACGTTGCAAGTCAGGCAGAAGTGGGCTACCACTGACCATCCTATTAAGGTTGGAACTGTCGTACTTATGGGACAGGAGGATTCGCCTCCGTTAAATTGGCCTTTAGGCGTAATCACGGATGTTCATCCTGGAACTGATAAAATCATTCGCGTTGCGACGGTAAAGACTAGATATGGACTCTTTAAACGTCCTGTTGTTAAATTATATCCCATCCCAACGCAATAATTTTGTCTTTATTTTATTTTATTTTATGTTAATATTCTATTATAATCTAATTGTTTCTGACTTAGCCAAGACATGTTTCTACTTAGTGATTTGATCTTTATTTGTTGTCATATTCAATGAGTTTTTTTTTTTTTTCTTTGAAAGTTCTGCGAACTTCCAAGGCGGGGAGCATGGTTAAGCATTATAATTTGTTTTTTATTGTTTGTTCGAAAAAATATTTAAATATATTTTTATCACAGGGAACGGTAGTTACTCGCTCTTTGAAATTAACAAGGAACCTGAAATGGATTGATTTTCAAAAATAGAGCAAATAAAAGAAACTGTCATTGTGCGTTTGTTTTGAAGATTGTTATTTTTTTCATTATGGAAAATTCCTTTTTGTAACATTGACAAGAAACTGATTTCTGTTGTATAAAATGTTGACAACAGACTAATTGTGAAATTGAACATGTTGTAATGGACAACTAATTACTTGCGCGATTCAAGACAAAAGGATTACACTGATTGATCAGAAATTTGGAGGCCTCCCGAGCTGCAGAGAATTGCATAATCAAGGTTGGTGAATTTGTTATTTTTCTTGGAGTGTAATACTGCTCTGTTCCTTTGTGATATATTTGTTCACGCAGGTAGAATTTCATTTTAGGATTTCCTAATCGTATATTGGGTATTAAGCCCAGAGAGCTTGGGGAATTTACACACCTCATGCTCACAATTTATAATGCAGAACCCTTAATGACTGCTCCTCCTCAAGACAGACTTGAAGTGTTAGAGCGTCTTCAACGATTTAATCAGAAAGATTGGACCAATGTGAGATATAACAAGGTCATTAAGGAACACCTTGCCGATCAGGGCTTTAAGGAGCTTGAGGTGAACTGTGAGTTGCAACCTTACGATTCTGGGTCTCCTCAACAGGTCGCTATTGAAAGATCTTTCGCGGCAATAACACATGCAGCTCTCAAACACAGGGAACAACTGCAGCAGTCTCTGCAGAAATTGGTCGAATGTGGATTTGAAGTACAGGATGTCTCTCCAGAAACCCTGTACGAGAAAGTTAATGAGCTGTTTGGAGGTCAGAACGACTTACAAAAATGCTCCGATGACCTGCTGCAAATAACATGCGGAAAACGGGCAGAGATAATTGAATTTAGAAGGGACAGGATTCTCAATTCCTGTAAACAGAAATCAGACAAGAAAGTTCTTATGCAGATCCCTCCGACTTCCTCTCATCTCTTCAATGAGGAAGCCCTCTCTACCCAATTGCAGAAATTGGGAGGAGTAAAGAATTGTTTTAGGGCCTTCTCACAAGTCATCACTACCGGTCCACCAAAGGAGGGGTCTGATACTAAAAAGGCTTCTAAGCCCGTTCGATACTTTCGGGCCCGAGATTCCTTTCCGACCCGAGATTTATTCCATCTCGAGAATTTTTTCCATCCCGAGAATCCTTTCGCCCGAGGGGGGCAGACCCCCAAAGGTATCCCCAGCCCTCCACCTCTGGTATTAAAAGGGGGGGAAAGGAGAGTAACAAGCGACCGGTGCGAGGGCAGACCTCTAACCGACGCTATTACAGGGGTGCATGACTGGAGGCCATTAAAGTTTCAAGCGGGGCAATTGCTGAATTTCAAAAACAAATGGGCAGCTCTAAATGCTCCCAAAGTTGTTCAAAAAATCATAGGGGGATACAGAATCCCCTTCTTTACAAAGCCCCTATTATTACGCCCAACTGCCTTAACTTTGAAAAGATTTGTGACAAATACAACCCCAGCAATGACAAAAGAAATAGAAATTCTCAAAAAACTGAATATATTGGAACCGGCAGTCAACAACTCCGGTTTTCTCTCCCAAATGTTCCTGGTTCGAAAAGGGGACGGAAGCAACAGACCTATTCTCAACCTGAAAGGTCTCAATCACTTTGTGTCGGTAAGAAAATTTTCTTTAATGTCGCATCAGAAAGTTCCCGAATTTCTCCAACCACAAGACTGGATGACAAAAATAGACATATCTCACGCATATTTTCACATCCCAGTCGCAGAGTCTCATCGTCGTTTTTTGAGGATTGTGTACAAAGGAGAGCTTTTGCAAATGACATGCCTTCCCCAGGGCTTGAGCAGTGCTCCACAAGCCTTTGCCAAGGTGACCAATTGGGTTGCAGACCCTACGTCTTCAAAATGTGAGGACCATTGTATACTTGGACGATTTCCTTCTGGCCCACCAGGACAGGGAAATTCTGAAGGTCCAAACAAATCTATTTCTGAATCTACTAAGAGACCTCGGTTTGACTGTCAATTTGAAAAAATGCGTCAGCGAGCCGGTACAAACAGTGGAGTATCTGGGTGTAATGTGGGACACGCAACGCGGTCGGAAGTCACTGAACAGGAGAAAGTGCGAAGACCTTCAACAATCCCTTCAAAGGCTTCAGAAAAAGAAGAAGTGGAATGTGAAGGAGGCCCAGAGAGTTCTGGGAAAACTAAATTTTGCATCATTCGTCACTCCAAGAGGTCGTCTTCATTGCCGAAGGATGCAACTACAAATGCACTCCATGATGAAACTTCCCATACGAACGAGAATTATCATAAAGGAACCCGTAAAGAAAAAGACATATCATGATGGGCTCAGAATGTAAAGGTCTTTAAGCCACTACACGTCCCCGCTGCCTCTCATTTCCTCTCGACCGATGCAGCAGATCATGGCTGGGGCGCTCAAGTGGACGATATTCCGATTGCGGGAAATTGGACCAGGGAACAGCAGAATTGGCACAGCAACTTGAAAGAGATGTTTGCCATACTAAATACCTTGAAATACCAGAACAAATGTTTGAGGAGTTCTACCGTTCTAATACAGTCAGACAACAGAATAGTCCTCGCTTATTTGAGGAACGAAGGAGGGACGAGATCCTTGAGTCTACTTCATCTGACCTTTCAGATTCTGTTTCTAGTAGACAAATACAATATAACCCTGCAAGTTCACTACCTACCAGGGCGGTACAACGGTCTTGCGGACCATTTGTCCCGAGGAACCCGTCTACCGGAGTGGCACCTTCTACCTCCTGCAACAGAACAGATATTTCACAAATGGGGCAGACCCACTGTGGACCTGTTTGCCTCTCACACGGCTCATGTTGTGGACAAATATGTATCCATAGACAGGAAAGACAGAGCGGCATTATTTCACAATGCTTTCAGCAGACCTTGGCACTTTCCTCTGGCATGGGTGTTTCCGCCTCCTTGTCTAATTCCCCGAGTGCTTGCTCATCTGAACAAATCCACAGGAATTTATCTGCTAGTAGCTCCCAAATGGACGAAAGTATTTTGGCTACCAGACTTGAAACAGAGAGCCTTGTGCCTACCTCAGGAGATCAAGAATCTACAAGAGATACTGATAGATACCACCACAGGCTCCCATCCCCAGCAAATACTTCAACTAGAACTGCAAGTGTGGAAAATTGGGGCTGGGATGATGCATTGCAAGGATGGTCTGATAGAGAAAGAGAGATTTTAAAATCCAGCTGGCGAACTTCAACACAAGCTTCTTATAAAGCAGCGTGGATTAGATGGCGTGAATGGTGTTCATCCAACCATGTTAATTTCAAAGATCCAATGGGAGCCCAGTTGGCAAAGTTTCTAGCGCATCTCAAAGTATCGCTGAATTTAGCTCCTAGCACTATAGCTTTGCATAAATCGGCTATTTCAACTTTATGCAATCCAAATAATGAAAATAGACTAAGTAACCATCTTGTGGTGAAGCAAGTAATGAAGGGAATAGTAAACAGCTCGATTAAAGTGCAACGGGATACAATATGGGACCCGAGACAGATATGTTCTTGGCTTCAGACTAACAATCCAGAAACTATAACCTTATTTGAAGCATCCAGAAGGTGTGCAGTCATACTCCTGTTAGCCTCAGGGCAAAGGGTACATGATCTGACACTTTTGAGATTAACATCGAAAATTTCATTGATATGGATGATCATATTATTTTATGGCCTGCATTTGGTTCAAAGACAGATTCTGCAAAGTATCAACAATCAGGATGGAGATTAAACTCCTCATCAAATCAATCCACCGATCCTGTATTTTGGCTTAAGAAGCTGTGTGTTCTCTCAAAGGACAGGAGACAAGAGGCACCTAATATTGATAACCTGTTTTTATCCACATCAGGTCCAGCCAAAGCAGCTTCTAGAACAATTATCGGTGGATGGGTCAAGACAATACTTAGAGATGCTGGTATTGAGGCCTCTGCGGGGAGCACTAGGTCGGCAGTGGCTTCACTTCGGTGGTTTGAAAACTGTTCAATAGAGGACATTTTGGAAAAGGGAAATTGGCAGAATGAAAATACCTTCCAAAAATATTATAAAAAAGAAATAAGGCAATCCAATATTCAGGAGCCGGGGACTTCGTCGTCCTTGACAAACCTGTTTAATCCAATCATTCGCCTGAGGGGGGCAGACCCCCAAAGGTCTTCCATTTCTGGAGACAGAAGGAGAAGCGATCATTGTTGAATTTAGGTTGAATCTGAAGAATCGTTCTGTGAATAATTCCTTCTCAACGTACTACCAAAACGTTCGTGGCCTAAATACAAAACTGAACACTATTCGCTGTAACGTCAGTGTATGTCTTTACGACTTTTTATTTCTTACCGAAACATGGCTCTCGGATAATGTCTCATCTGCTGAACTTGGACTGTTTGACTACAACATTTTTCGCTGTGACCGTTCTACTTCTTCTGTGAAGAGTAAAGGTGGTGGGGTGATGATATGTGTAAAAAAAAAATACCCTTGCCATGTTCTAGAAACATCTAACAATGTTTCTGATCAATTGTTCCTATGTGTTATATTTGGTACCAAAAAGCTTGTACTTGGTTGTGTTTACATTCCTCCTTCCTCTTCGGTAGAAGTCTACAAGTCGCATACTGCTTCAATTGAGCGTGTCTCTAGAAACGCTGATTCCTTACTTATATGTGGCGATTATAATTTACCTAAAATATTGTGGCTGAATGACAACCAAGGGGTCAAAACTCCTACTAGTAATCTTTCGCAACAAGCTATTGAAATTGTAAATTTTTTTGCCTTTATGAATATGTTTCAAGTAAATTCAGTTACTAACTATCTAGGTTCTTGCCTTGACTTAATTTTCACTAGCATACCTAATGTCATAGTAAGTGAAGCTGATGTCTCTTTGTTACCTATTGATAAATATCATCCACCTCTCTCTATTAACATCACTAACTTTTTCAAATTTGAATCTCTGAAATCAAGTGTCTCGTATCACTACAGATATCTTAATGGTGACTATTCTAACATGAACAAATATCTTTCCCAGATTAATTGGACAAAACTATTTTTAAATTCTGATATTAATGACGCCGTATTTAAATTTAATGAATGTGTAACACGTGCTATAGATTTGTTTGTTCCTAAGGGATGTTACTCTCAACCCAAGTTTCCAAATTGGTTTAGCTCGAAACTTAAACAGTTAATAATTGAAAAAAAGAAAACTCATAAGATATTTAAAGACACTGGCAACTTAAAATTTTATAAAAAATTTTCTCAATTAAGGGAATTGTCTAAAATCGAATCAGCCAAATGCTATAAATCTTATGTAGAAGTTACAGAGACAAAATTACTGCAAAATCCTAAACAATTTTGGCAATTTGTTGCGCAAAAGCGTACAGATAATGATCTCCCTTCAAGTATGTATTATTATGAAACTCACGCTACAAATGGTCACGACATCGCCAACCTTTTTGCTAAACACTTTTCCTCTGTATATTCTGATGCTTCATGTACCATCCCTCCACTTAACTATGATTATAATATTGATTTGAATGATTGCCAAATTTCACTTGCAGAGGTATACCAATCCTTAAATAATCTTTCTAACAAAAAAAGTGCCGGACCTGATGGCATTCCAGAAATCTTGCTAAAAGAATGTAAATGTTCATTATCTAACCCAATTTGTATTTTGTACAATTTATCACTCTCATCCGGAACATTTGCTGACTCATGGAAAATTTCATTTATTCGACCCATTTTTAAGTCCGGAAACAAGTCAAATATTGGAAATTACAGACCAATATCAATTATATCTAATATTCCAAAGATATTTGAGTCAATAATTACAAAGAAAATCACTCCTATTTTCAAAAATGTTCTGATTGAGGAACAGCATGGATTTAGATCGGCCAAATCTACAACAACTAATTTATTGTCCTTTACAAATACCATTATTAAAGCCTTAGAAGACAACACTCAGGTCGATGTCCTCTACACTGACTTCTCCAAAGCCTTCGACCAAGTTAACCACCGTATCCTCATGGCTAAACTTTATGCTATAGGCATTAGAGACCCATTTTTATCATTCATTCACTCTTACTTGATAAATAGAAAACAAAGGGTTAAAATAAATAACTTTGAATCCTTTAACATTGATGTAACCTCTGGCGTTCCGCAAGGAGCCCATTTGGCCCCGCTTCTTTTTAATCTTTTTATTAACGATATCATTAAAGTTTTTTCTCACACACGTTTTTGGCTTTTTGCCGATGACAATAAGATTCTTAAGATAATTAAATGCCATCATGATTGTTTACTTCTTCAACTTGATATTGATTCATTTAATGATTGGTGCAAAATTAACTGCATGCAACTTAATGTTGACAAATGCAAAATTTTGTCCTTTTATAGAACCAAAAAACCTATTGAGTTTGATTATAAACTAAATAATGTTTTTCTCTCTACTGTCACATCTATAAAGGACCTTGGGCTCACTCTAGACTGCAAACTTTCTTTCCGTGATCACATCAATAACATTGTAAACAAATCACTTAAACTACTCGGCTTCATTCATAGAATTACCTCTGACTTTAAACATATAAGTACACTTAAAACTCTTTACTGTTCGCTGGTTCGCCCTCACCTTGAATATGCTAGTGTTATTTGGTCTCCTTTCTATGCTGTCCATATTTATCACATCGAATCTGTACAACATCGCTTCCTGCGAGGGATTGCTTGGAGGTTAGGACTTGAAAGAGGCGAGTACTCGTATGATGAAATTGAACAAACTTTAAACATTTCTTCTTTAGAAAAACGTAGAAAGGACTCTGATCTAATATGCATTTTCAAAATTATCAACAGTATTACTGACACACCTGCTTTGTTACAACTCATCCAGTTCAACATCCCTTCCCGTAGACTCCGAAATAATGAATTGCTGTTCCTCAATCAACATTCTACTAATTATGGATATCATTCTCCTTTATCCAGAATGTCGAGACTTGTCAACGCAAATCAATGCATTGAATTTTTTGGTGTAAGCCTAAATGACTTTCGGCAGTCGATACGCAATGTGATTTTTTAAAGTCTTTTTAATCCATCTTCAAGCTACTTATGTTCTTTTATATTATATGAATTTATATTTACTATCTTCTATATTTACTTTTATATTATATGTATTTTGTCAATGCTCTTCATATATATGTACTCTCCTTCCATTGTCATCTCTCTATTTTTTATTCGTGTTATTGTTATATTGTTAATGGACTATTCGTCCGTAAATAAATAAATAAATAAATAAATAAATAAATAAATAAATTGTGAGGGCAGACCTCCAACCGGCGCTTCTTTATGAAGATGATCACAATTGGCATCAACACTGCCACCAGACGATAGCAGACAATTCTCACTAAGGAATATTCTGGATAAGGAACGGCACTACATAATATTGGAGTTTTACCTACCATTAAAACTCTTATTATGTTGCCTTCCTTATCCAGAATATTCCTCATCCCCTGTCTGGTGAGACTACAATTGAAGAAGATGGCGTCGCGTCAGACGCTAGCGAGCGCCTAACTGTTGGTAGCAGTGATTTGCGATCACCAAGGAACAAAAAATCGCGCGAAATTTGAATATTTCAAGAAGGTAAAAGGAGAAGAAAGACCGAAATCGGATAGAAACTGAGATGTCATCTCTCACTAAGGAATATTCTGGATAAGGAAGGCAACATAATAAGAGTTTTAATGGTAGGTAAAACTACAATATTATGTATGTATTTCGGCCCGGTCCGCGCGTTGCATTTTGTTGTTTTGAGGTTGGGTCGGTGTCGTTAAATTGCAGTATCTATTGCTGTTTACGGATAGAAAAAAATAAACCCAAAGTTTTTTTTTTAATTCGAAATAAATAAATAATAATTATTATTATATTTATTGAAGGGAAGTGCAGCATTCATAGTATGTATGGAGGGACCGCGCCTGATATATGTATGTATAATTTTAAAAAGTTGATGCTTACCCATAGGATATTTACACCAAGAAGTAGCATTTTCAGAGTCCTGGTTTTCTTCCTGGATGACGGGGCTAGCGGACTGGAGACTGGCGTGGATCTTCAGCAGCTTGGAGTTCTCAGTGAAGGCCTCACATAGCACTTGGTGGTCCTCCGAGTTGTGACACAGGTGCGGGGGATCCGCGTCAGGTGCGCTCTTTAGGGCCCGACGCTTACGATCTCCCTCATCCTCCTAAAGGACAAATTGTCAATACTGAGTCAATAGAAGAAACGAATAAGTTTCTAGTTGTAGTTAAACTACACACCTATTGAATTTTAATTAGCAAATATTTTGATACTTAATAACATTTGCTCAAATTAACCAGTAAGCTGTTTAGCAATAATTTATTAGTCCTGCCATACCAGCAGTGTCACGCTGGAATATTTTCCTGAAAAACACGAATATCAAAGAAACATGTTTTTTCCTACTTTTTGTGCAAGAAAATTTCTGAAAGTTGTGTTCCATTCTGGGTTTTTACTAAAGCACAATTCACATCATATATTTAGTTTTTACAAAGTAAACTAGTAAAAATGATCATGAAAATGCGTGCTGTGACAAAAGCAAAAACTTTACATTATCTTTGGTTTAAATTTACTTAATTACTACTTTGATAATATGCTTTAATATTACATTTTCTAGTTATATTACCTCTTGTGCCAGGGTGGGCTTGGAAATAAATAAATAATGTAATATAATAAGCTGATAGTTCAAGATAAAAGATCACCATTGATTACAGGTTTTATATTACATTTTTTTTGTATACTAACTACAAGTATGTCTGAATATGAAAAAATAAAATACTCAAAGATAGGTAGAAAAAAAAATCATAAATAAACAATTACTCATTATAAAAATAGTACCTACACAAAAAAAAATTCACACACCTGTGGCAACACCTTCTCACACCTGTATTGCAAACTGAACAACAATGGACGGCGAACAGCAACACATGGGCGAAGTCTATCGAATTACTGCTGTACTGGATGCTTCCATAGGCGAGTGCATCTCCTCCCTTCAACCATGCCGCACACTGCACACCCGCCCTTCTTAATTCATTACGAACTAGAATCGTTTACTGAGGCACTTTTTGCATAGACTTTGGATTGGAATTTGTCCCAGTAACCGGAATAAATTAGTATTAGAATTATTATTTACTTTCTGTTCCTTGGGTTTTGGCCCAAACATCCGACTGTCCGATAAACCTGGGGTGCTAGCATGGTCGATCGATATAGCCCTATATCAATACGATATCGGTCAAATCTGCCATTTATTGTCAGTTATCAATATGTGCTAGCACGCTAAACAATTGATAAGGGATATTCCGACCGACGATTGATAAAAGCCTGTCAGATCGTATGCGTTCTTGGCTGCAACCGTAGCACGATCGATTGATAAAACCCCTAGATTAATACGAAATGTAATAAATCCGTTGTCTATGGTCAGTTAGCGATATTTGCGAGCACAGTGAACAAATGATTGCGACAGTCGGTTGACATATGGCGCAGTTTTTATCACGGCTTCCGAAGTGACAGATAAGCTGTCAATGTACAGATTTATTTAAATAATGTCGTTTGTTACGCAAAATTACTGGCTAATTTGAATGGAGGTGAACAAACGAAACTCTTAGAATTTAAAGAAATCGTATACGAGTCCCACAGACTTAATTAAATCATTTAAGAGGCGATCAATTGACTGCTTTAAAATTCAAGAAACGAAATTTGTTAAAATGTCATACTAACTAATTAACTCCCGTTTAGTCTCAAAAAGTACATGCGAAGCGCCAATTTACAGTGAAGTTAGTATTTCAATTCGAAATTGTAAATTTATTGGTATTTTTAATTTTTACGTAGCACATTTGAAATTTAGAAACGTAAATTCATCAAAAGATCCGCCAGTGTTGCCATTGTGGGCCATAGTTATCGATTCCTTATTTATTTCCCTTCGACGTCGGTCTGCCTATCAACAGTTCGAGCCTGCTAGGGCAAACGGTTCGATATCAATCCGAGATTGTAAATCACCGTGTGCTTTGTTTGACTGGCGATATACATACACAGCTTTATTAATAATGACGTTCTTTCTACAAAATTACTGGTTTATTAATGAACGGAGGCAGACAGGGCCGGATCTACGAAATCTGGCGCCCTGTGCAGTAGATACCGATGGCGCCCCCCCCCCTACATTTTTATTTTGATAAAAAATTCGTTCACCCCAATTTTCTTATTTTTTTATTTAATAATTTTTTTAACACTAATTTATCAAATAAAAATCAAGACATATAAAGGGCGTAACTTTTCCAAGTGACCTGGCGGTAGCTCTCACACTCGTTTTTTTTAAAGAGAGAATTGCCAGGAGCCCTATACTCTCTGAATCTATTGGGTAAACATAAAATTATGGTGCTATTTTAATTATTTTAGGAAAAACTCGTTTTTGCAAGTTATGCTTTAAAATAATACAACGAATTGTTTGTTTGTGCCCGTACCATGATTTAAAATATAGGTTACGAGACAATGCAGGTGGTTTCGCTGAACTAGGTCCATTAGACATTCTTGAGATTTACTGCGTTTATGTATGTACCCAACGCGAATATTAATAGAAAAATCAAATACAAATACGTTCTCATGGCAACGTACAACACAAGAATAGCATCTACAGCTTCTGACTAGCTCTAAAATCTAATAAGAATATAACCTCAAATTTGTACCTTGCATTTCCCCTGTGTTGAGCGAACTAACACCAAATTGAGCGAACAAACACCACACAAACACTAAACACTGACGTATGGTATCAACGGCTTACGAAAGACGCTTACACTGATACCGTAAAATAACAAATCCAACAAATCTAATCAATGATGAAACTGTCAACACGTTGCAACCTGTTACCTGCAAATCCTGCAAAACCGTGCGATGCTTTTGTTAATGGAATTTACTGAAGATTTCATAAGAAAATGGTCTTTAACTACCTTCTCCTAGAGACTTAAATCGTACAAAATAAAACAATAGCTAGCGTACGTACGACACACTAACTAAAATTGTCAGCATTTTGAAAGGCGCAAGTCGGTTTGTTTGATTCACCAGAACTAAAATACAGCGCTGTGATTGGTTATTGAATTTGGATCGCACCCATTCGTTGTAAAAGATATATGGAAAAATAGATCTTACGTTTAAACTAAATATATGGAATTTGTAAAAAAATTCTGTAACTGACTTTAAATTCGTAAGCCGTTGATACCAACCTGATGCATGCGCATTCTGTTTCTTTGGAAAGTGTTGCTAGAGCGTAATAATTATTTCGTACTATGGGTAATTTTTAAACGATTCAGGGAATATTATAACAAAATTTTAAAACAATATTTATTTTCTCACGGCGCCCCTTCGGAGTTGGCGCCAGGTTTTTTGCACGTTTTTGAACGTATGGCAGATCCGGCGCTGGAGGCAGATTATTGAAGATCGTAGGATTGAATTCGAACTTGGAGAAACGGAATTCAGACGTTTTCGTTTGACAGTTTCGTATTTACGAGTATATCTCGTATTTTTGCTAAAGATCTCATTGTCCAATTATCTCCTTTTTATTGTCAAAAATACATGCGGACTTTCAATATATATTAAGGTGTGTGAATTATGATATCTCAGCAAAATTCTCGACGTAAATCGATCTTTAAATGTTCAAAAGAGAAGATTATTAGTTAGTTGTCATATTATTACAATAATGGATTACCATGTTTTTGACAGGTATTATAGACCGGGAGTCTGGCTACACAAACGCCACGTCATCGAGTACACGGATGAAACTACTTCGTAGTGACATTGGACATTTAGTAAGCCTTAAACAAGCTAGTCTGCCGGTGCGCCTCTTGGCAGGTTCCACGCAGTCATTATCACAACAAAATAGTTTCATTTGTGTACTCGTAAGGTTTGTGACGTATGGTTTGTGTAGCCAGGCTCCCGGTCTAAAACTCCGATATCATAGATAATTGACCGCTACAGAGAAAATAGCTCAAGTGTTGCCAGCGTAAATCAAATTCTTTTTTATTACCTTACATTCCTTATCAACATCGGTTCGATAAAAATTCATCGGAAGTTTCGCCTGCCGATTCGATATTGTAAAGTTAACGATTTCAGTGTGCTAGGACCCCTGATGTACCAATTAAGCGGAATCAACTGTATTCAATATCAGTTCAGGATTAATAAAGGGAGATATTACAGAGCCATCTATGAAGTTGCTTCAAAGCTAGGCAGTCAAATATTAACTCATTGGCTACAGGAGATGAATAAATTGGATATTAAATAAATGATACGAAAATACTTGCTTTTAAGTCACTTTAGAATAAAGTAATAAAGTAACCAAGTAATTTCTTTTCATTTATTTAAAATATCAAGTCACAAATGCGTTTGCTTCTTTAGAAAAAATTGGAAATTATTTCATACCACCAGCGTTTCAGCTTCAGGTCCCACTTCACCTTCTCCTTCTTTGTTGATGAAGTCTTCAATGTCATAGTCCTGTTCACTGGGGCTTTCCGATGTGGAGACAGAACCGAGATACAAAGGCCGCACTTCTGGAGGCTTCTCGCACTCGTAGTGGCAGTCTGACAGTAGCAGGGAGCCCAACTAAAACACACAAATGAACCATAAATATCAACCTGATCTAACCATAACTATTGCACTTTTTCCCACTTGAGGGATAGCTACCCAAATTTAAATTTAGGTAGATGTTTTAAAAATAACAAAATAAAGAATAAATTTAAAGATTTTTTTTAAAATATAAAACCTTAAAATAAGGGATACATGTTGAAATCTAGGGGGATTCATTGGTGTTATACAGCAATAAGCAGTTTATATGTTTCCATATTGATATTTAGAGACATGATATTTATTAAATCGAATGGCCAAATCAAAAACCGAACAGCCAATAATCCTCATCGCTTGAGTGGTTATACAACCTGAAAAACAACAAGCAGACAGCGTGGAGTCTTTCCTTATTTTTCACAGATAAATCGATATTTAAAAATTTCACACATAACAGGCAGAAAATAGTTTTGTTAACTTATTTCTTATTAGAAAAAGCTGTCTGAATTTCATGATCTCAGAGTTCACCTTTCCTGAGTTCTTGCCACTTTTCTGCTTAAAGTTTTATATTAATTATGACTGTATTTTAGGACAAACCTTTTCACTATTCCAATGATGACAGGTTTTTTCTTCACTGCACATCTCTTGGAAGACCGTGGCTCCGTTGGCATCACACATAAAACTTACTGATGACATGCGGGGCTAAAAATAATAGAAATTTCAATAGATTAATGTAAGTTTGCAAATGCACAAAATTCCGTACGTCCGAAGGTCCGTCTTAAATCCTCTTTTCGTTATATGCGTCAAAGAGGGAGAGGTTAAAACATAGCTCAGACGGACCTTTTTCGAAAAAAAACTTGTAGGGCCGCTTTAGAAATTTCGAACATGTGAACGTAGCTTGAAGTAAAACACTCCACTTGTATTGCAGTTAATTCAAATCTCACAGTGGAACATGGACTTCAAGCCACATCACGAATTTTAAGCCAATCACCGCTCTATCCCCTGATGAACTAAAATTGTTAAATGCATTTTTTATGAACCTTGGGTATCAGCGGTCTATAAATTTTATAGAAGCTTCTAAACTTAGTCAATAGATGGGAATAAAGCATATTTTAGTACAAAGTTTTAATTACGTCAAGAGATGTCACTCATCCAAGAGATCTACTTACCGACATTTTATTCTTTTTATTTCATAGTATGTTATAATTTTCCTTTCTGTACAACAAAATAGACAGGTGATAAGTCCCTGATCCAGTGGCGTAGCTAGCATGGGTGGCACCCGGGGCGGATAACGTGGTTGGTATCACCCCCCCCCCCCCATTAAAGTTGACAAACACTTATTTCGACTTCACTTACTACGCCACTGCCCTGATCCTTGTTGGGGTTCTCGTTGGTTGCCAAAGTTAAAAATGGAATAAAGGATAATAATATGTAATACCAAATTTATGCAAATATTTTGGTGTAACATATTTGTGTCAATATAATATTTTGTTAAATCTTTTAAGAGTTATTGATGTTATCATCTACCTCCAAGGATTCAGAGTAAGGAACAGCCATCAGCAGTGCGTAGAACAGTGCAGATAGGAAGATGCAGACGGCAATCATGAACCGGAGCACCCCATTGCCACTGCTGACTATGATGCTGGCGTTGGGGTTGTCTGATTTGCCATTTGCAATGGTCGTCTCACATCCTCGGCCAACGGAGAGTCTAGAATACAAAATTGAAATCAATTAATAATTTTATTTAATAGTAAGTACAACAGAGAAAATTGAAATTCTATCTCAGCTGGTGTTTTTGGAATCACAAAGACAAAAAGTATATCACACTCACGGAACTAAATAAAATGGTTTTTTTTTAACAAAATTGATTTCATTTAAACACTCAACAGATAAACTGATATACTTAATTGTTTTATGTTTGTGTTCTTGTGCCTAGAATAAGCTCAATTTTATTTATTAAATAATCCATAAGCTGCCTCATTTTTAAGCACGGATTATGGAAATCACACTTCATTTCAACAATTACTACAAGAAGCAACTGTTTACGTTCACCAAATAGGTTGTTAGGTTCTTAGTTTAGATAAATTAAGTAATTCATGCGTATTTAGTTTGAATCGAAACTTGTCATGTCAAATCCATACAAAAAAATGGCGGCAATGGAAATTTTTAACTTTGAATGAAAACCGAATTTTAATCATTTTAATGCATATTTTTCCGGCTATCCCAACTGAAACCGATGTTTCTTTTTGGTAATTAAGTTTAAAAGTAGTTTACTTTTCAAAAGTCTATGCCTATTAAAAGTGTAGCGGCAAGCGGCGGCTTGTGGATTATTTATAAATTTTATTTACACCCAAAACACAAACCGTATTATAAGCGTTTTATGTTTGTGTTTTTGTGTCTGGAATAAGATGAATTTGATTTAAACACCCAAGACACAAACTGTATTGTAAGTATTTTGTGTTTGTGATCTCTTGTCCGAATTAAGATCAATTTTATTTAAACACCCAAGACACAAACCGTATAAGTGTTTTGTGTTCTTGTGCCCGGAATAAGCTCAATTTTATTTAAACACCCAAGAGATAAACTGTTACAATTGTTTTGTGTTTGTATTCTTGTCCTCGGAGAAAGCCCATTTTTTTAACTTCTGGTGAAATTAATCAAACTATTTGAAATTAAATTCTTTCTTCCGTAAGAAATAAATTTTATTGACCTTCTTGGGATTGTCTAAGTATATATTTAGCAATAGCTACATATTTTCACAAATTTTGAGTGTCATTCTTCTTATCAAAGGGGAATGAATTATTATTTCAATGAATATTGTCCTGAAGTTGTTGATTGAGTAAAGTGTTTAAAAGGTTTAAAAGAAAGAGAGCTCTCGAACATGCAAACAGGCCTTCTATAACTTCTTTCATATCCGTACATTAATCAGGTCATGCGTTCACATTCATTATACAAATCCCCGACCTAAGTTCATTACAATAAGTAAGTAGAATATGGACTCACTTGTCGGCAAGGGGCCCGAATATGAGGGGTCCCAGGATGGCGAAGAACGGAGCCACGATGGAGATGATGCAGGCATCCTCAAAGGTCAGCCCTACTGCCCGGATGTGCGCTGTCATAAACGGGAACAAGCATCCGATACCTAGTACCAAATAATAAAGAATAATATATTGGTCATTGGAAATTTTTTATTTAAAATAATTATTGGCGACATTTATGCAAGTCATACAATGCACTGAGCCGTTCCCAACTAGTAAATAAATAAGCGGTCAAAAGTAAAAAATGAAGTGTATGAAATCAATTGGGACTATAGTAGTGTAATCGGTCCTTCTCATGTTAAAGTTATATTCATTGTTAAAGTATTTAGTATTTTATATTTCGTATTACCTAACTTATTTGCTAGTTGGAAGTGGCTCAGTACATTGTGTGCAAAAGGAGCAAATGATTTTTTTTCAGACTTTTTTATTGGTTATGGAATATAAGGGGCAAAAAGAATCACTTTTTTGTATTCATATTTTATTTTTCTGATATTTTTTTTTTTATAAAATCAAAACAAAAAAAAGATTTTAGGTTATATTCTTGGATAAAGATAACTTTTTTCAAATATTTACATAGCAATAAAAATTTGAAAAACACTGCTTCCACACTAATTTGGATGGCCAGATGATATCAATAATTTGTTGATAAATTTAAATAAATTAATTCAAAAATTAAATTAGAATTGAGTGTCAATTTAGTTTGAAACGAGACATTGAAATGCGTCCTTTTGGATTTAACAACGTCTTAGGACAGACTAACCTCTAGTAAATAAATAAATCGTATGAGATTAGGGTATTTTCAATGTTTCTTTTATTCTCGAAAAAAATTACGATATGAAGGCATTTTTAATTTTTTTTTTTTTAAATTTTCTTTATCTTTTAACTGTGTTTGAAGGCGGCGATGACGTCACCGACGTTCAACGTCAGTGACAGCCGACTTACCACACATTGACGTTTTTTATGTCATAATGACGTTGTAGACAAGTTTTTTTACATTAACTCCGCAGAGGAAGTCCTGAAGGAAATAATCTCCCTTGGGGCCTATGACATCTTTGGGGATGCTGTGTGAATGGTCTTTTTTGTGGAAAGGAAGGAATGAACCTAGGTGTTGAAGAGACTCGTGTTGTAGGAGGGAGGAAACACAGAGGCCGGAGTAAAAACGATCCTTTCTCATGTGTCAAATGTCAATTACATACAACTGCTGAGCGCGCCTTTGGCGTGTTTCCCGACCGCGCACCGGCGCGTAAGAAATTAATGAAGCTAGTTTCTCGGAGCATCTTCCATTGAAATACCGCTAGTACAAGGACAGCATTCCCACCTGACGCCTGTGCGCTAAAGATTGCAATCGATGGGAGAATCTATCAAACGGACTGCACGTTTCTCGACAGAGTCGAGGGTTTTTCAGATATTTAGGGGCCGGAATGTGCTGTTTAGATCGTTTTTTAAGCCAATAAATAATTACGATTTTTTTTTTTTTTTTTTTTAAATATATATACATATAATATAAACTTTTATGCACTAATAATTTAACTAATGAATTTTGAACTTAGACATTTTTAGTACGGCAATCAGAAAAACCAACTTTATATCTTCCACACATTTTAACGTTACTCATGGTTTGTGAAAATACCCCATGCCCCAAAAAAATTACGTAGATACCTATATTGAACAAATCAAATAAACTTACCCGCGAAAAATGCGACGAGAACGCATTTTAGCGTCACAAGATTTTTATTAAAATATTGCCTCATTTTGAAGTATTTGTTCAGCTCCTCATTGAAAAACTAGTTTTATATCAGTGGGAGTTCTTCTTCTTCCCTTCCCGCGGTCCAACGGGAGCCGGTGGTGACTGTTGCTTGGAGATGTTGTCACGCTATCTCCCCATGCTGCTCCACTGGTTTTGACTCCACCTAAAACAATAAAAAAACATACTTTTAATAATAGTTAGAACATCAATTGTAATGGAAAAGATTTCTCAATAATTGTCGGTCACGAAATGAGGTTTTATTTTTATGTGACACCAAACTAAAATGAGAATGCGAAAACAAGCATTTTCCCGGCAACTGAATTATGTTTTATATGAGCTCCACACAGGAGACACTGAGGAAAATAATTTCCCTCAGGGCCTATGTCATCTTTGGGGATGCTGTGTGAAGGTTTTTTTTAAGGAAAGGAAGAAGAGGAGAGTTCTGGGAAGGAAAAGGGTTTAAGACGTGGGTAGGAATCTGAGGTTCAGTGTGTCCCAGTCATCCGCCTCCAAGATCTAGACAAACCTCACCCCATGAACCCGGTCGCCCCTGCTAAATCAAAAAACGTAGCGAACCACTTGGGGTGACCTATGGCAGAGGTGTTGGTTATCCAACAAAGGTTCCCGGGGCGGCGGTACCCATTCCCGCCTCCCAAATTGATCATTGTAAGTTAACCCGTCAGGCTAATTTGTTCACTTTTCGGAACAACTCATATAGGTCTCATACAAACCGTTTTTTCCCTCACTATCAGAATGAGAAATATGATCTAAAAGTGTTAGAAGAAAAAAAAATACCAAGCTTTACATTCAAATATAAAAATTAACCATAAAATAAGTAAAATGTACCTACACCTTTATGAAACCAAAGTTTCGGATCTTGAAACTTTGAGAATTTTTAATGAATTATTTTTACACGTAACGACAAAAAAGTGAGGCGATAACAATGTTTATATGTGAATTAGTCACTGCTCTATTGCAGTGCATTTGTTTAAAATTCAAGTCCTCAATAGTCATCTCTGCCAGTGCGGTGTGGAGGAGGAGACTCTTGACTATGTCTTCTTCAATTGTAAAAATCATTCTTCCTGCAAAAGCATATGTACCTATATCGTTTGCTGATTAAAATCACCCACCATTCTCCCCTCAGTATTCCGTATTTGCTGTCTCTCAACAATTCTCACATTTTTTCAGTTCTTTATAAGTTTGACTTGAATGACTTCAATATTTGATTTGTCCTGTCTCCATAGATTATCCTCAAAATTATAACTAACTTTCTTAACTTTATCGGCACAAAGCACTCCTTTAGGGTGAATTGCCTATTTAAAAAATACACATATATATATATATATATATATATATATATTTATCTCCTCTCGTAAAACGTTGATCTTGCGCGACGGTACACCAGTTTTAAGTTGATCCGTTCGGACGTGTTGATCCATCCGGATATGCTGATCCATTACACAAGCTGGCATACACATCCTGATCCATGTGGATCAATTTATACCATCAAGATTTAGCTGTAAGCCACGCCCATTGTTCGGTGTCTTATACATTTTACACGTTTTTTTTTGTTGATCCATATAAATGCCAAGTTTTGACCGCCAACAAAGGTGCCCGTCTGTCGTACTTTTCAGCTTCTTTTAGTAGGTACCTGTACGTCCTTATTTCAAGTCGTTCTATTTCATTTCTTTTTTAATGTATTTTGGTTTAAGATTTAATTTTTATTTTGATTTTGTTTTTGATTTTGATTTCGATTTTTTTTGATTTTGATTTTGGTTTGAGATTTTAATTTTGATTTTGATTTTAATTTTTATTTGCATTCTTATTTTGATTTTTTAATTTTGGTTTTAATTTAGATTTTGATTTTTACTTTCATTTTGATTTTGATTTTGGTTTGAGATATTGATTTTGATTTTAATTTTGATTTGAGATTTTGGTTTTGGTTTTAGATTTTAATTTTGATTTTGATTTTGGTTTGGATTTCGATTTTGATTTTTATTTTGATTTGGTTTTGGTTTGAGATTTTAATTATGATTTTGACTTTGATTTTGATTTTGGTTTTGGTTTGAGATTTAGATTTTGATTTTGATTTTTGATTTTGTTTTTGATTTTGATTTTGATTTTTGATTTCGATTTCGATTTCGATTTTGATTTCGATTTCGATTTCAATTTCGATTTTGATTTTAATTTTGATTTTGTTTTCGTTTCCGCTTCTAAGACCCGCACAAACCTCACCCCATGAACCTGGGCACCCCGGTTAAGTCACCAAACATAGCGAACCACTTAAGGTATACCTTAATTTTGGGAGGCGGGTATGATTACCACCGCCCCGGGAACCATTTTTGGGTAATCAACACCTCTGTCATATGTCACTTTGCAGTGACATTCGTGACTTAGCAGGAGTGTCCGGTTCAAGGAGTGAGATTTGTCTAGGTCCGTGCGGCGAACGCGTTCGCTGACCTACTGCGTGGCAAGCCGGATTGGGAGAGACTGATTTTTTGTGACTTAGCAGGGCTGCTCGGGTTCAAGGGATGAGATTTGTCTAGGTCTTTGCGGTGAACGGGTTTGCCCACCTACTGCATTACGGACCGGATTGGGAGAGACTGGTTGAGGGAGACCTTATTTTTCTTACATTAGCTCCACACAGGAAGCCCTGAAGAAAATAAATCCCGTCAAGGCCTATGTCTTCTTTGGGGATGCAATGCATTATCGGGGAATACGTATGATTCCTCGATAATGCATTGCATTACGATCTCTACGAATTCGGAAGTCGCAAGAACAAATTGCATTACGATCAATACGAATTCGGAAGTCGCAAGAACAAATTGTGGCGTGCGCAAGTAAATATTATTTTGATTTAAATGTATAATTCAACGATATCTAAGGGGCATTGCGACCTTGACTACGAATTCGGGAGTCGCAAGTTAGAATTGTGGCGTGCAGAGGTAATTTTTATTTAAAACGTTTGTATAATACAACAATAATGCAGTGCAGTGCGATCTTGACTACGAATTCGGATGTCGCAAGTTTAAATGGCATGAGCCAGTAAATTTTATTTTGATAAATACGTATAATTCCTCGATACTGCGTTGCCTTACTATCTTGGCTACGAATTTGGAAGTCGCAAGTTCGAATTGTGGCGTGCGCAAGTAATTTTTATTTTGATATAATTCCTCGACAATGCGTTGCATTACGATCTTGACTACGAATTCGGAAGTCGCAAGTTCGAATTGTGGCGTGGCCAAGTAAATTTTCTTTTGACAAATACGTATGATTCCCCGATAATGCATTGCATTACGATCTCTACGAATTCGGAAGTCGCAAGAACAAATTGTTGCGTGCGCAAGTAAATATTATTTTGATTAAAATGTATAATTCAACGATATCGAGGGGCATTACGATCTTGACTACGAATTCGGAAGTCGCCAGTTCGAATTGTGGCGTGCGGAGGTAATTTTTATTTGATAGTTGAGATATTGATTTTGATTTTGGTTTTGATTTGAGATTTTGGTTTTGGTTTTAGATTTTAATTTTTATTTTGATTTTGGTTTGGATTTCGATTTTGATTTTGATTTTGATTTTGGTTTTGGTTTGAGATTTTAATTATGATTTTGACTTTGATTTTGATTTTGGTTTTGGTTTGAGATTTAGATTTTGATTTTGATTTTTGATTTTGTTTTTGATTTTGATTTTGATTTTTGATTTCGATTTCGATTTCGATTTTGATTTCGATTTCGATTTCGATTTCAATTTCGATTTTGATTTTGATTTTGATTTTGATTTTGATTTTGATTTTGTTTTCGTTTCCGCTTCTAAGACCCGCACAAACCTCACCCCATGAACCTGGGCACCCCGGTTAAGTCACCAAACATAGCGAACCACTTAAGGTATACCTTAATTTTGGGAGGCGGGTATGATTACCACCGCCCCGGGAACCATTTTTGGGTAATCAACACCTCTGTCATATTGCAGTGACATTCGTGACTTAGCAGGAGTGCCCGGATCAAGGAGTGTGATTTGTCTAGGTCCGTGCGGCGAACGCGTTCGCTGGCCTACTGCGTGGCAAGCCGGATTGGGAGAGACTGATTTTTTGTGACTTAGCAGGGCTGCTCGGGTTCAAGTGATGAGATTTGTCTAGGTCTTTGCGGTGAACGGGTTTGCCCACCTACTGCATTACGGACCGGATTGGGAGAGACTGGTTGAGGGAGACCTTATTTTTCTTACATTAGCTCCACACAGGAAGCCCTGAAGAAAATAAATCCCGTCAAGGCCTATGTCTTCTTTGGGGATGCAATGCATTATCGGGGAATACGTATGATTCCTCGATAATGCATTGCATTACGATCTCTACGAATTCGGAAGTCGCAAGAACAAATTGCATTACGATCAATACGAATTCGGAAGTCGCAAGAACAAATTGTGGCGTGCGCAAGTAAATATTATTTTGATTTAAATGTATAATTCAAAGATATCTAAGGGGCATTGCGACCTTGACTACGAATTCGGGAGTCGCAAGTTCGAATTGTGGCGTGCAGAGGTAATTTTTATTTAAAACGTTTGTATAATACAACAATAATGCAGTGCAGTGCGATCTTGACTACGAATTCGGATGTCGCAAGTTTAAATGGCATGAGCCAGTAAAATTTATTTTGATAAATACGTATAATTCCTCGATACTGCGTTGCCTTACTATCTTGCCTACGAATTTGGAAGTCGCAAGTTCGAATTGTGGCGTGCGCAAGTAATTTTTATTTTGATATAATTCCTCGACAATGCGTTGCATTACGATCTTGACTACGAATTCGGAAGTCGCAAGTTCGAATTGTGGCGTGGCCAAGTAAATTTTCTTTTGACAAATACGTATGATTCCCCGATAATGCATTGCATTACGATCTCTACGAATTCGGAAGTCGCAAGAACAAATTGCATTACGATCAATACGAATTCGGAAGTCGCAAGAACAAATTGTTGCGTGCGCAAGTAAATATTATTTTGATTAAAATGTATAATTCAACGATATCGAGGGGCATTACGATCTTGACTACGAATTTGGAAGTCGCCAGTTCGAATTGTGGCGTGCGGAGGTAATTTTTATTTGATAGTTGAGATATTGATTTTGATTTTGGTTTTGATTTGAGATTTTGGTTTTGGTTTTAGATTTTAATTTTTATTTTGATTTTGTTTTGGATTTCGATTTTGATTTTGATTTTGATTTTGGTTTTGGTTTGAGATTTTAATTATGATTTTGACTTTGATTTTGATTTTGGTTTTGGTTTGAGATTTAGATTTTGATTTTTGATTTTGTTTTTGATTTTGATTTTGATTTTTGATTTCGATTTCGATTTCGATTTTGATTTCGATTTCGATTTCGATTTCAATTTCGATTTTGATTTTGATTTTGATTTTGATTTTGATTTTGATTTTGTTTTCGTTTCCGCTTCTAAGACCCGCACAAACCTCACCCCATGAACCAGGGCACCCCGGTTAAGTCACCAAACATAGCGAACCACTTAAGGTATACCTTAATTTTGGGAGGCGGGTATGATTACCACCGCCCCGGGAATCATTTTTGGGTAATCAACACCTCTGTCATATTGCAGTGACATTCGTGACTTAGCAGGAGTGCCCGGTTCAAGGAGTGAGATTTGTCTAGGTCCGTGCGGCGAACGCGTTCGCTGGCCTACTGCGTGGCAAGCCGGATTGGGAGAGACTGATTTTTTGTGACTTAGCAGGGCTGCTCGGGTTCAAGGGATGAGATTTGTCTAGGTCTTTGCGGTGAACGGGTTTGCCCACCTACTGCATTACGGACCGGATTGGGAGAGACTGGTTGAGGGAGACCTTATTTTTCTTACATTAGCTCCACACAGGAAGCCCTGAAGAAAATAAATCCCGTCAAGGCCTATGTCTTCTTTGGGGATGCAATGCATTATCGGGGAATACGTATGATTCCTCGATAATGCATTGCATTACGATCTCTACGAATTCGGAAGTCGCAAGTACAAATTGCATTACCATCAATACGAATTCGGAAGTCGCAAGAACAAATTGTGGCGTGCGCAAGTAAATATTATTTTGATTTAAATGTATAATTCAACGATATCTAAGGGGCATTGCGACCTTGACTACGAATTCGGGAGTCGCAAGTTCGAATTGTGGCGTGCAGAGGTAATTTTTATTTAAAACGTTTGTATAATACAACAATAATGCAGTGCAGTGCGATCTTGACTACGAATTCGGATGTCGCAAGTTTAAATGGCATGAGCCAGTAAATTTTATTTTGATAAATACGTATAATTCCTCGATACTGCGTTGCCTTACTATCTTGACTACGAATTCGGAAGTCGCAAGTTCGAATTGTGGCGTGCGCAAGTAAATTTTCTTTTGACAAATACGTATGATTCCCCGATAATGCATTGCATTACGATCTCTACGAATTCGGAAGTCGCAATAACAAATTGCATTACGATCAATACGAATTCGGAAGTCGCAAGAACAAATTGTTGCGTGCGCAAGTAAATATTATTTTGATTAAAATGTATAATTCAACGATATCGAGGGGCATTACGATCTTGACTACGAATTCGGAAGTCGCCTTTGACTTTGATTTTGATTTTGGTTTTGGTTTGAGATTTTGATTTTGATTTTGATTTTAATTTTGATTTTGAATTTAATTTTGACTTTTGATTTCGATTTCGATATCGATATAGATTTCAATATCGATTTTGACTTTTGATTTTGATTATGATTTTGATTTTGATTTTGTTTTTTTTTTTCGTTTTCGTTTATGCTTTTAAGACTCGCACACCCTATGAACCTGGGCACCCCGTCTTTAGTCACCAAATATAGCGAACCACTTAACGTATACCTAAAATTTGGGAGGCGGGTATGGTTATCACCGCCCCGGGAACTATTTTTTGGGTAATCAACACCTCTGTCATATGTCACTGCAAGTGGTTCGCTACTTTTCGTGACTTAGCAGGAGTGCCCGGATCAAGGAGTGTGATTTGTCTAGGTCCGTGCGGCGAACGCGCCCACTTACTGCGTGGCAAGCCGGATTGGGAGAGACTGTTTGAGGGAGACCTTTTTTTTAGCTCCACACAGGAAGCCCTGAAGAAAATAATTCCCCTCAGGGCCTATGTCATCTTTGGGGATACTATGTGGAGCGTATTTTTGGGTAAGGAAGAAGATGATGTTCAGGGAAGGAAAGGGGTGGTAGGCAGACGCGGCCGGTGCCTTAAATTTTTGATGGTTCACCGAGTAATTCATCAAAAACGTAAAATAAAAGTAGGTGAAATAAAAATAAAATTAGACAGCCTAGTAACTCATAACTCGTACAGTGCCCTTGAGGTGATTATTCACAAAAAACGACGCTATACAAAGTATCCATTTCAAAGTTTTCTTTGCAGATTTAGGTACTATCTTGGTTGATAATTAAATGTAGTTTTGGCGGGCCATTGGCCATAATTCTGCTTTTATTTTCATGGTTCATATATATTTTATTATAGTCTTTATTTATTATTACATCACTAATTTAAAAAAGGCAAGGAAATTTATTTATATATATAAACAGCGATATCAGAATATTTCTATAATATAATGATTTAGTAGGCGGCTGACGTAGGCAAAATGTATAGCGAGCGATATGCTGAAATAGGCCAAAACTAAATGATCTTTTATCTATTATAGCTAAGACTGTTAGCCCCATAAAACAAATTTAACCGGTTAAATAATTATAATTTAATTGTTTCGACTCAATCACTGTTTTGCCACCGCCAACCGCCTACAAAATGAATAATAACACAATAACAACATAGCGTAAACGTTTCTATTTGTAGCGCATTCACACAAACAAAAGGTCACAAAAACTAATAATGACAATGTCAAATCGGTTCCCTCTCGATCAAGATAATATCGCACACGATGACCCGTTGACTCATCGTTTCATTTTACAAGACCAAAACACAATTACTGTCTTATTTAAACCCGACTTAAGAATAGTCATTTCGCTGGAACCATTTCTTCGGAACTCTTCGGACATTTCCGTCATCCGCATGCCGCACGGACAGCGGGCACTCGGTTCCTTCTGTTCCGGGCCGATATAAAGTGCGCGCGGGAAGCAATGCTTTAGGCCCCTATAACTATTCTCTACCAATTTCATGTGCACAATTTTATAATTAAAAATATTATGTAGGAATACGATGAGCTGCAAAATGTTGTTCAATTTTGTTGGCGGTTCGGCGCACGAGTGCACTTTACGACGGGCCGCGCCTGGTGGTAGGTGTGAGTAGGAATCTGGCGGTCAGTGTGTCTAGGAGTGAGGGACATGTGAATCCATCCCTCCCATTTCGGTGCAAGGCGATATTCCTAGAGGGTACGTCTGTAGAAGTCGAAGGGACTCCCTCAACCATTCTCTCCCGATCCGGTCTAACTATCTAATCTGACATCTAACATATAATCTAACGGTGACCAGGCAACTCAGAAAGAAACCAACTCAGAAGCAAATCAGAAAGGTCATTAAGAGTGGTAATAAAAATATATAAAAACATTTGTTAAATCGGTTAAGCTAGGTTAGGGTTACCGGCTATATTAAAATTATGTTTTCATAGCTTTTAATGACCTGAATTATGAGTTGGTTTCTTTCTGAGTTTGCATGGAACCAATCTAAAACTATTTAAAGAGGAAAAATTTGATTGTTTGTTTGTTTGCATTGAATAGGCTCCGAAACTAATGAACCGATGTGAAAAATTCTTTCATTGTTAGGAAGCTACACTATCCCCGGTTGACATAGGCTATATTATATTTAAAAAAAATTAGGAATCGTTACTAAAACTCCAATAATGTAGCCCAAGGTGTAAAAAAAATACCTAAAATATTCTTTACATCGCGTGCGCTGCGAAAACTATTAACAATAGAATAAAATAATGTAGTACGGCTTTGCAGAAAACATATTTATTTACAAAAAGTGTCGTGACAGCATATGTCTAACTATTATAGTTATGCCACAAAAAGTGTTTAATAGTAGAAGTGTGTTAGATTAGAATGATCGCCTTTCGAAACGGTGACCAGAAAACTCATAATGAAACATACTGAGAAAACATAGGTTGAATAGGAAGTTAGGTTAGGGTTACCGGCTTTTTTAAAATTATATTTTCATAGCTTTTAATGACCTTTCTGAGGAGGTTCTGAGTTATTATGAGTTGGTTTATTTCTGAGTTGACATGGAACCTTTCGGAACATCGCCTTGCACCGAAACGGGAGGGATGGATTCATACGTCCGTCACTCCTGGACACACTGATCCCCAGATTTCTACCCACACATACTACCCTTGTCCTCCCCAGAACTTCCTCTTCTTCCTTTCCAAAAAATACCTTCCACACAGCGTCCCCAAAGATTACATAGGCCCTGTGAGGGGAATTATTTTCCTTCGGGCCTCCTTCCTGTGTGGAGCTAATGAAAAAAAAATACCTCTACCAGTCTCTCCTGATCCGGCTTGCCTCGCAGTAGGTGAGCAAAAGCGTTCGCCGCACGGACCTAGACAAATCTCACTCCTTAACGAACCACTTGGAGTAACGTATGGCAGAGGTGTTGATTAGCCAAAAAATGGTTCCCGGGGCGGTGGTAACCATACCTGCCTCCCAAAATTTAGGTATACCTTCCTCATCAAAGAAAAAAAAATAAAAGAATAAAAATATAGCTATTATTTTAGCTCATTGACATAAGCTCCACACAGGAAGCCCCGAGGAAAATAATTCCCATCAGGGCTTGTGTTATCTTTGGGGATATCTTTTTGAAGAGACTCCCTTAACCATTCTCTCCCGATCCGGCCTGCCAGATGGTGGGCACACGCGTCCGCCGCCATAACCTGCACAAACCTCAACCCATAAACCCGGGTACCCCAGCTAAGTCACTAAGCTTAGCGAACTACTTAACCTAGACCTACAGTTTGGCAGGCGGGTACGGGTACCGCCGCACCGGGAACCATTTATTGGATAACGAACTCCTCTGCCATAGGTCTCCCTAAGTGGTTCACAACGTTTGGTGAATTAACAGGGGTGCTCAGGTTCTTGGAGTGAGGTTTGTCTAGGTCTTTGTGGCGAATGCTTTTCCTCACCTACTGCGTGGCGGTCCGGATCGGGAGAGGCTGCTTGAGGCAGACATAATCTAGACCTCTCCAGCCGGACTCTCTCGACCCCACGTAAATAATAATAATTAAATAACTTACATTGCTTAAAAAGTGAATCTAAAAGGTTTCATTATCGCCATGACCGCCATGACGGCCGGCGTAGTACAGCAAAAACTCAACCACCGAAGGTCACGGGATCGAAACCCGGCGTGGCAAATAAATTTTTCTTGGTTAATTTGTGTTATTTCACAATTTATTCATATAAAATAATATATAATATATTTTACTTATCAGATTGATTACCATAGGTAGGTAGGTACCTATGGTCTGGAATTTTAACATGAAAAATTATTACAATTTGGAAGGTGAGAGTGGTACCGCTGCCCGGGAACCATTTATAGGAATTTTAGGAACAAATGCAGCATAAAAATAAGAATATGCATAATATGAATAGCTGCATTTACAAATGCAGTTATTCTTATTATGTTGTTTACAGATTTTCTTCATTTTTATTGTTTCATTGGAAATAAGGTTGCTTCCTGTAGTGACGACCGGCGTAGTCTAGATGTAATCAGTGGCGGCCGCTGCCCTGAGAATGTGGTGGTTCACTGACAATCCGTACCTACTTATGACAAAAAAATTAAATTAGGAATTTTTTATTATTAATTTATTTTCAAACAAACTGTTAATCCCTCTTATATGTATATTCAACACTGGTTGCACTCATTTTGGTAATAAAATTATATATTAACAAATTATGTTATTAGTATTTAACATAATCAATACAAAAAAAAAACAAAACAATGACAATTATCACGTGACGGGTCAAGGCGGGGTCCATTGCGACGGCAAACGCCAGAATTTTGCTTGACAGTCCTATACAACAATCAAGGTCACAATTTTTGCCTACACTCAAGGCCGCAGTGTTTGTGCTTCCCGTGTTCGGCGGAAAACAAAACTTAAACATCTCATCCCGGGTGAAGCGGGAAGGCAGGCGGGGTCGAGCGGGGGGGGAGAATTCATTTTTTGACAGAAGTCGCGCGGTGCGGTCCGTGTATGTAGAAAAATCGGAACGGATTTTTGTGGTTATGTGCTATGTATGAGCGAACATAATCACGAGTTTAAAATATTATTATACCTAAATATAATATAATAATAGAAATATTTGATAATATAATATCAAATATTTATAATTATTCTGTTGTTGACGTAAATATTTACGTACTTTAGAGTAGAAATAGATTTTAGATAGATAATAGAATTTAGATTCTATAGTTCTAAATTAGGTCGTGCAATAATGACGTTATTATATAATGTCATTGGTGCAATAATCGATATTAGTCGGAAATCTTTCCTGATAAACCCTGATCTGTGTTTTCTTCCTGATGCAGGTAGCATATTTTCTACATCGAACGCATTTTAACATTTATGCAAACGATAAACTCAAATTTTTTGGTGCGCGGACCTAATAATTATGATTTTAAGTTGTAAATAAACACACTGTCGTAATGGATGATTATTTCTTTCGTGAACTCACTTGTAAATAAAGTCTATTAATTTATTAATCGGTTTCAGAGACACGGTAGAAATTGACCATTGTACATAAATCGATATTCTATTTTTGATGCTACGTAATTATTTACGTAGCAAAAAAACGTATTCACTCTAAATTCTTAATAAATAGTAACTTTAGGTCGTGCGTATTAGTCGGAAATCTTTCCTGATAAATAAATATCATTTAAAATATCTGTGTTTTCTCCCTGATGCATCTCTTTTGTCATCAGAACGCATTTTAATATTGATATAAACGTCAAACGTCAAGTGTGCATGCCGTGGACACGTCCGTACCTCAGATCACTTGTCAAATCGTGTGGACCGCGCGAACTTCACCCCAAACGATGTTGGTGTAAAGTTATGGCCTTGAGTGTTGGCAAAAATTATGACCTTGATTGTTGTGTTGGACTGTCAAAACTCTGGCGTTTGCCCGCGCAATGGACAAAGCTTACGCGCGCCGCAAGACGCAAACGATCTACGATCTTCGCCGAAAATCGATTGTATTCGTGTCACCTCGGGTCCATAGTTCATGGTCAATCGGTAAACTTCGGCAAGGATCGGATTATGTTGGGCCGGTGGCACGCGAATCCAAGCCAAATTCTGGTGCAAATAGCGAAATCGACGGGCTTTCGATGTTTTAAATATCCCGATACGAGGCCGCTCGGCGGCGGCGCTATGGGAGATTAAAACCGTTCTCTCTGATAATATTCGTAGCATTATATTGTATATTGGTAACTAATATTTTGAAATGATTAAATTAGAGATTTGATAGATTTAAATTAGATAAATTAAATTAGAGATTTTTTAGTCTTTAGTAAGTAAATAAAGTAAATTTAGGCATTATATTTTGGCAGTGCTGCACACGAGCGCACTGTGCGACCATCCGCCCTTGGAGGTAATGCTCTTGACTCGTACACCGAAGTTCGCGTGGTTTATCACAATTTATTAATTTAAAATAATAAATGCATAGTATATATACTGGGCGTACTGTACAGGGCCCGCAGATACTTTAATAGTACACAACTGCTAACCCTGTGTAAATCGCAAGTGCGCCCCACGGTTGAATTTGGCAGCCACCTCTGGTCTGGAGCTCCAAAATACCTTAAAAAAAAACCCTTGACTCTGTGCAGAAACGGGCGGTCCGTTTGATAGATTCTCCCATCTTAACAGACGGATTGCAATCCTTAGAGCACAGGCGTCAGGTGGGAATGCTGTCCTTGTTCTACAGGTATTACAATGGAAAATGCTCCGAGGAACTAGCGTCGTTGATCCCCTCGGCACCGGTGCATAGTCGGGAAACACGCCAAACACGCGCCCAACATTTGTACACGGTTGACATTAGTCACGTGAGAACGGGTCGTTTTTACGACTCGTTCTTGAGTTCAACAGCTCGGATGTGGAACGATTTACCAGCCTCTGTGTTTCCTCCCTCCTACAACATGGGTCTCTTCAAGACCCATGTTCACTCCTTCCTTTTCTCAAAAAGACCCTCCACACAGCGTCCTCAAAGATGACATAGGCCCTGAGGGAAATTATTTTCCTTAGGGCCTCCTGTGTGGAGTTAATGTAATAAAAAATATATATATTTGCGGCACGTTCCAGAGTGAAAAATACTCTCAGTATCGCCATAGTGTAAGTAAGACCACCATTCAGAATTGAAACATTGCTTGAAATGGCGTAAGCTGTGTTTGTTGACTACATCTGAATAGCCAGGTACTTTCCCACCTTCCTCTTTCCTATCTCCTTCCCCTCCCCACTATCTTCAGCCTCGTAACATACCCCAATTGTGGATGCCATAGTCTCACTGGCTCCAGACGGGAGCAGCTGAGACTCTTTACTATAAAAAACAAATAAAATTACTTAACATGAAATATATTTTACTTTTTATTTACCTACTATTAAACATTTTCGGTAGCATATCTCTTTTGTGTTTGAATATCTTGTACAAACTGACTGCGATTGAACGTGCAAAAACAACACGAAAGTTTCAACATTATAGTGCGTGATAATTTTTCTCACAACAAGGCAGCACGAACACTTTTACTTACATTTTAAACTCATCATATCTTTCTAATGAATTGTCCGATTTTAATAATTCAAAAAGTTGAAAACAGATATTGAAACAATATTGAATATGAAGTAATTTATTTTGATAAGGATTAATACCAAGATACAAATAAAGAGCTTTTTCTAGCGGCGACATTAAAATTAAATTTTTAAAATAAAATAACACTTATTGTGGCATAACTATAATAGTTAGACATACGCTGTCGCGACCTTTTTTGTAAATAATGATGTGTTCTGCAAAGTCGTAGTATATTGTTTTATTCTATCTATAATAGTTTTCGCAGCGCACGCGATGTAAAGAATATTTTAGGCATTTTTTTTACACCTTGGGTTACATTATTGAAGTTTTAGTAAGTATCCCTATTTTTTTTTAAAATATTATTTAGCCTATGTCACCCGAAGATAGTGTAACTTCCTAACAATGAAAGAATTTTTCAAATCGGTTCAGTAGTTTCGGAGCCTATTCAATGCAAACAAACACACAAAGAATCAAATCTTTCCTCTTTATATTTTAGTGTGCTGAATTATGAGTTGGTTTATTTCTGAGTTGACATGGAATCTTTCGGAACATCGCCTTGCACCGAAATGGGAGGGATGGATTCACACGTCCGTCACTCCTAGACACACTGACGCCCAGATTCCTACCCACACTTACTACCCCATTACTTCCCTGAACATCCTCTTCTTCCTTTCGTAAAAATACGCTCCACACTGCATCCCTAAAGATGACATAGGCCTTGAGGGGATTTATTTTCTTCAGGGCTTCCTGTGTGTAAGAAAAAAATGTCTCCCTCAACCAGTCTCTCCCGATCCGGTCCGTAACGCAGTAGGTGGGCAAACCCGTTCGCCGCAAAGACCTAGACAAAACTCATGATGACGTATGACGAGTTGGTTATCCAATAAATGGTTCCCGGGGCGGCGGTACACATACCTGGCTCCCAAACTATAAGTCTAGGTTAAATGGTTCGCTACCTTTAGTGACTAAGCCGGGGTGCCCGGGTTCATGGGCTGAGGTTTGTACGGGTTTTGGCGGCGGACGCGTCTGCCCACTATCTGCATGCCAATCCGGATAGGGAGAGAATGGTTGAGGGGGTCCCTTCGACTTGTTCAGTCGTACTCTATCGGAACTTGCCATGCACCGCAATGGGAGGGATGGATTCATACGTCCGTCACTCCTGGACACACTGATCCCCAGATTCCTACCCACACATACTACCCTTGTCCTCCCCAGAACTTCTTCTCCTTCTTTTCCTAAAAATACCTTCCACACAGCGTCCCCAAAGATTACATAGGCCCTGAAGGGAATTATTTTCCTCAGGGCCTCCTTCCTGTGTGAAGCTAATGAAAAAAAATGTCCCTCTACCAGTCTCTCCTGATCCGGCTTGCCTCGCAGTAGGTGAGCAAACGCGTTCGCCGCACGGACCTAGACAAATCTCACTCCTTAACGAACCACTTGGAGTGACATATGATAGAGGTGTTGATTAACCAAAAAATGGTTCCCGGGGCGGTGGTAACCATACCCGCCTCCCAAAATTTAGGTATACCTTAAATGGTTCGCTATGTTTGGTGACTAAGCCGGGGTGCTCAGGTTCATGGGGTAAGGTTTGTGCGGGTCTTAGAAACGGAAACGAAAACATAAACAAAATCGAAATCCTAATCGTAATCGTAATCGAAATCAAAATCAAAATCAAATAGGTAGGTAGGTACCTATGGTCTGGAATTTTAACATGAAAAATTATTACAATTTGGAAGGTGGGTGTGGTACCGCCGCCCCGGGAACCATTTATAGGAATTATAGGAACAAATGCAGCATAATAATAATAAGAATATGCATAATATGAAAAGCTGCATTTACAATTATTATGTTGTTTACAGATTCTCTACATTTTTATTGTTTCATTGGAAATAAGGTTGCTTCCTGTAGTGACGACCGGCGTAGTCTAGAGGTAATGTTCTTGACTCGTACACTGAAGATCGCGTGATCTATCACAATTTATTCATTTAAAATAATATACGTTCCAGAGTGAAAAATACTCTCAGTATCGCCCTCGTGTAAGACCACCATTCAGAATTGAAACATTGTTTGAAATGGCGTTAGCCGTGTTTATTGACTAGATCTGAATAGCCAGGTACTTTCCTACCTTCCTCTTTCCTTTCTCCTTCCCCTCCCCACTATATTCAGCCTCATAACATACAATTGGGGATGCCATAGTTTCACTGGCTCCTGACGGGAGCAGCTGAGTCTCTTTACTATAAAAAATTAATAAAATTACTTAACATGAAATATATTTTACTTTTAATTTACCTACCATTAAACATTTTCGGTAGCACATCTCTTTTGTATTTGAATATCTTGTACAAACTGACTGCGATTGAACGTGCAAAAACAACACGAAAGTTTCAACATTATAGTGCGTGATAATTTTTCTCACAACAAGGCAGCACGAACACTTTTACTTACATTTTAAACTCATCATATCTTTCTAATGAATTGTCCGATTTTAATAATTCAAAAAGTTGAATACAGATATTGAAACAATATTGAATATGAAGTAATTTATTTTGATAAGGATTAATACCAAGATACAAATAAAGAGCTTTTTCTAGCGGCGACATTAAAATTAAATTTTTAAAATAAAATAACACTTATTGTGGCATAACTATAATAGTTAGACATATGCTGTCGCGACCTTTTTTGTAAATAATGATGTGTTCTGCAAAGTCGTAGTACATTTTTTTATTTTATCTATAATAGTTTTCGCAGCGCACGCGATGTAAAGAATATTTTAGGCATTTTTTTTACACCTTGGGTTACATTATTGAAGTTTTAGTAAGTATCCCTATTTTATTTGAAAATATTATTTAGCCTAAGTCACCCGAAGATAGTGTAGCTTCCTAACAATGAAAGAATTTTTCAAATCGGTTCAGTAGTTTCGGAGCCTATTCAATGCAAACAAACACACAAAGAATCAAATCTTTCCTCTTTATATTTTAGTGTGCTAGATTAGATGTTCTTCAGCCGTACTTTCTCGCCTTTCGGAACGTTAATTATGAATTATGAGTTGGTTTATTTCTGAGTTGACATGGAATCTTTCGGAACATCGCCTTGCACCGAAATGGGAGGGATGGATTCACACGTCCGTCACTCCTAGACACACTGACGCCCAGATTCCTACCCACACTTACTACCCCATTACTTCCCTGAACATCCTCTTCTTCCTTTCGTAAAAATACGCTCCACACTGCATCCCTAAAGATGACATAGGCCTTGAGGGGATTTATTTTCTTCAGGGCTTCCTGTGTGTAAGAAAAAAATGTCTCCCTCAACCAGTCTCTCCCGATCCGGTCCGTAACGCAGTAGGTGGGCAAACCCGTTCGCCGCAAAGACCTAGACAAAACTCATGATGACGTATGACTAGTTGGTTATCCAATAAATGGTTCCCGGGGCGGCGGTACACATACCTGGCTCCCAAACTATAAGTCTAGGTTAAATGGTTCGCTACCTTTAGTGACTAAGCCGGGGTGCCCGGGTTCATGGGCTGAGGTTTGTACGGGTTTTGGCGGCGGACGCGTCGGCCCACTATCTGCATGCCAATCCGGATAGGGAGAGAATGGTTGAGGGGGTCCCTTCGACTTCTTGAGCCGTACTATATCGGAACTTGCCATGCACCGCAATGGGAGGGATGGATTCATACGTCCGTCACTCCTGGACACACTGATCCCCAGATTCCTACCCACACATACTACCCTTTTCCTCCCCAGAACTTCCTCTCCTTCTTTTCCTAAAAATACCTTCCACACAGCGTCCCCAAAGATTACATAGGCCCTGAAGGGAATTATTTTCCTCAGGGCCTCCTTCCTGTGTGAAGCTAATGAAAAAAAAAATGTCCCTCTACCAGTCTCTTCTGATCCGGCTTGCCTCGCAGTAGGTGAGCAAACGCGTTCGCCGCACGGACCTAGACAAATCTCACTCCTTAACGAACCACTTGGAGTGACATATGACAGAGGTGTTGATTAGCCAAAAAATGGTTTCCGGGGCGGTGGTAACCATACCCGCCTCCCAAAATTTAGGTATACCTTAAATGGTTCGCTATGTTTGGTGACTTAGCCGGGGTGCTCAGGTTCATGGGGTGAGGTTTGTGCGGGTCTTAGAAACGGAAACGAAAACAAAAACAAAATCGAAATCGAAATCGTAATCGTAATCGAAATCGAAATCAAAATCAAAATCAAAATCAAAATTAAAATCAAAATCGAAATCAAAATCAAAATTCAAAAGTCAAAGATAAAATCAAAATCAAAATCAAAAACCAAAATCAAAATGAAAATCAAAAGTCAAAATCGAAATCGAAGTCAAAATCAAAATCAAAATCAAAAGTCAAAATCAAAAGTAAAAATCAAAATCGAAATCAAAATCAAAGTCAAAATTAAAACCAAAATTAAAAATCAAAATCAAAACCAAAATCAAAATAAAAAAAAAAATCAAAATCAAAATTAAATCTAATATAAAAAAACATTAGAATTGAAATAAGAACGTAAAGGTATAATATTATAATTTTATAAAACACATACAGCAAAATGCATTACTCAAAACAAAAGATACAGTATAAGTTAGGTTATGCAGAATGTATAAAAATATGTATTCTTCAGAACCGTTTTAAAAATTTATCTGAAGTATTAGATATATTTTTCCACCAAGTGCCGTTGTATTACGTTTTACAACTTCCATATCGGCTCAACCAATGAACAGTAAAACCAGATATAGGTAAATGTTTTTTATGACCAATCAGAAGGTTTCGTTCATAACGCCATCTTGAACGCCATTCTGATTGGTCATGGTCAGATCAACAATTTTATAGTAAAAGCACATATAGGTACATAAGATATACGATTATGTGGATCAACAACGCATGGTAATTTGGGCGGATCATCAACGCATGGTGATTTGGGCGGATCAACAGTTACGAAGCGTATGATTTCCATACAAATATCGAAAATTATATGTGTAGTATTTCGTTTACTTTTACTGGGAAACTGGCAACCTTGCTATTTAATGTAACGTTGTTGCAAATTCATACAGAAGTAATCCATTAAAGCCAAGTTATTCGGTGTTAAAGGTGGATCAACACTGTCAAATAACTTCTTACTGGATCAGCATATTACGAGAAGAGGTCAATATATATATATATATATATATATATATATATATATATCCTGCTACATTTGTTACGTCCACCCCCTAAAATCTCTATAGCATTGTTGCGTCCACCGACTTACGGCGTCCGATATACGGACGCAACAATGTTTTGACCTCAAAATTGGCCAGATTGATGCTTACCCCATGTAGAATCATTTGGCAAAAATTGTCATGGAAGCAAAAAATCTCTCAGAATGTCTGAAAGCGAATATTGAACGTTTGACGATTCACCGCCAGGTTTGCTACACGAAGTATATTTTGAGTAGTGTATATTTTCATAAATATTGCCGGTCCTTCTGCGTCCACGCAGATATACTATTTTTAAGACATAATGACGGTAGTGCTGCATCTACATAGTTAGTCATTCTTGCGTCCACGCAGATATACTATTTTTAAGACATAATGACGGTAGTGCTGCATCTACACAGTTAGTCATTCTTGCGTCCACGCAGATATACTATTTTTAAGACATAATGACGGTAGTGCTGCATCCACACAGTTGGTCCTTATTGCTTCCACGCAGCAACATTATTTTAAAGACATAACGACGGTCGTGCTGCGTCTACACAGTTGGTCTTTATTGCGTCCACGCAGCAATATTATTTTGAAGACATATCAACGGCCGTGCTGCATCTATACAGTTGGTCCTTATTGCGTCCACGCAGCAACATTATTTTTAAGACATAACGATGGTTAAACGACTTAAAAATAATATTGCTGCGTGGACGCAAGAAGGACCAACTGTGTAGACGCAGCATGACCGTCGTTATGTCTTAAAAATAATATTGCTGCGTGATAATAGCGTGATAATAGCGTGATAATAGCGTGATAATGGCGTGATAATTGCTTGGACGCAAGAAAGACCAACTGTGTAGACGCAGCACGACCGTCGTTATGTCTTAAAAATAATATTGCTGAGTGAACGTAAGAAGGACCAACTGTGTAGACGCATCGCCGTCTTTATAATAATAATAAAGAATGTATGCAGGGGTAGTGCAATGCAATACATTCCATATTTTGAAATAACAAAAGAAATTAGATAAATAATAAGTTAAGGTCAAAAGTAAATAACATTAAAACGAATGAGCATGAAAAACATAAGAAATATAACTGAAAAAATAATAAACAATAAAATGAATTCATGTAACTGTTTACGGAATGGTATTTCCTCGTCGTTTCTCGTCTCCAGAGGGCCATCAGGGGGACTCAAAGATATTGAAATATAAGGAGATGTGCTATCCGCCGTTTTTACTAGGTGAGACTGCGATTCCGGGTGTCGCCGGTATTGTTTATCAATTAACGAATAAACTAAACGAACGAATGATTAACGAATTGACTAAATGAACGCTAAACTAAATGAACAAATTCTTTCCGTATTCAAACTGTATTGTCAACCAATAATAATGCACACCTTCAAAAAATCAAGAAAATGAAATAATTCTTTTTGTATGCAAACTACGCGCATTAGGCCGTAGTTCGGCGACAGTCGCGCGGACATAATAGCATATCTCTTTTGTATTTGAATATCTTTGGGGGGACTCCATCCAGGCAGTCATGGCGGTGATGATCGCATTCTTCTATTGGCGTAGTCTTCGCCATAAACTTCCCATGCGGTGGCAGAGAAGTGCTCGGAAAGTATGCACTCGTCCCTCCAGGAACAGTATCTCGGTAGGCGGAAAAGTTGACGATATGTGTTATTGTAAGCAACTTTTTACTTATGCCATTGGGATGCAGTGTAGTAAACCCACAGTTCTGGTGTGTACAGCGAGTACCCGTGAACATCAGAAAACAAGGTTCTTTCTGCCTTCTAGCGCCTATATAAGGTTGTTAAAAAAAACCATAGATAATGATAAAATTGGAATCCACAGTACCTACCTATTCGCGATTGTTATTAAAATATTACATACAGGGCCCGCAGATACTTTAAAAGTATACAACTGCTAACCCTGTACAAATCGCAAGTACGCCCTACGATTGAATTTGGCAGCCACCTCTAGTCTGGAGACCAAAAAATACCTAAAAAACCTCGACTCTGTACAGAAACGGGCGGTACGTTTGATAAATTCTCCTAACTTAACAAACAGATTGTAATTTTTAGAGCACAGGCGGCAGGTAGGAATGCTGCCCTTGTTCTACCGGTATTACATTGGAAGATACTTCAAGGAACTAGCGTCATTGATCCCCTCAGCACCGACGCATAGTCAGGAAACACGCCAAACATGCGCCCAATATATGTATACGGTTGACATTTGTCACATGAGAACGGATCGTTTCTACGACTCGTTCTTAAGTTCAACAGCTCAGCTGTGGAACGATTTTCCAGCCTCTGTGTTTCCTCCCTCCTACAACATTGGTCTCTTCAAGACCCATGTTTACTCCTTCCTGTCCTCAAATAGACCCTCGACACAGCATCTTCAAAGATGATACAATGTGGAGTTAAATGTTAAAAAAGTGCCGTTTTTTTAAAAAATCACCTCAAGGGCGCTATACAAACTTAAAATATTATTCTAAAATCCTACTTCGAACTACAAAACTTGACAAATAATCAAAAACAACTTATGGCTAAAAATTGCATCCACGGGTTCTTCGATCGCTGATACGAAAATATATGTACATTGAATTGACCAATGAACGCGATTCTACCTATTGATACTACTTTTAGTGCATAACGACGCAAGAGTGCTTGAAAATGCTCTTTATTCAGAGGGACGTTTTACGCCGAATATTTGACTGTGGAATGGAAAGTTATAAAAAAAAACAAAAATTTTAATTACACTGCATATGTTTATTATCTATATCTATTATATATATATATACACAATTCGGTTAAATAACTACTAAAAATATTTTTAATATTCTTTACCTGGCATGTTTGAATCGTCATCAGTCATCACTATCATCATCACCAGCATCATCTATACTATCATCAAGATCATCATCATTATCATCACTACCATCATCATCAGCCTGAGTACTTGGATAAACTCCACGTACTGTACGTAAACGGCTGTAATATAATGTAATTAATGTAATGGTCTCATAGAAATCGTTGTGTCTCCCTTACTATCGTAGTAAGAAGTATGATTTGAATGGTATTGAAATAAGAAAACAACAATCATGCTATTTTATATTAAAATCTAAAAGTTTACTACAGAAAAATTAAAATATACCTAGTATGAAATAAAAGTTTCCGAATATAATTTCAGAAAAAAATTATTAAACTTTATGAATTTTTAATGATTGTCTTTTTTACATGAAACGAAAAAAAGTGAGATAACAATAACGTTTATAATAATACATGTAGATTTGTCTTACAAAAATGTATTTATTTCGTTTTTTTAAGTAATTTTAGATACAAAAAGCGCAAGGTGAGCCATTTTTAAGACTTGTTTATCCTTGAATTAAAAAAATATATGCTTTAAAAATTATATGTGTCTTAATAATAAAATAAGGAAGCGTATTTTATCTCCTTTCGTAACCAGTTTTTCCTTTTAGTATACCTATGTTCAGAAATGTTCCATTTCGACCGGTCAGTGGTTGGAGTGGGTGTGTTCGATTCTTCGGCTGGCTAAATCCTCCATCACAACACAAGCAACATTTTCGGCTTTCTGTGGTGGTAGTAGGATTTTTCGAACATTGTTGGAATGTTTGTCTGGAATTAGTGGAATGTTGGTCTTTCTTTAAAAAAAATACAAATGGATTTTATCGTGACGCGGAAAGTTATTTGACCTTCTGGCAAGATACATCATACATCCTTCCTACAACATGGGTCTCTTCAAGACCAATGTTCACTCCTTCCTATCCTCAAAAAGACCCTCCACACAGCATCCCAGATGACATAGGCCCTGAGGGAAATTATTTTCCTCAGGGCCTCCTGTGTGGAGTAAATTTAAACAAAAAAAAAAGATACGCCCGGGGGCTTAGGGGTATTAATTTAAAAGTGCACAATACCGATAGAATTTTAATTAAGTAACTAATATTTTAATAAAACTAATTAAAATGTACACATCTAATAAAATATGTTCGTTTTTTTTCAGTAAGTTGAAAAAGTAAGGTAGGCCATTTAAAAAAAAAATTATGTTGACATTAAAAAAAATTATATTTAAGAAATTATATGTGTAGTACCTACTAATAATATCACATTTTAAAAATAGTTTTAGTTTTTGGATACGTTCAGAAATATTCCATTTATTTGTATGTTATCACAAAGAGGATAATTCTGACTAAATACCTATGCCCGAGACGTGAGGGGTTAATTACTTTAAAAGTACAACAAAGTGGCAAAATTTAAAAAGTGATAATGTTCAAATAATAGCCCGGCGGTGCCCGAGCTACGGATATATCTAATGAATCTGAAATTTTTAGAAATCAAGATCAATTTTTTTTTTGTATTTAATTGATATACGCTTTTACTCATCAATACGACTAATGATTTTATAAATATAATATGAAAAAAATAAGTTAAATACTTAAACACGATGATTCTATACAACAAGTACTTTGGAAGATTGAGTTATTTTTTTAATGTCATGTATATTATCGAAGCTTCTGACTCACACAATGTTGTCATTTTTTGTCTCATCTGTTTTTAAATTATAATAATTATCATTATAATCTCTGATTTTTTTTTAATTTTTGAGACAATACATATAATAGTTACATAAAATAATGAAAAGTGAATAGAAAAAGCTTAAAATGATAAACGTATGAGCAAAAAAATCCCACAAAGGCAATGCCTGTACGTGGGTATAATATTGATTTTTTACTTTTAGTTTTATTTCTATGGTTATGGTGAATAGTCAAAGTATATATAAATTAGGGATTTAAAAAGAGCTGAATAAATGCATTTAAAAGGTACTTTGTCCTTTTATATTCATTTTGTATAAAAAACACTTTCAAATATTTTTCAGTATACATAATCTGATAAATTTAATTATTCTCGATTTATGGTTTCATTCGGTCGAGGCTATTGACTTCCGATGAGTTCGACGTCATTAGTATTGTCACTTTCTGTTACTTGTTACTGTTTTTGTTTGTTTATTGTATCGAAATGGGGTATTTGGCCCCACTGTGCGACGATCGTGCTGCATCTACACGGTAAAATTTTCACAATCACAGTCATATCTTCACAGTCTGCTGTAAAGCTTTGCAATGTGTAAAAAACACCAAATATCTAGGTGTTATTATAGACAATCATCTTAAGTGGAAATATCATATCAACAACTTTTCAATAAGGGTAAGAAAATTGATTCACATATCTATTCTTGCATTACGAAATATAATTAAACAACAGGCCTAAGGAAAATATATTCCGGATTGTGCAATCCCATCTTAACGTATGGTTGTATTGGTTGGGGTCAGGTAGAACAATTTTAGGTCTGCTTATGAAGGGCCAGAAATCCATAAATATAGTCATTATATCGCGTTTATTGGTCAAAACATTGCACATATAATTTCGTATCAGTGATCAATGAACCGGTGGCGGTGGATGCAATTTTTAGCCATGCATTGTTTTAAATTGTTTGTCTAATTTCTAGTTTTTCTAGATATTAGAAATATATTATAAGTTTGTACAGCGCCCTTGAGGTGATTTTTCACAAAAACCACGCTTGATAAATCAAATTATTATTTTGCGTACAGGTTCTCTAGCAATCAGCTGTACAAAAAATTGAATGTAAAAAGGGTTATTATCCGCGTACACAAAAAATCTAGAAAATATTAATAAAATTGATCATAAATATATCACAATAAGTCACACCAGAAAGGATGTCGTAGTCCCAGGGTGAAATACGCAAAGTATCAAAAGACATGTGGTAAAAATCAATCGTGTTAATAGTAACCAAGAGATTTCAAGCTTTGATTTCCCCCAAGGTACAGTGCTTTGACCAATTCTATTTACCATATACGTAAACGATATATTTTTTCAACCTTTAAATGGTCAAAATACATGATACGCCGATGATACAGTATTAATAATAACTGAAAAGACTTAAGAAAATGTAGAATTAAAGGCCATAGAAGACATCAACACGCTTAAGAACATTTTTGACACTAATTTACTATTACTAAATAGTGAAAAGAAATTTGTAATTCCATTTGCAATCCATCCAAACGATGCTCCTAAAAATTTTAACATTTTCATACATGATAATACTAAAATTCACAGCCAACAATGCAAATCAAACTGTACAATACTAAAAACAACAAATAAAATTAAATATCGAGGAGTAATATTTGATAAAAATCTGAAATAAAAATCTCAATAAAAATCCGGGCTAGTTTAAACAAGTTGATTTTTGAACTTTTGTGTAAAAACTGTGTTTCTTTTGTTGTTTTTTTTTCTAAAAAACAGTGTCTAAACGTTTCTTTTTTGTGCTGTAAACATTACCATTCGACGCGGATTAAAAATCCGCGTCTAGTGATACCCTGCTTGCCAGGTTCAGTATTGTTTGTCTGAGTTTTATTTGACTTTTTCATCTGTAATTGACACCGTTTTGATTTTTCAACATTTACACCATTTGTGCACGTCTGTCTGTAACTTTGAAGTTAATATATCCATTGTTGGCAAATCTCAAAAATACAAAAATTATATAGGTATCTACTATCTACACGCGAATGGCCACGAGGACGCAATATTATCGTCGTTATGACTGTAGACCAAGAGCTACTTTACACTTTCAAAAATAAAGGAGCTGATGACGTGCAGTGTGCACGGCTGATGTCTGCTTGGTGATAGTTGTTGTACGTATACTATGACTCATATACAGTCATAACGACGATAGTATTGCGTCCTCGTGGCCATTCGCGAGTAGATAGTAGATACCTATAATATTATTGCTATGTATTGTTTGAGCCCTTGATGAATGAAATCGCCAGATTTGGCAACAATGTGTATATTTACAACGACGCCAAACGCCATTCAGAACTAACTGCGCGCCCAGTAGGTTCTTATAAGATTTTTTTAGAGCCGGCGGTAAATTAGTGTCCCGGCCTAAAAATGTTTAACCGCACACTATAAGGGCGCGAACCGGTGCGTTATGAAACGATTCATTTTGAATAAGGGCAAACAAAACTGTCACACTCCTGCGCCCAGTAGGTACGTGTGTAATAGTGTGTATACAAAATATTCATTCAAACTTCTAACAATATTTATTATTAAGAGACAGTTTGTTGTAAGTTTCTGAGGTGAGGTGACCTTGCGCCCTTTCGCTTTGTTTACGTTGTGACGTCCGTGAAACGTGGAATAATGAACAACAGAAGTCGACGCATTGTAAACCTAGCTCTGAATAAAGGTAAGTTACTTTTTTGTAGTGTGCCCACTTGCAAAGTAAAAAGACAGTTATTCACATGCGAGTCTTTCTTCAGATTTCTCGGCTTTTAAAAGTTTTTTTTATCCTTACAGCATAATATGTAAAATTTGCCTAGTACTAATTTTTTGTCCTAACACTAGGAGACACTCTATATTATCAGTATGATACGTACTTTAATTAGTTTTTAATATATTTATTTATTAGCGCCCTTTTTCGGGGATTTTACATTAAATTGAACCATTTAAGATTCGCATAATTTGAAATTTTACTCATAAAATAAAATAAAAAGAATAATATTATTTTTGCAACCATAATGAACCATTTAAAATTGAACAATTTTAAGATTCGCAAAAAATTACGCGTATATTACAATAATAACTTTTTGAAAAATGAGAATTTATCACCAAGTTTCAAATATAATTTTTTTTTTTTAACTTTATTAGTAAAATCTCAAATTATAATATTTAATTAAATGGAAACAAAATTAGCGAAACTAAATCAAAATCTGAAAACAGAGAAATCAGAAAAAGATATTGGTTCTACTGGGACCACGGAATATATTAAAATACACTTGTTTCTCGATTATGAACTCAGGTTTCTTTTCCACATAACTGTAAAATAATAGAAAAATATTATATTTAATTAAATGAAGACAATATTAGCGAAACTCAATCAAAATCTGAAAACAGAAAAATCAGAAAAATATATTGGTTTTACTGGGACCAGTTGAACCAATATCTTTTTCTGATTTTTCTGTTTTCAGATTTTGATTGAGTTTCGCTAATATTGTCTTCATTTAATTAAATAAAATATTTTTCTATTATTTTACAGTTATGTCGAAAAGAAACCTGAGTTCATAATCGAGAAATAAGTGTATTTTAATATATTCCGTGGAGCATAATATTAATCACCACTGTCATTAAGGACGCCATTTGTTGTAATAATTATTAGCTCATTAAACTTAATTCACGTTAGTACGTAACATGCACTAATTGTAATTATTTTTACAGGAAAAGATGATAAAAATGATACTTTTGGCAAAAAAGATCACTCCTTACCCAATAATGTAAGTATATTTTTGTACCTTTTAGGTAACATAATTATTTATTTTTTTGCAAAACACGAATCATTGTTTCAATAAATTATTTAATCACATGATCTAGATCCCAGAGAATGTAGATAAAGCTTATTTTTAACGTTGTGTCATAGGTTTTAGGTATGTATATACGTATCTTTGCACAAAGGGGTATTTCCATAAATAAAGGATTCTTTTAAAAAAGTGCGGAATATTTAAAGATAATTTTTCTGGTTTTAATCATCCTACTAAAAATATTTATTTTTTATGTTTTCATTTAATATTATTGCTTTCAACACTTTCGGGCCTGACCGGGGGACCTATACTAACGAGAGTTTTAAGTTATTTTTTACAACACATAATCGATAATTTAGGTATTCCTTGAAAAAATATTCAGTTATCGATCTGCATTTAAAAAATGTATATTGCATTACTATTTTTTTAAATATTAAAAAATTCCGACGAAGTATTCGTACATCTCGTCCCACCTCGTCTCTGTTGGACGGCTATGTTACCCCGTTCCTTAGTTTTTTAAATAATACAATTTTAATAAAACCAAAGAAAATAAAAATAAGGCACCGCAGGCGAAGCAATAAATGCTATCGATTTTTTTCATTCTGAAATATTAAAGAACGACTAAAAAGTATTTGCAATATTGGCGGCTGATTCAAAATAGACCTAAAAAACTAAAATTAGAAGCTGACCTCATCTCAAACATAGCCCCAATGTTAAAAAATTTAAAACGATCTAAAACTTACAAAATTAAAACGGCCCGTGGTTGGCAAATCGGATTGTGACGTCACAAGCGTCGCTCAGCTGGGCCAGCATAAATAAACATTGTCAGTCCACGTCCAGTCAGCGTCCACGCTCATGACGTCAGCCCCGCCCCAAAATATCGTTTTAGTGGTAATTTAAAAACGGGAAACTTTGACTCGCTGTAGAAAATTTGTTCGTCAACATAAAAATAAAATAAAAATGCTGTAATCATCGTAATTTTATGATTAATTATTTTAAGCAATAAAAAAATGTGGAAATGCCCTATTAATAATTAAAAACATAGTTTTATGAATAAACCGTAATCTGTACACCTACCTAACTTAATGTAACCTTGTTTCATGTTTCACAGAAATCCTGGGAATCTTTTACGGGCGATGAATGCTCCGATTATGTACCATCTTCAGAGCAAAGTGGATCTTCATTTATTTTCTCAGAGGATGATTACACTATGCCACTACAAACTGTTGGTTGTTCAACAGTGCCGACCGATGACCACGCCGCCTCCGTCGCGAATCAAAAACATGGTGATGATCTTTCTTTTGTACCCCCGTGCCATGATGTAATTACACTGATGCCACTACAAACTGTTGGCTGTACAACAGTGCCGGCCGATGACCACGCGGACACGAATAAAAAACATGGTGATGGTCTCTCTATGGGTAGCACAATAGTGCCAGTCAATGACCATGTTGACATGCTCCCTTACCGTATACCCAGGAGCCAAGAAATTAATACATCAATGCCACCACAGATTATTGATTGCTCGACAATGCCAGCTGATGACCGTTCACGTGGATCCAGTGACACTAAATTACCCACGTCGAAACCATGTCGCTCCAAAGATTATTGTTTTTACTGCGAAACTGCAGTACTCAATTTCGCTAGACATATCATTCGACAACATTTCCTTGAGGTCGAGGTGCAAAAAATGTTATCACTCCCAAAAAAAAGCAAGGCGAGAAAAAATATTATTACTGAGTTAAGGAAGAAAGGAAATTATATCACTAATACGGTCAGATGTGAGAAACCGATGAGGAAACAAAAAATGTATGAGGCAACTGACTATTTGCCGTGTACGAATTGTTTGGGATTTTACAAGAGAAAACAGCTATGGAAGCATAAAAAAAAATGCAATCCAGAGTCATCTGTCTCTCACATACAAGTAGATGCACAAAACTTTATGTGCTCCAACAATGTTGATAAAAGACTAGAGAGAGACGTTTTTTCTAGAATGAGAGCTGACAAAATCTCTTTTATAGTCAAACAGGACACGTTGATTTGTGCATTTGGTGCCAACTATTTGAAAATCCATCGCGAGGAACATTTCATTAATGTTGCTTCAAGAAAGATGAGGGAGTTAGCTAAGCTGCTTATCGAAATAAGAAAGCTTAAACCTGAGGTTAAAAATTTATTTGATGCACTAAGACCACAAAACTATGACGTAATAGTGGAAGCAACAAAAATTGTTGCCAAGTACGACGAATCAAAAGATCGGTATGCATCTCCTACATATGCGATGAATATTAGCACTTCCTTGAAACAATGTTGTCACTTGGCAGTTATGAACGTGCTAAAATCAGAACCTAGCGTAAAATCCGCAGATATCCAAGTAGATTTGAAGACTCTTGTACAGCTGATTGAAGCCAATTGGCGATTCGACGTTTCGAGTAATGCTGCTGATGACCTGAACATTACAAAGTGGAACAAAATTACAATTGTGCCACTGGCGAGCGATCTAAAATTATTAAAAGATCATTTATGTTCAAAAGCCAAAGGTGCAGCAGTAATATTGATGCAAGATGAAAATCTTCACGTTACTGCATATAACGACTTGTTGGATACTGTTTTTTGCCGTATACTGCTATTGAACAGAAGACGTCCTGGAGAACTACAGAGATTTATGCTCAGTACTTATCAAGAGAATGAATCTAAAGGGAACAATTACGAAGAGTTTGATCGTACTCTTAGCGCCACCGAAAAGATTTTAGTTCAAAACTTCAAACGTTTAGTAATACGTGGGAAAAGAGGTAGAGGAGTTCCTGTATTGTTCAGTCCGGACGTGCAAAGTGACTTACAGCTTTTGATTTCTATTAGACATAAATACATAGATGATTGTAATAACTTCTTATTCGCCAGACCGGGATGTACAACCCCCATATACGGATATAAAACATTGTGTAAATATGCCAGATTATGTGGAGCAAAAAATCCACACGCTATATCTTCAACTAAATTGCGAAAGCATCTGGCTACATTGACCCAATTATTCAATATGACAGAAAACGATATTGAACAGCTGTCCAACTTTATGGGTCACACAAGCGGGGTACACCGACAAAACTATAGGTTACCTGACGACGTATATCAGACGGCAAAAATTTCAAAATTGTTGATATTAATGGAAGATGGGAAGGCCGATGCCTTTAAAGGCAAAACTTTGGATGAAATTAATATAAACATGGAAGAAGAACTACAAGGAGAAACATTAGAAAACGAAGACATCATAGAATGTGAGGAATTGCTTACAATCGTAGACGATTTTACACCAACTCAAATTTTAACCCAAACCCAAAACTCGCTACCAATGAGATCTAACCGTGTCATTACGACTGAAAAACTTGGATTGAAAAGAAATCTAGTACCCTGGACTTCAGAGCAAAAAAAGGTTGTTCTAAAATATTTTTATAAGCATATAAAAACAATGAAACCTCCAAAGAGACACGAATGCGACACGTTAAAACAAGAACATCCAGAACTATTACAAAACAAAGATTGGCTAAAAATAAAAGTTTTTATCCAAAATACTTACAATAAAAAGTAAAATATTTCTTTTTTTTAACAATCACAACACCTAAACCAAAGTAAAAGAAAATTAAGATAGCAAAGTGATTTATTTAAAGCTGCTGTAAACAAATAATTTTAAGAAAATCTACTAACGTAACCTAGTTATAAGTATGATAAAATATTATTCTATGTTTACCTATATCGAGTTTTCTATATGTATCCGTTTGATACTTAATAAAAACAAAAACGATACTCACCTGTTTAAAAAATATCACTCTTATGTTTCGGTTTTAAAACTGTTTTATTTTATTAAAACAACGTAATTTTTTTTATTTTAATTTAATATGTTGCCACAAAGTAATTTTACACTATTCGAAGCAGTGTTTTATTTTAGTTTTCAATGTGGTTTTAGAGATACTTTGTTATTAATTGCTTACTAAATTATTACTATTATGTAATGAAAAATATTATAACTTAGTTTACACAACTTATATAATTAAAAAATCGACATGTTTCGGTGCCAATATTACCTTCATCAGGAACAATGTTACCTTCATCATTTACTATTATTATTATTTTCATTATACGAGTATGTTGACTTCCTGTGCTTACTGTGTAACAGTGTAACAGACACAAATATATATTTTTTTAACTTTCATTGAAGATTGATTTTGTATTTTTGTTGTGTATCAAAATTTGTTATTATTTTTATCAAACGTAGATTTTTATTGTTTTCTCTGTGTATCGGGAAAAAATCAAATTTTGTACTATTGATTTTGGTTAGTTTTAAAGGGTTATTTTGCGTTTTCGGTGTATACCAGGCCCACATTTATTAATATCGTTGAAAATGGATGTTATTTTTTACGCTGTGTATCAGACACGAATATATTTTATTATTTTCATTGAAGGTTGATTTTGTTTTCGTTATATATCAAAATATATTTGTTATTATTTTCATTGAATGTTGATTTTATTGTTTTATCCGTGTATCGGGCACAAACATTATTTTTAAATATTTTTTGGTTTGATTTATGTTTTCGCTATATACCAGTCACACATTTATTATTTTAATTCAAGGTTGATTTTGTGTTTTCGTTGCATATCAAAATATATTGTTATTATTTTTATTTAATGTTGATTTAATTGTTTTCTCCGTGTATCGAACACAATCATCATTTTTTTGTTTGATTTGGGTATTCGCTGTATAGCAGTCACACATCAATTTATTATTTTCATTGAAGGTTGATTTTGTGATATCAAAATATATATGTCAAAATATATTTGTTATTATTTTCAATGAATGTTGATTTTTTTGTTTACTGCGTGTAAAGGGCACAAACATATATTTTTTAATTATAATAAGAAAAACTTTCTTTTATACTTTTTTGAAGGTTATTCCCATCAGTGAAATATATCATATTAGAATAAGTTAACAAAAATAATCCAAACGAAAATATGAAAGAGAACAAGACACAGAAAAACAGAAAAAAGACAATGGTCGCAACTGGGATGCAATCCTGGGATGCAACTGGGATGCAATCCCAGTTGCGACCATTGTCTTTTTTCTGTTTTTCTGTGTCTTGTTCTCTTTCATATTTTCGTTTGGATTATTATTGTTAACTTATTCTAATATGATATATATTTTTTAGTTTATTTTGGGATTTTGCTGTATACCAGGCACATATTTATTAATTTCATTGAAGACTGATGTTATATTTTCAAGCGGTTTATCAGACACAATTTTTTTTTTCATTGTCTGTTGATACTGCTTTTTATCAGGCACAAACGTATTGTTTTATTATTTTCATTGAAGGTTTATTTTGAATTTTAGCTGTGTATCAAAATATATTTGTTATTATTTTCGTCGAAGGTTGATATTATTTTTTTCGCTGTGTATCAGACACATAAATAGGTACATTTTTATCATTTCATTGAAGTCTGATTTAGTCTTTTCGCCGTGTGTCACACACATACTCGTATATTTTTTTAAATTGTATTCATTGAAGGTTGATCTTGAGTTTTCGCTGTAGGTATATCAGATATCTACATATATATATTTTTTTTTAATTATTGCTACATGAAAAAAAAATTAATATAATAAATGATTACTATTCCCAGTTTGTGTTCGATTTTATAGAAACGTTAATTATTAAATAAAAAGGTTTCACATAACGACTGATTTGTTTTATTTCTATATATACAAAGGTGGGTAACCTTTTTAGCGTCGCGGGCCATTTGGATGTTCATACTGGACCCCGCGGGGGGGGGGGGTAGAACTGGTTTTACTGAAGCTAATAAAAAAATTATTACATAACTGCCTACACTCCTTATTAAATATAGCTACACTCAGAACATGCAAATGAATTTCCTACAATTCTAGCTGCACATATGTAGCCTGCAACCAGAATTTTGTAACTGCACTTTGAACACAAGAAAGTTTCCTTCAAAATGCTTCACCAGATGAAACCACAACTGCAATTTTTCGTTGCATTCTGAACCCAGATATAGTTTTAATTTGTTGTAATTTAGTTGTTGTAATCCTCAAAGTTGAAAAAAAAACTTTTTTATGTTGATGATTCATTTTAATGCTTAATAAATTCCTTCAGGGCCTATGTCGTCTTTAAAGATGCTGTGTGGAGGGTCTTTTGAGGAAAGGAAGGAAAGGAAGTTCTGAGTAGGAAAAGGGTATTAGGGGTGGGTAGGAATCTGGGGGTCAGTGTGTCCAGGAGTGATGGACGTATGAATCCATCCCTCCCATTGCAGTGCAAGGCTATGTTCTGAGAGAGTACGGCTGGAGAAGTCTAAGGGACTCCCTCAACCATTCTCTTCCGATCCGGCATGCCAGATGGTGGGCGGGCGCGTCCACTGCTGGACCTGCACCAACCTCACCCCATAAACCCGGATACCCCGGCTAAGTCACCAAACGTTGCGAACCACTTAACCTAGGCCTACAGTTTGGGAGGCGGGTATGAGTACTACCGCCCCGGGAACCATTTATTCGATAACCAACCCCTCTGCCATAGGTCCCCCTAAGTGGTTCACTACATTTGGTGACTTAGCAGGTGGGCTCAGGTTTATGGGGGGAGGAGTGATTGGCGGCGTATTTTTTTTTTTTTTACATTAACTCCACACAAGAGGCCCTGAGGAAAATAAATTCCTTCAGGGCCTATGTCGTCTTTAAAGATGCTGTGTGGAGGGTCTTTTTGAGGAAAGGAAGGAGTGAACATGGGTCTTGAAGAGACCCATATTGTAGGAGGGATGAAATACAGAACAAGGCAAATCGTTCCACAGCGGAGCTGTCGAACTGTAGAAACGACCTGTTCTCATGGGACTAATGTCAACCGTGTACAAATGTTGGGCGCGTGTTTGGCGTGTTTCCCGACTATGCACCGGTGCCGAGGGGATCAATGACGCTAGTTCCTCAGAACATCGTATGCGGCTGTCTACCAACTGCGTGGCTGGCCGGTTCGAATAGTATTATTTTGACCCATTCATAGCATACCTGTGGTCTGACATTTTAATATGGACAATTATTAATATTTTGGAGGCGGTTATGTGTACCGCCGCCACGGGAATCATTTATTGGATAATCAACACCCCTGCCATAGCCCCCCTCCCAAGTGTTGCGTTACGTTTGGTGATTTAACAGGGGTGCACAGGTTCTTGGAGTGAGGTTTGTTTAGGTCTTGGTTGCGAATGCTTTTCCCCACCTACTGCTTGGAGGTCCATATCGGGAGAGGCTGCTTAAGGCAGACATAATTTAGACCTCTCCAGCCGGACTCTCTCGACCCATCGTAAATAATAATAATTGTAACTAATATTATAACATAAATGGTTCCCGGGGCGGCGGTAAACACATTCACCTCTTAAATCGTAAGTAGATACAACGTATAAATATACTGAACATATAAGTATGTCGTATTTTGCTATTCGTTAGTACCTATTCATTCAGAATTGAAACGTTCCTTGAAATGGCTTTAATGTGTTTGATGACTAGATCTGAATAGCCACTTACATTTACCACATCTCTTTCCCCTCCCCACTATCTCCAGCCTTGCAACGTATTAAAATTGGGGATGTCAGATCCACATCATAATCCACGCACGTGTTTTGTGTCGAAAATACTTCAGTTTGTCTATTTATTTACTGTCTTACAAACAAATATATTTAAGTTTTTTTTTAGATTCTTTTTTTGCTTAGACGTAAAAATTAAATTAGAGTGCATGACGTGAAACCTATCTTAAGAAAACGGTAAGCAGCTTACAAGGAATGTATACCCGGACGCCAAAATAAATAATTTAGTGCGCACGTGAAACCTTTATTAGAAAAGTTGGCAATATGCGGAAGATGTAAAAATAAATGTAAAGTGTAAGGACGTGAAAAATATATTAAAAGCGGTATAAGAAATACAAATAATATTCACTCGGACGCACAAAATACTTTATTCAGTATGGACGTGAAACCTTTATTAGAAGAGTTAGACGCTAAAATTAAATTAGTGTGAAAGGACGTGAAACCTATACTAAAAGAAACCTACAATATACAAAAAATATACACCCGGACGTGAGTATGTACGTGACGCAAGAGGTGTATGAAAGTATAATAAACATCAAATCCTGAATTATTATGAATATTAAAAAATCATGATATTAGCGATAATTGTGAGCATTATAAAAGGCAATCTTCACAAAAAAAATCTGAAAAAAATAACTAGAACTGATGGACGCCCAAAGACGGATTTACGTACGGACGCAAAAAGTGTAGTGGGACCTATATATATATATATATATATATATATCACACCGTCTATTTGGCGACCATCATGGGCAAATATGCATTTAAAGTGGCGACCACCGACATTTGGCGACCGATATACGGTCGCCACTTTATTTTTCGAAATTTTTACACAGTTCATTAATATATGTCGTCACAAGCATCTTGGCGAAATTTGTCCTGGTCGCCAAATTGGGCTTGAAGTGGATGATTTCGAATATTAAAGTTCCGGAGTCTGTCGCTACGCAGCTAGGCGCTAGGTGATATACATGGCCATGTATTCTTCATTTCATTACAACCCTTTAGTGGCGACCGACTATGACGTATTCCACATTTCATTCCTAGCATTTAGTGGCGACCAGAAACGACGTATCCTGCATTTCATAAAGTCCGAAATGGCGACCGCGAAGAACAAGATGTACCTACCTATGTTTCACGTCATTCCTAGCTTTTAGTGGCGATCGGGTATGACGTATACCACATTTCATTCCGAGCATTTAGTGGCGACCGGGTATGACGTATCCCGCATTTCATTCCTAGCCTTTAGTGGCGACCGGTGACGTTGGCAAATTTTGGTGGTGTATTCGGCATTTCGTACTAGCCCAAATTGGCGACGTTGCCGGTTCAAGTCAAATCCCGTACGAGTGTTGAGGTGCACACCCCGGCGGCGTGATTTTGCGACGTTGCCGCACGTATTTGGCCGGTTGCTGCGAATGTTTTGCCTTTTCAAAATTTGTCGCGATCAACCGTATTATCGTATACCGAGCATTGACGTCCATGCGGCTTAGGGTGTATTTGGCGACCGATCATTTTAGTGTCTTATTTACAATACAGTATTGATTACTGTTGATGCATTGAAATGGAACAAAATAATTAAAAGAATATAAGAATAGCCATACCAAGATTACTCTTCGGAGTCACACCAGCCCTCTGACGTAGAATTCAGATATTGTGAGATGTGTGCCTTCAAATAATATTTCATCTTTTCAATCGTTTTACGGTCAAATTTACTTCTATAAAATTCCCTTTTTATTATTTATTGAGTTAGTTATACTACATGAATATAAACTAATAAGCACAATGTATCATTTCATTTAATAAATTTAAATATTTTTAAAGTAAGCATAACATTTATTTTTAAATACATTCATTCTTTCTTCATCCTTAATACTTTCAGGCATTTCATCGTACATCTTTAGTCCTCTATATTAGGCAGTTCTGTGATTTTTATTTCTTCATTTGTGGCAATCGAACTCTGTTTATATTTCTTGTTTCGTAATTATGTACGTCTCTACTAAAACAATTTCATCCTTAAAGTATTTTGGCATTTGGTTTTTCACGAATTTATGCACAAAAATTAACACATTAAATTGTAGTCTCTTTTTTATTAGAATCCAATTTAGCTCATCACGTTTACAGCTCATAGCTCTGTTCTGTATAACTTCTAGTTTGTTCAAATTTCCTTCATTGACCAAATATAACATCTTAGAGCAGTAATCCAAATGTGGAGTAACGATAGTTTTATAAATGAGCTCCGTAGTGTTTCTATTTAATTTATGTCTTAGTCTTCTAAAAAAAATGACCTTTTTTGATACCTTTTTTATCACATATTCAAAATTTGCTATGAAAGTCAGTATTGAATCGAATATTGCACCCAGGTATTTGATTTCATTTAATTTTCCAATCTTTTCACCATTAATTGTCAAATTTAATCCTGTGTTACGCGTTTTATTGCCTATTTCCATATATTTTGTTTTGTTTACGTTCAGTTTCAACTTTTTTAATTTCAGCCATTTGTAATGTAATCTTCACACGAAATATAGATTAAGGTATCGTCTGCAAATAGTCTAATTTTGCAATTTTAATTTATAATTTACAGGAGTTCCACTTACTCTGAAGGTTATGGTGGGATACGACCCAAATCCCAAATTGACACCGATTTCAGTTTTTAGACAGCGGATGTGTGAAACAAAGACGAGCTCACCAGTTAATTTTACTCGAAAAAATATTAAAAAATTCTGATAACGACCATCGTACATCGTTTCCACCAAACTTCAATGTATTGACCAAATCCAAGAAGAAAATATAAATAAATGATATAGAAATAACAAACACATACACTGCGCAGTTCACACGCCATAGAAATGAAACTTCAGAAAACTAAAGTAGACAAAAGTGTGTAGGCTACGAAGCACCGCACAAAGAGGAGACCGATTATTATCGCAGTGTAAATCCTATAGATTTATGTTTTTGTCCCTTTTTAGGGTCACTATTTTTCGTTTCATCGAGTTTAAAATCACAAAGAAAGATAGACTAACATTGTTGGGTTACGAATAACCCAATAATGTTTGAAAATCTCTTACTACCACCACAGAAAGCCGAAAATGTTGTTTGTGTTGAGGTGGGACTTTTTTATATTAGCTCCACACAGGGACCCTGAGGAAAATAAATTCCCTCAGGGCCTATGTCGTCTTAGGGGATGCTGTGTGGAGGGTCTTTTAGGGAAGGGAAGGATAGGAGGTTCTGAAAAGGAAAAATGGCATGCGGGGTGGGTAGGAATCTGGAGGTCAGTGAGTCCAGGAGGGGACATATATTATAAACCCATCCCTTCAACTACGGTGTAAGGTGATGGGTAGAGAGAGAGCACTACTGGAAAGGTCAAAAGGCCTCCCAAAACCAGTCTCTCTCGATCCGGCCCACCACGCAGCAGGTGGGTAGACCACCGTCAAGACCTGGACAAACTTCCCCCCCCCCTGAAACCCGGATATCTCTGTTAACACACAGCTATAATATGCGTGGGATGGCGTTTTTCGGCATATCGCTTGCCGTACATTCCAAATTGGAATATAAGGCCAGCGTTATGCTGAAATATGCCGTCCCACGCATATTATAGCTGTGTGTGAACAGTGAACACGCTCAACCTCCAAAATACACGCGGCACGCGTCGTGATAAACCCGCCGCGCGCCGCCCCCTGACCCTTGACCCCAACCCTCGTACGGGAGAGTTCAAACGAACTGACAACGAGTTTTGAAATGCAGAATGCATCTTCCCTTCTTGTCGTCACTAAAAACTAGGAATGAACTGCAGGCTGGGCGCGCGTTTGGCGTATTTCCCGACTATGCACCGGCGCCGAAGGGATCAAAGACGCTAGTTCCTCGGAGCATCTTCCATTGAAATACCGGTAGAACAAGGGTAGCATTCCCACCCGACCCCTAAAGATTGCTCTAAAGATTGCAATCCTTTTGTATTGATGCAATCTGTTTGTATTGTTTGAAAGATTTTAATCCGTTATATTTTTTTACATTAACGCATGAGTTAAAGCGTACATCAATCAAATACAAAAATGCTATCTTTATTTCTAAAAATCGTAGCTCCGGGCACCCCCGAGGTTCCATTCGAATATTTTTAAAACCAGTAGCTATTATTATTTACGAATCACTTTTGCATCTTTTGTTGATTTTCACAAAATAAACAATAAATAAAATTAAAAGTATTTAAGTTTGTTGTCTGTAGGTTACGTTAGGATTACTCTTTAATTTTAATTATTTCCTCCTCTTCATGTTTACGTAGCCATAATTTGATGTCTTTTTTAAACTTTTTTTTCTGCATGGTGTTCTTAATTTCAATTGGAAGGGCATTATATAGTTTTGTAGCATGGAAATTATGGTTTCTCTGCCCAAAAGATCTATTTAATTTCGGGATGTCTAGTAGTTTTGAGGATTTCTAGTAGTTGGTCAGCAAGGTACTCATATTTTTCTTTAAATTTGATAAAATTGCATTTTTTAGTATAGTTAAGTAATGCTGAACACATTTGGAAAAATTGTTTTTCATAGATGTGTACATTTTGATTCGTTTTTTTTTTTTAAATTTACTAATTAAAAAAATTAACAATTAAAATCTGCCACCTTTTTGAACTTTTACATTAATTTACCCCTCCAGTCCTCGGGCATGTTTTGTCGGAATGTCACATAATTTTCTGCTTCGCGATGAAATCCAAATAAATGGAACATTTTCGAATGTATCCAAAAACGAAAAACTGGTTTTGAAAGATTTTTATTATTAGAAAGACATATAATTTTGAAAACATTAAATTTTTCAATGCAAACATTAAAAAGTTTTAATAACGGCTCACCTTACGTTTTTCTAACTAAAACTACTTATAGATACCGAGAAAAGAATCAATAAACACATATTTTGTTAGACAGATGTATTTTAAACGTTATTGCCACCTCAGATTTTTGTAGTTTCATATTTAAAAATAACTGAGTATGCGATTCACACGCCGTAGAAGTGAAACCTTCAGAAAACTAAAGTAGACAAGAGTGGGAAGGCTACGAAGCACCACACAAAGAGGACACCGATTACACTATCCCATTTTCTTGCAGGCTAAATCCTGTACATGAATTTGGTTTTTTAAGGTTTACACATAAAAAAGAAGTTTATTTGTAACCTTCCATCCCACATTCAAATTTTCACCGTAAAACGTCCCCCTGAATAAAGGGCGTTTTCAAGCACTCTGCGGGCAGCTTTTTGCTGAACTTCAGGTCATGCATATGCATTGTCATTTTAAAGACGCATCCATTTAAACAAACATTTTTTTGTTTGTTTTTTTTTTTAAAAGAAAGACAAACATTCACTGTGGTTACGAATAAACCAACAGTATTTGAAAATCTCCTATTACCACCACAAAAGGCCGAAAATGTTGCTTGTGTTGTGATGGAGGACATAGCCATAGCCAGCCGAGGAATAGGGCACGCGACGCCCGCGGGTGGGACCCAAACGCGATGCCCACTCAACCACTAACTGGTATTTTTAATGTGCTTGTCTGTCTTGGTGATGCTTGGGATAATGCTCGCTTCCTGAACCGAAGACCTCTGGTTAGAATCCTACCCACGTCCGCAGATTTTGTCCTATTTTCCACTACCCAAGCGCTTAAGAGCCGTTCAAACACGCTATGTATTTTATTCAAGTGGGGAGTAAAGTAATATCTAAACGCGTCCGAACACCATCATTTTAGTAGAGTGGGTTAGTCAGCTTTTTAGTGGATTAAATCAATTTCGTTCTATTTTTAGAGCGTATAGGGACCCCCCCCCCCCCCCTCGCGTCCCTGTGCACTGACATGCCGTTTTAGCAGAGTTCATGTGTAGACCCGCGGAAATGTCGAGGCATTGGAGCGAAGTTGCTACTCTAAAATTATTTATTTGTGCTGCTATTAATCTCTTTTTGTGGGCATTTTATTTATTATTATCTCACTAATTTATTCTTCCACGTCTTCTATAATAAGCATTAAAATCAGCTTAATTAGCGTATTTACTTTGCTTTGTAGCAGCCCGTCATCCGCCGTCATCCTACAACGGGCGGCGGGCATAAATGTATCTACTCTATTTGAAATTAAGGCGAACGGTTTTCAAGTCATGTGGCAAGCGTACTCTCTACTTGACTTACCACTTGACCAATGTGAACAAGCCCTTTAGCTATGCGTGGAAATAATGGAATTGAAATAGTGTATTATTGTACAATTTTATAAGATTTCTCTTTTTTTAAACATAATTTGCTTTCAGAGCCGTTAATACTCCACTATATTATTATTTAAAAAAACTCAGAATAGAATTCTGAAAATTTAAAACGGCAGACGATTTCATGATATCATTTTATGTTGTATAATTGAACAGAAAAATAACACAAATCTATAAATATCTTTCTTCTCGGGTGTCAAAATTATCAATCGATTTTGACTTTTATTTTAAAGCCCCGCTTTTTTTTTGGTACCTAAATTGGTATAAATTTAAAATACATATAATTGTTTTTATATAAACAGTTGAAAAGTAAAGAATAATACAATTAGCAGATTAACCAAAAGAATCCCACACAGGCATCGCCAGTTCGTGGGTGTACTTGTGTGTTTTTAAAACAGTTAAAATTTTACTCATAAACATGCACTATCTTCGTAGAGATTAAAAAATAAAATTAAATAAATAAAAAATAAAATCATTGTGATCGTGATTACTGAATTACAATTCACACGACATGTTAATAAAGATTAATAAAATTTGTGAAGTTACATCGGCTCAGATGTTACAGCAAGTAAATGTCGGTTTCAATGGGATTTATCCAAGACTTTATACATTTTGTGTATTTTAAACATCGTACACAGTAAATTTTTCTCATCTCTTACAATTCAGCTTCTTGGAATAATTGCAGGAAGGGGTAGTTCATATCATTATGCGACATTATTATTATTATTATACACCCCCTCCCCTACCATCCAATTATTCCATAAGATTCTTATGATTGCACCAATGCATGTTACACAAATTTCATTGTTTTAATGTCGACTCTTTAATTTAAACGTTTAAAAATATAAGTTAAATACATAAATTTATTTACAAGCTTTTCTATGTGATCTGTCCATTTGAGTTGGCTGTCTAATGTAATTCCTAAGTATTAAACTGTATTCGATGGCCGGTGTGGCCGGTTGTTATGATGCAGTACAAATCCGTATTACTTTAAATATAATTATTAACATCTTTATTATTTGTACTGCATCCTAACAACCCTACCCGTCGAAATCGTAATTAGGTAGGAACTTGTTATTAATTATTAGTGTGCCAGCTTTGATTTGATTGACGGCCTGGGGCGACATCTAGACAGTTCCGGCGATATACGTCACTTCTTGCGTGGGTAGATTCGGGAGAGTTGGGCCCCGTGTCTAACCACGCGACAGTCAAGAGTTTTGTGAGAAACTTAGTATTTGAACGGGAAAATAATTCCTTTTAACTTTAAATAAGGTCGGGCGGTGAAAGTATTAATGGGTACGCATTGTGTGTTCGGAAGGATTGAATCCCTGTATTGGGATTAGTCGAGTTTCCTGCAACGTAAAATGGCGGCAGGCGTGCTAGAAACCCGGGATATATTTCAATCGAGATGTAATACGTGCGATCACACTTGGGACAGAGCCCTGTTTTGACGGATGACCGGTGTACCGTTAGCCCGTGATGTAATTTGCCGTTCTTTGCGAGGGAGAAGTAAATTTACGCCGACCTTGACTCTCGTCTGGACTGAGGGCGGTCTCCCTCCTTCATAATTCTTCTAGCGACAGGCCCCTGATGATTTCCCTTTGGCGGCGGGAAGACTTAACTAATATGATCGCGGCGTAAGGCCGCTTGATGTTTCAACATTGGCGGCGGAACTGTCTCCAGATCTCGGCCTCGTGAGGGCCATCCAGATCCTGCATGGGAAAATGCTGCCTGGGCCTGGCAGCCACTAGATGGACAGTTTATTAGTTAGCTAGCGATAGTATACACAATAAAGGAGGTCGGTTCATGGGGGTAAGTGAAATGACATATTTAAAAACCCTGATTGCCATTTGTTTTATAATAATTATAAGCTTGTTCTCACAACTCTGCCTTTTAAATTATGTACCTGACACACCATTCCTTTGGAGAGCGACACACATCATGGTTTAAAATCCACCCCCCGTAACAACCCCCCGTAACAATTTTGCATCCAACGTAACAAACGTAACAATTTGGCTACCAACTAAAAAATGGCTATATGTGTGTCGCGCTTCAAGTGTTGTGTGTTTTATCTTTAAATTCATCTGTTCACACTGAAGTTTATGAACATTTATTAATGGCATAACCTGTATGCATTATATTTCAAAGTAAAGATGCCACAGGTATGTGTTATTTTAATAATCCTTGAAGATTATAAATTATTTTGTACCTGTACTTTTGCTTGCTTAAGTCTTGAATTAAAACAAATATTAATACCGGATATTAATTATGGTGAACAATAATATGTCTAGTCTATTACAAAGTTATCGACATTAACTCCATCTGTGGCCTTTACGAAAATTCAGGTCCGCCTAGCTTTGGTTTGCGTCTCCGCTACATTACGGCGGATATTTGATTAATAAAGGTTGGAAATAAAATCAACTACTCTTGTGAAATAAATGGGCCACATACATATTAATTTAAATGGTATTTTGTAAAAAAAAATATAGGGGCTACTTACATATTCATTTAATTGGAATTAAAAAAATATATTTTCATGTAAATGGGGAACATACATATGCAAATAAAATTTCATTTTTTTTTAAAATTTTTAAATAAGAGCGGGAATAACAAATGAAATATTTTATGTTTTAATTTTGATACAGGGTTGGCACAAATAATATACAAAAAAAAAATTGTTTTAGTTTTGGTAAAAACAAACAGGGTTGTCAAATAAAAAAAAAATTTGAAAATTTTTATTTTTTCAGGGTTGTCAAATGAAATACTTTATTTTATTTTCTTGTTTTTTTAAACAGGGTTGACAAATTTTTTTTATTAAATTATTTTTTTTTATCAAAATTTTATATCAATCTTCAACAACAATATCAATGATCAATTTCAACCATCAACAATAACAACGTTAACAATAACAACAATAATGAAAACAAAACAACGATAATAATAACTTTTTTTTCTATCGTAATGAGTATTTTTAAATGTTGTTTTTTTTCAATGTTTTCAATTTTATACGAATCAACATTAACAAGTACAGATTTATTATGCAAACTGAATTTAACTAAGTTTATTGTCATTGGTGACAATTTTATAAATTTGATATTTATTATCGATATTTTCAAAAACGGGCGTAATGTTTTTGGTAATTTGTGGACTTGGAGAATTTTTTTTGTTTTCACAAAAATTTTTTTTTTTAGGGGACATTGATGTAGTTATTCTGGTAATTGTTGTCATGCTGTACTTGAGGTACCGCGAGAAACATCAGTTTAAACATCATCAAAAAATTATGGGAGTACAATTTGAAGATTGATACTTTATACCATAATTTTTGTCCACATATTCCGAAGATGAGAGTAGTGTATGTTGCTACCTATTCGTAACGATTCGAATTGATCGAACGTTCATCATAATTCCGGGAGGCGAAGTACCTATGGGCAGATAAGGGATCTGTTCATGGGAGGGTCGTTGCCCGACGTTTCGGAATCGGTATGCTCCAGCATCAGGGTGAAGGCGGAGGATCTATTGCCGCAGATGATTAGGCTGCCGGAGATAGAAGGTCCGTTGTCACGCTGATCATTATTGGACATACTACAAGTGATTAAATTAATCACTTTATTATTCTCACAATGCAAGTCAAAAATATACACAATCCAATCCTTTACATTATTTTATATTAGACTCTTAAAAAGAGCCAATTATTTGTCAAGCCCATACAATCAGTAAACGATATTAAATAATAAAAAGTAAGAACGGTAAATAATTCAATCAATAATTTAATGTCACACACTTGACGTGTAATTTTTTTACCATAAACATGGAGGATTTAATCCAATTTCTATTTCAACCGGGTCTGATCAACCGGGTTGAAGAATTCCTAGCGTTCTGACAGTCTCTTCTCCTGTCCTAGGTTCGTTTCGGGGAAATTTCTGTTAACTACTCCGCGTGGGCGTATTTATTAATCTAATATTTTTATTTCATAAGTTACTCCTTTGAAACATAACCATCAACTCCGGTAATAGTACTCGAATTGAATGGATTAGAAATATACCTTATTAGCATTAGTTTTAGTTATAAACAGATTATGCGTATAATAGACTTCAGGTGAACAGATGAATAGTCAGTTAAATGCTCTTCTGAATCGTGTATGTTGTTTTACAAGAGCATAACAGCATTTCTCTCTAAATAAGTGCCTTAGGTTAATTTGTCGTACTATGTAATATTTGTTTGTATACATTTTGAAATGCAAGAAGTTACAACCCGACTGTCTCCTTCGTTTCAAGATGGGCAAAATAAGGAAGCCTTGTTTTCCACTATATGTGTACAAACGCTGATTGTTCTTGTTTCATCATTAATATTGATATGCATATAGTGACATGGCTTTACAAAAGATGTCTCGATAGGTCCAAGATTCAAATTTTAAGCCCGCATCAAACGGTGCACATAAATATTAAATTTAGTAATTAAATTAGACTTTCAAATAATAAAATATAAATAAAAATTCGCTTTCCTGCTGATGAAACAAGATACATATCTTCCTTATTTTTTTTCTTTTTTAGTCTAGGACAAGCTTATAATGTGGAACGACGTGCCAACTCCGTTCCTTCCACATTTTAAGTCACTTCAGTCATATTTTTTTTTGTATCTAATTTTATTAAAGAGTCCAGAGCATATGTAGATGTTGCGAAACCTTTCCTTGTGTTCTGAGCTTTTTTTTTCTTTTCAAAATATTGTTAATTTGTATTTGTTGCTTACTTATTGACCTCTTGATAGTCATTTTGGTGAACACACTAGTTGTTCTTGCATAAATAATATTTAAAAATTGCAAAAAATTTTCATTGTATTTAGTTATAAGTAAGTTTGGTTATGGTTGGATTGACCCTTAGAATAATCAAATTTCATTATTTATTTTGTTACTCTTCTTTATAGTTTATTTATATAATTAATTAATTTATAACATGGAAAGTTTCATTAAAATAATGCGTCAAACCTATTAACGGTTCTTATACTGATGATAGTGGCATATCACTTGACCCGATTGCACATTCTATATTGATGGATGTATACATTATTACATTGGCACCATTCTTATGCGATGGTTGTTGACAATTTAACACTCTGTATTAACTACGCCATTTCTCTGGTATGCACCCCCATGCGACCTAGTTAGATAGGATAGTTAGGTAATCAACGAAGTGTTTTTCTTATCTCCTATGGAGAAGTAGAGGCAGTGTTATGTGAGGATTGGTTTTCCATCCTAAAAAGTGATGCCTATGTAGCTTCTTTAAAAACCTATTTAAGGAAAGTGTTGCCTTAGGGCTTTTAAGTGTCGTTGTTGGTTCAAAAGGTGTTAGATTTTAATTATTTCTTATGTTTACTGTTAAGTCCTTATTTTCTTGTTGTATTATTGTATTGCAGTTGTAACGCTAACGGCAGTTCGTGGCTTAATTCGGTTTTCAACACTCATTGTACTTCATACGGCGAGTGCTTGAGACTCCGTTCGCGTTACACCGCTTCTTTCTATGCTTCCCAGCATCATTATTCGTAAGCCTATCATAAAAAAGAATGGTTGATTCGTAAACCTGGCCATCCGGCCTTAAGCTTGATGGAGTGCGACTGGAGTTGCGAAACACCCATTCGAAATAAGTTGTTGACAAATCTAATATTTTTTTTCCTTTCTTGTCATTTACTTTTCCAAATTTTACTGCTCACTGCTTGCTTGTATTTTATAATTTTGTTTTACTGTTTTAGAAATCCCGTGGACCGATCTAGACAGCATAGGATCAGGTTGTTTTGTGTGAATTACATGTTTGGGGGCAAACATTTGGTGGCGAGGGGGGTAATGTTATGATGCAGTACAAATCCGTATTACTTTAAATATAATTATTAACATCTTTATTATTTGTACTGCATCCTAACAACCCTACCCGTCGAAATCGTAATTAGGTAGGAACTTGTTATTAATTATTAGTGTGCCAGCTTTGATTTGATTGACGGCCTGGGGCGACATCTAGACAGTTCCGGCGATATACGTCACTTCTTGCGTGGGTAGATTCGGGAGAGTTGGGCCCCGTGTCTAACCACGCGACAGTCAAGAGTTTTGTGAGAAACTTAGTATTTGAACGGGAAAATAATTCCTTTTAACTTTAAATAAGGTCGGGCGGTGAAAGTATTAATGGGTACGCATTGTGTGTTCGGAAGGATTGAATCCCTGTATTGGGATTAGTCGAGTTTCCTGCAACGTAAAATGGCGGCAGGCGTGCTAGAAACCCGGGATATATTTCAATCGAGATGTAATACGTGCGATCACACTTGGGACAGAGCCCTGTTTTGACGGATGACCGGTGTACCGTTAGCCCGTGATGTAATTTGCCGTTCTTTGCGAGGGAGAAGTAAATTTACGCCGACCTTGACTCTCGTCTGGACTGAGGGCGGTCTCCCTCCTTCATAATTCTTCTAGCGACAGGCCCCTGATGATTTCCCTTTGGCGGCGGGAAGACTTAACTAATTTGATCGCGGCGTAAGGCCGCTTGATGTTTCAACATTGGCGGCGGAACTGTCTCCAGATCTCGGCCTCGTGAGGGCCATCCAGATCCTGCATGGGAAAATGCTGCCTGGGCCTGGCAGCCACTAGATGGACAGTTTATTAGTTAGCTAGCGATAGTATACACAATAAAGGAGGTCGGTTCATGGGGGTAAGTGAAATGACATATTTAAAAACCCTGATTGCCATTTGTTTTATAATAATTATAAGCTTGTTCTCACAACTCTGCCTTTTAAATTATGTACCTGACACACCATTCCTTTGGAGAGCGACACACATCATGGTTTAAAATCCACCCCCTGAGCATATTTGGGAACCACAGGTATTCTTGACGGGAACCATAACCCGTCCAGAATTGGCGCTTCCTACGGGATAAAATCTGTGGGTACCTGATCATCACTATAACACTAAAGTTGTTTTATTAAAATGTATTACTTGGCGAAAAACCCACGTAACACGGTGTTTAGCGGTGAGGCTATTAGCTCGCAACCCGAAGGTTGCGGGATCGAATCCCTGTCTAGCAAATAAACTTTATTTTGTTAATTTTGTTATATATCACAATTTATTATTTTAGAATAATATATGGTATATAATCAATAACAGATCGCTTTGTATAAACCACTATATGTATTATAAACAATATCTACATGTTTTTTTAATTTAATATTTTTCGTAAAGATACATATACAGATATCATTATACATGAAACATCTAATCATCCATTTTCACAAAAATTAGCAGCTTTTCATACCTTGCTAAGTAGATTAATTAATGTTCCCTTATCTTTGCGTAATTTTAAAACAGAATTAAATACTATTAAACAAATTGCAATTAATAACGGTTATACTTCAAAATTAATAGACAATATGTTAAACAAAAAATATAAGAAAAGTTTTTTAGATCTTTTGTTTATCCACAGGTTGTTGAAAATGATAATAATTTGAGATTTTTTTTTTTTTAAATAATAGCATTTCAAATTTAAAAATTAAAAACATGCCAAATAATGTACAACCAGCTTTTTATACAAATAACAAATTAAAAAATGATATATTAAATAATAAGGATAAATGTGATTTTTTTTAACAAATCTGGGGTTTATAAATTAATTTGTAATGATTGTAACTTTTTTATTTTGGAAAAACTTCTAGAAATTTTAACATTAGAGTTAAGGAACATATAAGATGTTTAAATAATAATAATTATTCTGAATTTGCCAACCATATTTTGGAAACAAGTCATTCCTTTGATATTGATACAGGTCTTAAAATTAACACTACGGGCATACAATTGGATAATTTAGAAATTTTAGAAATTAGAAAAAGCATTAATAGTAAATTAAATTTTATAAATAACCAAACATTTTTTTAAAATAGCCATCTTTTAAATTTATTTTCTTATTAATACTTACAATAATTATAATTATTTATTTTTTGATTTAGACTAATTATTTGAATTATTTGTTCTTAAAAGTTTTTTTATTATCTAAATGCAATTTTATTTTTCATTAAATAATTTTTATATTTAATTTTGTATAAATATTTTTATGATTTTTAAGCAATTAATCACCTCTACTTTTTTAATATTTTGTCTATGTTCTAGTTTATTCTAATTTGTCTATACTTGTTTGTCATTTATTTTTCTTTATATTAACATATCCTGATGAAGATAACATTGTTATGGAAACATGTAGATATTGTTTATAATATAGTGGTTTCTACAAAGTGATCTGTTATTCATTATATAATTAATGATGCCACAAAGTAATTTTGCGAAGTTTGAAGAAGTAAATATTTGGTATATTTGCGGCACGTTCCAGAGTGGAAAGTACACTCAGTATCGCCCTGGTGTAAGACTTTAGCCGTGTTTGGTGACCAGATCTGAATAGCCAGGTACTTCCCCACCTTCCTCTCCCTCATCTCCTTCCCCTCCCCGCCACCTTCATCCTCACAACATACCCCAATGGAAGATGCCATAGTTTTACTGGCTCCAGACGGAGCACCTGGGACTCTTGTGAGGTATTCACATAAAAAAATCCCCGTATTCATTTCCGTACAGTTAGAGCATTAGACAGGATTGTAAGTATTTTTGTGAAACCTTATATTTAAGGGAGTTAAGGGTGTCTGTCGCCTTTTTGGTATTGTTAAATGGAATATAAAGAGTTTTTCCGCAGTTCAGAGTTATAAGGTTTTGATTGAGCCATACTTTGACAATGGATGTGCATTTATTTGCATTTTCAGAGACCAGATGTTAGGATTATACATATATAGGAATTAGCCTGCGAAAGAATGACACTAATCTGTGCCCTCTTTGTGCGGTGTTTCGTAGAATAAAATCATTTTTACACTTGGTAAAAATATTACAATAAATAAACTCTACAATTATCCTACTCCTGATTCGTTTCATTCTTTCTAGGTTTAGTTTTTTGAAGGCTTCACTTCTCCCTCGTGTGAACTTTATTTATTTATTTCTATATAAGTATTACAGTATTTACCTAATTATTAACATTTTTACATAATATATTTGGCAATTTTATTATGTTGGGTGTAAGGTAGGTTTGTGAAGGTGAACTTCACACAAGTTTTATATATTTATTTTAAAGATAGAATCATTGACCGGTCAGTGGTTTAATGGGCATCGCGTTTAGGTTCGGGATGCGGGTATGGGTACCGCCACCCTAGGAACCATTTATTGGTTAACCAACACCTCTGCCGTACGTTACCCCAAGTGGTTCATTGCGTTTGGTGACTTAACAGAGATACCCGGGTTCATGGGATGAAGTTTGTGCAGGTCTTGACGGTGGATGCGTCTGCCCACCTGCTGCGTGGTGGGCCGGATCGAGAGAAACTGGTTGTGGGAGGCCTTTTGACCTTTCCAGTAGTGCTCTCTCTCTCTACCCATCGCCTTGCACCGTAGTTGGAGGGATGGGTTCATACGTCCCCTCCTGGACTCACTGACCCTCAGATTCCTACTCACCCCGCATACCTTTTTCCTTTTCAGAACCTCCTATCCTTCCCTTCCCTAAAAGACCCTCCACACGGCATCCCCTAAGACGACATAGGCCCTTTTGGAATTTATTTTCCTCAGGGTCCCTGTGTGGAGCTAATGTAAAAAAAGTCCCACCCCAACACAAACAACATTTTCGGCTTTCTGTGGTGGTAGTAGGAGATTTTCAAACATTTTTGGATTATTCGTAACCCAATAATGATGGAGATTTTCAAACATTATTGGGTTATTCGTAACCCAGAAATGTTAGTCTATCTTTCTTTGTGATTTTAAGCTCGATGAAACGAAAAATAGCGACACTAAAAAGGTACAAAAACTTTAATCACAAAGCACAAAGAGGAGAATAATCGGTCTCCTCTTTGTGCGGTGCTTCGTAGCCTACACACTTTTGCCTACTTTAGTTTTCTGATGTTTCATTTCTATGGCGTGTGAACTGCGCAGTGTATTTATTTTGTTATTTCTATATCATTTATTCATATTTTCTTCTTGGATTTGGTCAATACATTGAAGTTTTGTGGAAACGATGTACGAAGGTCGTTATCAGAATTTTTTAATATTTTTTCGAGTAAAATTAACTGGTGAGCTCATCTTTGTTTCACACATCCGCTGTCTAAAACCTGAAATCAGTGTTAATTTGGGATTTGGGTCGTATCCCACCATCACCGTCAGAGTAAGTGAACTCCTGTAAATTATAAATTATCATTGCAAAATTAGACTATTTGCAGACGATACCTTAATCTATTTTTCGTGTGAAGATTACATAGATTCAATTAACAAAATAAACGAAGACCTACAAAATATAGCAAATGGCTGAAATTAAACAAGCTGAAACTGAACGTAAACAAAACAAAATATATGGAAATAGGCGATAAAACGCGTAACACAGGGTTAAATATGACAATTAATGGTGAAAAAATTGGAAAAGTAAATGAAATCAAATACCTGGGTGTAATATTCGATTCAAAACTGACTTTCACGGCAAACTTTGAATATGTGCTAAAAAAGGTATCAAAAAAGGTCAATTTTTTTTAGAAAACTACGACATAAATTAAATAGAAACACTACGGAGCTCATTTATAAAACTATCGTTACTCCACATTTGGATTACGTCTCTACGATGTTATATTTGGCCAATGAAGGAAATTTAAACAGAAAATAAGAAATATGAAATATGTGCGGCAACGTCGCAAATCACGCCGCCGCGGCGTGCACCTCAACACTCGTACGGGAATTGACTTAAACCGACAACGTTGTTTCGCCACCGGTCGCCACTAAAGGCTAGGAATGAAATGTGGAATACGTCATACCCGATCGCCACTAAAAGTTAGGAATGAAGTGAAACATAGGTAGGTACATCTTTTTCTTCGAGGACGCAGTTGAGGAAGGGGAGGCGGGGAGGGAAACGGACGAATGGGAAAGGACATGCACGGAGAAACAATTATTTATTCAATGGCATAGCAACGCATGCCGCGTAACAGCTAGTTTAATATAAGTGACAGGTTATTCGTAACCCGAGAATGATTGTCTTTCTTTATAAAAATATTACCTTGCTACCTATCGCAGAATGGTAGCCACTTTTATTCTGATTAATCGGTAACTAAAATAACGATTGGATCAATGCAGAGATTTAAAAAAGAAGCCAAAAGCGATAGTTAATTTTGACACTTTATATTTTTTTACATTAGCTCCACAAAGGAGGGCCTGAGGAAAACAATTTCCCTCAGGGCCTATGTCATCTTTGGAGATGTTGTGTTGAGGGTATTTTTAGGGAAAGGAAGGAGAGGAAGTTCTGGGAAGGAATAAAGTATGAGGTGTGGTTAGGAATCTGGGGTCAATGTGTCCAGGAGTGACCATCCCTCCCACTGTGGTACAAGTCGATGGATCGAGGGTCTGGCTGGAGAGATGAAAAGATCTCCCTCAACCAGTCTCTCCCGATCCAACCCGTCATGTAATAGGTGGGCAAATGCATAGGCCGCCAAGAGCTAGACAAACCTCACCCCGTGAATCCGGGCACCCCTGCTAAGTCACCAAACATATCTAACCATTTGGTGTTACCTATGGGAGGGTTGTTAGTTATCCAATAAATAGTTCCTGGGGCGGCGGTACCCACACCCGCCTCCCAAATTTATAATTTGTTTGATATTGCCTCCCAAATGTAAAACGTTATCATAATAATCGTTTACCGTTTTGAATTATTGGGATTCTGTTTTGGTTTCCTTCAAAATAATATTTGTAATATTAGCGGCTCTGAACGCTATTTTTTTTTAAATCATAAAAGACTAGCTGACCCGACGAACTTCGTACCGCCTCAGAATCAATAAGTGTTGAATTCAATTAAGTTTTTTTATTAAGTTAAAAATTACACAATGAAGCAATCATCAATGCGCAACTGTCCGTGTTTTGTTTTTGTCAGTATCAGACTCAAGAGATGACATTGTGTACGTATTTATATTTTTTGTGATTTTCTTATTTTTCCATTTACTTACGAGACTTTGGGAGGCGGGTATGGGTGCCGCCGCCCCGGGAACCATTTATTGGATAACCAATCCCCCTGTCATAAGTCACCCATAGGTCACCCCAAGTGGTTCGCTACGTTTGGTGATTTAGCAGGGGTGCCCGGGTTCATGGGGTAACGTTTGTCCGGGGCTTGGTGGCGGATGCGTCTGCCCACCTGCTGCGTAGCGGGCCGGATCGAGAGAGAATGGTTGAGGGAGGCCTTTTGACCTTTCCAGCTGGACTCTCTCGACCCATCGCCTTGCACCGCAGTTGGAGGTATGGATTCCTATCCACCCCTTATACCTTTTTCCTTCCCAGAACTTCCTATCCTTCCCTTCCTTAAAAATACCCTCCACACAGCATCCCCTAAGATGACATAGGTCCTGAGTCCTAAGAAAAATAATTTTCTTCGGGGCCTCATTTGTGAACTGATGTAAAAAAAATGCTTTTTATTTTCTACGTGTGAGGGATTTTTATTATAATTATTGTATCTTTCCTTTGGATGGGTGGAGACATACGTTCACCGTTTGTCTAATTTTCGACTATTGACATTTTGTGTGTAAGAAAGAGAAGCAACATTATATGTCTAAGAATAAAACAAAACCATCAGCGCATTGACATTTGACGTTTTTGAATTTTTGAAATTCACGCACAGTTCAATATTATAGGTACTTATCACAAAATGCCCGCAGCTCTTTCAAATATGAGAATTCGTTCCATACAAAATGTATGGGGAAAAGAATTTTCTTAATAACTATATTTTTCGTTAATTTTTGTGATTTTTTAATAGTTATTACTTATCCGGAGAAGAGACAAATCCAATAAATCAAAGATCATCAAAATCGGCCCGGCCGTTCTCGAGTTATAAATAGTGTAACTAACCCGACTTTGTTTTATATATTAAGATTGTACATGAATGCATTAATTTAATTTCCTCGCTAAACTAAGCGCTTAGTGGTAGAAGAATGTTGAAGGTAGAATTCTATTCAGGAAGCGAGCATTATCCCCACTCCCAAACACCACCAAACCAAACAAGTAAATTTAAAAAAAATGCCAAATTTTATTATGTCGTCAAGTTAGCCTTTGTATGATAACCAATCATTATGTACCTATGATACACCGTTGGCAAATCGCGACCGAATTAAAAGGATTCTGAAAGCGTCATAATATAAACGTAATGCATACAGGAATATACGGAGGTCGTCAAATGTTCGTAATGAACGGATGCCCTAAATATGGAATGAAGTGTGATATACGTAGTATATACGCGGTTACCAATACGACGGCAATATGAAAGGAAGTCCAAAAGACTCTAAAGTATACGTAACTACCAAAAATTTGAATACCCTTAAAACACAATTTCTGGATAATTCTTTTACTATCACTCTTTTCTTAAGCTAAAAACATGTGAACATTCACAGCAATTTTATTTAAAAACCTACCGTAAGCAGTGGTTGCCAAAAGGATGCGAAGTGAAAGGTTGCCAAATCTGTTGCGGGATGTATATATATATATATATATATATATATATATATATATATATATATATTTATCTCCTCTCGTAAAACGTTGATCTTGCGCGACGGTACACCAGTTTTAAGTTGATCCGTTCGGACGTGTTGATCCATCCGGATATGCTGATCCATTACACAAGCTGGCATACACATCCTGATCCATGTGGATCAATTTATACCATCAAGATTTAGCTGTAAGCCACGCCCATTGTTCGGTGTCTTATACATTTTACACGTTTTTTTTTGTTGATCCATATAAAGGCCAAGTTTTGACCGCCAACAAAGGTGCCCGTCTATCGTACTTTTCAGCTTCTTTTAGTAGGTACCTGTACGTTCTTATTTCAAGTCGTTCTATTTCATTTCTTTTTTAATGTATTTTGGTTTAAGATTTAATTTTTATTTTGATTTTGTTTTTGATTTTGATTTCGATTTTTTTTGATTTTGATTTTGGTTTGAGATTTTAATTTTGATTTTGATTTTAATTTTTATTTGCATTCTTATTTTGATTTTTTAATTTTGGTTTTAATTTAGATTTTGATTTTTACTTTCATTTTGATTTTGATTTTGGTTTGTGATATTGATTTTGATTTTGGTTTTGATTTGAGATTTTGGTTTTGGTTTTAGATTTTAATTTTGATTTTGATTTTGGTTTGGACTTCGATTTTGATTTTTATTTTGATTTTGGTTTTGGTTTGAGATTTTAATTATGATTTTGACTTTGATTTTGATTTTAGTTTTGGTTTGAGATTTAGATTTTGATTTTGATTTTTGATTTTGATTTTGTTTTTGATTTTGATTTTGATTTTTGATTTCGATTTCGATTTCGATTTTGATTTCGATTTCGATTAAAATTTCGATTTTGATTTTGATTTTGTTTTCGTTTCCGCTTCTAAGACCCGCACAAACCTCACCCCATGAACCTAGGCACCCCGGTTAAGTCACCAAACATAGCGAACCACTTAAGGTATACCTTAATTTTGGGAGGCGGGTATGATTACCACCGCCCCGGGAACCATTTTTGGGTAATCAACACCTCTGTCATATTGCAGTGACATTCGTGACTTAGCAGGAGTGCCCGGTTCAAGGAGTGAGATTTGTCTAGGTCCGTGCGGCGAACGCGTTCGCTGACCTACTGCGTGGCAAGCCGGATTGGGAGAGACTGATTTTTTGTGACTTAGCAGGGCTGCTCGGGTTCAAGGGATGAGATTTGTCTAGGTCTTTGCGGTGAACGTGTTTGCCCACCTACTGCATTACGGACCGGATTGGGAGAGACTGGTTGAGGGAGACCTTATTTTTCTTACATTAGCTCCACACAGGAAGCTCTGAAGAAAATAAATCCCGTCAAGGCCTATGTCTTCTTTGGGGATGCAATGCATTATCGGGGAATACGTATGATTCCTCGATAATGCATTGCATTACGATCTCTACGAATTCGGAAGTCGCAAGAACAAATTGCATTACGATCAATACGAATTCGGAAGTCGCAAGAACAAATTGTGGCGTGCGCAAGTAAATATTATTTTGATTTGAATGTATAATTCAACGATATCTAAGGGGCATTGCGACCTTGACTACGAATTCGGGAGTCGCAAGTTCGAATTGTGGCGTGCAGAGGTAATTTTTATTTAAAACGTTTGTATAATACAACAATAATGCAGTGCAGTGCGATCTTGACTACGAATTCGGATGTCGCAAGTTTAAATGGCATGAGCCAGTAAATTTTATTTTGATAAATACGTATAATTCCACGATAATGCGTTGCCTTACTATCTTGGCTACGAATTTGGAAGTCGCAAGTTCGAATTGTGGCGTGCGCAAGTAATTTTTATTTTGATATAATTCCTCGACAATGCGTTGCATTACGATCTTGACTACGAATTCGGAAGTCGCAAGTTCGAATTGTGGCGTGGCCAAGTAAATTTTCTTTTGACAAATACGTATGATTCCCCGATAATGCATTGCATTCCGATCTCTACGAATTCGGAAGTCGCAAGAACAAATTGCATTACGATCAATACGAATTCGGAAGTCGCAAGAACAAATTGTTGCGTGCGCAAGTAAATATTATTTTGATTAAAATGTATAATTCAACGATATCGAGGGGCATTACGATCTTGACTACGAATTCGGAAGTCGCCAGTTCGAATTGTGGCGTGCGGAGGTAATTTTTATTTGATAGTTGAGATATTGATTTTGATTTTGGTTTTGATTTAAGATTTTGGTTTTGGTTTTAGATTTTAATTTTGATTTTGATTTTGGTTTGGATTTCGATTTTGATTTTGATTTTGATTTTGATTTTGGTTTTGGTTTGAGATTTTAATTATGATTTTGACTTTGATTTTGATTTTGGTTTTGGTTTGAGATTTAGATTTAGATTTTGATTTTTGATTTTGTTTTTGATTTTGATTTTGATTTTTGATTTCGATTTCGATTTCGATTTTGATTTCGATTTCGATTTCGATTTCAATTTCGATTTTGATTTTGATTTTGATTTTGTTTTCGTTTCCGCTTCTAAGACCCGCACAAACCTCACCCCATGAACCTGGGCACCCCGGTTAAGTCACCAAACATAGCGAACCACTTAAGGTATACCTTAATTTTGGGAGGCGGGTATGATTACCACCGCCCCGGGAACCATTTTTGGGTAATCAACACCTCTGTCATATTGCAGTGACATTCGTGACTTAGCAGGAGTGCCCGGTTCAAGGAGTGAGATTTGTCTAGGCCCGTGCGGCGAACGCGTTCGCTGACCTACTGCGTGGCAAGCCGGATTGGGAGAGACTGATTTTTTGTGACTTAGCAGGGCTGCTCGGGTTCAAGGGATGAGATTTGTCTAGGTCTTTGCGGTGAACGGGTTTGCCCACCTACTTCATTACGGACCGGATTGGGAGAGACTGGTTGAGGGAGACCTTATTTTTCTTACATTAGCTCCACACAGGAAGCCCTGAAGAAAATAAATCCCGTCAAGGCCTATGTCTTCTTTGGGGATGCAATGCATTATCGGGGAATACGTATGATTCCTCGATAATGCATTGCATTACGATCTCTACGAATTCGGAAGTCGCAAGAACAAATTGCATTACGATCAATACGAATTCGGAAGTCGCAAGAACAAATTGTGGCGTGCGCAAGTAAATATTATTTTGATTTAAATGTATAATTCAACGATATCTAAGGGGCATTGCGACCTTGACTACGAATTCGGGAGTCGCAAGTTCGAATTGTGGCGTGCAGAGGTAATTTTTATTTAAAAAGTTTGTATAATACAACAATAATGCAGTGCAGTGCGATCTTGACTACGAATTCGGATGTCGCAAGTTTAAATGGCATGCGCCAGTAAATTTTATTTTGATAAATACGTATAATTCCTCGATAATGCGTTGCCTTACTATCTTGGCTACGAATTTGGAAGTCGCAAGTTCGAATTGTGGCGTGCGCAAGTAATTTTTATTTTGATATAATTCCTCGACAATGCGTTGCATTACGATCTTGACTACGAATTCGGAAGTCGCAAGTTCGAATTGTGGCGTGGCCAAGTAAATTTTCTTTTGACAAATACGTATGATTCCCCGATAATGCATTGCATTACGATCTCTACGAATTCGGAAGTCGCAAGAACAAATTGCATTACGATCAATACGAATTCGGAAGTCGCAAGAACAAATTTTTGCGTGCGCAAGTAAATATTATTTTGATTAAAATGTATAATTCAACGATATCGAGGGGCATTATGATCTTGACTACGAATTCGGAAGTCGCCAGTTCGAATTGTGGCGTGCGGAGGTAATTTTTATTTGATAGTTTGTATAACACAACAATAATGCACTGCAGTGCGATCTTGACTACGAATTCGGATGTCGCAAGTTCGGTTATTGATTTTGGTTTTGGTTTGAGATTTTAATTTTGATTTTGACTTTGACTTTGATTTTGATTTTGGTTTTGGTTTGAGATTTTGATTTTGATTTTGATTTTAATTTTGATTTTGAATTTGATTTTGACTTTTGATTTCGATTTCGATATCGATATAGATTTCAATATCGATTTTGACTTTTGATTTTGATTATGATTTTGTTCAATTTTGTTGGCGGTTCGGCGCACGAGTGCACTTTAGGACGGGCCGCGCCTGGTGGTAGGTGTGAGTAGGAATCTGGCGGTCAGTGTGTCTAGGAGTGAGGGACATGTGAATCCATCCCTCCCATTTCGGTGCAAGGCGATATTCCTAGAGGGTACGTCTGTAGAAGTCGAAGGGACTCCCTCAACCATTCTCTCCCGATCCGGTCTAACTATCTAATCTGACATCTAACATATAATCTAACGGTGACCAGGCAACTCAGAAAGAAACCAACTCAGAAGCAAATCAGAAAGGTCATTAAGAGTGGTAATAAAAATATATAAAAACATTTGTTAAATCGGTTAAGCTAGGTTAGGGTTACCGGCTATATTAAAATTATGTTTTCATAGCTTTTAATGACCTGAATTATGAGTTGGTTTCTTTCTGAGTTTGCATGGAACCAATCTAAAACTATTTAAAGAGGAAAGATTTGATTGTTTGTTTGTTTGCATTGAATAGGCTCCGAAACTAATGAACCGATGTGAAAAATTCTTTCATTGTTAGGAAGCTACACTATCCCCGGTTGACATAGGCTATATTATATTTAAAAAAAATTAGGAATCGTTACTAAAACTCCAATAATGTAGCCCAAGGTGTAAAAAAAATACCTAAAATATTCTTTACATCGCGTGCGCTGCGAAAACTATTAACAATAGAATAAAATAATGTAGTACGGCTTTGCAGAAAACATCTTTATTTACAAAAAGTGTCGTGACAGCATATGTCTTACTATTATAGTTATGCCACAAAAAGTGTTTAATAGTAGAAGTGTGTAAGATTAGAATGATCGCCTTTCGAAACGGTGACCAGAAAACTCATAATGAAACATACTGAGAAAACATAGGTTGAATAGGAAGTTAGGATAGGGTTACCGGCTTTTTTTAAATTATATTTTCATAGCTTTTAATGACCTTTCTGAGGAGGTTCTGAGTTATTATGAGTTGGTTTATTTCTGAGTTGACATGGAACCTTTCGGAACATCGCCTTGCACCGAAACGGGAGGGATGGATTCATACGTCCGTCACTCCTGGACACACTGATCCCCAGATTCCTACCCACACATACTACCCTTGTCCTCCCCAGAACTTCCTCTACTTCCTTTCCAAAAAATACCTTCCACACAGCGTCCCCAAAGATTACATAGGCCCTGTGAGGGGAATTATTTTCCTTCGGGCCTCCTTCCTGTGTGGAGATAATGAAAAAAAAATACCTCTACCAGTCTCTCCTGATCCGGCTTGCCTCGCAGTATGTGAGCAAAAGCGTTCGCCGCACGGACCTAGACAAATCTCACTCCTTAACGAACCACTTGGAGTAACGTATGGCAGAGGTGTTCATTAGCCAAAAAATGGTTCCCGGGGCGGTGGTAACCATACCTGCCTCCCAAAATTTAGGTATACCTTCCTCATCAAAGAAAAAAAAATAAAAGAATAAAAATATAGCTATTATTTTAGCTCATTGACATAAGCTCCACACAGGAAGCCCCGAGGAAAATAATTCCCATCAGGGCTTGTGTTATCTTTGGGGATATCTTTTTGAAGAGACTCCCTTAACCATTCTCTCCCGATCCGGCCTGCCAGATGGTGGGCACACGCGTCCGCCGCCATAACCTGCACAAACCTCAACCCATAAACCCGGGTACCCCAGCTAAGTCACTAAGCTTAGCGAACTACTTAACCTAGACCTACAGTTTGGCAGGCGGGTACGGGTACCGCCGCACCGGGAACCATTTATTGGATAACGAACTCCTCTGCCATAGGTCTCCCTAAGTGGTTCACAACGTTTGGTGAATTAACAGGGGTGCTCAGGTTCTTGGAGTGAGGTTTGTCTACGTCTTTGTGGCGAATGCTTTTCCTCACCTACTGCGTGGCGGTCCGGATCGGGAGAGGCTGCTTGAGGCAGACATAATCTAGACCTCTCCAGCCGGACTCTCTCGACCCACGTAAATAATAATAATTAAATAACTTACATTGCTTAAAAAGTGAATCTAAAAGGTTTCATTATCGCCATGACGGCCGGCGTAGTACAGCAAAAACTCAACCACCTCAAATTTATTTGTCACGGGATCGAAACCCGGCGTGGCAAATAAATTTTTCTTGGTTAATTTGTGTTATTTCACAATTTATGCATATAAAATAATATATAATATATTTTACTTATCAGATTGATTACCATAGGTAGGTAGGTACCTATGGTCTGGAATTTTAACATGAAAAATTATTACAATTTGGAAGGTGAGAGTGGTACCGCTGCCCCGGGAACCATTTATAGGAATTTTAGGAACAAATGCAGCATAAAAATAAGAATATGCATAATATGAATAGCTGCATTTACAAATGCAGTTATTCTTATTATGTTGTTTACAGATTTTCTTCATTTTTATTGTTTCATTGGAAATAAGGTTGCTTCCTGTAGTGACGAACGGCGTAGTCTAGATGTAATCAGTGGCGGCCGCTGCCCTGAGAATGTGGTGGTTCACTGACAATCCGTACCTACTTATGACAAAAAAATTGAATTAGGAATATTTTATTATTAATTTATTTTCAAACAAACTGTTAATCACTCTTATATGTATATTCAACACTGGTTGCACTCATTTTGGTAATAAAATTATATATTAACAAATTATGTTATTAGTATTTAACAAAATTAATACAAAAAAAAAACAAAACAAAGACAATTATCACGTGACGGGTCAATATAACGCGCGCCGCAAGACGCAAACGATCTACGATCTTCGCCGAAAATCGATTGTATTCGTGTCACCTCGGGTCCATAGTTCATGGTCAATCGGTAAACTTCGGCAAGGATCGGATTATGTTGGGCCGGTGGCACGCGAATCCAAGCCAAATTCTGGTGCAAATAGCGAAATCGACGGGCTTTCGATGTTTTAAATATCCCGATACGAGGCCGCTCGGCGGCCGCGCTATTGGAGATTAAAACCGTTCTCTCTGATAATATTCGTAGCATTATATTGTATATTGGTAACTAATATTTTGAAATGATTAAATTAGAGATTTGATAGATTTAAATTAGATAAATTAAATTAGAGATTTTTTAGTCTTTAGTAAGTAAATAAAGTAAATTTAGGCATTATATTTTGGCAGTGCTGCACACGAGCGCACTGTGCGACCACTGGAGGTAATGCTCTTGACTCGTACACCGAAGTTCGCGTGGTTTATCACAATTTATTAATTTAAAATAATAAATGCATAGTATATATACTGGGCGTACTGTACAGGGCCCGCAGATACTTTAATAGTACATAACTGCTAACCCTGTATAAATCGCAAGTGCGCCCCACGGTTGAATTTGGCAGCCACCTCTGGTCTGGAGCTCCAAAATACCTTAAAAAAAAACCCTTGACTCTGTGCAGAAACGGGCGGTCCGTTTGATAGATTCTCCCATCTTAACAGACGGATTGCAATCCTTAGAGCACAGGCGTCAGGTGGGAATGCTGTCCTTGTTCTACAGGTATTACAATGGAAAATGCTCCGAGGAACTAGCGTCGTTGATCCCCTCGGCACCGGTGCATAGTCGGGAAACACGCCAAACACGCGCCCAACATTTGTACACGGTTGACATTAGTCACGTGAGAACGGGTCGTTTTTACGACTCGTTCTTGAGTTCAACAGCTCGGATGTGGAACGATTTACCAGCCTCTGTGTTTCCTCCCTCCTACAACATGGGTCTCTTCAAGACCCATGTTCACTCCTTCCTTTTCTCAAAAAGACCCTCCACACAGCGTCCTCAAAGATGACATGGGCCCTGAGGGAAATTATTTTCCTTAGGGCCTCCTGTGTGGAGTTAATGTAATAAAAAAAATATATATTTGCGGCACGTTCCAGAGTGAAAAATACTCTCAGTATCGCCATAGTGTAAGTAAGACCACCATTCAGAATTGAAACATTGCTTGAAATGGCGTAAGCTGTGTTTGTTGACTACATCTGAATAGCCAGGTACTTTCCCACCTTCCTCTTTCCTATCTCCTTCCCCTCCCCACTATCTTCAGCCTCGTAACATACCCCAATTGGGGATGCCATAGTCTCACTGGCTCCAGACGGGAGCAGCTGAGACTCTTTACTATAAAAAACAAATAAAATTACTTAACATGAAATATATTTAACTTTTTATTTACCTACTATTAAACATTTTCGGTAGCATATCTCTTTTGTGTTTGAATATCTTGTACAAACTGACTGCGATTGAACGTGCAAAAAAAACACGAAAGTTTCAACATTATAGTGCGTGATAATTTTTCTCACAACAAGGCAGCACGAACACTTTTACTTACATTTTAAACTCATCATATCTTTCTAATGAATAGTCCGATTTTAATAATTCAAAAAGTTGAATACAGATATTGAAACAATATTGAATATGAAGTAATTTATTTTGATAAGGATTAATACCAAGATACAAATAAAGAGCTTTTTCTAGCGGCGACATTAAAATTAAATTTTTAAAATAAAATAACACTTATTGTGGCATAACTATAATAGTTAGACAAACGCTGTCGCGACCTTTTTTGTAAATAATGATGTGCTCTGCAAAGTCGTAGTACATTGTTTTATTCTATCTATAATAGTTTTCGCAGCGCACGCGATGTAAAGAATATTTTAGGCATTTTTTTTACACCTTGGGTTACATTATTGAAGTTTTAGTAAGTATCCCTATTTTTTTTGAAAATATTATTTAGCCTATGTCACCCGAAGATAGTGTAGCTTCCTAACAATGAAAGAATTTTTCAAATCGGTTCAATAGTTTCGGAGCCTATTCAATGCAAACAAACACACAAAGAATCAAATCTTTCCTCTTTATATTTTAGTGTGCTGAATTATGAGTTGGTTTATTTCTGAGTTGACATGGAATCTTTCGGAACATCGCCTTGCACCGAAATGGGAGGGATGGATTCACACGTCCGTCACTCCTAGACACACTGACGCCCAGATTCCTACCCACACTTACTACCCCATTCCTTCCCTGAACATCCTCTTCTTCCTTTCCTAAAATACGCTCCACACTGCATCCCTAAAGATGACATAGGCCTTGAGGGGATTTATTTTCTTCAGGGCTTCCTGTGTGTAAGAAAAAAAGGTCTCCCTCAACCAGTCTCTCCCGATCCGGTCCGTAACGCAGTAGGTGGGCAAACCCGTTCGCCGCAAAAACCTAGACAAATCTCATCCCTTGAACCCGAGCAACCCTGCTAAGTCACAAAAAGTAATTGGGATGACGTATGACGAGTTGGTTATCCAATAAATGGTTCCCGGGGCGGCGGTACACATACCTGGCTCCCAAACTATAAGTCTAGGTTAAATGGTTCGCTACCTTTAGTGACTAAGCCGGGGTGCCCGGGTTCATGGGCTGAGGTTTGTACGGGTTTTGGCGGCGGACGCGTCTGCCCACTATCTGCATGCCAATCCGGATAGGGAGAGAATGGTTGAGGGGGTCCCTTCGACTTGTTCAGTCGTACTCTATCGGAACTTGCCATGCACCGCAATGGGAGGGATGGATTCATACGTCCGTCACTCCTGGACACACTGATCCCCAGATTCCTACCCACACATACTACCCTTGTCCTCCCCAGAACTTCTTCTCCTTCTTTTCCTAAAAATACCTTCCACACAGCGTCCCCAAAGATTACATAGGCCCTGAAGGGAATTATTTTCCTCAGGGCCTCCTTCCTGTGTGAAGCTAATGAAAAAAAATGTCCCTCTACCAGTCTCTCCTGATCCGGCTTGCCTCGCAGTAGGTGAGCAAACGCGTTCGCCGCACGGACCTAGACAAATCTCACTCCTTAACGAACCACTTGGAGTGACATATGATAGAGGTGTTGATTAACCAAAAAATGGTTCCCGGGGCGGTGGTAACCATACCCGCCTCCCAAAATTTAGGTATACCTTAAATGGTTCGCTATGTTTGGTGACTTAGCCGGGGTGCTCAGGTTCATGGGGTAAGGTTTGTGCGGGTCTTAGAAACGGAAACGAAAACATAAACAAAATCGAAATCCTAATCGTAATCGTAATCGAAATCAAAATCAAAATCAAATAGGTAGGTAGGTACCTATGGTCTGGAATTTTAACATGAAAAATTATTACAATTTGGAAGGTGGGTGTGGTACCGCCGCCCCGGGAACCATTTATAGGAATTATAGGAACAAATGCAGCATAATAATAATAAGAATATGCATAATATGAATAGCTGCATTTACAATTATTATGTTGTTTACAGATTCTCTTCATTTTTATTGTTTCATTGGAAATAAGGTTGCTTCCTGTAGTGACGACCGGCGTAGTCTAGAGGTAATGTTCTTGACTCGTACACTGAAGATCGCGTGATCTATCACAATTTATTCATTTAAAATAATATACGTTCCAGAGTGAAAAATACTCTCAGTATCGCCCTCGTGTAAGACCACCATTCAGAATTAAAACATTGTTTGAAATGGCGTTACCCGTGTTTATTGACTAGATCTGAATAGCCAGGTACTTTCCTACCTTCCTCTTTCCTTTCTCCTTTCCCTCCCCACTATATTCAGCCTCATAACATACAATTGGGGATGCCATAGTTTCACTGGCTCCTGACGGGAGCAGCTGAGTCTCTTTACTATAAAAAATTAATAAAATTACTTAACATGAAATATATTTTACTTTTAATTTACCTACCATTAAACATTTTCGGTAGCACATCTCTTTTGTATTTGAATATCTTGTACAAACTGACTGCGATTGAACGTGCAAAAACAACACGAAAGTTTCAACATTATAGTGCGTGATAATTTTTCTCACAACAAGGCAGCACGAACACTTTTACTTACATTTTAAACTCATCATATCTTTCTAATGAATAGTCCGATTTTAATAATTCAAAAAGTTGAATACAGATATTGAAACAATATTGAATATGAAGTAATTTATTTTGATAAGGATTAATACCAAGATACAAATAAAGAGATTTTTCTAGCGGCGACATTAAAATTAAATTTTTAAAATAAAATAACACTTATTGTGGCATAACTATAATAGTTAGACATACGCTGTCGCGACCTTTTTTGTAAATAATGATGTGTTCTGCAAAGTCGTAGTACATTGTTTTATTCTATCTATAATAGTTTTCGCAGCGCACGCGATGTAAAGAATATTTTAAACATTTTTTTTACACCTTGGGTTACATTATTGAAGTTTTAGTAAGTATCCCTATTTTTTTTTAAAAATATTATTTAGCCTATGTCACCCGAAGATAGTGTAGCTTCCTAACAATGAAAGAATTTTTCAAATCGGTTCAGTAGTTTCGGAGCCTATTCAATGCAAACAAACACACAAAGAATCAAATCTTTCCTCTTTATATTTTAGTGTGCTAGATTAGATGTTCTTCAGCCGTACTTTCTCGCCTTTCGGAACGTTAATTATGAATTATGAGTTGGTTTATTTCTGAGTTGACATGGAATCTTTCGGAACATCGCCTTGCACCGAAATGGGAGGGATGGATTCACACGTCCGTCACTCCTAGACACACTGACGCCCAGATTCCTACCCACACTTACTACCCCATTACTTCCCTGAACATCCTCTTCTTCCTTTCCTAAAAATACGCTCCACACTGCATCCCTAAAGATGACATAGGCCTTGAGGGGATTTATTTTCTTCAGGGCTTCCTGTGTGTAAGAAAAAAATGTCTCCCTCAACCAGTCTCTCCCGATCCCGTCCGTAACGCAGTAGGTGGGCAAACCCGTTCGCCGCAAAGACCTAGACAAATCTCATCCCTTGAACCCGAGCAGCCCTGCTAAGTCACAAAAAGTAATTGGGATGACGTATGACTAGTTGGTTATCCAATAAATGGTTCCCGGGGCGGCGGTACACATACCTGGCTCCCAAACTATAAGTCTAGGTTAAATGGTTCGCTACCTTTAGTGACTTAGCCGGGGTGCCCGGGTTCATGGGCTGAGGTTTGTACGGGTTTTGGCGGCGGACGCGTCGGCCCACTATCTGCATGCCAATCCGGATAGGGAGAGAATGGTTGAGGGGGTCCCTTCGACTTCTTGAGCCGTACTATATCGGAACTTGCCATGCACCGCAATGGGAGGGATGGATTCATACGTCCGTCACTCCTGGACACACTGATCCCCAGATTCCTACCCACACATACTACCCTTTTCCTCCCCAGAACTTCCTCTCCTTCTTTTCCTAAAAATACCTTCCACACAGCGTCCCCAAAGATTACATAGGCCCTGAAGGGAATTATTTTCCTCAGGGCCTCCTTCCTGTGTGAAGCTAATGAAAAAAAAATGTCCCTCTACCAGTCTCTCCTGATCCGGCTTGCCTCGCAGTAGGTGAGCAAACGCGTTCGCCGCACGGACCTAGACAAATCTCACTCCTTAACGAACCACTTGGAGTGACATATGACAGAGGTGTTGATTAGCCAAAAAATGGTTTCCGGGGCGGTGGTAACCATACCCGCCTCCCAAAATTTAGGTATACCTTAAATGGTTCGCTATGTTTGGTGACTTAGCCGGGGTGCTCAGGTTCATGGGGTGAGGTTTGTGCGGGTCTTAGAAACGGAAACGAAAACAAAAACAAAATCGAAATCGAAATCGAAATCGAAATCGAAATCGAAATCGTAATCGTAATCGAAATCGAAATCAAAATCAAAATCAAAATCAAAATTAAAATCAAAATCGAAATCAAAATCGAAATCAAAATCAAAATTCAAAAGTCAAAGATAAAATCAAAATCAAAATCAAAAACCAAAATCAAAATGAAAATCAAAAGTCAAAATCGAAATCGAAGTCAAAATCAAAATCAAAAGTCAAAATCAAAAGTAAAAATCAAAATCTAAATCAAAATTAAAGTCAAAATTAAAACCAAAATTAAAAATCAAAATCAAAACCAAAATCAAAATAAAAAAAAAAATCAAAATCAAAATTAAATCTAATATAAAAAAACATTAGAATTGAAATAAGAACGTAAAGGTATAATATTATAATTTTATAAAACACATACAGCAAAATGCATTACTCAAAACAAAAGATACAATATAAGTTAGGTTATGCAGAATGTATAAAAATATGTAGTCTTCATAACCGTTTTAAAAATTTATCTGAAGTATTAGATATATTTTTCCACCAAGTGCCGTTGTATTACGTTTTACAACGTCCATATCGGCTCAACCAATGAACAGTAAAACCAGATATAGGTAAATGTTTTTTATGACCAATCAGAAGGTTTCGTTCATAACGCCATCTTGAACGCCATTCTGATTGGTCATGGTCAGATCAACAATTTTATAGTAAAAGCACATATAGGTACATAAGATATACGATTATGTGGATCAACAACGCATGGCAATTTGGGCGGATCATCAACGCATGGTGATTTGGGCGGATCAACAGTTACGAAGCGTATGATTTCCATACAAATATCGAAAATTATATGTGTAGTATTTCGTTTACTTTTACTGGGAAACTGGCAACCTTGCTATTTAATGTAACGTTGTTGCAAATTCATACAGAAGTAATCCATTAAAGCCAAGTTATTTGGTGTTAAAGGTGGATCAACACTGTCAAATAACTTCTTACTGGATCAGCATACTACGAGAAGAGGTCAATATATATACATATACATATGTTTATTTCGAATTATAAAATTTGAAAACGTATTTTATCACCTTTCAATTGAAATATTCTATTTGTTTGGAGTTTATATAAAGCGGAAATATTTTGACCCTCCGACAAAATATGGCCGAGGCCTGAGGGGTTAAAATTTTATAAAGTATCCACCTACTTAGCGAATATAAATTCAAATATGTTTAACATGAAAATCGATAGAAAAATGTAAAATTTATGTCAGAGACATTTATCTCACTGTCTGAAATCAACTACAGTCTACTGCTAAATATCTGCCATCTGCTGCACTGTTTTACTGTTCAAATGTATTAAATAATTTGAAATAAATGCATTGATAAGAAATAATTTGTAATATTTAATTAAATGAAGACAATATTAGCGAAAATCAATCGAATATCTGGAGACAGAAAAATCAGAAAAAGATATTGGCACCTCTGGGACTCGAACCCAGGACCTTCGACTTTCCGGGCCACAGTTCTACCAACTGAGCTAAGGTATCTCTATTCGATTCGGTCATTTTTAACTGTATCATACTTCGACTAAGAACTACCAACATTATCTTAATTTTTTTTACAATTTGAGGTAATAAAGTTAAAAATAAATAAATTGTAGTTCACATTTAATTTTACTCGCAATGCAACCTGGCCTTGATAGGCAGCGCATAAATACAACCCTGGTAAGTTAGAGCTGATAATTGAAGTAATATTTTACAAGAATGAATTGTAATTTGTGATCACTAGTTTCTAAAGGAAAGATTAAATTATAATAAACATCGTAGGTAGGTACTGCCCACCTCATATTGTTTAATAATGTATTTTGTCAAAGTCTGTTCAAGAATTTAGAGTTTTAAAAAGGTCAACCGGTTGCGCCGTTGTTTCACTAAATGTAAAAAACGCAAAAAGTGTTTGCGGTGGCGACATTTATTTATGAATATACACAGCGGGGCGGTAACATGGAGAGGACAGCTGGCGTTGAATTATTTATTTATTTCATTTGTGGGACAAGATATGAATCCATATCAAACAGACTGTAGGTACGTCGGATATAATTAAAGACAATGCAGAGAGCGATCAAAAAAGTAATTCGTTGAAGTCAACGCTTGACTGGTGAAAGCTTCCGCCTCACAATGTTCCACAATTTTGGGAGTGTCTAGTCCCACTTGCAGCGGGTAGTTGGCACTTTCGTTGTGTCATCACATAAAATTAAAATATTTAAAGAGTAGAGACAATACCCCATTAAAACATTCGCTATTCGGTGACCTCTTCGCTTGTTGACGCTGAGCTGCGTTAAAATTTTTCAAATTGTTTCCAAAATCTTAAAAATGCAAAAAATCTGAGATGAATTAATAGAGAAGATACGTTACTGAGACAACTCGCGCTGATTCACTTAACCGAGTCCAGTGGACCTCTTTAGCGGGCAGTTCTCAATGTTCACATGGTTATTTCATTCTTACATACATGAGGTGGTTTTTCACAAAAATAGCGCTATACAAATTATCAAAATATTATTATCGTGTCTTATATGTTATTGTATTGTACACAACACACACTAGTTGTATGTGTTTGTCCCTTTTTAGATGCTAATCTGCTAAATATCGCAAATTTAGCCTGCGAGAGAATGGGATAGTATAGTCGGTCTCCTCTTTGTACGGTGCTTCGTAGCCTTCCCACCCTTGTCAACTTTAGTTTTCTGAAGGTTTCACTTCTACCGCGTGTGAATTGCACTATCTCTACATATTATAAATTAAAGTCCTCCAACGCGTCTGTCTGTTGTCTGTTCGCGATAAACTCTAAAACTAATGATTGGATTTTAATGCGGTTTTCACCAATATATAGGAACGGTTCAATTCATGAGGAAGGTTTAGGTATGCAATTTGTCAAAGTTTTGTGTAAATTTGTTGACGTATATCTACTACACTATATAAAGAGGTAAGATTTGTTTGTTTGTTTGTTTGTTTGTTTGTTTGCATCGAATAGGCTTCGAAACTACTGAACCGATTTGAAAAATTCTTTCGCTGTTGGGAAGCTTCACTATCCCCGAGTGACATAGGTTATATTATATTTTCAAAAAAATTAGGGATCCTTACTAAAATTCCAATAATGCAACCCAAGGTGTAAAAAAATTACCTAAAATATTCTTTACATCGCGTGCGCTGCGAAAACTATTCATGATAGAATAAAATAATGTACTACGACTTTGTAGAACACATCATTATTTACAAAAAAAGTAGTGACAGCATATGTCTAACTATTATAATTATGCCACAATAAGTATTCTTTTATTTTAAAAATTTAATTAATATGTCGCCGCTTGAAAAGGCTCTTTATTTGTATCTTGCTGTTAATCCTTATCAAAATAAATTACTTCATATTCAAGACAGCTTCAATACCTATATTCAACTTTTTGAATTTTTCAATTCGGATATTTAATTAGAAAGATATCACGAGTTTAATAATGTTAGTATCAGAAAAAAGTTTCAGCTACGGGCCGAGCGGGAGAGGAGTCAAGAAATGAAGTGCCAGGGGGGTTGGCGGGACGGGGGAGCGGGAGAGCGGTGGCGGGGAAGGTGGAAGTGGAACGCTGGAGGGGAACGCACGGGAAAGGATATGCAAGGAGTAACATTTTATTTATTTGAATATGGCATTGCAACGCATGCCGGGAAACAGCTATATATTATAAAAGAAAATCCAAAAAAACGCGCGGACCGCAAAAAAATCAGAAACGAGTCCCGGTACGATCAAGGGAGTAATAAGGTGTGGTAGATCTCTGTCCCCTCTCGGGAAAAAAGGTACCCGTTTTTACCTAAAGGGCGGGCTTTTGAAGATATAAGGGCTGGAAGTTTCGCCCTCTTGAAATTTCGGAAAGTTCAAGAAGGTTCTATAGAACTCTAAAAAGTTCTGGAAGGGGTGGCGGTGTATGTCGTGGAATGTTCGAGAATAGGGAATCGGGATCATCATTGTGAAACATTCCATAACACTCTCAAATGTTTTCCTGAGCGAAGCCGGGTGACCCAGCTAGTATAATATATAAAGGGAGCGAAGCGGGCGGGTGGATTTGATTTGTATGCAAATTAACAGATGGCGTTGGTTATAAAGGTTGGGTAACCAACCAGTAGATGGGGTTGCATTTCGTTAGCCACAGCAACGCGTGTCCGGGTCAGCTAGTCTCTTTTAAATACAAACATCTGAAATATAATTTTATCTGGTTTGCAAAATGGTATTTTTTCTTACGATAACTTCATAAATAAAAAATATATAGCACATTTAAAATACCTCGGATATCAAATTTCACTGGTGTTCGGTTTGATGTTTCACTGTGAGTTGTCAGTTGGGTTGGGACTTGTAGGCGAAAATATTTTAGACTGAATAAGTAATCGAAATCTATTTGATTATCCAAATGGCGTAGTTTCTGCAGAAACTTTGACAAAACTGGGCAGTAATAGAAGTAAATTCGAAACGGTTTTGTGTGAATTTGATCGAAGTTATTGTTGCCTATTATTTTAGCGAAGGACCTTCCCTTCAAGTGTGTTTTATATCTTTGACCGGGTAGAATAATAAAAAAGAGACGAGTTCTGTGACGGAGTCAGACGCGGGTTGCTTGAGAATTAAAAAGCGGCTCCCGTCTCAAGCGCTTCATTCAACTTTACGGATGTTCAGGGGTCGTCAATCGAGACCATAGCTAAATATTTTTATAACATTTTATTTAAATATATTTATTTTTATTTTCTGTAGTCAGTAACAACTTATGATCATATAGCAGGGTAAAATAATTTAAATTGTAAAAGGTTTTGTTTTTTTAAATTCATAGTAAGCTTGAAACTTACAAGAAGCAGGGTTTATAATAATTATTTAATATAATATACCTTAGGAATCTAATAACTTTTTCGAAGCTCAATAAAAGAATTATACACCTTAATTAGGATTATACCTTAGGAATCTAATAACTTAGTTAGATTCCTAAGGTATAATCCTAATTAAGGTGTATAATTCTTTTATTGAGCTTCGAAAAAGGCAATATTTTACGTGCTTCTAAGTTAGTCGATAAAAAGGATAGAGTTTTTGTAGGACTTAGTTGTTAATAAATATTAATATTATGATTATTTTTTAAATGTCTTTAAATCCTTAAAACATTATTATCTTTTAAACCGTATAACGTATAGCTGTCAGTGGCGGTCCGTGAGTTGTCAGCGAGTTAGAGTGCTAAGATTGAAAAATACGACGTTACTGATGTTGTAGCTGAAAATGTTTTTTTTTTTTTCAAATAGCAATTTTTTTGTACATAGATTTTTAGGATTCTTTCACTTTGGGGAGGCGCCGCATCTATAAACTGAAAGATCTTCATACAAAACGTTGAAATAAAAAAAATAAAAAAAAAACATTTTCAGCTACAACAATATCAATAACGTCCTATTTTTCAATCTTAGCACTCTTGCTCACTGAAAACTCACGGACTGCCGCTGTCTTATCGGTTCCACGACAACACAACAAAGTGGCATTTCAACAACTCTTTAAGGAGTCATTAAAGGCGATGAAAAAAACAGGTAAAAATAGCACCTAACCTAACCTATCGTGTCCTATTTAACCAAGTTTTTTTCCATCACTTTTAAAGACATTAAAGTAGTGATGATGTTGCACATTGTTAAGTTGTCCGGTCACCGTCATATCATACAAATATATACAACCAAGCCTTTTAACTTCCATTAGTCAAAAACGGATTTAAGTTCTTACTGTTATGTCCCTGAGCTCCGCTGTTAAATGCGTAGTTTATGAGAAAGAAGGAGAGGTTCGAACTTCGAACGGAGTTATCAGCGGTACCCCTTTAGCTAATAAATTATTATTGATGCATAGCAGTCCTAGCAAGCCAATTTAAAACCATCAACATCGCATTATTTGTGCAAATGCGAAATTGATTGCAGACTGCGATAACAAACAATAAACAACAATGTCCTTGGTCAAAACCTCCAAACAATCGAAAAACCATCAACGCATTAATAAAACTGACTTTTCTGGGAAATGTTTAAAAGGTTATACGTATGTATATATATAATTATAGGTATGTAATTTAACATAATACATAGAAAATGTTGGTATTCTTTGAGAGCGACTTCTGTGAATCAGATACGAGTGGCACAGGTTTTATTTGAACTCAATGGCTGACTCAGGGCGGCTGTCGTCTGCTTCTCACACAGGGTTGAACTTGGAATTAAATTAATACATTTTGAAGAATTGTCATTGTCAAAATGTTAACCGAAATAACACACTTTCCTTTATAATGTAAAATTATTAACATTCCTTGATTTTTTAAACATTTTTTTGAATGTGAATATCGTGCAACAATCCCGATTGCTGTCAATCGTCTGGAGCCAGTGAGACTATGGCATCTCCAATTGGGGTATGTTTATGTTAGTGAGGGTAGTGAGAAGGGAAAAGAGATGGGAAGGTGAAGGTACAAAACACTACCAAAGCCATTTCAGGAAACGTTTTAATTCTGAATCTTTCACAAGGGCGATACTGAGAAAATGGCACACAATAATATATCAAGGAAACCCCCTAAAGAAAAATGAGTTCGAACAGTTGTTTGACCGAAGTGAATTTGAAGTGGTAAAAAAATCGACGATCAGCGCCATTTTGAATAATTTGGTCGATCAAATAATAATATTGATGCCTTGTGTCATCGATACGTGACGTTGGTACTTAAAAAAAAACGCATAAAATTAGTCCCAACTGCTCCAACCGTCTGGAGCCAGTAAGACTATGGCATCCCCAATTGGGGTATTTCGAGACGGGGAAAAGGAAGGTGGGGAAGAACATGTCTATTTGGTCACCAAATACGACTAAAGCCATTTCAAGCCACGTTTCAATTCTAAATGATAGTCTTACATCAGGCCAATACTGGGAGTATCTTCCACTCGGATACTCGAGATTTTCTTCCATTCTAGAATAAATATGTGGTAGAATGTGCTCAGGCTGTATGAAATAACTAACTATCACATGGAAAATCCCTAAATAATAATGCTAGTATTTTGAATAACCAAATGAATTTATTTTTTAGTCCCATTCTAAATATTTTTTTCCAATAAACCGCTCTGTTCTTCCCGGGAATACCACAATTACTCCCACCCCACCCCTTTGCTTACCTCCCACTCAAACACATAAAATTTGTTTATCTGTCAATATTCTGTATCATAGGTTAGTTTTGGGTTAGTTATAATTTATAATATTTTCCTGACGAAGTAAGGGTGCTTCTGAAACCGGTAGAGTGTTTATAAATTAAAAGTGGTCAACAAATTTATGTGTTTTTTTTTGTAAATTGTCATAGTATTCCCTCGCAGATGTAAGTAAAGAGGATGGAATACCAAATAATTCTGTCCTGATCCTCACTTGTTGCTTCATTCTCTCCTTCATCCAGTCCCCTCCTGTTGGAACGGCTAACTTTTTTCCACTGCGTGCGCTTTTCGTCGAGTCGAATACAAACGTGATAGAATTCAACGATTACAGAAACATCTTCTGACTAACCATGTAATTCATTCCTCGAGCCACCGGGCCTTTTATATCTCAGGGATCCTAAACATATACAATAGAATATTTTAAGAGGAAATAAATAAAAAAAATTAGAGTGAGCAATTCACACGCCTTTGAAGTGAAGCCTTCAGAAAACTAAGAGTTGGAGAGACTACGAAGCACTTTTTTGTTAATGTGAAGGATGATTTTTTCCATATTTTTATCGTCGAATTCCAGTGAACCTTTTCCTTTTTCATTTGGTCATCTTATTAGTATTTGTGTTTTCTTCTTCAGAGTCGCTAGATGTCGCTTTCTTTTGTGTTTTCTTTTGGCTGTTCATTTTGGAGTGGTTTGAAGATTTGATATTGATTTTACAAAAATAATAAAAAAAAATGGATTTCGTAGGATTCAATCCTTGGTCCGCTAAATGTCTGCAGAGGTTCGCCAGGCGCTTTATACCAATACACTAAAGGAGACTTGCGTGGGACTGTGGAATTATCGTATTATATTGGGACCGAATATTCGTGAATTAAATAAATATTTTATTGCTGACTCATTCCCTTGCAGATAGATATACGAGTTTGTCTCTTTTTAGTGTCGCTCGTTTCCGTTTCATCGAGTTTCAAATTAATCACAAGGGTGCTAAAGAAGTTTTCACTTCAAAAATTATAAAGTCAAGTAAGGTGTTTTTTAAATCATAATATCAAGGAAAGCAGAAATTTCAGTAGGTACATGAATCAGGAAAAACTCTCGTACGGTGGACAACTCAACTACGAGTATATTCAGCTCGCTACATCACTTCCGTCATGAGCTGCGGAGCTTCGAAGTGTCATTTTTAAAAATAGAAATAGACAAGCCACATTGTTTACTGCATATATCGATCATCCAGGAATTCACAAAATTCTGGAATACACAGATTTTATTTTAAATTCTATGGGAAGTAAAAATCAAATATACTCTATCTATACGGATTTTTCAAAAGCCTTTGATAAAATTAACATTGAACTGCTTTTGAAGAAGCTGTAAAAAATCGGGATTAATGGTGACCTTCTAAGATGGATCAAATCATATGTCACAAACAGAAGTCAAGCAGTTAGAGCTAAGGGTTTCTCCTGGCGTTTTTACAATATACCTTCAGAAATTCCACAAGGATCACATCTTGGACCTCTCCTATTTATTTTATATATCAATGATATAGGTAAATGTTTTAAAAATCCAAATTCCAAATTTTTGCTGATGACACTAAAATTTACAAAAAAATCACTAATATTAATGACAGCCTTGAATTGCAAGAGGATATTAATAGGTTTGGAATAAACTGTGCGAACAACCAACCATTCCTTAACCTGGAAAAATGTAACACAATATCGTTCACCAAAAGCAAGAACCCCCTTTTATCCCGTACAAAATCAATAACGTAGAAATAAAAAGATGTTGTGAAGTGAGGGACTTAGGAATAATAATGGACTCTGGAATGTCTTTCCGAACCCATATAAATTCTATCTGTGACAGGGCATATAAACTTCTAGGATATGTCTCTTTTGTCCGCTCAATATTAGAATTCGGATCAGTCATACGGAATCCCCAATACAAAGTTAATATTTTAAGGTTAGAAAGAATTAAAAAAAAAGATACTGAAACACCTAGACTTTAAATCCTTTCGAACATCAGAAAACCTACAAGACTCATTAACATTCCATAATTTATCAACCTTAGAAGATAGAAGAAATATATCCGACCAGAAATTTTTATTCAAAATTATTAACAACGTTGTTAACAACAACTATCTTATAGAACACATTAATTTCCACTGTCCAACAAGAAATACAAGGCCAAACCAACTATTCCACATCCCACACTCAAAAACAAATTACACACAACATTCATTTTTCCGAAGGACGTGCACAAAATACAACGATATGTTTTACGAAGCTGATATTTTCCATTTGTCCTCAGGCCAATTTATTAAATTCATAACTGAAAAAATTAAAACCAATTGTTAATTGCGAACCCTCCACCCTGCTGTCTTTTGTTTTTTCATTCTCATTATGTTGTTTTTCCTTCTTATTATAAAAATAATAATATTTGGATGATTTATATAGCGCTATTTGTTGTTGTTGTTGTGAAAAACCCCCTCAAGGGCGCTGGCAAATGGCTAATCATTTATCCTTAAACGTTTACTAATGATGTGAAAAAGTGTTAATTTTATATATGTTCGCTGTTTAACTTCATCTTTTCTTTCCCACATGCTTTAATTTGTGTTTTTTCATTTCTGTTGTACTTGTTTTTCTTTTTTCTAACACTTTATATTTTCTTTAACGTTTTAATATGTGTTTATATATTATATTTTTTTTTACGGAAACTTCACTGGTTAATGCACCCATGTAATATGTAATTACCTTATAATATGTACAACTGTTTGTTTCCCTAATAAACAAAAAAAAAAGAAAGAAATCCAGTAGATTAGTTAGACATCTCCAAATACCAAGTTTTGAGATATTGAGGAAAGCAATATTCGAATGGGTTCCATGCCAACTCAGAATCAAGTCAACGCAATATCTCTTTGAAAAGTCATTAAAAGCTATGAATAAAAAATTGAAAAATAGCCCATAACCTAACGTAACCTATAACACAACATTACTAGACATATGTATGACTTATGAGGCGTATCTTACTTAGTAACCAATTTTTTCATCACTTTTAATGACTTTTCAAAGGAGGTGTTGAGTTGATTTCATTCTGAGTTGTCCGGTCACATCCAACATCCTACTAGACTACTAGAGACCAATAAAAAATAAACATTTCGTTGAGTTTACTATAAGTTTTTCTGCATTATAGTTTATTGATTTGGTAGCGTTTATGAGTAATTGAGAGAGAGGGTACACTTTAATATATAACTGCATACTCACTCAAATTTCGATTATTCGGAGATGTTTGACTAAGAACTGGACTATCGACATTATCTAATTTATTGTAAGTCCAATAAGAAACGATTGGGTAAAAAATGAGTCGTTTATAACACTATTGTGATTCGCAGTTTATACAATAACTCTGCAGAACAAGCAAGCGAGCAAACATACATTCATTTTAATATATATAGATTTTACGTTGAAATTGGTATTTATGTATGAATAGGAAAATGAAAACCAGCAGAGGCCTCCTGACCTTGGTGTCGCCTGGGCCACAGGCACCAACTATTCATGTAAACCAGTGCCATTGTAATAGTGGTAATATAGTAAAGCAGAGTTATAGGTAAAAACGTATCGATTGAACCTGCCCTTTGTAAACGTAGGTATGTATATATTTTACTTCTTCAGTAATCGTAAATTCACTTTGAGGCGGCATTTTAATTAAATGAAAATTTTCATTTTATCTCAACGAAGAAACCATTGGTTTCGAAGCGTGATGATAATTCTGATTAAATAAGTGGTGTGTAGGTACACAGTGATTTGTTTTCATTTTATGTAAATATTTTACTTTCACAGCCGTAACTCCCTAATATATTACATACACAGTACACGCATTTATCCTTTCTGTAAACTATAACACTTTGCATTTCAAGGTTAACCTTCCTATGCTCGCGCGTTAGTCTCGCAGACCGACAAATCAACAATTCATTGTTTTCTCAAAAATTAACAACAATGGAACTTTGAGGTTTTTAGTAGCTTCTTAATTTGTTGTTAGTTGTTAGGCATTGTTTAGTGCGGCGCGCGCATTGGTGCTGAGTGGACGTGTGACACTTATTTACTGTTATCGGTCTTTTAGGTAAGGAACAATTAACAATCACTACTCGAAAATCCTAATAATGGTTAATTCTTATTTTTATAATATCTTATTATTATTGATATTTTCACTTATTAGATTTCAGTGTTTTTTTTTTAAATTAACACATGAAAAAGTATATTTTTGTTATTAAGTTAAAGAGTACAAAAAATTATGCTATTTTTAGGAGGCGGAGTAAAAGTGTTTTTCTACCAAATAAAATTAAAGTATTAATATTTTTCTATTTTTTTTAATTCAATTATATCCCCTTCTACATATTAAAATACGTATGTAATTAAAATAATACAGATGAGATGAATATCGGTCTGAGACACCGTGCGCCGCGTGCGCGAGTACCTATTTGTGTTATGCCGTTGGGCGCGAGTATACGAAGGTTAAGGGTATATTAGGTCAATGTTAAGAGAGTTTAGTTTAAGGCTAATGACACAAAATTGTTTGATACGGACACGTGACGAGAAACGCAAAATGAACAGGCTTACATAGGTACAAGGGGAAAAAAAACAAAGCAGGGTTTAAGGCGGTGATGAAATAAGAGGCAAAGAAAATGCAATGATAATATAAATTATTTGTATCAGACTCCACTTTATTTAATAGTCTTTCAGAACACCATAAGCCATAAGTCATCTAATTCCTTGTGTACTTTAAAAAAGATTGTTAAATTATTTGTGTTTGCCAAAGATTGCCGACATTATTTTCATCTTTACGTAAACAAAACTTTTTTTCATCTTTACGTAAACAGAAACAGAAAAAACACAATTGCAGTAAAAATACGACATTATATAAATTGGGTTTGAAATATTAGAATGAAACATACACTTTGTTTTAAGCAACAAATTTATTTTATATAATACTTTTAGCAAGTTATTCAAATAATTTAATTTTTATATGTACCAAAACCAACTTGTTACAAAAACGAGAGCAAATAAAACATTTATTTATTTGTATTACGTTTTAATCAGAGACCAATCGATATCAGAGCAAAATCGTCATAAATCGTAAATGCATCATTTATGCTTATGCTATGTACCCTAATGTATTATATTATTAGATTATTACTAATCTACTACACTATATAAAGAGGTAATATTTGTTTGTTTGTTTGTGTGTTTGTTTGCATCGAATAGGCTCCGAAACTACTGAACCGATTTGAAAAATTCTTTCGCTGTTGGAAAGCTACATTATCCCTGGGTGACATAGGCTATATTATATTTAAAAAAAATAGGCATCCTTACTTAAACTTCAATAATGTAACCCAGGGTGTAAAAACATTACCTAAAATATTATTTAAATCGCGTGCGCTGCGAAAACTATTGATGATAGAATAAAATAATGTAGCACGACTTTATAGAACACATCATTATTTACAAAAAAGGTCGCGACAGCATATGTCTAACTATTATGGTTATGCCACAATAAGTATTCTTTTATTTTAAAAATTTAATTTAAATGTCGCCGCTTGAAAAGGCACTTTATTTGTATCTTGGTTTTAATCCTTATCAAAATTAATTACTTCCTATGCAAGACAGCTTCAATACCTTTATTTAACTTTTTGAATTTTTCAATTCGGATATTTAATTAGAAAGATATCACGAGTTTAAAATTGATAGTATTAGAAAAAAGTTTCGGCTACGGGCCGGGCGGGAGAGGAGTCAAGAAATGCAGTGCCAGGGGGGGTTGGCGGGACGGGGAAGCGGGAGAGCGATGGTGGGGAAGGTGGAAGTGGAATGCTGGAGGGGAACGCACGGGAAAGGACATGTAAGGAGTAACATTTTATTTATTTGAATATGGCACATATTATAAAAGAAAGTCCAAAAAAACGTGCAGCTCGCAAAAACTCAGAAACGAGTCCCGGTTCGATCAAGGGAGTTATATGGTGTGGTAGATCTCTATCCCCCCTAGGGAATAAGGGTATCCGTTTTTACCTAAAGGGCGTGCTTTTAAAGATATAAGGGCTGAAAGTTTCGCCCTCTTGAAATTTCTAGAACAGTCTTCCGGAAAGTTCTAGAAGGTTCCATAGAGCTGTAGAAAGTTGTGGAATGATCAGGAATAGGGAATCGGGAACATCATTGTGAAACATTCCAGAACACCATCTTATTGTCCTGAGCGAAGCCGGGTAACCCAGCTATATCTTATAAAGGTACTTATTGATACTCATACTTGATGGTCTGCATTAAGTAATACATACACCATAGACCTAAATATTATGGAAGGGTTGTTTTACAGAATTTGAACAATTCATCAAATTTCAAAGTTAATTTTCTAACTAACTAACTAACCATCACGCCGTTTCCCCGCAGGGGTAGGCAGAGAGGACGGACCGCCAAAGAACTCGGTCTTGGCACACACTCCTTGCCTCGTTAATATTCATACATCGTCTCATACATGCTCTTCTATTATTCTGAATCTTGACATGGCCCGACTCAAGTATCTGATTCACTTGGTCGTGCCATGTCTTTCTCGGGCGTCCCCGACTTCTTCTACCATTCACATTTGCGTCATATATTCTCCTTACACTCCTTTCCTCGTTCATTCTCTCTACATGCCCGAACCATCGGAGCGTCCCTTTCTTGATCTTACTCATTACGCTTACATCAGCCTTGCATTCTTTGCGGATCTCCACGTTTCTCACACGATCATACATGGTTTTACCACACATACGCCTCAGGGATCTCATTTCTACAGCATTCAGTCTACTTTCATCCTTCCTCTGCCAGTTCCATGCCTCACTGCCATACATCAGGGTAGGTATCAGTACTCCATTATGGACGGATAGTTTGAGTCTTTGTACAGTTTTTTGTTGGTGCCAACGGCGTTCAGTCCTCCATTAATAGAGTAACCTGCATTCACCCTTCTTTCAATATCTCTTTCAGCCTTCCCATCTCTCGTAAACATACTTCCCAAATAAACAAACTCATCCACCTGCTCCAAGTATTCATCGTTCACAACTATATTGCATACTGTTTTCGTACTCTCTCTTTCAAACACCATGACTTTAGACTTACTTACATTCATCATTAACTCATTCTTCATACATACTTCGTTCATCCTTGACACGAGAGACTGTAGATCTTCCATAGATCATCAATCGAATGAGATCTAGTCTCTATTATTTCTTCAAATAATTACTGTTCAACGGATTAAATTAAAAATATACGTATTTTTGAAATACATTAACTTAACTTAACGAGGGGGGGGGGGGGGAGCGTGCGAAGCCGGGTGCAAAAACTAGTTTGATAATAATGTGTTCTTTAATGAACGCGTTTGGGGGAGCAAAAGAAAGAATTTATGACCTCAAGTTGCATACCTCCTTCCATGTTATACGTTAAGAGTAAGATAAGATCAAATGATACATTCTCCTGTGAGACAAGACGTTTGTTGTGTTGTGTGTTTATGTCTTGTGTGGTTGCGTACCTAATTGCTGTGGCATTGTCTTCCACAGAACAAGTTCTAGAACTACGGTTCCTTGCCCTCGAGCACAAGTAGTATAAAAACAATGGTATGTATTTCTTTGCGCGTGCATTCTTTTTCATGCCGCTATGAAAATGCAATACGTGACACATTACAGAATCATAACAGTAACGCAGCAAATCTGTTTGTGAACATCTACAATGTAATAAGTACATTGCGTTTATTATAGCAATACAATACGTGAGACTCTTTAAAGCAGAGAATCTGTTAAGGTTTACAACTAAAAACTACCTAACGGTGACCTCTGGCGTAATTAAATTTCTACAGAATGTTCTGTTTCGTATTTCTAGATCAACATAACTATTTTCAGGTCACAAATTGGTTGGAATCTTGAGTTATACAGTTTTTAAACAATTAGGTGGTTTGAGATTTTCACGGCCAAAAGTATATTCATAATTTATTTTTGGCTTATTATGTCATGTTGCGCTGTCTCCTTCTTTAGCCAACATTTCACATCTGCCATGATGGTGGATATTATAATGCTCTCCGAAACGTTGGCTAAAGGAGGAGGTAGCGCAAAACGGCTTAATAACCCAAAAAGAAATCACGATAATTTCAATTTTGCTGTCAAAAATAAGAGAAGACCCCACAGTAATGGGTGTCTGTTATCACATTTTCAATGGTTTGCATAAATATATGAAGCATACATAAAATGTCTGCTTTTATGACTTTGGTGTTTGTTTTTATTTCAGTTGAGTGAATTTTATAGAGCGGCAGCGAAGGAAGTTTTAACTTTGTTGTGGCTGCAAACTTAATGTATCTTGATTTCTAAAATCAACACGATAACTCACTTTACTGAAAGGATTTTGCTTTTGTTCCCAGAAACAATGAAAATATAATTTGTTACCTGGTTTAGGACGCTCTAGTGGAAAATTTGCATAACTATCCAAGCTCATCCTCAAAATACTCCGGAGAGATAGAATCATTTATCAAAATGTAGAAGATATGAAAGAAAATTTTAATATTGAATATCTTACACATCAGGGGAGCGACAAGTACAAAATGAACCAATTGATAATCCTTGAGAACACTAATGAAAGATGTGACTGACACAAATGCAGTTCTGCTGAATGGTTCTGGTCGGCAACCGGCAGGGTGAAATGAGGAAGCAAACCTTCGATAGGAAAGATAGGGCACCAAAAGGGTTGAGTAATAGAGGTAACCTTAGTAGGTCAGGTTATGTTAGGTTTCTATCTAAGGGTTAATGCTAGAAGTACCTACGTCAGTTTTAGGTAATTTGATTTAGGTAGCAGAAAGTGCTCCATAACTTTCCCCTTTTGAATGCTACGAATAATATGTCGGTGGTCTATATTGTTGAATAAGTGATAAATCTACTTTGATTATATAATGTCATATAATCAAAGTAAATCTAGTAGAGAAGTCAAAATACTGTTTAGGTTCTTTTTAAGCTAGGAAATCGATGAACAATATTTATTCTTGAGCGATTTACAAATTTGACACGGGCAATTCTAGCATTAAGCCCCAGCTATAAAAAATGTAGTAGAAAAACGCAGTCCAAATGTGTATATCAATAGTACCGACGCACAAGCAGTGGTTTAATTATGAATCAAATCAATACTAACCTAAAAGAGCATGTACCTACAACTATTGTAGGTTATGGGCACTTAAATTAGTGGAAAGTGAAGTGAAATACAAACATCAACAAACCTCAACACGTCTCAGCAGTAATAAATATCCAGAGTTAATCTAAGTGTATAATTCAAGCAGCGACGTGTTGTTTTGCGGTCGGATGTGTTGATGTTATTTCATTACTTTAATGGCTAGATCGTCTGTAATGGTGATGCCTCTAGCTGCTTATGGCGTGTGGTAAAGTAAGTGGATTACAGTATGTATTGTAATGAGGTGCTCTTCATCGATTTGTTTACAATCAAACTCATTGACGACCACAGAACTTGTGGTTCGGAATTCGGAATAGTTTCATTTGATTCAAGTGCGATCTTGTGTGAGTTTAATGAGTACCATGGCTGGCTTGTTGGCTGTTGCCTGCTCGCTGTTCGGTTGCGGAACCTTTGAAGATATAACCGCAGATAGCTACGCTCAAGGGCGGATCCAGGATTTTTTCTGGGGGGGGCATAAGGGGCGGAGGGGGAGGGGGGGTGCCCCTCAAGAGCATAATCCCCCCCCCCCACCCCCCACAGAACGGAACAATTTTTTATCAAGTCGAAATTTGTGTTTGTCAACTTTAATGGGGGGGGGCTTTTCCGACCGCGCTTTCCCACGACCGTACCGCTCTCACAAACGCTGATTATCATCTTTCATTTGCAAGTGCATGAATGGGATGCAACGAACAAAATTCGCAATTCCAGCCAGAAATGGACAAGAGTTTGACTGATGTACTTTCTGTTATTTTATTCACATATTTTAACAACTCTGATAATTTGATTTGCTTCTAAATATGTACTGTGATGGAATCTCCACAGTACACAAAAATACCGCCCTTGGCTACGCTGAAACTTCTCCCTCTTTTTACTTAAAAAAATAACGCTATCGTTTGAGTAAGTTCTACTTACTAACAATTTTTCAAATAATATTTATTTATAATTTTTATTTTTAACTTTATGAGTAAAACCTCAAATTGTAACATTTAATTAAATGAAGAAAATGTAAGCGAAAAAGGACTTTCGCCCGGAAAGCGAGAGGTCCTGGGTTCGAGTCCCAGAGGTGCCAATATCTTTTTCTGTTTCCAGATTTTCGATTGAGTTTCGCTTACATTGTCTTCATTTAATTTAATATTTATTTATTACTTTGAAAAAGAGTTACAATTGTCTCTTACCACTAATACTTCAGACTTCTACAAATCTCATTTGCGAAGTCCCACAAAGTGGTTCTATATGTTTGGTGACATGTAAACTAAACTACATATATTATTTGAGAGCTGTTTTTTCCATGGTATAAACTTTGGAGGAATAGTACACAAATGGTAGTTTATGAGGGGGGCAGCTGCCCTTCTCCCGTTGTGTTGCGTTTATTTTCCAGTTTTTTAAATTTTTTTTTATGAAATCTCTTCTTGTTAACTTAATACAGTTATTTTTAAATATTTGTTTTAAAAGCTAGATATTATTTTGTTTTTTACTTATGACCGGTATAATATTACGCGTAGTTTTATATTAGACTAGCTGGGTTACCCGGCTTCGCTCAGGACAACATTCGAGAGTGTTCTGGAATGTTCCAGAATTATGTTACTGATTCCCTATTCCCGAACATTCCACAACATACTCCGCCACTCCTTCCAGAACTTTCTAGAGCTCTATGGAACCTTCTAGAACTTTTCGGAAGACTGTCCTAGAAATTTCAAGAGAGCGAAACTTCCAGCCCTTATATCTTCAAAAGCACGCCCTTTGGGTAAAAACGGGTTCGCTTATTCCCTAGGGGGGATAGAGATCTACCATACCAATTATACCATATAACTCCCTTGATCGTACCGGGACTTGTTTCTGAGTTTTTGCGAGCCGCACGTGTTTTTGAACTTTCTTTTATAATGTATATTGATTATAAGTAGTGCTATGTTCTTTGTCCAAAAGTTGTATTCATTCAGAGTATTAACATGTGATTCGAGTACATGTTTTTTATACATGAGCTCCATACCCTGAAGAAAATATTTCCCCCAATGGGGGAATCTTAGAGGATGCTGTGTGCGGAGAGTCTTTTAGTAAAGGAAGGAGAGGAAGTTCTAAGAAGGAAAAAGGTATATGAGGTGGAAGGGGTCTGGAGGTCATCGTGTCCAGGAGAGACGGATGTACGAATCTATCCCTCCCACTGCGGTGTAAGGCAATGTTCCGAGAGAGAAAGAGGTCAAAAGGTCTCCCTCAACCAGTCTCTCCCGAACGGCATGCCACACAGCTGGAGGGCAGACAGACGCCTCCCAGATTGAAAAAAAACTATATAATAATTATGCCTCTGTATATTGCATGTTAGATATCATTTGTCATTCGTCTATAATAAGTCTGCAGGACGAAGTAGTTTTAGAACTTCTGGAAGATTGTACATAAGTTGCTTTAATCACTATTTTACACAGTATTGCCGAAGACCCAAATAATCTTTGAATTAAAATAAAATTTTGCGATGGGGTCAAGAATGTTAAATTGTTTAAAACGTCGAATGTTAAATTACCACCCCAGCAAGATAAAAAAAACATCTTTATAAACAAAAAAGTAGTCAGGCCTTTTTATTTAAAAATTAAAAGATTGGTAGGTTGAAGGAATTCAGTATTGCTTGAAATAGACAACATCACCTAACAAATAGCGTACCAAAGTAGAGGATATCTAAAAGTCCATATCACGTCAAGTAATTTATTTGATCATCGCAAAGTGGGAGTGTTTGTGGATGTATCTAGTTCACTGGTTACTTTGTAATACCGCCATCACCACAAAGAATTGCCGAAATAAGCGGATTACAATTTTATCACGCGAGATTTAAAATTTCCTCGAAAAGGCTTGGCCCTGAAACACCCTTTAATTAAATAATTGAATAAGAGATTAAAAACAACAAATAACTGGCCAGAATGAAATTCGAAATTCGGAGAATTTATTGAGCGAATTTTAACTTTCGAATTTTATTACATCGTTTAGTATCTTTCTGAAATCTCCCACATGAGATGAAAAACTTACAGATTTGTACCTAAATTAAAAAAGAGCTATTAAAAATATCCTCATCAATATTAACTAACCACCACACCGTTTCCACGCAATGGTAGGCACAGAGAATGGACCGCCAAACAACTATGTCTTGGCAGACACTCCTTGCATCATTCACATTCATATTAATAATAACATCATAATGTCCAAATGGGGTTAGGTATGTAATTGCATAAGATTTTTTTTACATGTTTAATGTGTTGAAATAAAGAAAAGCAAAGCATTTAGGTATGACAGATGGATTATTTATTGGAAGGAAAACAAAAGTTTAGGCAAAAAAAAAAACAGTGAGGAAAAGAGGGTTATAGGAAAAATGTTGTAAATTGGTTAGAATACTATAGGGAACGAGACGTCCCAAGTCCCAACATAATATAAGACTGTGAGAGGATATAAGCCTTGTGAGTGGTTTGTATATCTATGGCCTCCTCCTTCAGGAGCTTCGTTTGTGGGTGATGAGGTTTTGAGAAAGAAAACATTTCGTATTACGTTAGAAGTTGGCGTAGAAATGGTTTGGTATATTAAACTTTCTTCATTTTATTTGAATATCACAGACGTGCATCTTGCACGTAGTGAACATTGCGGACCGAAGAATGTGATATAATACTATATTAACTATTGACTAAAATATAACATGAAATTGTACAATGCATACGTTTCTGGCGTCCAGTACAGAAATAGTTGAAATAATGTGATCATCAGGACAGGAGGAGATTGTATACAATTATTATTGTTTTATCTAGAACCATATACTCGTATATTAAAGGGTATAATTAGATTGAACAAAATAATGGTATAGGGATCTTATTATGGTCTTAGGCGTATGCACTGTAGACATCAGTTCTGTACAAGATCTGTATAATTTTGACTGATTTAGCCTCAAGGCCCGTGCTATGGTAATGGACCGTCTGTGCCTAGAACTACGTTGTCTGAGAGGGTTTGTATGTAAATCAGTAAGAATTAGAATTCCCGGAAACAATAGCCCCCTAATTAGGCTCTGGCGGGACGGAAAGAGCCTTATGGCGTTGCCAGCAAACCGTGTAAAAAGTTGTACCGGCTTTTAATTGTTTTTAAACTTTTTTTGTGGAGTGTCTGAAAGCTGATTAAAATTGTATTTGAAAAGACAAAGACGGTTAAATGTTTTATTGCGGGTAAATTGAAAACAACAATAATTGGACCCTACTTAAAATTTTGCAAATGAAAATGATGAAATGAATTTTGTTTTAATTGTTTTAATATATATTATATTTTTTTTAATTGCCGGCAACCCGAGCGCTTATTTAAATAACATTATCATAATTATACAAACAAGTAAGTAACCCGTCTCACTAGACGATGTCTGTTCTGAGACAGGTACATATCCATCCATATATATACATACACATACATACACACATAGGTTCAATATCGAACAATAGTTCCGCTCTTCGATTATTATTTATTGATTATGGAACCCTGACTTTGGGATTGTTATTTTAAAGAAATGGAGTAGATGTTATAGATTACTCGCAGGTACAAATGTTGGAATCTAGGTAAGTACCGTACTATCTGAAATAGTTAGACGAGTTATGGTAAAGGAATGATGCGTTTCGCGTCGTTTGCGGTTGGTTCTTTCCTTTCCCACAACAATTCGCGGTTCGGCTCGCATTTTTTCTCACTTGTATACGCAGCATAACAAACCGTAACTAAAGCCCACACAGTTTCTTCCACTCTGGAACGAAGTAAAATTGAACATTTGTTTTTTTTTAATGTGTGAAAACCGACGGGTGTATAAAATATAATATTATCTATTATCGTAATTTTATTTTGGGGTATTATGCCGTGTTGCTCTACCTCCTTCTTTAGTCCAAAACGTTAGATAAAGAAGGAGATAACCCTATACGGCATAATACACCAAAAATAAATTACGATAATATTATCTACGATTACGATGATAATGTTTTTCTCACATCAATATGGGCGCCCAAAATCAAGGATCAGGGAATTGTGTCAAGAAATAAATGAATACAATAGTGTCTTCAACCCACGAAAGCATAAGTCAACCGTATATTATGCGAATCTAGATACGATGTGCGGTCCATCGGAATGTGTGAACGATGACGTATGTACGACCTCTGCCTGGGACTACTGTACTTCAAGAACCACTTTCAAGATCTTAGTCCACTAATGTGTCCACAGAGCTTTCCTGTTGTAGAGTAACTCTGTTGTCATTATCTAATAATAAATTTATAGGTATCCATTATAATCATGGCCCTTTCTTTTTAGTTTCTAATTATTTTTGTTTCCGTATAAATATTTTATCAACAAGTCTTATCTAGACCAAAACAGCATGTTCCGTGTTTATATCCAAAAGATTAATAGCCAAGTTTACAGCCGGCCGTAACCGTGAATTAGAGTGGATAATAGGAAATTTGTACGAAAGACCTAACGTGTTTACGGCTCACGTTTCGCTTCAAGGGAACATTACGTTACTCTATGTATCTATGATCTAATTGTCTATGGTGCTTTGGGCAGTTCCACCCAAAAAACAAGACATATTTTACAGGCGCTGCCTTGGTAGCTAAAAAACGATTAGTGGTATAGTCGGAGTCATTGAACACATTAGCCTTTAAAAGCTTATTGGCCAATTTTTTATTTGGTTAATTTCTCCGTGATTGGCTGGTATTTCTTGGAGTCAAAGGTAAAATATTTTACTTTTTGCTACATTGGTTGATTTTGGAATTCATTGACCTGCCTCGTGGCGTTGCCCCATAAGGTTTTGATTAGATATTATATCTATCGACCGTAGAATAGGTGTGGCAAGCGCCAAAATCGACAATAGAGAATACCGCACCACTGTGTCGGACGGCCATTAAATCTGTCAAGCGATTCTATGTCTTTTGTGGGATCGTTATCGAGATAACGGACGTGATCTCCTGTCAGATTTGTGTGATTTTTACATATACTGTCACATGTTTTAGTTTAGATCGTTTTAAACACGAATTCCTGCAAATATGCATGATTATTTATTCATTTAATGTACGTTGTACATAGAAAAAGCAAATAAATCACACAAATCTGACAGGAGATCACGTCTGTTTTCTCGATAACGACCCCACAAAATATATAGAATCGCTCGGCGGGATAATTGATAAGATAGTGCTTTCGGGGGTTACTTTTTACATCTTCAAGTCTTTTAGCTTTGTTATGGAATGATTGAATATCTCTTATTTTGGTGTTTCTTGATTCGCATCCATCAGAAGTCAGCAGTTTTCATTAGGTTCACCGATCGCATTTTCAGGTTCCATGGTTACCGAAATCTTGAGAAGAGTAGCAGGAGTCAAGTGTGTAACGGAGTACGGAATAGAGAGAGATGCACCATTATTCGAGTAGCACTCTTCATCGAACCGATATACTTGGTCAATGATCGAACCCCCTTCACATTTTACAAAAAAATCATAGTTGCAATAGCTTATACATATGCTCAGAATGCTGTACATATAAATAATTCTTCAGGCAATTTTAGAGGAAAGAAGGCCCCAGACAAATCTGGAAAAACGATGGCACCTATGTGAAAAGAGACTCGCATTGCAATGGACCAATCTCTGCGTGAGTTAACCCGGAAGCACCTTGATGGCGAATATATTAGGTACCTACATATAAAAAATTCTCTTAACATCGACCCTCATACATTTATACAAGTCAGTTTATTATATCATTTCCCATAACAATTTTATGACCGAAGTAGTAGTTTTCTATAATATCTAGTTGTATCTTTAAATACCCGTAATGATCAGTGGCTCAATACCGTGGACTGCCTCGTATCAAGCACTGGCAATGTCAGACCACTTGACCCCCTCTGATCAGTCTCGTGGCTAGATACAGCGGATATTGGGACACGTTGGTTTATGGGTCTAACTTTTTTAAATATCAATGTATACCTAAAAATATATATATGTATACCTAAAATAAATGGTTTCTTTGTTACGTGATTTTTAGCAAGCACTGTCACTAAAAATTCACAATAATAACCAAACAGAAATACCGAATCATATTTCTGTGTTCCTAATATTTTTTTGTCGGCAGGTTAACTTTTTGACGTTCATTGTATATTTTTTATGTTGATTGTTGACATTAGCGCCACCGCGGAAATTAACACAAAATTACCCTGTGACATTTCTGTGCTCTTGGTATTTTGTTCATGTCCAGAGGTTCGTGTTTATTTTATTAATGAAACACCTAACGCAGACTCGTAAAAAATCACGGGATATTAGGTATAATTTAAATTTTTAAAAGACATTTAAAATATTTAACTAAAAGCGAATTAAAGATAGATATATTAATATTTTATCGCTTGTCTGAATTTGTTCAAACAAACAGTTCCAATTTTGAAAATGACACGTAAATTCAAAGCATATCCGAGTTCTAGAGTTCATTAAACCGGAGTTACAGACAGAGTCACAATTGAATTCTATGATCTAAGGGGAAAAGGAAAAGAGCATTTTTAAGGAAAGGAAGGAGTGGAAGTTTTGGGAAGGTTAAAGGTATGAGGGGTAGTGATACTCCTGGATATATTGACCCCCATATAGGAACCTGGGGGTCAATGCATCCAGGAGTGAAGGATATGTGAATCCATCCCTCCGACTGCGGTGTAAAGGTCAAAGGTTCTCCCTCAACCGGCCTCTTCCGAATCCGGAAGAATCCCATTTGGTGGGACCAAGACAAGGAAAATTCTCACCCTCATGAACCCGGCCACCCCCGCAAAGTCACCAAATGTAGCGAACCACTTGGAGCGACCTACGGCAAAGGTATTCGTTATCCAATGAATGGTTCCCGGGCAGCGGTAGGTACTCATATCCGTCTCCCAAATTGAAAATGTCTGAGCAACTAAAGGCACTCGATTGTATTGAATGATAGCTTTCGTTATTCTGTGTGATGCTGTTGATATCAAACATCAACCTTTGCTTCGCAGAATAGGATATTAAATTTAAGTTTGTCGGTTTAACACAAAGTTTCCATTAGGTAGGTACTAAAATTTCTAACTTAGCAAGAATTTAGTGTCGAAACATGTCGTAGCATTTTCTGTATCCGGTGACGTGATCGGATATAATAAACTAAATTTGGTAAAGCGATAGAAAACGATGATAGTCGGAACTTGGAAACTTCTGTTGTTCGTAGTTTGCTATTATTAATGTGTGACCGACTTTATTAGGAGCATCTGTAGTGTTTTAATGAACGGATGTGGATCACATTAAAGACTCGGCACACTACACCATATTATACACGACACACGCCTCGTGATCATTACATTATTCAACATATTTCGTGTTTGTACACTATTCACTATTGTTAAAATTCCCGAGAATTCCCGGTCGTGTCAGGAGTGTCAGGACCGTTGAAACAAAACGAGCAAAGTAAAATATTTTATTAGGAAAACATTTTGGAACCATCTGTCACGACATGTAGGGTTGGCATAAATGTCGAGCAACAGTGCAGGACACAAAATTAATGAATTAGTGACTAAAGAAATGCGTATACTGAAGTTGTAAGTACCTACTGTTTATGAACTTTTAGTGCTCCAGTAATGTTTTTCGTCGGTGATCCTTAATCATATAATTATGTAGAAAATAGGGCTAAAGACGGGCTGTGGCAGTTACTCGGCTGAGTTTAAAATATTTTTGAAAAAAAGAAATAAAAAAGTCACCGGATTTGCACTGCGAATAAAGTCAGAAATCATTATTTAAGTAAGTCAAGTACCACACTTAATACCCTGTATAAATTTGTTAGGAAGGGATGAACATGGAATTAAGGCAATAAAAATAATAAATAAATTATGTGAAGGATTATTGCGGGCTCAGAAGTTTGTTGCTAAGCCAATTTGAAATGCATTGTATGAGTGATTATAGAATTCAATTAACTTTGTTAGTTATGCTTTGGAATTAAAACAATACAAAAAATGTAAAAATGTACACATTTCCCATGTTTCTCGAAACTAAAGCAGGTGTTAAAGCAGAATTGTGCCAGAAAAACCTGAGACTTTTTTTAGACGTGATGAATCTACCCACCTTTTGTAGTATCCAGGTAGATAATGAAAATCAATTAAGTCACGTCTTAAAGAGATTAAGGCCAAATGAAATCCAAAGTCTTACGCTTTGTCTCAAAAATAGACATCCCTGTTGTTTTATTTAGTTCGTTGTTTTGCTGAAAAATACTACCAAAATCAATAGATTTTATAAAGCAACAATCTGTTTCTCCATTTAAAGTAGCAAAAACTCTCGAGCAGGGAGCTCTAGTATCATGAAATTTGTACAGATTTTACTGTGATGAATTTTTAGGACAAATCAACTAGTTTAAGGTAAAACGTTAGTTCTGCCTTGAACTAGAAAAATTGAAAAATCAATAAATCTGTCAAAAAATAAAACGATGAGGTTCTCGGTTCGATTGCTTGTTTGTTATCATATCCGATGAAATATTAGGTATTGTTTTGCTGTTTATTGTCTTGTCTTATTGTTCAATAATTTAAAAAAAAATGTGGGGTAATAAAACGACCCTACATCATTTCCCTTCAAAAGTCTGTCTGGATTTGAACTATAAATGATTGTCGCCTTCTCGCACATAACTACGAAATATCTACTCCGACAAACAGTGAAATAGAAGTTTGTATAAAGTCGTACCCAAAACACTTCAAACTTTCTCGAGATAAAACTTACTTTTGACGGCTTCGAGGTCGAGGGGTAAGGCTCTCGACTATGAATCCGGAGGTTGCGGTTTAACTCCCGGAGAGCGTAAGTAAATTTTATTAGATTAATTTGTGTTATTTGACAATTTATTAATTTAAAATTATGAGTGGAGGTTACTCTCAGCATCGGCCTTATGAAATACAAACATTCAGAAGTTAAACGTTGCTTGAAACGAATTTAGCCGTGTTTGGTGACCATGTCTGAGTACCCAGATACTTCCCTACCTTCCTCTTCCCAATCTTCTTACATTACCGACTAACTTCAGCACCACCCACAACATACCACAATTAGAGTCACCGGCTTCAAAAGTTTGGGAACAGTTGGGACTCTTGTGCGGAATTCACATAGATATTAGAATAACACCACAATAATAATAATTTTTCGGCATAGAAAACACCCTTATAATATTCATTTTCAAATGCCTCGGGCGGGGGTTAAATGTCTTTCATAAAATTGAATAAAGAACACGTTCCAGAGATGTTCCTTTAAAGTCCCCAAGCCATTAAAGGAAAATATATGTACCTATTTTTTAACGACTTCGATATTAATGTAACGACCGACCCTCATAGAAATCGCAGTTTTGCTGAGAGGGAAAAATAAATATAATAATCTACGTGCAATATCCGTGCAGGAACCCCTATTTTACGTCTTAGATAAATTTCCCAGGAAAGCACCGCACCGGGGTCGCTATTTCTAGGACCCCTAGAAGAGCAAGGGGGATTGAAAAGTTTCTTATTGGTTACGTTTTATCTACATCTACATATCTACATTGTATTTCGAATATGATTAGGTTGAAACGTTTCAAATAAAAATTACATAGTAACGATGGAAACCTGTGGAAATCAATTACCTACTTGACTTGAGTAAGGCAATTTCTGTCTTGCATAACTCATAACGAGAGCCCATATGACACAATTTAACTGTCCCAACTGCTCTCAACCGTCAGACAGTGAGATTATAGCATCCCCAATTGGGGTACATTGTGAGGATGAACGTAGTGGGACGGAAAGAAGATAGGAAAGAGGAAGGTGGGTAAGTTCCAAGCTATTCACATCTGGTCACCAAACACGGCTAAACCCATTTCAAGCAACTTTTCGATTTTGAATGGTGATCTTTCATCACGGATACTGGAAGTATCTACTGTCCTGAAATGTGCTACAGATATACTCGTACTATATGTATATTATTTTAAGTAAATGAATTGTGAAAGAAATTAAAATTTGCTAGCGCAACTCCGGGATTTGAACCCGCAACCTCCGGATTGCTAGTCGTGACGGGGACAAACATATATTCCAGGTTGGATGATACTCTATCGAAATTTTACTTGCCATGATATGGCTATATTTTAGACATGTTTCAATCAAGTTGCGAGGGGAGTATGGGTTCCACCGCTCCGGGAATCATTTTATTGGATAACCAACATCTCTGCAAAGCCGGAGGCCGGTTTGGGGAGACCCCTTAACCTCTTCAGCTGGTCTCTCTCGACCCATCGTATTGCGCCGCAAAGGTAGGGATGGATGCATACGTCCCTCACTCCTGCACACTGATCTCCAAGTTCGTACCCAACCCTCATTCCGTTTTCCTTCACAGAACTTCCTCTTCTCACTTAAAATTTACTCTTCACGCAGCATCCCCAAACACGACAAAGGCTCTGAGGGAAATTGTTTTCCTTAGGGCCACCTGCGTGGGGTTAATGTAAAAAAAGTGCCTGGTACTTACTTTACTTCATATTTTCCTCCCCCTTTACGTTTAGCCCCACGATATTTCCCAATTTAGGGATGACATCTATTGACTGCAAGCAGTTGACTCTCTTCAAGGAGTCAAAAACAAGAGACTGAACAGGTGCTAAAAATCACCACCGGGTAAGCAATTTTTCATCGTTTACCATCTCCGTTACATACATATATAACGTACCACTTGCTGAAGAGCTGAATTACCAACAGAGATCTTATCGCACTTCATTATTATTGAGATGAATGTAGTAAAAACATCATTAAATATAATGGTACCTGATACAAGAAGCTTTTAAATGGACAGGTATACTGACAAAATAATCACGAATTCTGAATGATGAACGTACTTCTTGCAGATGCAGATTCGCATATTAAAAAGGAATAACTTTAAAATTTTATTGCTTCACGTTAAATAATATAAATATGGATTCTTGGCAACATTAAAAGCATCCACTTTACGATGGGCATTATTTTACGCGCGTCGTGTTATGACACTTAACTTAATTGGGGAGCGGAGAATTTTAATTGGACAAGTGTTTATGTTTTTAGGTACTTCCATATTAATGCAAATATTATGTAAGAATGCGGATAAGATGATCATTTTAGTATTTATTTCTGTACCTAGTTAGGTCTATAATATAAAACTTTTATAAAACTTTACATTCAGCGGTTAAAAAGGGATGCTCAGTAAGGAGAATAGGTATAGGAAGCAAATTTTAAAAGTAGAAGAAGTTGGGGGCGCCCGAGCAAGACATGGCACGACCAAGTGAATCAGATATTTGAGTCGGTCCATGACAAGAGTCAGAACAACAGAAGAGACGATGTAAAAATGTGAATTAGACAAGGTGTGTGTGCCAAGACCGAGTTGTTTGGCGGTCCGTACTCTCTACTTACCCCTGTGAAAACGGTGTACTCATGAGTTCACTGGATAAAGTAAGTCAAGTACGTCCCTTAACACCCTGTATATTTTTTGCAGTAGCATGTATACTTACATAATTTTTAAGATTTGTTTACCGTTCAAAAAAAAACTAACCATCACGCGCACCGTTTCCCCGCAGTTTGCAGTTTGCAGTTCTGCGGTTCTCTCGTCTATATTTAAAAAATGAACATAGGTAGGTATCAATTGGTAAAAAAAAAAAAAAAAATAATGTAAAAGGAAAGAAATTGCTAAACTTATAGAAATGGTTTCTGGGGAAGTATGTTTAATTTTCTCTGACTTCGAGTGAACTTTTTCACATATTGACATTTTTATCTTGAACAAGTAATACATAAATTTCATTAGACTAACTGGGGTCTAAGGCCGGAGTTCGGAGTCGAAAGATCTAATATACCTACATCGGCCATTCGAGTTTTCTTTCAAATTCGTACACATCCCAGATCTAGGGACCATCTGTTCAATTAGTATAAGAGACTCTCACTGATAATTACATAATATTATGTTAATGAAACTAGGCGTAAGATGTAGTAACTTTACTGCACTTGCGGAACTAATGTACTAAATGACCCTTCTCTACCAAAACATTTTGGTAAAGTGAGTAACTTGAGAAATATGCTAATGCGCCTAAGTGGAAATAAATGATTCCGTGGGGAGCATCAACCCTAAAGCACAGAACTAACTAAAGAAGAATCTTCGTGTGTGCTGATGTTTGTACTGTAGGCCAGTGTAGGCAATGGGGGAGATCTAGAAGGGTATAACGAGAAGGAAAGGAAGGTAGAACGGAAGTTTAGGGCGGGAATGGCGAACCAGTGAGACGCGATGAATTAATAAGGTATCGCTTTTCATCGTTAAAATTAATAAAACTTGCTAAGTGTTAGGATCAAGGAGCCGAGACCTATCTATAAAAGCGCCGGCGTTATTTGACTTAGTTAGCATGGCTTAAATTTGTGCTTATAATTATTTTCGTTGAATCAACATGGTAATAAAGAATATCGACAAATATTTGGCAGTAACAATTATAGTAAGATTAAAATGAGCTAACCGCAAAGAAAAAATCGGTTCGATGACAACTCAGAATCAACTCAACACATCTTTGAAAAGACATTAAAAGCTATCAACATAAAAACCGCCACGCACTTGGTGGGACCAAGACATGGAAAAACCTCACCCTCACGAACACGAGCACCCCGGAAAGTCACCAAACGTAGCAAACCACTTGGGATGACCTACGGCGGTTCCATGCCAACTCAGAATCAACTCAACACCCCTTTGAAAAGTCATTAAAAGCCATGGATTTTTTTTTAAATAGCCCATAACCCAACCTCACTTAACCTATTTAACTATATTTTTTTCATCAATTTTAATGACTTCATAGGAGGTGTTGAGTTGAGTTGATTCTGAGTTGTCCGGTCACCAAAAAATCATGTGAATAGATTTTTCGTAAATGGTTCATATTGTTTGTACGAAAATGTTACGAAAAATTGAAATGCATGGTTTTAAAGACAATCAATGAATACAATTAAACAAAAGTGGTTTCGTTTTTCCTAACTTTCCCAAATTCAGAATATTTTTGGATACAATGTTATTCCGGGCAAGGGTCTTGAATGTTGCCAGTATGACGTATTGAAGGAATCTTTGGAAAAAGTCTAAATTAAATATTGACCAAAACATGCTAAATTCACCAACCGTGAAATTTCATGGATTGTATTTGCAACAGCCACAGGATGACGCCGTAAAAATTTCACATATAAATAATATTTACGATGCAAGGCGTCAGTCTTTCTTTGCTCCAAGTTTGAAACACTCATCGAAATGGGTTCGCCATCGCTGGTTTAAGGTCTTGTTAAATACTACGAAGGGATCTAAAAAACTAGAATATTTAACACGTGAATTATTACCACCGTCACGTAAAGTGCGTTTCAAAATATAAACACATTTATCGTCGGTGTAATTGAGGAATTGATACGTGGAATATATATTTCACTGGAACATAAAGATGTCTGGATGATTTACGGACGTGGAAGAAACTATTATAATTATTGGGGCACATAAGAGGAATGCTTGTACTTGAGTGTAAATCTCTTCAATGCATTGGAGGGTTGGAATGCCGTTATTTATTGTCAGTAATTAATTATCTCGAATCTACTTAAAAAGATACTGACACTGGTAACACTAACTTGTCAAAAACGCTGTACGGGGAGTAGTCTAGTTTCTAGTTGATAGTTCGAACATAAATAAATGTTATTTAATCATTGAGGACATTATTAACAGTTCTCCAATGAAAAATGTGAAACAGAAAAGATTCGGTCGCATCTAGGAATTGTTAATAACGTTAGCCTATCGGCAATGATTTAATATTAAAATTTGAGGTTTTATTATTTTTATTTTTTTCCTCTCGGATGATGGTGATATTGAACGACAGAGGAGAAGTATCAATGTATTGCCCAATATGATTGCCCCAAGAATATTCCAATGCAGTAACCATGTAAAAAAAACATTGTTCAATGCATTTTGCACTAATCTGTGTACGTGTGAAACATGGTGTCACTACCGAACCACCTCGATGGAACGACTCCGAATCCAATATAATAATGCAAGCAGAATTATATTTGAATACAGAAGATATAGCAGTATAGTACCAGTATTAGAAAAAATTCTCGAAATTTTTTTATCAAATAAATTAAATGATCCAAATCAATATGGCTTCCAAAGAAAAAAAATACTGAAAAACTACTGCAAGAGTTTTCCAATTACATAAATAATCAATTAAATAATAAATTACATGTTATTGTTTTTTTTATCGATAACTCTAAAGCTTTTGACACAATTAACTCAAAAAAACTGCTAAAAACTCTAGAAAAAATTGGAATAAGAGGAAAAATGTTAAATTTATTTAAAGATTATCTTAGAGATAGAAAAATATGTACCAAAATAAATAATACTTTTAGTAAAACCAAAAATGTATCTGCAGGAGTTCCACAAGGTTCCACATTGGGACCTACACTGTATATAATTTATGTAACTATAATGAAAAAACTTTTCTCTTTTGCTAAACATTTTGTATTCAAAAGATCTAAAAACTGCAATTGAACTCATGAAAATTGACTTTAATCAACTTTGTAAATGGTCTCATGATGCAGGACAGCAGGACTATTAATAAATGCCAAAAAAACCAACGTAATGCATATAAGATCACCTAATGCCAAATTCCAATTTAATCCTAATATTATTTCTCATAATTTTAATTGCATCTATAAAAATATTCCAACTAATTGTACCTAAAAGTGAAAGTCTAGAATTAGTTACGGAATATGTGTATCTTGGTGTTACCGTAGATTGTTTTTTTTTTAAATGGGACAAACATATGTAAAAGTAAAAGTAAAAGACTTAGATCAATTGCTGGCAGAATGTTTAAATTTTTTCTTATCAATTGAAACACTAAAAATAATTTATTTGTCACTGGCAGAATCCATAATAATGTATGGATTAACAATATGGGGAAATACTTCTATAACAAATCTGAAACAAGTCCAAGTTGTACAAAACGCAATTGTAAAATTCTTAGTCGTTCCTAATATTTTCAAACAGAGACATAATACAACATTACTCTTTCAGAGTGCTAAAATTTTACCTGTTAAGGCAATACTATGGCACAAAATTATAATTCAGCATATATTTACCCAGCAGCATAAAGAGAAATTAGAACATATATACAGCACTAGATTCACACGCAACGACGGGTTAATAGTTCCGAAATTTAATAATAAGTACGGACAGAACGTTTGAATACAACATACCGAAAATATTTATTTTTACCTGATACTATAAAGCAATGTAATTCTATGAATAACGTTAAATGTATGCTGAAAAATTGGCTATCGGAAAAAAATATTTATATTTAGATTGATTTGTATGAATAATGTTGAATTTGTAGATATAAGATGTAAAATTATAACATTTAAAATTTATATGTAACTTAATTATAAGCACCTGCTGACAAGCCAATTCAATTGGCTTAGCAGGACTTGTTTGTGATTTGTAATAACTATTTTTAGAATAATAAATAAAAAAAATAAAAAAAAGTGCATCGACAATGTTTACGGAACTAGGATTGCACGGATTCGCCGGTCTGATGAGACATCGGGTCACTGGAGCCAGAATGTGGTTAATGGCGTTCGACAAAGAGTGGTGACCACAGCGTTCTAGAACCAAGCGCTGGGCCCAAGCTCACCCAGACGACAACCTACATACAATTGTTTTTTTTTTGTTATTTTGTTTTCTCCTAGTCTATGTAGGTACTTATATGTTGTGTAAATATGTATAACTTTATGGTACGTGTGGAATTGCACTATCCTCCCCACATCCTGGAATAAAAACATTATTATTATTATTTATTCGGTAAGTCATTACACAAAAATATTGAAAATTCATCTTCTAGACTTGTGAGAAAAACAATAGATGTCGTATGTTAAAAATAAAAATGAAACTTATCCGAAACACTTTATTGTAATTACATTCGGGTAGAATCTTGCAATCACATATAAATAATGTTGGTAGTTCTTAATCGAAGTATGATAGAGTTAAATATGACCGAAGGGGAAAGGGTGGGATTAGTTCAGCGGTCAAAGTAAAGCCCCGGAAAGGCTGAAGTCCTGGGTTCAATTCCTAGATTCCTCCTATATTTCTTTTTTTAAATTTTTTTGAAAGAAAGATAAACATTCCGGGTTACGAATAACTAATGTTTGTTTTCCTCAGGGCCCCTTGTGTGAAGCTAATGTAACAAAATGTTAAATAAGAAAAAAAGATATCGAATCAATTATTTCTAAACTTGGGTTAGCCGGGTATTTACTATTTAATAGTGTAGTAATAAAACAAACATTAACAGCGAGTAACTTTTTATCGTGAGAAATTATTTTTTATTTGGCAAACCCAAAGAATTGCGTTTTTATTGTTCAGTTTCTTGCGTTTCCATAGCACGCTCGTAATAAATTAAATACCCATCTTCAAACTACATAATGAACTTTTAAATGCACTTGCAGAACAATTCTTGTTAAAATGAAATATAGCTCAATAACAGACTTGCGTGTGGGAATGTTTCGTTATTGTAGAAGAATAATAATAATTAATAATATAAGAAACTGTTATTAATTGACTCGAGAACTGGTGAAGACTGACTTAAAACATGAAACGATGAAAACTAGAGAGGAAATAAATAAAATAATAAGGACACTTGAAAGACACTACAAGGTTACGGTGCGGCGTAATGAGCTGCTCGTACATTTTCACCATAAAACTTATCTTGTGGCTTGGAATAACACGGATTGTGTCCAAATTGTGGCTTGGAATAACATGGATAGAAGTCCAAATATAGCAATCTAGAGCCGGGGGCGAAGTAGACTACCCTAACATGCATTGCTAAACAATCTGCTAGATGGAGGCCACACTGGCAAGGAAATAAATAAAATTGGGCTCAATCGGATAGACTTAAGCTAAAGAACGGATAGACTTAAGCTAAAAAAATAACGAAAAATCATTTTGAATTTGACACATTTCAGAGAGGTAAATATTCTGCTCAACAACCAGGTTGAAGACAACCATTCAGAATTGGTACATTGCGTTGCTTTAAATGGATTTAGCCGTGTCACTGACCAGATCTGATTAGGCAAATCTCCTTCCCCTCCCCGCTCCCTTCAGGTTCACAACATACCCCAATTGGGGATGTCACAATCACACAGACTCCACAACTTCAGTTGGACTTTTGTTCGGTATTCAATAAGAATCTATTGTAGGACATGCATGTTTATTATTTATTATGTTACTTTTTGTGCAGAAAATACCAATCTATTAAGAATCTTACCAATGGTTCCACCATGACACGAGACATGCAGTCACGTCGGGTTGGGAGAAGTCAGGGAGGCCCACCCTTCGCAAGTCGTAAAAAGCAACAAATAAAAAAAATTGCTTCCTCACTGTGCTTTCCTTGGGCAAATTTCCATACAGCATACAATGAACTCCAAATTCATTTCTCGAATGGCCCGGAAATGAGCCCGACTCGAAACTGCTAATAAAATCATCAGAAATGATTCGCTGTCGTAAAAAAACTACTCGCAAATGTTTGTGTAGCTACACTAAAGTTTGTTTATTGTTATTACCTGAAATACATTTTTTATTATAGATAATTTATTGTGAAAGATCGCGATTGTGTCGTGTTAGGGGTAGAAGATATACCTAATAAAGTTCAATTGCTATTATAAAAGGAATAAATTATGGAATATGATAGTTAAGATATTCAACTGAGATTGAACGAGATGTCAGAGTTTTTAAAAATTAGTTTTTATATAGAATAATTTTTTTTTAAACAAAGATTACTGACATCTAAAACTTAGATATCAATAATGTTGGTTTCATATTTTCAGTTGACCTTTGGGCAAAGCAGGTGAGTAACTACCAGTATCAAAGGTAGAACACAATTCATCAGACAATAACACTTATTAATAGCAAGCATGAATAATACAGTGCCCTTGTACCAGTTAGCAAGGAAGTGGGTGGATAGTGGATAGTGAGACTAGCGAATAGAGTGACAGTCCATGTGCTACCAGCTGCAGATGCAGACTGCCGACACCCATGCGGAGTGTGGGGTTTAGTTACAGAGCCCGAAGCACACGGCCCACAGCCCATGAGGCAAGCGACCTCTCACTGGTGATGTCACCGTATTGTCTCATCTCATCTCTTGAATTCCTGTATCACTGCTGCTGCGAATTTGCGAGCTGTTTTGACTAGAGTCTAATTTTATAATTTGTTATTTTGTAATGGTTGACAGTAATTTGTAATACGTCTACGAATTACGAGTGATCGGTGTTGTTCATGATTATGTACTAATGTTATAAATCGACGAGTTCAAGAGAAAAAGGGAAAAGTAGGTTTGGCATACCTGATACCTGAACATTATTATTTGAGAATAGTTAGTATTGAAATAAATATCAATTTATCTGGACAATTTATAATAAAACATCATATTTGACACTTACTTACGTAATAATTGTTCTTTAAGTAAATGGTCCTAAAAAGGGGGAAATTAAAGTAGATTTTTGGAATCGATTCAAGTCGAAAAGCATTTTTTTAAATTTAAATACGGCACCACATAATAGCCCCATTGCCATTCTTCTCTCCCCAAATAGTTCCTGTTTACTGAATAGTTACTCAGAAGTTACTTAGCTGACTTAGCTCTGTTTACTGAACACAGTTGCTGTAAAGTTGTGTACACCCCAACGGTGATTTTTTATCGTCTCTAAAATAGGAATATAATGTTAAAAGTAGCAATCCAAAATATAAATATTATTCATAATTCATGACAAAATACTTGTTTCTATGAAAATCCTTTTAAATGTGATGTTTAACCTTCAGGTTTCCCCAAGGGCTTCCTTTGGGGCCTCTTCTAAGTGCAGTTAATATAAAAAGGTAGTTAATATTATGACTCAGAGAACAAAACATATGGATCAGATTGGAAACACGCCTAACAAAGCATTCATTTAAAAGTGATTAGTCTGTCATTGTTATTGGTGATTTAGGCATTTTATTAACCTACGTGAAACTGAAAATGCTGTTACACAATTGCACAACAATACGACGAATTAATCACTTGGATGAAAAGAGGCATGAAAGTAAGAGTAAATCCCACGTCCCACCGGTAGTTAGCGGCAGCCACATCTGTATCTAGATCACAACGATCTGATTACCAAAGAGATCTAGTGAAAGGAATTCAATGGCCGCGCGCCAACACTCAGCATCACTACAATGGATTCTCTCCCAACACTTGTTGGGGTTCACACGGGTCACGAGACCTTGTATCTAGATCTTGTCCCATCTCAAGAGATGACAGTAGGTGTGCGCTAAACACTCAATTGACTACAATACATACATGCTAAATCGTGTTGTTCATCTCTATTTCTGATCAATTAGTCAACCATTATGCTTGCTCCGTTTCATAATAGATTCAGAGATGTAAAACTTAATAAAACACCGACCGGTTTTTATGTTGCTTGGATCGCTTAATTGGTTTGATATTGAGATATAATGCGATGCCTACATAATTTTTTAACCCATAATTTTTTTATTTTTTTATAAAGAAAGACAAACATTCCCGGGTTACGAATAACCCAACAATGTTTGAAAATCTCCTACTACCACCACAGAAAGCCGAAAATGTTGCTTGTGTTGTGATGGAGGACTTAGCCAGTGAAGGAATCGAACACGCGACGCCCGGGTGGTACCCAAGCGCCATGCCCACTCAACCACTGACCGGTCGTATCAATCTCGTAGACACACAACACATTATAAGGCACACATAATTATTTTAACATGGACAATTTAACACTTCGGTATTGTTTCTACTAGAGAGGTGTTAACGAAACCTAACAACTTAAATAAGCATACAAATACAATTATTCAATCTCAGGCCAATTTACATCAGGTCTTTTTGACTCCTAGCATTATGCAGGCCAATCAAATTGTTTATCCGTAAGAGAGGAAGTCGATATTTCAAAAAGGTTGATCAATTTCACCGAAAGTAAGAAAAAATTGGCATGACAAGCATGCCCACAGCTCACTTCTTTGGGTTTATCGATTAATTAGGGTTTATCTGTTCAGTGGGTATACCTATAAATAGTCCCAGAGAGAGGTCGATCCAAAATGACGTCATCTATGTCTTCTATCTTTTTCGTTTTCATAAGAGACGTATGAGAAAAGAGAGGATAATCGTCGATGACGTACGAAAGAGCCTACACCTGCGTTTCGTCTTGTTGTTGGGCAAATGATTTTAGTGAATCCAGTAGCTATCGAGCGGTAGCAAGTCGAAGACAAGCCCAGGTTTGGATTAAAATGAAAGCGATAACTCAATGCCGTAACCAACGGCAAGTTTAAACTAGTTCACAGGTAAACAGCACGCACCTCGCGTGTCGGGTGCGACTTTGGGTCGGGGGGCTAAACCTGTCGGGGTAAGGGAAAGAGATGGGACGAGCCTGTGGCGGGTGGTGAAACGGTGGAGCACCTGTAATTATTAAAGGAAATAAAAAGTTAGATTATTAGAAACATGTGTAGATTACAAGTGGATTCAAGCGCCCTTTGGGTGATATTTCGTAAAAATAACGTTGCTTTTATAATTCATTAACTTATTTTCATATTTATTGGTAAAAAGGTAAAGAATATCATAGAAAAAGAAAAGGATTCAACTTATTATATAAGCATATTTATAACCGCCAGCTCAACTAGTCAACGGATAAAAATAAAATTCATTTATTAATTTACAGCAAGAGATTAGAGCCTATGTACATAATATATGTTTATGGAGAATGAAAAATTAAGAAATAGCCACCAATACAATATTTTATATATATTTTAAGAATAATTTGTCTAATTCAGCTATCGTGCGGAGTGAGATTATATTTTGGGATTTATTAATATTAGATATTAGATGAGGGAAAAAATGTATACACAAAATCAGTTTTAGCAATTTATGCCGTGACGTAGACAAACAGTTTGAGAGTTAATTAAGCCGACGAAAATATAAAGACGTAGTTCGAAACGTTTGGTGACTTAGCAGGGGTGTCCGGGATCATGGGGTGAGGTTTGTTCGGGCTTGGCGGTTGATGTAACTGCCCACCAACTTCATGGCAGGCCAGACCATGAGAGACTGGTTGAGGGAGTCCTTTTGTTCTCTCCAGCCGGATTCTCAACCCATCGCAGTGGTAGGGATGGGTTTAAACATCCGTCACTCCTGGACACACTGATCTCCAGATTCCTACCCACCCCTCATTTTTCCTTTCCAGAACTTCCTTTCCTAAAAATAACATCCACATAGCGTCTCCAAAGATGACAGGCCCTGAGGGGAATTTATATTTCTCAGGTCCTCTCCTGTGTCGAGCTAATATAAAAAAAAAATACTATAAGTTAACGTAATTAGTCCTACGTGATCTGCATATCCTTTACCTAACTTTTCAGTAATAATAATCATAACATACTATTATGGATTTAGTCCAACATAAAATATAATGGTTGGTAAAAATGGCCGTTATGATTAAGGGGCTGAGACAGGGGTTGAACAGAATGCGTGACCACTCACTATCACCAGCAATCAACCCGCAGGGGGGCGGGGGAGGAATTTTGGAGGAAGGAGAAGGGGCAGGGAAAGGTTCAGAGAGACCCTCCATATCTCGGGACGGTGCACTCTATTCTAGCCAGTTCTCCGATGGCTGGACTTCTCTGTCTGTATAAAGAATCCCTTCTGTGTTGTAAGGGTTGAAATTTTAGGTTATATTTAGATCATCAATATTATTTTAACCTTGGCTCACGATATCCTGTTCTAATGATATTCTGACTATTCTTGATAATACATCAATCATTTGATACAAAATAACCGTAAGCGTGAAAATCAATATGCCCGCTTGTTTATGTCTTTACCGTGCAAAATCCTACATTATTTTTAATTTTTTTTATGTTACAAGTTGATATTTCTGCTTTTTTTAAAGGGAAAACTTCTTTGGCACCGTTGTGATTTGAAACTTGATGAAACGAAAAATAGCGACACTATAAAAAAGACAAATAATCCACATATAGGATTTAGCCTGCGAAGAATAGTTTAATCGGTCTTCTGTTTGTGCGGTGTTTCGTAGCCTATCGGTCTCCCCTTTGTGCGGAGCTTCGTAGCCTCCCCACTCTTGCCTACTTTAGTTTTCTAAAGTTTTTACTTCTAAAAAAAATTTAACTAATAATATTTTTAGGGAAAGGAAGGAGAGGAAGTTCTGGAAAGGAAAAAGATACGATGATTGGGTAGGAATCTGGGGTCAATGTGTCCAGGAGTGACCGGTTGGAGAAAAGGTCTCCCTCAACCAGCCCCGATCCAGCCCGCCACGCAGTAGGTGTGCAAAAGCATCCACCGCCAAGACCTACACAAACCTCACCCTATGGCAGAGGGGTAGGTTATTCAATAAATGGAACTTGGTACCCATACCCGCCTCCCAAATTATGGATAGTAAGTGAGTTTATTTTAGTTATCATTTTCAAAATGTTTGTCTAATGGGTCAATTCAGATGAGCGATAAAGTTATGCCTATAATATTTTTACAAGAAAATTGTTTTAATTCCATATTTAAAATGTGTATTTCATTTGTTTAAACTTCAGAATAATCTTGAAAATAGGCCACTTGCATCACATTTAAAAAAATTCCGGTTTAGGCAAATATTCTACGACATTCTGTATTTTTTTTATCGTATTTTTGAAACCATGGAGATTTTTTTAAAATGTCAATCCGAAAAATCAAACCATTTTTTATAAACCGGAAAGACGGGACATAACTTTATGGGTCCGAAAAAACGATAATTACATAGCCGAAAATCATTTTAAAAATAGAACGTTTTCCACACGAATAGCAATAAATTGTACACGGTTCTCTTCGTAACATCTGTAAAAACACCGCCATTTTTATCAAAAAATCAAACCAAAGGATAAGTTCGCATAGAAAAAACAATAAATCTAGTGAGAGTTAAACGCAAATTCAAAAATTCGCCGGAAATCAAAGTGTTACCATTTAAAAAAAATTAATCAGTGTGGAATTTTACAAAATTAAGGGAACATAATCGGATATGGACATTTTCATGTAGTGACGTCACGAGCTCAAATAATGGATTTATTTATTTAAAAATAAAAAACTATATATTTCTAAATTTTTTTACTAAAATTTTCGTAATCTTAGTAAAAAAATCAACCCACACGATTTTTTCCAAGTCGTTATGAAATCCATGCAAGTGGCCTATTAAAGTCAGATTTCATGATTTTTAACGTGTTTGCACAATTTAACATTATTTGCAAGGCACGACGAAACAAAAGATTTAAAAGCCGTTCCAAAATGTTTCCATAGAAATTTAGTAAATCCCAATTTGTAGACATTATAATACATAATATATTATATCAGTAACATAATCCGATAACATCAATAAAATAATGTTTGTCCTCACAAACTTCGCCTTTTACGGGGTCGTTCACATTTTCCCCTAATTTGGGATCGATTGTACCAGATTCCACGTACATACATTGTATGCACACAATGCGAGGGAGCCACTCCTCGTAATAACATGCTTACCAGTCACTTTTCACCTTTAACCTCCCAGTAAGTACCTACTACCAGAAAATGCGTTTATGTAAGATCATCGAGGGGGTAGAGCGGGGATAGGCTAAAAAATCGTGACGTAGCTTGAAGTCCATGATCCACTGGAGATTTGAATAAACTGCAATACAAGTGGAAGTTTTTTACTTCAAGCTGAGTCACGCGCTCGAAATTTCGAAAGCGGCCCGACAAGTTTTTTTTCGAAAAAGGCTAACCTTGTTAAACGCATTTTCTACAAACCTTGCATAATACCCAGAAAATACAAAGAAAGATAATAATTTCACATTGGTACAACAATGTAAAAGCTACATTACAAGTTCATACCGATACAAAATTTGGGAGGCGCATATGGTTACCGCCGCCCCGGGAATCATTTATTGGATAATCCCCTGCAGTATGTCACCCCAAGTGGCTCGCTACCTTTGTTGATTTAGCAGGGTGCCCGGTTTCATGGGGTGAGGTTTTTCTTATAGGTCTCGACGACGGATGCTTTTATCCACCGAACGTGGCGAGCCAGATCGGGGGAGACTGATTGAGGGAGAACTTCAGACTTCTCCAGCCGGATTCAATCGACCCATCTCTTTGTACCGCAGTGAGAGGGATGGATTCATACGTTTGTCACTCCTGAACACGTTGACTCCAGATTCCAACCCATCCCTCATACATTTTTCCTTACCAGAACTTCATCTCATTCATTTTCCTAAAAATACACTCCACACAGCATCCCCAAAGATGTCATAGGGAAAAAACTGTCAGGGCCTCCTACGCGGAGATAATGTAAGAAATTACAAGTATGCAGTTCACACGCGGTAGAAGTGAAACCTTCAGAAAACTAAAGCAGACAAGAGTGGAGCGGCTACGAAGTATCGCACAAAGAGGAGACCGATTATACTATCTCATTCTCTCACAAGCTAAATCCTAAAATGTATGTGTTTGGTCTCTTTTCAGTGTCGCTATTTTCGTTTCACTGAGTTTTAAATCACAACGGTGCTAAAGAAGTTTTCACTTCAAAAATAACAACAACCTAAATTGATTTGTACGACGCGACGTAGTAAGTAAGTACTTTGAAGGGGGGAGGAAAAGAAAGGGGGACCAAATGCACCGGGTATGACAGAGTGATAGAGATATAATGATCGCAATTTGGAATCAAATAATAACATTCTGATGGTGCAAGGAAGCGTAAAGCCTGCAGAGTTCCGGCCATTAAGCATCCTTTGGTAGTCTTCCCTTCATAAAGCTTCAAAACCTATACAAATAAAACTCGCCCCCTGATATTCAAATAAACTATTATTGCGTTTTATATGTAGGTATATTGATCAAGTGATCAATCGTATGAAAGACAAATAATATTGCACGTGAATTGGTTGCAGATTACACTTTGATGTAAGAACACACAACTCTTATACCTAGTTGTTTTTTTTTTTTTAAATATTTCTAATTCCAGACGAAAGTAAATGACATTTTCGCTAATTATTTAACTAGAATGTTTACCTAAATGAATAGGTTGGTACATTACAATAATTTTTAACATTTTATAATTAAAATAATGTTTTGTTAATTTAATTTCAGGCGGAATTATTTTTAACCGTGAAATTTTTTGAGATGCTCTGATATATGATAATATTTATATTAAATGAAAAAACTCACTTTAATCCAAATTACAATCCGTTTTCAACGCTGCGGGAAGACTTATCACCGGCGAATCTAAATATTATCATTTGGCAAATACTTTGTGTTGTGACATTATATATTAAAAAATGAAAAAACTCACTTTGTAAAACACCACTTTATTTGAATTAATAATTATTTAACAGCCAACCAGGTTTCGCTTAGATCAAGCTTCATCAGGGCATCCTCTTATCTATTTTTATATCTTACTGGCACCAATAGGGTGTCGCCTATTCTATTGCTATCTCTTTCATTCATTTTTTTAAATTTCTTATATATATATGTGTGTCTGTATGTAATTATCTTTAGTTAATATAATAGCCCTGATGAAGCTTGAGCTAAGCGAAACCTGGTTGGCTGTTAAATAATTATTAATTCAAATAAAGTGGTGTTTTACAAAGTGAGTTTTTTCATTTTTTAATATATAATGTCACAACACAAAGTATTTGCCAAATGATAATATTTAGATTCGCCGGTGATAAGTCTTCCCGCAGCGTTGAAAACGGATTGTAATTTGTTGATTTGATATTTGGGGAGAATTGTATACATAATAATATATATTACGTTGCAATAATCTAGACGTGAAACAACATATATAAATTGAGTAGTAATTTAGTTGCCGCCGTTGGCAGAATTTTTCGCACTGCTTTAATTTGCCTTAATTGCTCTATGCTTACAGTTCTGTTCACTTGAGTTCTAAGTGGAAAAATCAACGTTCGAGTCCCAGTGGATTTTCTTTTTCAGATTTTTCTGTTTTCAGATTTTGATTGAGTTTCGCTAATATTGTCTTCATTTTAATTAAATATTATAATTTGAGTTTTTACTCACAAAGTTAAAAATAAAAATATTCATCCTAGACTTGCAGAAAAGTCAATAGATGTCGCCAAGGGCGGATCCAGGATTTTTTCTGGGAGGGGCACAAGGGGCGGAAGGGCACAAGCGCGCCCCCCCCCCCCCAGGGTGGACCAAATTTTTTATGAAGTCGAAATTTGTGTTTGTCAACTTTAATAGGGGGGGGGGGGGTTTCCGACCACACTTTCCCCCGACCGTACCGCTCACGCAAACGCTGATTATCATATTTCATTTGCAAGTGCATGAATGGGATGCAACGAACAAAATTCGCTATTCCAGCCAGAAATAGAAAGAGTTTGACTCATGTTCTTTCTGTTATTTTATTCATGTTTTTTAACAACTCTGATAATTTGATTTGCTTCTAAGTATGTACTGTGATGGAATCTCCACAGTACACAAAAATACCGTCCTGGGGTGGGGGGGGGGGGCACGTGCCCCCGTGCCCCCCTCCCCCTAAATCCGCCCTTGGATGTTGCGTATTAAAAATAAAATGGATAAATATTTATCCAGACACTATCTAGATAGCATTTAGTTCGGGTTGAATCTTGCAATCATAGGTATATAAAGATAGCAGCCAATAATATGTGCGTTAAGAAAAATGAAGATAGTGTTGGTAGTTCTTAGTCGAAGTATGATACAGTTAAAAGTGATTGAATTGGAAATGGGTTCCATAGCTCAATCGGTAGAGCAGTTGGCCATGAATGCTAAGGTATCTGGGTTCGAGTCCCAGTGGAACCAATATCCTTTTCTGATTTTTCTGTCTTCAGATTTTGATTGAGTTTCGCTAATATTGTCTTCATTTTAATTAAATAGGAAAAATCAACGTTCAGATTGACACTCAGTAGTTTCATATATGTCTTTGGAGTGATTTCACTTCCTGAACAATGGTTATTGAGGAGTTACCAATGTTATGCTGACATCTGCTTTTGGCGGTCCAGAGAAACTCAGTATTTGACGGATTCAGCTTCAATCTATTTGAGGTTATCCTGCGGGCAATTGCTTCTAAGTACTTAGTTATGCACATTTTAGACGGTCTATTTCCTCTGGAAAGCAGTAGAAGTAAACTTGCTGGTAATCAGCGTAGCAGTGAAATAGGTACATGTACTTGTATTAATTTGCTGCAGGTGGATTTGAACCCATGAACTCCGGATCTTGACTTTGTGTCATGTAGGTGACCTAGGTAAGATTAACCATAGAAGTTTTCATCTACAACAAATAAAATGCATTAAAAAAACATACTGAAGAAAATCAGAAAAGAAGCAGGAAAAGCTGTCGCTATCCTTTACCAGAAGCATGATGAGAAAACGATTGAAAATGTATCATTTCCGCAAGGGGGGATTTCCTTTGCTGTGAATTTATCATACAACTGCACTTACATACAAAATAAAACCCATTGGCTTTCTAAAACACTAGAGGAGATCTCACCATAGTATTTAAAAGATTTTTCATTTACTACTAACAGCAATAGAGAAGTCCAGACCATTTTTTTTATTTTTTTTTATGAAAAATGACCTTCTAACTTAAATTACTGCATATTTTTTTTTTTTTTAGAGTTAGTTTTAATAGTTAAAATAATGTTCAAAGTTTTAATTTTTGGAGATCCCTCGAAAACACCCATATCTATGGTGAATTTTGTGACGTCATCTACTAAAATAACGATTCACTATTTTATGATTGTTATGTTGGTTTTCTTGAATCTCAAATAGATTTGCGCAGGCGCGCGGCCATCTTGTTTATTATAACGCGTTGATTGGCTAATGGCTTATTTATTGCAAATGGCGAAATCAAATTCTTTGCAAAACAATGAATGACGTCGATGAATTTAACTTGCAGTTTGCTGTTTTTGATGATAATTTTCGTTTAAATGATTAATTCACTGTTATATTAGTGTAATTCAGCATAAGTACTAATGCTGCCTGTACTTTTTTTCAGTTTTAGTCCTTAAATAATGTTTTTTTGGTGATTTAGTTTCGTTCGGTTTTTAGGTTACTGACATTACATAATCAAAGGTTACTTCTCTATAATTTTTATGACTTTTCCGCGTGAATTTAATAAAACTTCCATAAAAGTAATATTATTTGATAATGTAAAAGCCTTATGCATGTGTAAATAAATACAAATTCGAGAAATCAACGCATTAATTGCGTAAAACCGAGTCCAAGATGTCAGATTTTTTCAGTTATTTTTTCGGAATTATTATAATATTTTTTTATCCTTTTTAATTGTATGAACAAGATAAAAAGTGAAGTGACAGTTTTATTCCAAATTCATAAAGTAAGAGGACTGTATTTTTTAAATTTTGAATTTTCCTAATTTTTTCGACCATTTAATAGAATATGTTTACAGTCGGCTGTTTTTTTTTAATTTTTTCATTTTGAAACTTAAAATACTGCATTTTTCAAACACAATCGTATATGTCAGATACAAAAATCTAAAAGGCAATTCTATTAACTTTCTATAAAGGTATATGCTTTTACGACATCTTCAAAAATAAGAAATATATAGAACATTCGCTTGTGTCATACCTAAATTCCCATATAAATGACGTATAGCATAAATAAACCAGTCATTACCGCGATTACTATCGTGACGTCACCACAGAGCATTACACAGCATACCAACCTGACGCTGTGTTTTAACGAGAATATTAAAAATGCACATTTTAATATTTTTTTAAAAACTGTACGTTTAATATTATTTATTAAAAGTTATATATTCAGAATCAGCGTTTATTGGTCTATATGAACATATTTTTTTAAAGCCATAATATTTTTCACTGGAGTTCCTTATTGCTCGATAATAAAATAACATAATATTTTATACGAAATTTAGGGATAAATTGTTTAAAAAATAAGTAATATACATATACAGGGTTTAAATGATTATAAATAGGAGCTTATATACATAGCTTGGAGTAAAAAATGTAGATATCATTTTGCTGTCCGATGATATTTTTTCAATAAAAATATTTTCGTACGTCGCACGTCGGGTATAGCCTAGTGAACAGTCGGGTATAGTCTAGACCAGGAGATAAGCACTCCATCTCATTCCAGCAGCACGGTAACACACGAAATAGCGCTTGTATCACATGATACCGTCACTACATATAGGGGTGAGATCAGTGGCATCGTTTGATTGAGTTGTACGATCGTATTATGTTGTACCTAAATTATTTGTAGAGTAGACAGACAAATACAAATACACGTGAAAAATCACGGGCTAGTTTGAATTCTTGATAAATCAGTTCCAATTTTGAAAATGACAATTAAAATAATTTTATGTTTAAATATTATATTATAAGTAGGTACTTTGTCGCTTGTCCGAATTATTCACACAATCAGTTCCAATTTTGAAAATGACAATTTCAAAGCAAATGCGAGTTCTAGAGCTCACTAAACCAGAGTTACGCAAGACAAACGCACAACCAAAATTAGATTTTTTTAATCGTAAAACCTATACATTTTTACACCAACTGGCCACACGATAGTCCGTCGCGCACTCTGCACAATGCACAATGTGCACTTTTTGATACGGTTTTATTTTTAGTGCAACGGCTAATCTCATGTGCTCCACATAACCCGGCTATAATCTACAAAGTTGTATGAATGTGTCGGTTGTATGTCTCCCATCGGGTCATGCAATAATCATGTTGTAAATGGTGTTAGACAGAAATAAATGGAGGATCCCAATTCCCCATGGTTCTACCATTAAAGAACACCATCCACACGACTGCACCCATGCTCTATTCAACTCTGCTGTCGACGCGATGGAATAAGTACGTATTTATTACCGCCCAAAGCCATTTCAGAAGAAACTTTGTGAGTTCATAAAACAGGTGACGAATGACTGCACTCAAATGGTTAGAAAGTGTTTATATTTTGAAATGAATAAAGTTCAGGAGACAACAGAAAGCGGTGCGCTATCATGATGTTGTAGGTATTACTAAGCAATTTATCTTGAATTTGAAAAATCATATGGAGTATTAATTTGTTTTTTTGTATGTTTAAGACCTCTCCACCATTTATGTACCTGTCGAACATAACCATAAATACCACCATTGTAACCATTTATGTACCAATCGAAATTAACCTTAAATGCCACTATTGTAACCATTTATGTACCTTTCGAAATTAACTATAAATACCACCATTGTAACCATGTATGTACTTGTCGAAATTAACCATAAATACATTGAAATACCACCATTGTAACCATTTATGTATCTATCGAAATTAACCTTAAATGCCACTATTGTAACCTTTCGAAATTAACTATAAATACCACCATTGTAACCATGTATGTACCTACTTGTCGAAATTAACCATAAATACATTGAAATACCACCATTGTAACTATACCACCATTTATGTATTTATCGAAATTAACCTTAAATGTTCCTATTTTTAAAGTAAAATAATTGTAAACTATTTTTAAATGCCATTATTGCAACCATTTAAGTACCTATCTTAATTAGCCTTAAATATTCATATTTTTTAAATAAAATAATTGTAAACTAACCGGACTCGACGCAGGATATCCCAGGAAAAATGTATAAACCCCACCTTCATAGATGCCTAATAAATAAATATGTACCTAAACCATGAATCGTTGGAATATTTCGTTTTTAGGTGAATAATGAAAGTAGGTTTGACTAGGTCAAAATTGTTAATTTAATGTTTGAATGAAGATTTGATATAAAAGGCATCGGCTTTGATAACGTTCAACCCTGTTCCATAATTATATGAAAGTATGCAACTGAATACCATCTCTCACAGATGGGAATAAAGCACACAAGGACCGTTTTATTTAATTTTTTTTTTTTCGTTACACCTATATTTACATAACATACACGTGCTTAAATATTATCATGTTAATACAAATACCAAAATCACGTCACGCCTTCAGGGGTTGGTTGCAGGGATTGAAAAGCAATTTGGGGAGCGAACCAGTGAACCACAGCTCAAACAAAGAAAGGGCTACACGTAGTTCATCAACTTGTCACATTGAATTTACTGAAATACATTTTATTATCACTAAAACCAAACCAAAAACAAAAAAAGATAAGGATTAAAATATATATTTATTATTTTGGAATGCTATGCTACCTGCTACTCTTGCGCCAAAATTTTAGAAAATAATAAGCAAGTATAATTAAACTAATATTTAAATTCATTATAATGGATTTCCACCAAGAATTAACAGTTGCAGTTATAGGAAGTCTTGCATTTACCATTATCTAAATCTGGCAGGGCACACTACGTGTGATGTCATACGCACCTCGGTTTTGTCGGAACAGTAAGGTCGAGTTTGTTTGAAATCAACAAATCCTAATAATAATTTAGAAAGATTTCCAAAAAACATGAATTCTTTTGAAATAATTTGAATCCCGAGAACCGTGTGAGAGTCTACGCAGTGCAACTTGGCACAAAATTTTTCGCGGCCAGCTGACACGTGAGACAGCGGTGTAAGTGTTGTTAGAACCTGCAGAACAATTACAGGACGTTTGTCTATTACGGTTTTAGTCGTTTTTCAAATACGATTTATTAATTCTAAGTGTAAGTAATAACATATAATAAAACTTATATATTCAGAATTAGCGTTTGTTGACTAATATGAATATATGTTTTTAAGTCATAATATTTTTTACTCAAGTTCCTTATTGAATGGGATAAAACGGAAAGAACAGTTATATATTTTATTTTTCTCAAATATCTTAAATTTCTAGAAGACAGTTGATATAATATAGCTGCATTTAATTGAAGGGGAATAGTTTGGTCTAATCTGATGAAATGATCAGATGTGTGCTCTGTGTCTAGAATGTGGGAGGCATTCACCATTCCGGAAAGTAAACGGCTCGCTGCACAAGGCGGGTCAACTGACCGCGGAGCTACTAAAGATCTCCTAGACTGGCAGTCAGTTGTCAGTACCTACCGATTGCAAGACGAACCGAACTTTGCGGGGAAATTGATTGTATGACGCTGGACAGCAAAATTCTTCCGCTTGCTCCTAAATCAAAATTTAAAAAAAAAGAATCTGGTAACGCTTGTCAGTACCTATCTACAGTGCAGTCTCAACATGGGTGGTTTGGTATATTTATGGTCTCAACAAATAAATGTAGTAAAAAGGAGGGCGCTGCGAAACGTTTAAATTGCACGCCAAGATGGTTTGAAGGTAAGAACATTAACTTTTACAAGTACCAACTACGGTGCAAGTGCATATTTATCATAACGGTGGTAATCAGATAGATCAGACATTATTGAAAACTTATGCAGACCCATGAAAAATTACGGGGTAGTCTGAATTCTTGATAAACTAGTTCCAATTTTTCAGTAAAATATCAATAATAATTATCTGTTAAAAATATTATATTACAGGTAGGTACTTTATCACTTGTCTGGATTCTTCACACAATAATTTAACATTATGTATAACTACCACTTTGCATACAAGTCACAAGATGACTGCCAGACATTTTCCCATTACCCCAGATTTGGCTTCAATGCTATTCATACAAAATCGCACTAATGTTCAGTCCAGGACTTTCAGATTTACCAGATTTATCTACTTACTGTGCCTACACAGAGTTATGTACTCGGTGTAACAGCACCCTCAAAGGATTTAGACCAGCGATTATTCTGAACATATTTGAGTAAAAAGTGTAGATGTCAGTTTGCAGTCCGATAATAATTTTTTCAATTAAAACAAAAAAGGGTTTTCATAATTTTTCATGGTTTTAATAATTTTTTCAATTAAAACAAAAAAGGGTTTTCATCACATGTCGCAACTGAGTAATTTGTTGCAGCCAGCACGGGTCACGTGATACGCACTACGTCTCGTTCTAGCAGCGCGGTAATAAAGGAGAGAAAATGCGTATCACATGATCCCGTCGCCAGGCGTATCTAGTAGTTTGATCAGTAACAACGCGTGATGGAAACGTACATTTTAATGGCAATTTCTTTGGCATTAATCTTCGTATAAATATAAATGTAAAACCAACAGTGATGAGGGTAGCAAAGGTAAAGTCATGCAATGTCCAGTGTTTCGAATATATTGCCCTCCACGTGCAAAGTCGTACCTTTCCCAAGCATAAACTTTCTAATAAAGTGTGTTTTTCGGAACTGACCTGCAGGCAAGTATGTTTTTGTATCTTTCTGTAAATAATAAAATTAAATAGAACCTAGGAATTCATAATGAATTGTAAAGCACCCTTGAGGTGATTTTTCACAAAAACGGCGCTCTACAAATTGTCCAATTATTATTATTATTATTATTATTATTAATGTTTTTTACTCAAAATATACTCGGTAGTCGCTGGTTAAAATCCTTCTGGTACGTGCCGTTACTACTTGTATAGATAAGTAGGTCCTTGTAAAGATAGGAAGGTACCCAATTGAATAGCCGTCACCGCCAAGCCTAATCAATGCTCAGTGAACCAGACGCGGTGAAGTTCAACTCGGAAAGACCCTTCGAACTTCTCTGAACCTTGAGATCCAAATGCTAAAGTTCAACACAATATTTAAGCAGAGCTAAATGCACTTTGTGTGTCCACTGAAAAGATTTATAAATTTATTTGTTAATTTAATTTGTAAAATTGAAATATATATTTCATAAAAAGGCAAAATATCATTACAGCTTTTCTACTCAAATATTAATTTTGGTATTTAAAATCTTCGATCAATTCAGCATTAGTGGGAAAAAAATGAGCCAACTTAAGGCACATGGAGACGCCTAAAATATACACCGACTGTGCATCTCTTCAGTGACTCTAGCAATAATGTATTATATTTAGCTGTAGATAAAAAAATGCAAGATTGAAATAACAAAAAATAATCAAAAACAGACTCGTGAAAAAGCATGGAATATTATAATTGTAGGATTTGTGAAGCTGAAAGTCTAAGTAAAGAACACATCATTATAAGGACAATATAATTATAGCTGCAGAATGATTAAAGAAAAATATTAGCGAAAATGTACTAATTTATAGAGGTAATTTATGGCTTGTCTGAATTTAGGAACACATAAAAAAATACAATTATTTCGATTGTTTCCCGAAGATTTTTAGGGCCATTGGAGAAAGTGAGATAGCAAACGAAGCAACAATTAAGTATAAAAAGGACAACATAGGATATAGGATAATAGGTCATCTCATACATTCGTCAGTGTAAAGGGGTCTCCACACGGTGCTGCCGCAGTACCAACTGCCGCAGAACTGTAGTCAAAAGCGCCAGCCGTATTGTTATTATAATAACAATACGGCTGTCGCTTTTGACTACAGTCAACTACAGTTCTGCGGCAGTTGGTGCTGCGGCAGTACCGTGTGGAGACCCCTTAAGCGAGTAAGCGTTTCTTGGCATCTCAGTCACACCCGTGATGTTGAATGTAGTATTCGGCGCAAATACGAAAACGCCGCCCGGTTCTGTATTAATGTCGTTCATACACACACATTCTTTGAATGTCTACCTTTATCATACATGAATGACTTTTGAATTAAGATTTTACTGAAAACATAAGATTGTTTCTTTCTTGTCCATCTTGAGTTTGTGAGGCAATGACGAATCTAGATGTAATATATAACTTCATTGATTAGAGGTACGTATTTTATTATTCACGCAATCCGATTACAATATTGAAAATGATACTTAAATTCAAAGCAATTCCGAGTTCCAAAGTTCATTGTACCAGAGATACACGACCGAATTTATTATTTTTGATGATACCATACAAACCAACACTTTACAATATTTTGATACCTTCGAAAATGGAGATAACATTTGAATGTCATTGCCTCGTAATAATATCTATTACGCTTCGTTTATTTTCACGCATCGCGGGCTTTGTGAGCGCAGTAAGCCACAAACAAGAAAGAAACCATAGATCAGCGTCCATAGACGGATGAAGCAATGTCCCCAAGAGCATTTCGCGTCGGGGTAAACAGCTTCTAATTTTAAAGTGGACCAATGACTCAATGGGACGACCCCGCTGCCGGATCGATCGACCTATTTGTGGCGTTATCCCATAATGCAGTCGCAATAAATTCACGCCACAGTTTAAAAAATAAAAAAACATATATATTTAAAGCTAACTAAAATGGTACACTTGATAGATAGGCAATTTGATAATTCAATCAAGTTCAGTGAAATTTTAAAAACTATTTTTTTATTACTAACCGCACATCCCAAACTGGCGTATGATGTGAGGATGAAGGAAGTAGAGAGGGGAAGGATAAAGGAGAAGATGGAAAATACATTGCTTTTCAGATATTTATGGCTACCAGCTAATGTCATTTCCCTATCTCCTTCTCCTCCCCTCTACCTTCAGCCTCACAACATACCCCAATTGGGGATGCCATAGTCCTACTTGCTCCAGGCGGGAGCAGTTGGGACTCTTGTGCGGTGTTCATGTAAATAAGGAAATAAAGAATCACCGAAATACCTCCTACATCATTTTTTTGTTTATCCACAATATATAAAATGGACAGTTTCGACGCCCCCGACTGGAATATGTAAGTTTATGGATATATGATCAATGTATCCGAAGCCAATAGCTATGTGCTACACCGCGACCAGCTACTTAGATGCAACAAAAATTATGAGAATATACCCTTTTGAATTAAGGATGATATATACGAGCCTACAAAAAGGTCATGCCCTTAACCGGATTTAAAAAGGTAACACTCCAAATAAATTAAGATTAAATTAAATTGGGTGGTCTTGCTTACCTAATCTCGAGGTGCCTACCTACCATGGCAGAAGGACTCGAATAAAAATATCCCCAGATAAATTGTCCTGTTTATGGTTGAATATTTACCACCGGGAACCCTTTTGATCGTCCAGTGACGCCATTGAAGTATTTATAATAAGCACGGCTTTGACGTGGACCTGCAAAGTACCCACCCTTCTAAGTGGAGAATTATGCTACATGTCCGGTATGATATATTGTTAGTGTTTGCCATCCGCCCAGTCCCAAAAGTGCCCTGTCAACTTCTCTTGATGGATAGATAATGCTTGGAGTTTCAAATTTCGGAAAAATCGGAAGTCAACGTTAATTATCCACACAATTATCATTAATCGTACAGGTAAAAATAGTTCCACGTGCCCGCTATCCAACAATCCAACTGACGTAGTACGTGAAACTAATAAATGAAGAATACCCTAATAATATATAACCTAACCTAACGTAACCTATTTAACAATTTTTTTCATCACTTTTGACTTTTCAAAGGAGGTGTTGAAGTTGCATGATTCTGAGTTGTCCGGTCACCAGTCAAAAAATCAGAAAAAGATTCGGTCGCATCTGGAAATTGAACCCAGGATCTAGGCCTTGCGGGAGCTTTGCTCTGACCATTGACACATACTCATATGTAATTGTATAATGCTTCGACTAAGAACTAACATAATCTTCATTTTCTTAAGACAAATTTTTTAGCTGCTATCTTTGCTCGTGATTGCAAGAATGAAGATTATTTTGTAGTGTATTGATTATTATTGTAGTTTCAGCTTCCTTCGATAGATGTCGATAGCATAGTTAGTAATACGAAGTTCTGCTATATTACAAATTCCAACATATTGCAGTTGATATCAGAAGAGTACCATCTATCGTCGTTCGCGTCTTAGGTACTAACGGTTACGGTTACGATGATTGCCGAAGGCATCGGCGAGATTGCGAGGGTTCCTCCACTCAGAACTTAACTTTAACGATAACTTAATAAATCAACTAGTAATCACACGAACCTGTCACTTATTTGTAAGTTACCCAACACATCTCACGTTGTGTTATTATTAGAAGTTAAGAGACATAACGACATAATATAATAATTATTATTATGTTTTTTTTTTATAAGAATACCGCACAAGTCCCAACTGCTCCCGTCTGAAGCCAGTGAGACTATGGTATCCCCAATTGGGGTATGTTGTGAGGCTGAGGGTAGTGGGGAGGGGAATGAGATAGGAAAGAGAAAGGTGGGGAAGTACCTGGCTATTCAGATCTGGTCACCAAACACGGCTAATGTCATTTCAAACAACGTTTCAATTCTGAATGGTGGTCTTACACCACGGCGATACGGATAGTATCTTCCACTCTGGAACGTGCCGCAAATATACTATACATACCTATATTATTTTTAATGAATAAATTGTGAAATAACACAAATTAATCAAATAAAATTTATTTGCCACGCCGAGATTCGATCCCGCGACCTTCGGTGTGCGAGTCAAGCGTCTTACCGCTGCGCTACGCCGGCCGCTTGTTATATCAAATGAATGATCATTATCATTATGCATGGTGATAGAGCATGTTTAAATGCTCAGGAAAGTAGTCCGACAGAGTGAATAATTTGTGATGATCAGGCTTTCTAAAGAAAGCTTAGGCAATGTAAAAAATGCCTAACATCGACTGGCCTATGAAGAATGAAAAATTGTGTTATTTCCCACTTTATCTAAGCATTGAAAATCTTGCTGCGACATTTTTGACTTTTCCTTTCATCCACATGGGCGTCATATATAATATATCCTTGATCTGACAAATCTATTTCTTTTCTGAAGCGAGCTTTGAGAGAGCGCAGCTCTGTCATCGTATATTTTCTCAAAAGAGCTATAAAACTTATACCTACTTTATTATCTTATGTTCGAAATATCAATTTTTTCAGGGCAACAACTTTGACAACATAACCAAAATAAAATTTTTACATTCCGATGACCACCAAACTAGGCAATGGTTCATTATAATATCATATTATAGTAGTCGAACAGTTCAAAGGTAACAGTAGTATACACACATTTCATCATTATATTAACTAACTTCTGCGAGGTAATCTCTGATGATGACAAATTGAAAATCAGTCAAAAGAATCGTTGTATTTCCGTAGCAACAAGTTGCTATTCAAATAGTATCTGGAATATTTCTAAACATATAATATAAACTCTTGCATTTTAGGGAGCGATAAATTTTAACCGATTTGTGTCGTAAAGCAGCCTTTAGCATCACCAGGGGAGCTTTGATGCGTCTCCCACCTCCGCCGACCCCAATAAATTGTCAATTTTCCTAATACCTTTTTTAGGGACAGCTTGGTGGTACGATGCAACGAAATGTATCCACCGACATATTTATGGTTTTCAATAGAAGTACAACTTCGTGCAGTAAAAATGTTGATAAAAAATATTTTTGCATCCCGACCACAGTAACATCTAAAAATATATATTTTTTAAATGGAGTAAGAAATATTCCCGGGTAATATCTGAAAAACTCACACGGAGATGTTGCTTATGTCATGACTTAGCTACCAATGATATAATATCTGGGTGGTAATCTGACGCATTTATCAACTCGGCCACTAACAGTTCAATGTAACATTGAACATAATGTTATGAATGCCGTTGTCTTGTCTCTGACATTTCTTACCAATCAATCATGCTTTGATTGATAGCCCGCTGGTATAAAATAAATAGTGTCAACAATGTCCATAAAAGAAAAATCACTGAGACATTGGCTGAACGGCAGTGCCTTTCGCAAGAAAGAGTCGTCATGCATTCAGTTTTTTTTAAACTAACTTACTAACCATCACGTCGTTTCTTCCGCAGATGTAGGGAACGCACCCACATTCATTCACATTCATACATATTCTTCTGTTGTTTTGACTCTTGACATGACCCGCTTCAAATATTTGATTAACTTGCCAATGCCACATGTTCCTCGGCCGTCCCCAACTAACTAACCATCACGCCGTTTCCGCCGTTTCCCTGCAGGGGTTGGCAGAGAGTACCGTCAAACAACTCGGTCTTGGCGCACACTCCTCGTCTCATTCACATTCATACATCGTCTCATACATGCTCTTCTATTATTCTGACTCTTGACATGGCCCGATTCAATTATCTGATTCACGTTTTGTCTTCCTCGGGCGTCCCCGGCTTCTTCTGCCCGGCTATTCTCCTTACACTATTTTCTTCATTCGTTCGCGTCCCTTTCGTAATCTTACTCATTACGCTTACATCAGCCTTGCATTCTTTGCGGACCTACTCACACGATCATATCGTGTGGTTTTACCACTCATACGCCTCAGGAATCTCATTTCTACAGCATTCAGTCTACTTTCATCCTTTCTCTGCCAGTTCCATGTCTCACTGTCATACATCAGGGTAGGTTACGGCACTCCATTGTGGGCGGCTTCGCTTCTTTGGTCAGTTTTTTGTTGGCGCCAACGGCGCGGCGTTCAGTTCTCCATTAATGGAGTTGCCTGCATTTGGCCTTCTTTCAATATCTCTATCAGCCTTCCCATCTCTCGTAAACATACGTCCCCGAGTTCTTTTATTGAAGAAAAACTTCTTTACGCACGCTTGACTTGGGGAGTAAGCTGGTGAATGCGTGACGAGAGCGTTACGAAACAGTGATCGGGCGAGGCAAACGGAAGTTGAGAGGGAGATATAAGTTAGTGAAGATAGAAAGAGAGATAGTTATCTACGTTTCGTATAGGTATTACTGTAGGGGGCAAGAGAGAGAGGTGCGAGCACAAGAAATCATTTATTGAATAATCATGCCATAGGTCACCCCAAGTTCATAGGTCACCCCACGGTCGTAGGTCACCCCAGGGTCACACATCACTTCAGTCGTGAGGTATGAAGGATCTAATCTTTAATTTTTTTTTTAAATATTTTCACTCCTTTCATCGTTCATCTGCTCTGTACGTTCAAACCAGCATAGATAGATAGGTAGGTAACTTCTAAGACCTGCAAGAAAATGTCTTTCAGCATTCGATGCAATGCAATATCCTATTGATTTGCAAGTCTGTAGATTTATTTTCCCATAAAGCTCGCCGAGTTCCCTTGTTCCGAGAAATACTCCGAACATTTACCGGTTGCTACACTCATTGCTCAAGGATGAAGTGGGTCAAGTCAATAAAACGACACGGAAACTTAATATTAAATGCTGCAGGGGTTTAATTGCTTACCGCTTCTGTTTAATACTTTAGTGGTGATGAAATCGGTAAGTATTCCTTGCAAATGTCGTCATGGAGGGAACTTAAATAATTTATTACAACAGGTTTACATCTTAAACTCTTATGTCGTCTTACATCATCCAGGGCAATTACTTCAAAATTCTGTGAAAATATTAAACAGCAGCATTATTAAATTTATAGAGTATGTTGGGTCTTGACAGCATCACGCCTCTCTATTTATTTTACCAACTTTCAGAGAACTAGGCGATTTTACACTACACCAGTTTTGTTTTTTACATTAGATCCACAAAGGAGGCTCTGAGGAAAATAATTCCCCCCAGGTTCTGTATCATCTTTGGGGATGCTATGTGAAGGGTCTTTGGATGAAAGGAAGAAGACGTAGTTCTGGGAAGGAAAAAGTATGAGAGATGGGTAGGAATCTGGGGGTCAGTGTGAATTCATCATTGTGAATTCATCTCTCCCACTACGGTGCAAGGCGATGTTCCGAGAGAGTCCTGTTAGAGGTCAAAAGGTCTCCCTCAACCAGTCTCTCCCGATACGGCCTGCCACGCAGCTGCTGGGCAAACGCGTCCACTGCCGAGACCAGGACAAACCTCACCCCATGAACCCGGGCACCCCTGCTAAGTCACCAAAGGTAGCGAGTCACTTGGGGTGACGTATGGCAGAAGTGTTGGCTATCCAAGAAATAGTTTCCGGGGCGGCGGAACCCATACCCGCCTTCCAAATTTAACAGGTCAAACTACGAGGAGCGGATAATATTAACTTGTCTCTTCTTTGTTTTCTGAGTCACTTTTGTAAGTTTATTGATTAATTTTCAACAATTATTACTAAGGGCCTTTTTGTGGCAGAAATTCAAATAAAAATTGTCATCAAATGGCCATTCAGTGTTAAAAAAATGTCCCCGTTAAACGCCGATTCTAGGTGCGTTTTATCTTTCTGTCAAATTGTAAAAAATAATAAGCCATCAAGCTTAACAACCGTCAAACGATATATTGAAACAGAAATATCATTAAAAAAGTCGGTCCCATCTAGGAAATGATCCTGTCATGTGCACAGAGAGAGTAAATCCCCGACAAGGCTGAGATCCTGAGTTCAATTCCTAAAGGCAGATTTCGTGATTTTCCGATTTTTTATAGGATCTGCGCTTTACCATAATTTAAGCTCTAACTAGATTTACTCACATAATATCCTGTGTAAAAGATTTTTCACGGTTTGCGCTAGTTTATTTTATGAATTGTAAATGAAACTTGTATTTCGAGAAACAGTGTTGCCGTCTGTTTATATTTCCCATTCCTGCTTGAACATCACAAATAAATATAAAAATATTAATGTTTTCCGACATAAAATAGCGCGCGTGTTTAGTCCCTCCCATTTCTCCGGTGCCTGCGAATACTACAACAGGCAACAGGAGATGAATTCCTTAGATATACTGTTTGCTTTCCATTCGGACTGGAAGCAGAGGTCAGGAAATCCTAATTATTTTCCAAGACAGACAATAATACTAGAAACACTGACATTTCAGTTGAATTCTAGCCTTCTGATACCAGAAGAACCAAGAATATCTTACATTACGTAAATATTGTTTTAGTGATTTACGATTTGAAATTATGTTTGGGGTAATTTGAAATCCACAAAAACACCATCAATAAATAGAGATGACAGGACTAGGCTTAATAGTTCTTGGAATCCGGTATTTGACGGCTACACCAAAAATTAACGCCGAAAACCATATTCATTTATCTAATTATTGTACTGGAATTCAGACCGAATATTATGTATCTGTTGTGGACTGTTCCGTTCTAACGTTCAATTCTGTTCGGATGCTCTGTAAAAATGTCAAGCAGGGGAAATGCTCATTGAAGGTACCCACCTGTAGATCGGATGTGATCGGCTATCTTCGTAACTGTTCGGGTATTGGATACAAGCGGGCGACAGTTGTTTCTCTCATATATTACAACTACTGACCTCTGTTGAGACACCTTAAAACTACATATGATTACCTACACTAATGACATCTGTTGAAAGTCATTGAAACTACATACATATTCACATATACTACAGTATCTGACTTGTTATCACTTCTTAATACATAAACATACACTTTACCACATCCGCTCTGATGATTAACACTATAACATTTCCGAAACGTTGGCTAAAGAAGAAGGAAGCGCAACACGGTGTAATGCCCCAAAAATAAATTGTTCTAGTGAATTCAAAATTCTTATCTTATTTTTATAAGATGAGAGTTATCGTATATAATATGTCAAAAAAAAATTACCAAAACATAAATAAGTATAGTGATATCATATTATTTTAATTAGTCAAAATGATTTACCTTGTTAATGTAAATTTTGGGTCAATCTCGGCTTGCGAATTTCAACCAGTTCCTGAGATGAAAATTATGTTGCTGCCGCTCTCAAAAATCTGGAATAAAATAAAAAAAATATATATGTTAGATGAGTCAACTGTATGGAATGGTAGCACAGAACGCAGCTTTTGACCATTCAGTTTCGGTCGTTGTGCAAGGGATCATACTCACTACTCCCAATTTTTATTTTCTGGCTTTGTTTTATACAGTGCAGCCGTCAAAACATGGCGGGATGGTTGATAACGGTTACTTGAACTGAATTTTCGTGTGCCTAAATTGTTATTTCGAGGCCTTAACACAGCTGGCATACTGGCATTAATACTGCTGCATGTTAAAAACTAAAGTTATAGAGATTTAAAGACGAATGAAGAAATGAATTATAAAGAAAAAAATTAATTATTAGGGTGGCATATTTTTTGATAAATTTAACTTAGTATCAGCTATAATAAGATATGAATTATAGTTTGATGTGTAATATAACAACAATTAATTCGAATTGTTTTATCTGACGATCGGTACACGTATCGATTTAATATCTGCTACTCAGGAGATAAGTACTCGAAGAGTATACGAGTACATTCGTTGTCCTCTATAGGAAAACAAATGAATGGAAAAAACATGTCTCCCCCGGGCATACACGAAAATTGGAGTACGAAATTCAAGTGCAGTCTGCGAACGAATCTTTAGAATCGGTGAGTACCTGCAATTTAAATAAATGAAACAATGTTACATTGTTTGAACTTTGAACCCAGGGTTTGTAGAAAATGCGTTTAACAAGGTTAGCTCATCGAGGGGGTAGAGCGGTGATTGACTAAAAATTCGTGACGTAGCTTGAAGTCCATGTTCCCCTGGGAGATTTGAATTAACTGCAGTACAAGTGGTAGTGTGTTATTTCAAGCTATGTCACATGTTCGAAATTTCGATAGCGGCCCGACGAGTTTTTTTTCAAAAAAAGCCCGTATGAGCTAACCTTGTTAAACGCATTTTCTACGAACCTTGCTACTATTTTTGTTTATATACCGACCGGTTTCAGAACAACCGTTCCTTCTCCAGGGCAAAATATACTAACTTGACATTACAGAACAAGGGATGAACGTAATATCTTAGGGGGCTCCATTAATTACGTGAGCAGTTTTTCTTAGACCTCCCCCCACTCGGTGAGATAAATTTGGGCCAATTCGTATATTTTTTTCAAGTAACGTGAGATTTTGCTGGACCCCCCCCGTTTGTGATCACTTAATTAATGGATGCCCCCTTACGAAGTGTTAAAGTGGGGATGGGGACAAGACCAGGGATTAGTGAAGAGAAATTACCTACAATTTATTTAATCTGAATATTGAATGATTCAATAATCGTTCAAACTCGACCAAAAATAGTATTATCGTTTTATTTTTGGGGTATTATGCCGTTTTGCGCTACCTCTTTCTTTAGCCAATGTTTCGGACAGCGTTTCAGTGTCCATTATCAGGGCAGATGTGTAATAGATGATAATAAATGTTTACAAATCTGAAACTTTGGCTAAAGAAGGGAGTAGCGCCACCCGTCATAATACCCCAAAAATAAATCACGATAAAAGAAAAAATGTTCGTAATACTAAAGATTATTTAAAATAAATTGGTATAAATCGTGCGGATTTTATAATGGTTTAACGTTTAAAGTAAATGTGAATCCAAGTATAAATTTGACCACATTTTTATGTGAGGTTTTAACTGCTCTCAACTATCCGGAACCACTAGAACTTTGGCATTCCCAATGTGATATTGAAGGAGTGGGAAAGTGAAGGAGACGGCAGAGGAAGGTTAAGAATTACCTGGCTATTTGGTCTGGTCACCAAACATCACTAAAGTTATTTCAAGTAACGTTTAGATTCTGAATGGTGGTCTTTCACGGCGATACTGAGAACTGAAATTATCTTCTACTCAATCACACGTTGATCGTTCAGTTGATTAGTCAGACATCTCCAAATACTAAGTTTTGAGAAAATGAGGAAAGCAATTTTTTTTTTTTTTTTAAAGAAAGACAAACATTCCCGGGTTACGAATAACCCAACAATGTTTGAAAATCTCCTACTACCACCACAGAAAGCCGAAAATGTTGCTTGTGTTGTGATGGAGGACTTAGCCAGCCGAGGAATCGAACATGCGACGCCTGGGTGGGACCCAAGCGCTATGCCCACTCAACCACTGACCGGTCAATATTCGAATGCTCTTCATAAATCAAATATTATTTACATGCGTCCGTGTTTTACATATTTAATGTGCTATAAAATAACACAGGTTTGCATAAAGGTCCGGTACTCTAGTAGGTATGACATTTTGAAATTTCCTACCAATAACCGAGAAAACATCATTTCTGAAGAAGATAATACTAACAAATATTAAATACGGAGAAGAACAAGACACAGAAAAATAAAAAGCTAACGGTCGCAACTGGGACTCAACCCAGAACCTCTCGTCTTACCGGGACGAACGCTTTTACCAAGTTGGCCAATGACTAATGAGACCTTTTATTTTGAAGTCATTTATGTCAATCTCGTATTTCAAATTCAGAATTAACAAGGTTATCTTCTACATTCTTTTCCATATTACATTCATGGGAATACCCTTCAAAAGTTATCATATGACTAAAAAAAATTAAATAATAATTTTATTGTTTATTTCACTGAAAGTTTCTCTGCATTATAATTGATATGGTGGTGTTTACGAGTAATCTGAGTATTGTACGAGTCCCAATTTACATGATAACGATCTGTGTGTTGTTTACCTACGTTCAAAATATATTTTTTTAAATAAATATATATGTTATCGCACAAAATTTCAAACTGTTGGAAAAAATATAGCTGTTTTTAAAAAAGAATCTACAAACCAACACAAATACTCAACACAAATTTCGATTTTTTGGAGGAGTCTGCCTAATCAACTGGACGATTGATTTTAAAAAGTTATTGTTAGTATCTCTTCGAATATTTACTGTAGATCGATTAAAATGATTACTTTTTTTATAAATAATTCATGACGCTCGTTAAACCTTCATACGAAGACACGGTTATTACACGTATAGGTTAAGTAAAGATACCTACCTAATTTAAACATCTAGGTAAATGTTGAACATAGTAATAATCTTCCAAATAAAATGATTCGTGGACCAGAGGCGTGGGCGGCATAAAAATCCAATTATTGTATCGGGTCGTTAGATGGAGAAATAAATCGATCGTAAGCAACCAGTTACTACTAATAGTTCCAAGGTACATCAGATTAATTTCAATAATGTGACTTGGTCAATGATGGTTAAACTGTTCTGCTTTTTGTGATGGCCACACAAGTTCCCATTGCCTGGAGCCAGCGAGATTATGCCACTCCCAATCTTAGGGTAATTTTGTGAAGGAATCTGAGAGGGGACGGAGAGGAGTTGTAGATGACTGGTGGTAAAATCGAATAGTGGCTAAATGTATATTTGGTTATTGATTAAATGATTGAACACAATACCTTAAAATATAAAATATCAGTAAATATAAAAACTCTCATTATTTTTCACATTTCTCACCGATCGTAAGAAACGCCTAAATTATTTCAAATTAGAAAAAAACGACGTTGTAACAAAAATTACATCAATTTGATTACCAAAATTATAAATAACATTGTCGAATCATATCTTTGTCCACAATCAAAATCACTATCAATCACCAAAATCTAATTTACTAAGAAACACCAAAATCCTTTCCAAAGAACCAAAACCTTCTCCCAACCTCTTGTGCGAATGTGTCGTCTAGGTACACTATACAACATCCACTGTAATAGGATTCCGGACATATTTTTAGCGATAGCTCCCCAGAACATTTGACTAATTTCTTCTTTTCACTTAACCCAAACTTTATTGTCTTTTGTTTTTGTTGTTGTTTACATACTTATTGTGGTATTCTCACATAATATTGTTGTTCACCGTTATTGGACGTTGATGTTTATTCTTTATTATTACTTCTTTGCATATTTTTTATGACAACGCTCTGTCTGTTTTGTACCTACATTATAAATAAAATGCTTTAAATAAATATCTACGTTATCCCACAAAAGTTCAAACTACCCGGAGCTGGAGTAACACATTGATATATATATATACAAACAATAGTATTATGGTAGAGGATCGAAAGGGGGAAGAGGACGTTTGGAAGATGGCTGTTTTTAAAGAATAATCTATAAACCATATGATTTATAATACAGGCTACAGACCATAACATATTGAGAAATCAATGTGAGAAATGAATAAGTTAGTTAGACACAGCGAGTATATATATATGGTTCCACTGCTAGTCGAGCATCATAAGCGATTTCTAAGTATTTTAAAGGTAACGCTCGATTCGCATTGTTCCCAAATATTTTATCGTTGATTATCTTAAGTGACCCCGCCAACTTTTATAGGCGTCAAAGTAAAAACTTTAGATGTTAAATTAATTTTAAAGCATTAATTATTGTATTTATTATTAACACATATAATTTTTTTAAATACTGTTATCCATAAACTGGCATTTTATATTTTTTAAACAAACTTGTCCACGTGTCCGGCTTCCTTAGACTGAGCGATACTCAAGCAGTGTTGAGCCCTAGTTTCGGCTTAGCTGTTGATTAGTAAGATTGGGAACAGCGGCCGTTAGTGTACCTACATTCCAATCTGGTTATCGATTCGCGATTTAATTACATACATACTACAAAAATAAAACCTGTGATAATTGTCACCCTTATAATCACCCCAAGCGACGTGCTTAAAATGAGAACCGCCTGCAAATAATGCAATATGTATTAGGGCTTAATGAGAGGCTGGGGAGGGGGGGGGGGGGGGGTAGGAAGGGGAGAAAGATAGGGGATGAAAGGCAAACAAGGGTAGCTAAAAGAAGCTTCCGGGTAAAGTGAATAGAAGCTCCAGACAGATTTCTCTGGGGTTGAAATAAGATGCACTTTGTGCGAAATTTAACCGCTGCGCCCTCGGGCCTATTTTGTCGGAAGACCAACGTATTTCCGCGTTGCAATAAAATCAAAATAAATGGAATATTTCTGTACGCATGCGAAAACTAAAAACTAAACTTTAAAGGTGATTAAATACATTTTCAAATTTTCAAACTCGAAATAAGTAAAAATATTATGTTTTTTAGCAAACACAAAAATGTTTTAAAAATAAATGGCTCACCTTAAGTTTTTTCTAACTAAAATTACTGATATGGAAAAAAATAAAAACACCCACACATTTTATTAGGAACATGTATTGTAACGTTATCGTCAACTCACTATTTGTCGTTTCATGTAAAAATAATTCATAAAAAATACTCAAAGTTTCATAATTATTTTTTAAATTGCGATCGGAAATTTTGGTTTCGTAACTGTGTACATTTGAATTATTTACTCTTTCTAACACCGTTTAGATCATATTTCTTACCACAATAGTAAGGGATACATACCGATTTCTATGATTATTTTTTTGGGTGCATTTTCATAAAGAAGCCCCTATACCTATAAAAATTTGATGTATTTTCATAAAGGTACTGAATCGGATGACATTAGACCAAGCACTCATTGTTGCATAAACGAAAAATAAATTTCGTTTTTTGTCATTTTGATGTCAGAACTGTAACAATTATTGTAATGGATCAGCAGATATGCTGATGTCGTCTTGCTGTCCAAATTATGTACAGTAATATTTACGTCTCCAAATCTACCACAATGGCTGTGCAGCAAACCGCGGTGAACTTTACTTTTCTGCGCAGGGTTTCTGGTTTTTGGTCGATTCGGTACCGATACCACGCTTGTAGAAAGATGCGCCACCGGCTTTAAATTTCTCTTGACTTACGAGTATTTATAATGTTATGTTTTGAGAGTTTTCGTTGTGCTAGCTCCTCCTTGAATCAACGTATCCACTACAAATATGTCACGGATGTCAAATATGTCACGGATACAAAAGTCAATGCATCATTAGATGGGATTTATTGTAATATTATAGATCCCCCTTTTCTTATGAACTGAATGGCGGAGGAAGAAAGAAAAATCCTTTTAAAAATGATGGTTAATGCACGCACGTATTCGCATTATTTGATATCGTCAAAATGAGCACTTTATATGTAGGTATCACGCTGGGATATCGGACCTGATCTCTTATAAGGAGTGCAGTTACGTATAAATGAGGATATCCGAAGATTCTACCCCTTTAAAGTAATGCGTTCCTGTTCGTAGAAATCCTTGAAAGGATATCTACACACTGAAAATCGTTGATATTGTACAGCCTTTGAAAGTGCACAAGGCAAAGAAAATCTGATGCCGGTCTAACTTTAAATAATACCTTTCTAGCTATGTACCAGTTTCATAGATAAAAGTCTGTGTTTTCAAGAGGCCAATATTTTGAGAGTGTAATATCTTTCTTCCATCTGCATACAATGTGTATAAAATATGCAAGATCAGGCAGCGTAGTAGGTTGCTAATGCATTCATGGTTATGCCTCCGACGGCGCACTACTTCATGCGTGGCATTCATATTTGCCACTTCAAGCTCTTGGCAGGTGGATTGCAGATTGCCAGGTGTACAATGACTGGGTGTGGCAAGAGGCAAGACTAGAAATTGCCACTTACCTGGTAAAGATTAGAGTTTTCATACTGTGCTTGTCGCGCCGCGCCGTTGCTAAAACCAAATGACAAAGTAGATAATTTCGCAATTTCAAAACGTTTCTAAATATAAATACAGTATTAAATTTTAACCTACTACTTTTCGCAAGCAAAGTGGTTAATTCGATTTGTTTCTTTTTAGTAAATAAATAATCGTAACGTTAGGTGATGTACTGCTACATAATACAAAATCGTGAATTTTTGGTATGAAAATTAGATGGCTTAGAAATATTTTAGACGCTTTAATTAAATACTGGGAGTATAATTCACGTTTGGTTTTGAAAATTCGAATAATTTTTTTATATTAGTATTTTTATAAGCCCAGAAAAAATAAAGAATCAAGCCCTTAAAAACTGCTTTAAACTTCAAAATCTACTACTTACGAATTCTTTTTCAGTTATGATTTTATTGCATAATGTAGAAAATAAATATTTTAAGAAAATGATTTTCCTCAGGGTCTCCTGTGTGGATATAATTTAAAAAATGAAAATTAATTTCAATATTTTAGTAGGTACATATGCTTATTAATTTTACTATAGCAAGAAATGGTTTAGAGGTTTATTAAAATAATGTTCCTATTTAAATAGGGTTTAAAAGTTAATACAGTATTTTATGTAAGGAATTAAAAATAAAATTATATCAATCAGTTTTAATTAACAGCGTATAAATATTTCTATGCGGAAAATCATGCTCGACTAGACTTGAGGTTGCATTGTGTTTAATTCTCGTGACTACTTCTGTCTCTACACAAAGTGCACGACGGAAGAGAATTCTTTTTGCCAAAAGCCCAGCTTTTCATACAGCAATAATGTTGCTTTTTACTTCGCAGACAGGAGCAAAAAACGTGCTTTTAAATTTTCCATAGACTGTCATACTTCCTGGGGCCAGGGTGATACTGAAGCCACGTAGGGTCCAGTGTTATACTTCTGGTCTCCAGAAATATGTCCCTCCCGGGGGGGAAACAAGTGTTAAGCAGGCCCCCCGGGGGCAATATGCCTCGGCTTGGAAGGCTCAGCTCAGGGTCGTAGGGCTCCTCCGAGGCTGTCGATGGTTGACTCCAATGAAACAAGGTTTGGGCACAATTCAAATGTATTCAATAATGCAAGGGTGAACAGTACAGGCAACCAGGTAAGCTGTTTAAGGCCTAGCATAAGAGAGAGAGAGAGGCACTAGAAATACTACTGAATTTAGGCTCGGAAATACTATAAGAGGGTTTAAAATCTCACGTGGCGTCGTACGGATGCAGGCAGCTTCCTACGAAGTGGAGAGATCTAGAGCAAAGCTCATAGATCGGGTGCAGGAACTGGGCGGCTCGGGGTGCGTGGGCGGCTTCTCGGCGTCATGGTGGGCGGATTCGGTCAGCTTACCGAACCGGGGGGTGATAACGGTGAATTAAGCGGCTATCGGCAATGTAGGCGGATTAAAAGCCGTGCGCGTCTGGGCGGCCATGGTATTAAGTAGGCGGATTAAAAACCGTGCGCGGCCAGGGCGGCTATGGTAGGCGGCAGTAGGATTATACAGGCGTCTGTGGTGGTAGCGCCATATTGGGATCGTAAGTGAAGACTTAATTAGCCGCGTCAAAGGGTGGCATACTGCCCGACAGTACGTAGTAGTGCGTACGACCGCTCGCGCCGTTGTCCGAAATATGTCTGTTCTTTTGCGATCTGTGGCTGGAGCTGCTTGCCCGTGATGAGCGAGACGGATGACTCGAACGCGTGCCCTATAAGGTAATGTCTTCTGCCATTGGCTGGATTTCGCGCCGTGTAGCCATATATGGTAATGTCTTCTGCCAGCCTGAGAGGGACAGCAATAATCACGCGAGAATGTACATGTACTGAGCACGTGACACACAGCTGCCTGCCGCTTGTATAGTCCGTTCGTAGAATTTATGGGCAACCATAACACTACCCTCCTCCCCCTGAAAAATGAAGGGAAAAGGCAGCGAGGCTGATGCAGGGGACCACGACCTTCCATACAGCATGTGATGCGATGATTGCCACAATGTGAGGTACAGAGCTACCTCTTCACCAGGATTTAAACACTCCCTACCTAAGAGCCAACAAAATTTTAACTACCTGTGAGCCAAGCTAAAAAAAACTAGCAAAAAACTGAACAAAGGTTGCCAACTCTCTCAAGAAATTAAAAAAATGTGACGTACCTAGTGCGATACAAGACACGCTAACGAAGGTGCATGAAGAAATAAAGAAAACATGACCCTTCCGAGAAGGATTACTACCATGTAAAAATCTTAAAATTAGACAAAAAAATTTCCAACCCTATTCCTGTTATGGAATATTGTACGCTGACCAATGTCATGAAATGATCGAAACCCACTCATATTCGCGTCTTACAATAGAATTCTTACAATTATACAACTTTGTTTTTATACACTTTATTCCTGTTATGGAATATTGTACGCTGACCAATGTCATGAAATGATCGAAACCACTCATATTCGCGTCTTACAATGGAATTCTTTTTTTTTAAATTATACAACTTTGTTTTTATACACTTTATGCTATTTTCACAATTCAATTCTAACCCAAATGTTAGTTTCCCGCACTCTCAGCTTGTCATGGTTTGTCTGGTTTGCATTTAATTATCAGGCATAAACGACCATCCTCTCATGTTCGCATATAATTGTAAGGTAATGCTACAAAACCTATCATGAATATTAATTTTCAGGCATAATATGAATCCTCTCATGTTTTCTCGACTCACCCTCGGTGACCCGTACAGCGCTGTACTTGGTATACTAGAAATATACCCTTGCCGCAACGACATAGACAACCGGATAGATCCCTTGGAATCCTCACGGTGAACTTGCGTTCGACGAAACCACATAGGACACCCTCTAGGTGTTCCCACCAAAATAACCAGACGAACCGTAATGACCATAAGTGCAATTACATTATTCTCTAATAAGAACAATACGACCCGAATGACATAGCTTTATGACATTACCGAGCTAATTTACTCAACTGGGTGCATACTCTTAAATCTTCTTACTACGAGAAGTACTACTCCTTATTTGAATACAGTGATATAGCAAGTTACAAAACACCGTACAATTGCGTCCTGATATGGCAAGGACTTTACACGCTGGCTTACCATATTGATACCGAAGTAATCAATTACGTGTTTACAAAATATTTATATAGTAATTTAATTAATTACATTTATCATAATTAAAACACTTGAATATACATTTGTTTACCCACCAAAAACTCTATGTGTGTGAGTACAATTTTGTTAAATAACTTTCAATTCGAGTTTGTTTCAACTCAACTTAAACTCTCAGGGTTTGACTACGTAAGGAGAGAAGAAAAAAAAAAATTAAAATAAATAACAACAACGCCACGTATTTTTACCAAAAAATACGAAAATTTAATACTACCGACAATGTTATTAGAAGAGGAAAAATTTTTTTTAATTGAGTAACGAATTTCTTCCTAACACCGGAATCATATATACTTCCATTGTTCGGAAATTCGCGTTTCCAACAATCCTTCTGCTCTAATTCTAAGGAGTTTAGCCATCCTATCACGCTTTGGATTATAGTTTACCTGCCGAATGACACGTTAGGTCGATACCCAAGTTCCATCCTATCGGACTTGTAACAGTTCTATAATACCACACAACGAGTAACCGTTGTTATATGATCGCGGAAGAAGGTTAAAATTCGATACCACCACAACCTATGTGAACCGAATAGTGTTGTCTATTGGGCCTATTCTGATAACAAAAATGTGGTAATATTATTATTACATTGCCTTTTCATCGTGAATTCACTCCAACATACGCTAGAATTGAGACATACCCCGTTAAGGAGTGGGTAACTACCCGATTGTGAACGTTTTACCGCCCCAATTTCTCCTATATCGCAACGTGTGAGATGTCCAATACCATAACGATTTAACCTACATGTGAGAATAATTCGACAATGAAAGAGATTGAAAAACCCGAAAAAAAAAAGGACAAAAAATAAAAAAAAATTATAATTGAAATGATATTTCCATTTATACATGACCTTATATTAATATATACACAAGGTTATTTACAACCATAAGGTTCCTAAGTTTCTTACTACCCAATGACCTATCCCAGTATGAGAACTAGGTGCCTTTATACCTACCACTTGTACAAGAATTTTCTTATGCCGTCTCTTGTCAACGAAAAGAAAAGAATATGCTTGCATATTCTTTCATTGCAACTAAAATTAAGTACTTTTTAGAATGCAAATTGTTCCACGAAAATAGAAATTAGGTCTCTACTTCGGTCCCGGGCAGGATACTGAATACCTAACGCAGTTTTTTCTAATGAAAAACCTAGCCTAATTTAGGGTTCCTTGAACTACGCCCTCAATCAGTGTATCGTGTCGTGTTTCTTAGACGAATTTATATACTTATATAACCATATTCATATATAAATTAAAAAAAAAAATTTTTTTTTTTAAAAAAAAACAACCTAAGTGGCTACGCACCAGGATGGAAAGGTAATAAATTATTACTACCAATAATAGTCATTACAATAAATGAACTAAATATCGCATCAGTAATTTCACTAGTGTAAGGTGAGTTACCTCTTTTTTTTATAATAATAACAATAATAACACAAGTCTTCACGTGCAGACATACCGGCGTCCCGGATTGTCAACACTTGTGATGACGATCCATTAAGAAAGGAATTGTATACTTCTCTAATAACAAAGGTTAAGTTATATGCGTTATAACCTCGTACTAACCACTAGGGTTCATGACGTCCTTGGGTTATTATATAAAGGACAATACAATACATGTACCTCGTGAATAAATTTACAATTTTTTTTATTAAGGTCATCCAATGATGGACAATAATGCTGACTAAGTCATGTAATCAATGAAACTGATACATATTCGCATTTTACAACCTTATGTAGAGGACAATACAATACATGCACCTCGTGTTTAAATTTACTGTGTTATTATAATTCGTAACCAATTTCTTTTCCTACTGATGGACTAATTTCCATACTCTGTTCTGTTTTTCTGTTTTCCTCTCCGTGTAATTCTCAGGATACGCCTCCTATAGCGTCGGTCATATTATAAGGATACCTCCTATAGCGTTTGGCATATTATAAGGATCTCTCCTATAGCGTCGTATAATTATAAGGCTATACTATAATCCTCTCGTGTTTTCAAGAGATACGTTTGCAAACGTCTATCTCCGTGTGGCCACACCGTTACGTTCAGAGAACAGTAACCTTGCCTTAGTTCACCAACACAAATGAGAAATCACCTTCCTCAAATGCCTGTGCTTCGGCAAAATAAACACATAAAAATAACACAATATCCAAAAAAACAGAACTTCATTAATTATTTAAAAATTTATGATACTACAATTTCTATAAAATTTCTCTTTAAAAGGTTACTCTATATTTAACAGGAATCGTTTCCAAATTTTAATAACACAGATTTAATAACACCGCTATACGATGCGTAATACACACTGACTAAGTCGCTCAAATACCTAAGTATTCAATTCGTGTGTTTATATTTTAACATTACATGTTATAAGCTAACAATTTATATACATAAAAAAAAATGAATCATAACTGAATTGCTAACGACGTTGCTTCTTACTACAACTTTCAAAATTTAAAACTTTTACTTGCTTGACTGATTATTTGAAAATTCCTTTTTTAAAAAAATTCCATGTCTATTATTTATTTACTCTTAATTTAACAATATTATCCGGTGATAACTTTTTTTACTAATAAATTTTCACTATAAGTCTCAGTTTAAACTCAACTTTTCTGTTCATAACTTTTTTAACTATTGTTTACTTTACTATCATCATGTTTAAAAAAAAAATTCCATTGTATTTAACTATATAAGGGCGCCATGACATTTTCTAAAATAGCTATGTCAAAACTATACGAATTTACAATCACCTAAAGCTTACTTGAGGGGTTAATTCTCTAATTCCAATTCTTTCCTATATCACAAATTCCTTTTTTTTTTTGTTCAAGATTTCACATCTTAACAATCCCACCTTGCCCTAATTCTGAGGAAGGCATTCCTATAACGGTTTGAAACCAGAATTGTATACGCGGGTACCTATGTAACCGTAGTACATTTCTTGAGTTTATTACTCAATATCTATATGATATAATTTCCTAACAACGATCACGTTGTCATAATATGTAATACAAGAAAAAAAGAAGAAGACAATTTCTTATAATTTTATAACCCTTTTCTTCATTACAAGTAAGACATTAATAATTGGATTCTATTCACTATTTGTTTTTGTTACTAAATGACAATCTCGATTTAACTGTAGTGGTTTACTTTTTAATTCTATGTTTTAATAATTTTCCACAGATGTTTCCAAAAAAAACTTATTTTATCTTTTCTATTCTGCATTCCATTATACTGTTATTCATTCACGTAAATTTGTTGCCGAAATCATTCCTACATTCTTATGAAAAAAAACTTAATTGAAGCTAAACATTCAAATGTACTTTATTCGAGAGATTATTCTGTTAAATTTTACAAGGATTTCACTTTAAAATTCTTCGTTATTTTTTATTTTTAATCGATAATTTGAACATATGATGCTATTCACTTGTTTCCTCTGAAGTGTCTTTCCCAACGATAGTTTATTTTATTTTCCGCATACTACTATTTAGAGTGGGATAGTCCCGATTAAAAACAATACATGTTCCAATACTGTCTCTATGGTAAATACCTATAGCATATACAAAATTTTATTATTAAACCTTCCTTAGATAATCATTCGAAAAAACAAGTACCTAGTAACATATACCTTGTAGTTTGGAATTTATTCTTTAAATGATGTTCTACTGTTTTTCACTAATTTATTTAATTTTCTACCACTTTAGTACGAAAGCAATTCAGATAGATTTTAAGAGACTTAAACTAACAAAAAAAACACTTAGCCAATTATATACATTGATATACACGTTGCCTTGTTTATATACATTTTATATACACGTTGCCTTGTTTATATACATTTTATATACACGTTGCCTTATTTATATACATTTTATATACAAGTTTGTTTCCTTTCCCGAACGTTTATTACTTTAACAACATTGTGTTTTCTAATTTGTGTAATATGGAATATTAATTCAATGATGTACGATCTCTAACCGTGGGTTCATGACACTCATGATTTTCAAACGAAACAACATTAAACTTCTAAGAACTTTACTATTTTTCACCGATCTGTACCTAAACTTTTGTTTCTTAAAAAAAACTTTTGACTGAATTTGTTTATTCCTTTTTTTTCTACAATTTATGTTATTAATCTACATTTGTCCTGAACTGTTCATTAATCCAATACCAGTTAGCTACTCTGTTCCTAGATCAATCAACAATCAAAATTACAATTCTAATTTATTCTAATGTATTAACAATAAATTAAAACTTCTATGAAGAAAAATAACAATTGTGGCTTTAACTAATATTACAAGGGAAGCTTTCCATATTAACTTATTCTGTTTTGAAAATTAATAATTTGTTGCTTTAAAATTTCTCTTTTATAACATTATGTAACGTCGTTTTCCATTTTGTGATTTAAAACTACCTATTGAGAGAAACGAAAACTAACTTTATAACTTGTACTCATTATTTATTGAACTTTTCGTTTAACGTTTATTTTATAATTCAACTTCCGGGATTCGTTAAACTCAACACATTGTTTCCGTAAAGTTAGAAAAGCCCTTTTGGGAACTACGCCTCTATCCATTAACATTTTTCTTATTACCGACGCGTTTGCTTTCTCGAAATTTAATATTCTATCCATTATTGGTATGGTGGCCTCCATGATTTTGCGTTATTATAATGAACAAAGCAAAAAAAATTTCGGACGAATAATATAAGACGAGAGCAGTTGCTGGCAGTCGCATTTACAACTTCCTATTACAGGGGAACGGATGTGACGAGCACAATCCGACAGTAGTTACTCCCTTTTATTGGAAACAACCACTGCTCTTCAAGGAAGAAATAATACAACTAACACAGCAGCCACTCGGAGATTTTAAAATAACGAAATTCATTACTCAATAAAAAAAAATTCCGCGCGAATGACGAACAACTCTGGCTGCCGCGATAGAACGTAATAGCGTAAGACGTTACGGTAATAAGCGATGTTTAAAATACCTAACACTCGAATAGCACTAGCCGACGGACTCGCGACGTTTAGAATAATTCACACAGAACTACCGTTGTTGATGGGAGCACAAATATAAAATATTTATAGCTAAGATTACATAATTATGTTTCTAGGGAGACAACAATCGACAAGACTTCGGCCCAGTTGGCGCGCCAGTGTCATACTTCCTGGGGCCAGGGTGATACTGAAGCCACGTAGGGTCCAGTGTTATACTTCTGGTCTCCAGAAATATGTCCCTCCCGGGGGGGAAACAAGTGTTAAGCAGGCCCCCCGGGGGCAATATGCCTCGGCTTGGAAGGCTCAGCTCAGGGTCGTAGGGCTCCTCCGAGGCTGTCGATGGTTGACTCCAATGAAACAAGGTTTGGGCACAATTCAAATGTATTCAATAATGCAAGGGTGAACAGTACAGGCAACCAGGTAAGCTGTTTAAGGCCTAGCATAAGAGAGAGAGAGAGGCACTAGAAATACTACTGAATTTAGGCTCGGAAATACTATAAGAGGGTTTAAAATCTCACGTGGCGTCGTACGGATGCAGGCAGCTTCCTACGAAGTGGAGAGATCTAGAGCAAAGCTCATAGATCGGGTGCAGGAACTGGGCGGCTCGGGGTGCGTGGGCGGCTTCTCGGCGTCATGGTGGGCGGATTCGGTCAGCTTACCGAACCGGGGGGTGATAACGGTGAATTAAGCGGCTATCGGCAATGTAGGCGGATTAAAAGCCGTGCGCGTCTGGGCGGCCATGGTATTAAGTAGGCGGATTAAAAACCGTGCGCGGCCAGGGCGGCTATGGTAGGCGGCAGTAGGATTATACAGGCGTCTGTGGTGGTAGCGCCATATTGGGATCGTAAGTGAAGACTTAATTAGCCGCGTCAAAGGGTGGCATACTGCCCGACAGTACGTAGTAGTGCGTACGACCGCTCGCGCCGTTGTCCGAAATATGTCTGTTCTTTTGCGATCTGTGGCTGGAGCTGCTTGCCCGTGATGAGCGAGACGGATGACTCGAACGCGTGCCCTATAAGGTAATGTCTTCTGCCATTGGCTGGATTTCGCGCCGTGTAGCCATATATGGTAATGTCTTCTGCCAGCCTGAGAGGGACAGCAATAATCACGCGAGAATGTACATGTACTGAGCACGTGACACACAGCTGCCTGCCGCTTGTATAGTCCGTTCGTAGAATTTATGGGCAACCATAACAAGACGGAGAGCTTTACAGTCCGTATTATTGCAGACTGGGAGATAAAAGGCTTTGTTTTGGAGGCTTTAAATTAAAATTGCATTCAAGTATGTGTGTGTACTGTAAATTGTGTGTAATGACGGCATAACATTTGTGAGTTACTTGCAGTGGCGAATGAATATCATAGAAAAAAATCATAAGTAAATCATACGTTATCTCATACATTTCGGAATATTTACAGGCCGTATAGTACAGGTACTTTCAATCTTCCAAACAAATTAATATTTAAGACCCTACGAACCTATTTATATTATAAATTTGTTTGATGATAAACTACGTAAAGGTCACTGTGCCGTTAATTATAAATTATTAAATATTTTTTGCCTTAGCTTCAGTAAGAAAGATAAAGTTATTTGGCGATGATTTTTTGATTTGTGTCCCAATATAAATCGGTCATTAAATTTACGCCTATCAAAATGTTTCTGTCAATTTGACTGTCCTAGAACGGGAGACTCCTAGTTAGACAGTCAAAGCTTCTTTGTACTGATGTATTCTTTGTAACAAAAACAAATAAATAAATAAATAACCATCACGCTGTTTCCTCGCAGGGGTAGGCAGAGAGGACGGACCGCCAAACAACTTGGTCTTGGCACACACTGCTTTCCTTGCCTCTTTCACACATTGCATCGTATAATACATACTCTTCTATTATTCAGACTCTTGACATGGCCCGAGTATCTGATTCATTTGATCGTGCTATATCTTCCTCGGGCGTCCCCGACTTCTGCTCTTTGCACGCCTTTCTTCATTCATTTACTCCACGTGCCCAAACCATTTAAGCGTCCATTTCTTAACCTTACTCATTACGCTTACATCAGCCTTGCATTCTTTGCGGATCTCCACATTTCTCACGCGATCATACATGGTTTTACACACACATATCTCAGGGATCCCATTTCTCCAGCATTCAGTCTATTTTCATCCTTCCTCTGCCAGTTCCATGTTTCACTGTCATACATCAAGGTAGGTAACAGCACTCCATTGTGGACCGCTAACTTCGGTTATTTGGACAGTTTTTAATAGCACCAAGGTCGTTCAGTCCTCCATTAATGGTTAATGGAGTTACCTGCATGTACCCGTATTTCAATATTTCTAATTCACAAACTCTTCCACCAGCAAGTATTCATCATTCACAACTATATTGCACACTGTTTTCCTAATATCTCTTTCAAATACCACGACTTTATTTAGACTTACCTACATTCATCATTAACTCATTCTTCATACATAGTTCGTTCTAGAAATCAGTACTGCCAGAAATCAGCATCGCGTCATCAGCATACAACAGTCAACATACTTTCAGATTACTCAATTTCGCGCCCAATCCCACCTCTTTCAATTCTTGCATATAATTATCCATGTATAGATTTAATAACCACGGTGAAATTACGCAGCCTTGCTTAACACCTTTTATTATGTCAAACCACCCTTAAAACCACCGTTCATCCTAATACATGCAACGCTTCCCTCACACAGAATACAGAGACGCTATATTTAATCTCCCTATATTTGCATGAATCCGGATTCCACTACGTAATACTAGAAGTCAGGAAATATTTCAGTGCAGAAATTCTGGAACTAACTACCATATGTATTCCTCTTTACCCAGAATACTAATGGAGGGAAATAATTATACCAAGTCAGTGGACATCTTCAATTTATCTTTAAACAAATACAAAATACTGTTACTGAGGCAGTTCAGTTATGTACAATAAATACTTAATATTTCTTTGTAAAAGAAATATAAAGTATTTATACTTTATTCCATTGATAAATTTGTTAATTTCTTATGTAAAAGCCCCGAAAAAGGGCGTAAATAAATAAATAAATCTCTCGATTATGGAATATAATTATGGAATACGTTGAGTAGTCGCTGGTCGCACAGATTTATGACCTATCATCTTAAGAAGCTCTTGAAAGGTATAGTTAGCAATCTGGGAAATAAATACGTTGAGAAATAATGTTATGACGTTCTTATAATATTAGCGCAGACTCGTGAAAATCACGGAGTAGTCTGAATTATCGACATACCGGAAAATTTTGAAAATGGCGATCAAAAATTTTTCTGCTAAAAATAATACTTAATATTACTTTACCGCTTGTCTCAAGTCTTCAAACAACCAGTTGCCCAATTTAGAATATGATACTTAAATTCAAAGAAAATTTGAGTTCATTGAATCAAATTTCATTAAATAAGATACAGCATAGACAATCGAAATTAGTAGGGGTAATTTGTGGGCAAAGAAAAACAAAACAGGGCCCTTGTGATTTTTCACAAAAACAGCGCTGCACAAATTACCCAATTTTTATTATTCATTCCCACCATTGTGGCACCGAGTGTAAAGGTTTTTAATTTCAATTACTGATAATTATAACAATTTGAAAAATGGTATAGCGCTGTTTTTAGGTGTGTCTTTGATTTTTATAAAAATTCTTGATCTTATTCAATAATACTTAATGTCGTGATATAAATATAAATTTATACTCGTATTTTACTTCGTACTTATCGGAAGTGTGTATTCCAGAAAATTCCAATTCTCGACGGTCAACCCTCAGGTCAGCAGCATCATCAGCTATCAGATTGTTAAAGGAACCAAAGCGCACACCAGATCGGTGAGCGCGCTTTCGAAGTGTCAGGAACTGGAATGGACTACCACATGATTTAAGAATGATCACAAACTTGATTTGTGAGTGAAACAAAAATGAGCGCCCTTGATTTTTCACAAAAACGGCGCTCTACAAATTATCCCATTATTATTGATTAATTAAAGAGAATTCCATATGTCACTCTTTGAAACACAGCGTCGTACAAATAAAGAAAAATGTTATCGTATATCGTACCTACCGTACTAGCGTTTATTTGCATTAAACAAATATACTCGTTCAGGCACAAGGTGAACAAAACCTGTCTGATTAAATCACTTATTCCTATGTCCAGTGTCCAGGCTCAATATCTCAATAAACATGTCACGTTTGTATTACGGCATAGGCAGCAGGCACAACTCTGCGTACTTGACATTTCGAGTTGTGGATCAAATCCAACTTCAAAGCCAAGTATGGGACAGCTATAACAAGTATCTGTTAGGAAATTTTATCTTTACGTCAGTGTGATCGAATGCCGCTATTAACAGTAATCGAACGTTTATTTATTATTACTTTATTTGGAATGTATGCATGGATATATTTTTATGGTCGTTTAAAGGTGGGTCTTTGCCTGGCGGCATTTTACCAACTAACCCAGATTTAAAGTAGGAATAAAATTATCTAGCGCTTTTTTCTGCACTGTGAATCCATCTATCTATCTTCTATCTATATAAATAAAAACTGAATTGCCGAAATGTATGTACGCAATGTACGCGCATAACTTCCGAACAACTCCACCAAATTGGATAATTATTTTTTTTTTGTGTTCGTTATTGTCAAGGCAAGGTTATAAATATAAAACTACTGAGAAGGGGGAGGGGAACTCAGGAGGGGGGGTTCTCGGGGTGGAGGAAGGGGTGAGTGGAGTGGGGAGAGGGAAGGTGGAGGAGGAGGAGTGGGAACGCGAGAGGGGAAGGGTACGCGGGAGAGGAAGGGGACGAATGGGAAAGGACACGCAGGGAGAAAATCTTTATGAAATGGCATAGCAACGCATGCCGGGTACCAGCTAGTGTTTAATAAAATATAAGTAAATTGTCTTGAAGTGGGGAAGGATAGGATAGGATAGCAAAAGGATCTAGTGGGAACAGCAATTAAGTGCTTCTTTAATTAGTCTTGAATGTAGCGTTTGAGAGGAAACACAGTATACTCAGATAACAGCTTGTTCCAAAGGTGTGATTCTTTGAAATAAAGTGTGAAGGTTTTAAAGTAGGGTTTCAGAAGTAGTTTCCTACCTAAGTTAACACTGTTGAGGGTGTTATAATTGCAGTTGTTTTTCAATTGTTCGTTGAGATATTATCACAAGTCGTATTTTAATAGGAGGCAATCATAGTATAGAGAAGAACATTAGAAATAAATAACCTTTACGTGGAATAGTTAATTAAAAATAATATTAATAAGTTGAATAATATTCATATAAATTTCCATTAATATATACAGGATATTAAGGGACGTAGGTACTTGATTTGCATTTAACCAGTGATTCCTGACATTACATGGAGTACAAAACGTAAATGTAATTTTGGTCTCCGGTGACATTTTTGACTTGTGTACTTAGGTATTGAATCGTAATAATATAATGTGATAAAGAATTTAAAAAATGTATATTTCAAATATTGAATAAAAAAAATTACTGGTAAAATATATAATAGGTAGGTAAGTGCCTTCATTTTTTCTTCTGTCGAGTTGTGGTGACCGGACAAATCAGAATGAAATCAAGTCAACACCTCCTTTGAAAAGTCAAGTGATGAAAAATTGAACTGAAAAAAAAAAAAAGTATAAAAAATTGGTTAAATAGATTACGTTAGGTTAGGTTATACGCTTTTTTTTTCGTAGTTTTTAATGACTTTTCGAAGAGGTTGACATGACTCTGAGTTGGCATGAGACCTTTCTATCCAATTTTGAAAATGCCACACTTGTAACTGCACATGCAGTATAAATTGAGTCATCATTATATGCTTATAATTAGGTCTTACATCCGACGATGAACAACGTCATCAGTTCAGTGTTTGAAAGTGATGTATTTATGATCAAACAGGCAACATTCTGAAATAAATAAGAAAAAAATATGTATTTAAAAAGCTCATTCAAAATAACGCTAAGCACCCCTCTTTCTACTAGATTTTGCATTACAGCAGCAATAATAATAATTTTTATTTTAAAATGAAATTAATACTTAAAGCACCCCATAACTCCTGGGTGTTGTTATCTTTCAGTTCTATCTCGCCAGCCGGCAGCCGTGCGTTTGTCAAGACGGGTTCAATGGTTCAATTGGGGTGGAAATATAAAATGCGGTAACGAATGGGCACCCGCGGCCCACCCTTCTCCTACCCCTGCAATGGTCCCCCATTTTAAGACTTGGAATAATTACGGCAGGTAGCTCAGGCGTCATTTTGAGATGATTTTTTTTTAAATAAATCAAAACAGGCGGCTTGTGTTAAACGGGAATTTTAACCTTATTGCCCTCTACATAAGAAGTGTTACTCTTAGCGGTCTGATCCTGAATTTCGTAGAAGCCAGCTTCACGAGACAAAGAGCATCTTAAAATAAATTTATATACATTTGTATACTATAACCTCAGTGCTGATTTTTTGTACTTTTGCGCTGGTATATACATATTTATATGTATAGTAGATTTTTCCTTGATGCATTCGAATGAAAACATGTTTTATACTTTGTTATTCGGCGGTACATCCTCCCTGCACATCCCTTCGTGGTCAATTAGTAATATTTTGTGTAAATAGATATGCCGTATTTTTTATTTTTCCTAAACCGACTGCATATTGTATATAAGTATGTCGGGGGGGCAACTGTCGGCCGATCAAATTTCAGGGAACCAAAAAAATCCTAGAAACTTAAATAACGCATTGGACGAATTTATTATAGCAACGCGTGAAATGGTAATAATGTGCATTGTCCTTTTAAAATTTACGAGTATAAAGATAAAGCCTAATAAATAATTGGTTAGGGTCATACAACTGTCACGGTACAAATTGAGCATTAGGGGAGCACCATATTGTTATATTGTTTATGGATTTCGAACCCTATATTTGAAATGGTGCCCTAATAATAATTGATATATTTTAAAAAGCTAGCAGAAAATTGTTCGCAATAGACAATTTGCCATTCGTTTTGTATGCATATTTAAAAACATTTCATGTACCTACTTAACCATATTAATTCAATTGTATTTTATGCGGGAAAGTAGGTACCCTTTTCAAAATCATAAATAATTCATCGTTGATATTAAACTGAATGTAAAAAAAACAGTGTGTTATAATAGATATTATAAATTGTATTCGGTAAGTACCGAAGAAGGTACCATTCAGTACCTATCCGTTATTTCACATTCTATACACTGGCACATCCCGTAAGAAGAAAAGTGTCGTAAGTCAAGAAAGTTAATTTTACAGGAGAGCGAAAACAAATGACTGAATGATGAATAAGCGGTCCCGTCGAAAAGAGATACCGGCGAACTCTTGCGGAGATGGAGTGATCTAACTTAAATACGGTTTTCGTGGGAATAGATAACCACAATCACTTTAATTTTCTATTTTTCTTTACTTTTAAAACGTAAAATAGAAAATTTAGACTAACGAAACTTTTCTATTGGATGTGCGACATTACTAAAAATAGTAAAAATGCAGTGAAATAAAAAGGTGATTGTGAATTTACCTTTGATAGCTATTTTGATTTCTTTTTTTAAAACGAATTTTTTTTTTCGTAGTTATCTTTAACTAGCGCACACCCGTGAAAAATCAAGGGATAGCATTTTAATTAATCTAGTTAATTAGTTAGAAATTCAAAAGCGCAGACCGTTGTGAAATCACGAAATCTGACTTTACTTGTCACAATTAATTCCAAAAAAAAAAATTAACACAAGAAATAAAATAGAATTAAACATTTTTTTAGTAAATATATATTTTATATGCAAGCCCTTACTTAATCAGAAGCAATTTTGAAAATGACACAAATTCAAACACAATCGAAAATAGTATGTTTGAATTTTGACTAAATAATGGTACAATCGAACGCATAATTCAGTTTTTATAATAAAAATAATATAAACCTTTCGCACAAAATATGGGCTTAAATTTAAAACTGTTTACACAAAATGTGGTGGGGTATTCTTGTGGAACCAATGAGGCTTAGAAAAAAAACTATTCGTATTGATATTAAGTCAATAAATCGTGACTTTCGTGATTGTTGGATTTGACACCATAAATTTGGGGCTTGAAAATTTGAGCCGTTCATGCGAAAAGGCTTATTATTTTGTTGCTTTTACTCTTATGCCTGTGTGCTTATGTTTTTACTGCCAGAATAAAAATAAACAAGAAATTCTAACTTCACAAAATATTAGCTGAAACCCCGCCATTTCTCGGGAATTGCTGTTTTTTGAAATCAGATGTAGAGTTTAGGTACTTATTTTACTCTTATTTTGAGCCTAGTGTGCAAAATTTCATCAAGAAGAATTAAAAGGATGATTTTTCGAGATTTCATGGAAATAAACTGTGGCATTCCACCTGTTGTGTACAATACGTAGGTAATGTAAAATTCGGGATCAGGCCACTAACAACAACACTCCTTACATAGATGGCGATAAGGTTTAAATTCCCGTTTAAGGCGATCCACTAGTACAGGAAAAAATCAAAATCGGAATTCACGCCCTTTTATGGGAGGAGTTTAAAAATACTTGAGAAAAAGCTTTTGGAAAGGTTGGAAGAGATATTTGAGATTTTTTTTTACAAGTTGATTTCGTAAAGGCCTGTAAAAAACATTAATTCCTTTTTTATGCATTGTTTATTGCAATAAAACGGAATTTTTAAATTGATTTCACGAAAATAAGCGGCGCGGAGCATTACACGACTGCTCTCCGCTCCGTTCGGAGGAGTAATGACGGAAGACAGGGGGGCGGCTGCCAGTCGTTCTTCGGTGGACGGTATAAGGTTCACTTTGATATAACAAATTCTTCGACTGCCGTATTGTCGCCGTGATGTCAAAAATACCAACGCGAAAATGCATATTATATTTTATTTTATGAGGTTCGGGCGTAAATGTCATTTTTTTTCGCGATAATTATATAAGAAGCTGAATTTGCCACATTATGCAATAAAACCATATCCGAAAAAGTGTTTATAAGTAGGAGAGTTTTCAGTTAAAAATGTTTTTTATAGACCTAATACTTTATTTTTTTCTAAGCTTATTAAAAGACTTATTAAAAAAAATGACCGATATTTTTAAGGGCCAAAGTATGTTCTACACGCAGTATTTAATTGAAGCATCTATAATACTTCTAAGCGGTCAAATTTTCAAAACTAAAACATACGATTTTGTATGATTTTGCATTATTTAGTATGGCTTCATCTTAACACGAGCCGCCTGTTTTGATTTATTCACAAAAAAACATCGCCAAAAAGAATTTTATTTTGTATTCCGAAGCTCAGGCACAAACATTTAAAAGTTCTATGATAATTTTTTAAATAATTTATTTTTCCACATTACCTATACAATAAAATCATAACCGAAGGATCGTAAATAGGAGATTTTGAACTTCAAAGCAGTTTTTATAGGTCTGATACTAGATTATTTCCAAGGCAAAAATACGTTTAATTAAAGCATCTAAAATATTTCTAAGCGATATAGTTTTCAAACCAAAATCATATGGTTTTGCATTGCTTTGTATCAGTAGAAAACCTTATCCCTTGTTTATCCCTAATGGATTATCTGTTCCCACATCCCACGAGTAGATTAAGCCGAAATTAAGTAGAAAATTATTATAAACTTTTTTTTTTCTGTTATTTTACAATTTATATTAATAAAAAAATTCAGTGTTTATTTGACATTTCTCACCAGATTTTCTCTCTATTTTAAAAGGGCCGTGTCTTATTTTAAAAAATAAAATTTTCGCATAATTATTATTTTTTGAGCGCTTATTACCGGGCCTTAAGTACAAATATTACAATTTATCTTCGGAATAACATCACAATTGAAATTCTCAGACTGATGCTTATTGCTTACATAAAGACCACCGGCCTCTTGAAAGCGAATCCATTTAAATTTGAAACAATGAAACGCGCGAAGAACTCTGAGAATATAACTGTGTCTGAAACGGGGCAGGAAGTCGTAATCCTTTCCTTTGAATGCAACACAGCCTGATGCGAGTAGGGCCGCATTAATAATGCATTCATCATGCAGATCGATGGCCCGCCGACAGCCGGCACTTCTTCAGATCACCTTTTATGGTGCCGGCCAGATGGTGTGATTACTTATTCATTACAGCATATTATAATTTCGTCTTTGGACAGTATAAAAAATGTCGCAATATTTGCAACGCGCTACAAGATGCGTTTTAAATCGGTATAGCAATAATTGCAGTGCAATAACAGGTAATTCAGTAGAGGTTGAAGAAGATGCTGTGGTAGTATCCGAAAGCCTATTATTGCTAAATAAGGCTATTTGGTCATATTTCTGGTATAATTGATAAATTATTGAAATTATTTCTTGAACTGAAATAAATGTATATTGACGACGATCGTTTTTCCGTAAAATCAGTCAATCAATTTGGGAGGGGGTGCCCCCCCTCGGGAACCATTTATTGGTTAACCAAAACCCTTGCTAGAGGTCACCTCAAGTGGTTCGTTACCTTTGATGACTTAGCCCGATGCCTTCATACCTTTTTCCTTCCCAGAATTTCCTTTCCTTAAAAATACCCTACACACAGCATCCCCAAAGACGAATTAAAATGTCTCCTGTGCGGAGCTAATGTAAAAAAAATCTGAAATTTCAAAATAAAGTACTTTATGGTAACCGTTGATTTTAAAATTTTCCTACATTACGAAATAAGTATTTTAAATGAAGCATGTTTTCTTAATAAAGGATTAACATTTTTGATTCTCTGTAACTGAAGTTCCACGATCTTAGCAATCGTGGCTTGTAAATATTTTAATACCCAATAACTATATTATTATCATCAAGCTATCTTTACCGAAGCAATTGCACTGCAACAAGAATAAAGGGCATTTAAAATAATTAACTGCGTACCAAGGGTATCAGTTTATAGATGTAATAAATGGGTAATAAATCAAGAGAGACGCTTAATACTCCATACTAGATACCCATATTTATTTTATTTGATAGGTACTCAATACAAATGGTTTCTGTATTATACTGTGAAGTGAAGCATAGATAGATCATAGAATCGTGCATGTACATTTTATTACTAAAAATATTCGAGATAATCATTTTGTACTGTTTTTGTGAAAAACTACATATGTGTAGTGTTTTTTTTAATCTGACATTATACTTAATCAATATTAAATAAATAATTATTAGTATAACGCACAAGTAGATATAAGAAGTCGCGAGTGTCTAAGACAAGGCGTCACCCATTCCAACATTTACAACAAAGTTGAATTAATTCATAGTGCAGAGAACACAATACGCTATAAAAAAAATGGTGGACGGACCATTGGTTCACCACTCCTTTAAAAATGGTGAAAAAAACCTGGTTAAATCGGTTACGTTAGGTTAGGTTATTTTTTCAAGCACTTACCTAGTACTTACCTAGATTTATTTCCTTTTTTGTGGTTCCATGACAACACAATAAAGTAGCTTTTCAACACTACTTTGAAAAGTAATGATTTTTTAAAATAAACCCTAACCTTACGTAATCCATTTAACCATGAAACTGAGTAAAACCTCAAATTAAAATGTTTAATTAATGAAGACAAAAATATGTATTTTCATCCCAAAGTTCAGAAAAGTCAATAGATAATATGAAATAAAATGTATAAATTTATCCAAGACACACACTATCTGGGTAGCATTGTATGTTAAGAAAATGAATATAACTTTGGTAACTATTAGTCGACGTATGAAACAGTTAAATACGACCGAAGGGGATAGGGTCCCATTGGCTCAGTGGTAGAGCACCGACTGACAAGGCTAAGGTCCTGGGTTCGATTCCTAGATGTAACCGTATCTTTTTCTGATTTTACTATGGTCTCAAAGTCGCTAAGATTTTTCTTCATTAAGTAACTATTTAAACAAGTAAGTTTTTTTCAACACTTGACTTTTCAGAGGAGTGATGGAGTTGCATATTGTTGAGTTGTCTGTTCTCCAATATTACCAACCTATCCATTTTAATTATATCCTTGGTAACAACAGAATAATATTAATTGAAATGGACGATTGTTTTTATGTCTAGACAAACGACAATTAACTGATCAATTGACACATTCATTGGCATATAAAAAAAACAACGTGATAAAGAACAATTTGTGTTGTTTAATATTAATTGCAACAATTTTATTTAATACTAGCGACTTCCCGGCATCCACTCTTACTCCGCCTCCTCTTCCTCTTTCCCTCATGTGTTCCCCCTCCACCTTCCCCGCCTTCCCCATCGCATCTCTCCCGGTTCCACCGTCCCGAGAATCCCCCCCCCCCGCTTTCCATACATTCCGGTACATTCAGTTTTCAAACAGTTCACGTGCCACGTGCCACCTATTTAGTTTTTTAATACAAATTTCATAACGCCAGAGTCACCAGAAACTGTATATAGAAACCTTCCACAACAACTCATCAAAGATTCATCGCAATCCGGTGAAATAATTTCATAATGCCAGAGCTCACATTAAATAAAGAAACCATCGCCGGCGTGTGCACGCAAAATCACCAAAGTTTCATAGCAATCGCATGAATGGTTTAGGAACGCATAAACGACAAACAAAAAAACATTCATTTTTATATATAAAGATTATTATGTGTTTGTTTTAATTTTCCCTAAGGCATGTTATATAGGTTTAGGTAGGTAATTTTTTTTCTTCATTTATTAGGCACACGCGTTGCTGTGGCTAACGAAACAACGCCATCTACTGGATGGTTACCCAACCTTTTAACAACCGCCATCTATTAATTTGCATACAAATCAAATCTACACCTCCCACTTGCCAGCCCGCTCGTCCACCAAATGCAGACATTTTCATTTAATTATATATTTCAATCAATTTACACAAAACCTTGACAAATTATATACCCAAACCTTCCTCATGAATCACTATCTATTTGTTTTTGAGTTTATCGCGAACAGATAGACAAACGCGGCGGAGGACTTTAATTTATAATATGTAGAGGTTAATAAACACAAGTGTATGGATTAATGAACATCCCAAAGGTAATAACCTACAAAACCTCTTTGTGTTGAATGTTGACCTGAGGAAAGTAGGTAGGTATCGGTAGATTGGCTAGTATAGGTGTGTGTCGAGTGTGGCAACTGGCAACTTTCCTGGCAACACTGGCAGCCATAGGTACGTATCCACACCTTGTTGTAGAGCAGTGACCCGTTCGTTGCCCTCCGCTATAAAAACGCTTGGCGGCCAAAGGTAAAAGAATACTACTCTAGTGTCCCGATTAAATGAGATAATATGTTTCGCAAAACTCTGCAATTTATAATACTATTAAATAACAGGCACGCCAAAATGAAACGTACAAATATAGTGTACAGGTACTTACATAGAATATTGAACAAATTAAAAACAAAATAACTTAATTAAATACGGGACATTATTGTACTATAAAGTTTCTCTAGCATAATGTTGTGCGCTTAGCAGCAACCAGCAGATTTAAAAAAATAATTACTAGCTGGTACCAGGCAGGCGATGCAATGGTATTGAAATAAATATTTTTCCCCTTCATTACCATTCCAATGCGTCCCCTTTCTCTTCCCGCGACCCCTTCCCCTCCCCCTCCCATTTCCACCTTCCCCCACCATCGTTATCCCTCCCGCGAACCCCACCTTCTTCGTTTCCCTCGCCATCCTTCCTTCCATCCCTGCCGCTAAAATATATGAAATACACACATTTTTATTTAAACGAATTTCATAACGCCAGAGCTTACCATTAATTACCATTACCTTCGCAGGCTTGCGACCAAAAAATCACCAAAGTTTCATCGCAATCGGATGAACGGTATGGCAGCGTATATAATACGAACAACAAACAAATATTGATATTTTTTTAATCTTCGTATAAGATTGTGAAATATTTCAATATCTTTGATTGTGAATATAGTTATTTGTGTTTTATTGCATAGCGGTTACCAGGCATGTGTTGTACCTATGCCATTAAAAAAATTAAGTATTTGTACTGCGTGTCCCTTCCCATGCGTCCCAGTTCCCCTCCCACCTTCTCCCTCATGATATTTATTGTTACATGAATAAAATTGTGAAATAATAGAAATTTATTTGCGCAAGCCGGGATTTTAACCCGCGTCCTCCGGATTGTTAGTACGTACTAGCTAGTCGAGAACCTTGGTCCTCGACCGCGGAGGCCGCCATATATTATTGTTATTATTCATAACCCGAGAATGTTTATCTTTCTAAAAAAAAAAAATGCCTTTTTTAATTTAAAAATCATACTAGTCTGAATGAATTTCTTTTCATCGTAAAAACATAACAAAACTTTTCTTGTCCTAAGCAGTTTCGTTAACCGGTGTGTTACTGTGCAATGCAAGGAACATTCTACCCACATCTATTATTTGTGTCGATCATAATAAAGACCCCAGCCCTCTGAAGTACATAGTGAGGGTAGACCGCCCTCGCAGGACTAGCTGTCTACTTCAACTCAGAACTCGGCCGAATAGACTTGAAGAAAGTAGGGGATTAATGTTTTATTCACTAGAATAAAATAATAGCGATATTAATGCATGTGTGAAGTTTATAAGGATGGATTTTCTTTACGATTGAGTTATTTATTAGAATACAGTATCTGAATATTATGTATTATGTTCCAAAAGTGAAAGCGCTAGCATAAATGTAGAATATTTAAAGAAACAATTTTTTATATATTTTATTTCATTAATTCAAAAAAGTTTTTCGAACTAGTTTGGAACAATCACCCACAGTCCCCTCTTACCCCGTAGATACCCAAAAACACTGTGTGAGTAGCGACCTTTATCAAATTCCGTTTAAATTTAGGTATAACAAAACATTATAAAAAAGAGCATTATTAAATTTATTATTTTTTATCTATTCAGTACACTAGCACACAAGCAAAGATATCTTTAAAATTGTTTTCATGTAATAGGTATCAATTCGGGAGGCGGGTATGGTTACCGCAAAGGTCACATGGTGACTTAACAAGGGTTCCCGGGTTCTAGGGGTGAGGTTTGTCTAGGTATTGGCGGCACACGTGCTTCCCTACATTGGTTGGAGAGAAAGGTTGAAGGAGGCCTTTTACCTCTTCAGCTGGACTTTCTCAACCCATCGCATTGTACCTCAGTGGAAGGGATGAATTCATATGTCCATCACTTCTGGACACATTGACCCCCAGATTCTTAACCACCCTCATACCTTTACCGACGAACACTTTTAAAGACGACACAAGTATTTTCCTCAGGGCCTCCTGTGTGGAGCTAATGTAAAAAAAGATAACAGAGTAGGAAGTACCTACGTACCAATTTTTTCGATAGGTGATAATATATTATAATTGCTGATTGTTTTCAATGGAAGCTTGCATTTGGAAGTAAACAAAAACGACGTGAAATTATTCGGCGTATAAGAAAGACGATAAGTTCTTTGCAATTTACATAATATGACGCAGGTCGCAGGTTGAGTTGACGCGAACAGCCCCAAAGGCTGGAGTGGTGAGAAAGTTTTATGTGACCGAAACACGCTATCGGGAAATTAAGACGATGGTAAGTATTGATTTTGTCCAAAATTCCCAACAGAAGAACGTTACGAAATCCACGTAATGCAAACAATAATTTCTCTCACAAATGAAACCAGGTAAATGATATCGGGAATATAATAGGACTATGCTATTTTGATTGTCCTGGTCAGGAATCCATTCCGTTAGAGACCCGTTCCTATTCCACGATGGAAATTTAAAAAAAGTACCAATGATCACATAAAACAAACATAAACATAACCCTAAAAAACTATCATAACTATAAATATGGCATATTTGGATGACGAACTTTAAAGCTTTTTTAAGGATAAGTAATGAAATGGTTGACCATTTAAATATTGGGTTAGCAAAATCAAATATCACATTGACAACAATAAAATTAGGTCATTAATAATGCATATTACTTGTAAGGTATTCCCCGAACAATGTCGAAGTAAGCTACGAACCTGAGGTAATTAAGCCTACTGGGAAAAAACAAAATAATTAGAAATTCGACAGTCAAAGACGACTTGGTAACAAATGTAAGAAAAAATGAATGTGCTTCAGACCACACAACTGAAGTAAAACTTCTGTTCCATCTACATGATAGGAAGAGAGAAAGAAAATGTGCGCGCGCACTGCTCTCTCTTGCTCCTACAGTAATATACGTAACGCTCTCGTCACGCATTCGCCAGCTTACCCCCCAAGTGAAGCGTGCGAAAAGAAGTTTTACTTCAATAAAATCCGTGTAGACCACCTATCCCTCCTCTCCCCCATATGTCATACATGTAAACCGTAGGTTAAGAATAATTTGTACCAGTCTGAAGATGGCGTTAACAACGATGGGTTACGGTCAAATAAATTAAAGTAGAAATAAGTTTCAAATTTGTTTTATTATATTATCAAACATCACATTTTGACTATGTTTTGACAGTTTCGGTAGTGAAAAAATATTATGGTCAATACGTGGTTAGGTTGGGTTAGGTTAGGGGTTGACATTATCTGGCGATCAATCCTACTTGATGATCACATTGACCACGAGTGGTTGCTCAACTGACTGTATTATTATAACATTTAATTTTCTTATTTAAAACTAGCTGGGTTACCCGGCTTCGCTCAGGACAATAAGATAGTGTTCTGGAATGTTGCACAATGATGTTCCCGATTCCCTATTCCTGATCATTCCACGACATACTCCGCCACTCCTTCTACAACTTTCTACAGCTCTATGGAACCTTCTATAACTTTCCGGAAGACTGTTCTAGAAATTTCAAGAGGGCGAAACTTTCAGCCCTTATATCTTTAAAAGCACGCCCTTTCGGTAAAAACGGATACCCTTATTCCCTAGGGGGGATAGAGATCTACCACACCATATGACTCCCTTGATCGAACCGGGACTCGTTTCTGAGTTTTTGCGAGCTGCACGTTTTTTTGGACTTTCTTTTATAATATATACCATATTCAAATAAATAAAATGTTACTCTTTACATGTCCTTTCCCGTGCGCTCCCCTCCAGCGTTCCACTTCCACCTTCCCCACCACCGCTCTCCCGCTACCCCGTCCCGCCAACCCCCCTGGCACTTCATTTCTTGACTCCTCTCCCGCCCGGCCCGTAGCCGAAACTTTTTTCTAATACTAACAATTTTAAACTCGTGATATCTTTCTAATTAAATATCCGAATTGAAAAATTCAAAAAGTTAAATAAAGGTATTGAAGCTGTCTTGAATATGAAGTAATTTATTTTGATAAGGATTAAAACCAAGATACAAATAAAGAGCCTTTTCAAGCAGCGACATTTAAATTAAATTTTTAAAATAAAAGAATACTTATTGTGGCATAACCATAATAGTTAGACACATGCTGTCGCGATCTTTTTTGTAAATAATGATGTGTTCTATAAAGTCGTAGTAAATTATTTTATTCTATCATCAATAGTTTTCGCAGCGCACGCGATTTAAAGAATATTTTAGGTAATTTTTTTACACCCTGGGTTACATTATTGAAGTTTTAGTAAGGATGCCTATTTTTTTTTTAAATATAATATAGCCTATGTCACCCAGGGATAGTGTAGCTTCCCAACAGCGAAAGAATTTTTCAAATCGGTTCAGTAGTTTCGGAGCCTATTCGATGCAAACAAACACACAAACAAACAAACAAACAAACAAATATTACCTCTTTATATAGTGTATAGTGTATATAGTATATAGTATATAGTAGATATAGTATATAGTATATAGTAGATATAGTAGATATAGTAGATATAGTAGATATAGTAGATATAGTAGATAGTAGATAGTAGATATAGTGTAGTAGAAGTAGATATTAAACTTCAAATTGGACTATTCCGAACTCCAAACCTAAATTTACATATTTTATTTTTAACTACAGATTCTACTCTAATAATATATTAATGTGATGTGTTAGTTAACATGGGCAGTCGCTGAAACATATATACCTATTAGTATTTACAAAGGATGTTAATCGTCATCCTCCTTTACGATATGAAGCAAATTTAATGTTGCCTGCATACGGGGAATTTAGTGACGCACAAATAACCAGATAAGTATGAGGCTGCTTGACTCAGAAATAATGCATCATTACTGTCATGTGGTCAGACTGCATTCCCTCAAACCCAGTGACTCCTCGAGGATCATTCCATTAAGGACTTATGTTATTGCTATCTTCGGTGAGGCAAGGACGATTCGCTATTTATAGTAAATCGTTGCGGTTAACCATTAACAGTAAATTAATGACCGAATTAAATCATAATTAATAATTACATTATTATAATACGTATAACGTCAACGTGAATAATAAATTAGATGAATTTAAATACATTTCTTTGGTACGATAGTCTCTCAGTTCTAGTAATTTTACATCACTAATAACTATATGTAATTACTAGATGTTTCCCGGCATGCGTTGCAATGCCATATTCAAATAAATAAAATGTTACTCCTTGCATGTTCTTTCCCTTGCGTTCCCCTCCAGCGTTCCACTTCCACCTTCCCCGCCACCGCTCTCCCACTCAGCCCGTCCCGCCAACCCCCCTGGCACTTTATTTCTTGACTCCTTTCCCGCCTGGCCCGTAGCCGAAACTTTTTTCTAATACTAACATTATTAAACTCGTGATATCTTTGAAAAATTCAAAAAGTTAAATAAAGGTATTGAAGCTGTCTTGAATATGAAGTAATTTATTTTGATAAGGATTAACACCAAGATACAAATAAAGAGCCTTTTCAAGCGGCGACATATTAATTAAATTTTTAAAATAAAAGAATACTTATTGTGGCATAACCATAATAGTTAGACATATGCTGTGGCGACATTTTTTGTAAATAATGATGTGTTCTACAAGTAGTACATAATTTTATTCTATCATCAATAGTTTTCGCAGCGCACGCGATGAAAAGAATATTTTAGGTCATTTTTTTACACCTTGGGTTGCATTATTGGAGTTTTAGTAAGGATCCCTAATTTTTTTGAAAATATAATATAGCCTATGTCACCCGGGGATAGTGTAGCTTCCCAACAGCGAAAGAATTTTTCAAATCGGTTCAGTAGTTTCGGAGCCTATTCAATGCAAACAAACAAACAAACAAATCTTACCTCTTTATATAGTGTATATAGTAGAAGTAGATAATTCCTGAAAAATACATTTTTATTTATTTTCATGTTATTTCGCATTCCACAAATTTAGATAATCAAATTAGACAGTGGTAGTTAAGACCTATATAATTATCCGACAGATGGCAAAATTGGACGAATCTATATAAATAAATGTATCTATATATATATATCATTTTTATTTATATATATATATATATATAATAAAAATGAATCGCCGAAATGCTTCCGAACGAATGCACCAAACTGGATAATTTTTTTTTGTGTTCGTTATTTATTTATTTATTAACATTAACGGTATAAATATACCACAAATACAGATTACATGACATGTCACAATATCATAGTTGTACTTAAGATATAATAAAGGAGAGAGAATAAGTTAGTTGTGGCATTTGGTTGAGAAGTGACACAAGGAGCTACAATTACTTATAATACTAGTGTCAAATAAAATTTATACTTATTGATTGAAAATATTTGATAGAATAGCCTTCTTGTACCTAGCTTCCGTGCAGTTAAATAGATCCGCCACATCTGCGTATCTTTTACTAACTTCATGTAACCTAGGTACAAGCGAGTTTTTCATGTACTCAGTCCTGGTGTTGTTACATTTAAATAGCATTTTGGAGCGAGTTGCTCTAGTGGGTACATGAAAGTCGACAAGCTTAGTTAAATCAGGACTGTCTATTCTACCATTTACAATTTTGAACATAAATATTAAGTCAGATATAATTCTTCGATCTGAGAGTTTTATTAAATTTAATTAATGACATAAAAACATTAAATGTAGAAGAAAAAATCAAAATAAGAGGAACAATCAACATTAAAAAATATAAACAAATAAACATTATCGTCGAATGCACTGGAGATATTAGAAACTTACTTATTAAAAAAAAAAAAAGTAAACCTGGGTTTCTCCCAAATAAAAGTGGAAGACTGTAACCCTTTAATGCAATGTTACCACTGCCAGAAATATGGCCATACAGCCACGCGTTGTCTAAGAATAAACGAAAAACCTATTTGCCCTCACTGCGCTGGAGATCACGGACTAAAAGACTGTCAAAACAAAAATGAAGTGCCAAAGTGCATAAACTGCACAACTAACAACCTGATAAAAAAGAGTTCTTATCCAACAAATCATAAAGCCAACAACGAAGAATGCAAACAACGCATAAAAATGTTACAATATGCAAAGGAACGAATCGACTACAACTAAACATGGATGATTACATTACTAAAAAAATCGACGAAAACTACAATATATCAGAAGAAATATGCGAAAACGTTACCGAAATTAACAAATGGTGCCATAATACTGATTCAGCTTTTATAGTGTTAAACATGAACATAAGAAGCCTTTCAAGAAATCTAGATGAATTATTAATAAACATAAATAATTTAAACATATCACCGGTATGCATAGGGTTAACTGAAACACACTCCAACAGCGATCAATACATAAGTGCGCTACCCAACTACCGAGGAATTGCAACCAAAATATCTATAAACAAAAATAGTGGAATAATTATGTTCGTACGCGACGATTGTGAAGTGATAAACACAGAAGAAGTTAATATTGAATTTGTCAACTGCTTAAAAATAGATATTAAATTTAAAAATTCTATTTACAGAATCATAACAATATATCGTACACACAAATCAAACATAACGAATTTTACAAATGAACTTTATCTATACCTGAATAAATTAACAAAGATTTTTACGATTATATGTGGAGACTTTAACATAAACATTTCAAATACTAATAATTCATTGGAAAAAAATAACTTCTTGAACATGATGACGCATCACAACTTCAAATCATGCATTAATAACTATACCCGAGAGGTACCAAATCAAACGCCATCTTGTCTAGACCATATTTGGTGTAATGTAAATCTGAATTACATAAAAAATATCAAATCTATGATTTGGAAGATAAACATAACTGATCATCACGCAACCATTTTTAACTATGAAACTAAAAATAAAAATAAAAACATACATAAATTAAGTACTACAAAAACCACTTTAAGCTACCAACTATTAGAAAAATCACTCTCAACAGAAAAATGGACTGAAGTAATAAACAATATGTGCGCTGATGAATGTGCATATTTATTTGAAAAAAAATTATCAGAACACATTTTAAATGCCTCTGAAATTAAAAACTTGCATCAAAACACAAAAACAAAAAAAATTAAACCCTGGATCACTAACGGATTAGTAAAAGCAGTTAGGAAAAAAAATAAACTTTTCAAACTAGCTCATCAACCGAATGCTAAAAAATCAATTATTTCATATTACAAAAAATATAAAAATATCTTAACAACTTTAATTCGAAAAACGAAAAATAGCTACTACTCCCAAATAATTATAGAGGCCAAAAATAATAATAAAAAAATTTGGACTACAATAAACGAAATAATAAATAAAAATAAAAAGAAAAATGGTATATCCGAAATCTCAGATGGGAAAAAAACGTATAATGTCCAACTCGAAACTAAAAAATGCTGTAATATCTTAAACAACTATTTTGTAAATGTTGGAAAAAATCTGGCTAACGCTATAAAAACATGTCCCAACAATAATAAAAATAATCCCCGCACTACCCAAGAATCCCAACACCAATATAATAATTTCAACAAAATAACAGAAACTGATGTTGGAAAAATAATCGATGATTTAAAGGGGGGCTCTGCTCCCGGTTACGACAACATAGATGTAAACATATTAAAAACAATGAAACAATATCTAACTTGCCCATTAACTCATATAATAAATACAAGCCTTATAAAAGGTGTATTTCCAAACAATTATAAAAGAACAATAATAACACCGATATATAAAGCAGACTGCCCTAAAGACCCACAAAATTACCGCCCTATATCCCTTTTATCAAATATATCAAAAATATTCGAAAAAATTGTAAAAAACCAAATCTGGGCCTTCTTAGAACAACATCAAATTATAAATTCTAAACAGTATGGTTTCAAAAAAAACACCAGCACCCAAGATGCCATTGCGAAAATAACAAATTATATATACACCGCCCTAGATTCAAATGAAAAATGCATTGGAATATTTATTGACCTTAAAAAAGCATTTGATAGTATATCTCATACTAACTTAATAAAAAAAATCAAATCAATTGGAATAAATGGAATGGTGTTATCCTGGATTGTAAGCTTTTTGGAAAATAGAACACAACAAGTAAAATTATTAAATGAACTAAGTGATTCTCAAAGTAGTAACTTCTCAATACCACAAGGCACAGTTCTAGGACCACTTTTGTTCATATTATATGTAAATGATATATTTGAAGTTGCTAAATACGGGGAAATAATATCATATGCAGATGACACAGTGCTTCTTCTAAAAGCAAACACGTGGTTAGAACTGAATAAAAAGGCTAACACGGACATAAACGAATTAAAAACATGGTTTGACAATAACCTACTAACGTTAAACTCTAAAAAAACACATTATATACCATTTTTCATAAAAAAACCAAACACGCCGCATGAAATTAACATAAGGATCCACTCTGCCCCAAACACTCAACAACACCACTGTAACTTACTGTGTACTCATATTGAAATGAAAACTTCAACCAAATATCTAGGAATTACTATTGACCAATGTCTAAAATGGATACCGCATATAACCAATCTTAAAAACAGAGTACGAAAATTGACCTATATTTTTAGCTGTTTGAGACACATTCTAAATAAAGAACTACTGAGAATGACGTACTTCGCTTTCTGTCAATCCATAATCCAATATGGTATAATAGGATGGGGTGGCGCCTATAAAACTCACACACAATCTCTTTACATTGCGCAAAAACTAATAATTAAAATAATATTAAAAAAATCATTTTTATATCCATCAGAACTCATATTCAAAGAATTTAAAGTCAGAAAATTAAATACTCTTTTTCTGTATCACTCAACCTTACAAGTCTACAAAGAGGATATCCTAAACAAAACTATACCTTTCAAAAACACAGCAAATCTCAGGCAAAAATACATGTTACCAATTCCCATTTGTAAAAAAACTTTAGGCCAACAAAACTACAAATACTTGGGAACAAATTTCTTTAATAAATTACCAGAAAATATAAAATCCCATTGTGACAGTTTCAAAAATTTCAAAACACAATTAAAAAAATATACTGAAAACCTTAACTAAAAAAAAAAATAATAATAATAATAAAAATTTATATATTTATATAAACATACATTTATCTTATTATTTACATAAACTAAATTTCAAAGTACTAAATATAAATAAAAACAACAATAAAAAAAAATAAAAAAATAACCAAACAAATAATACTTCCTCCCGTACACACAAGCATTTGCTTATTATGGGAGAATAATTTAAAAATATATATTATATAATTGTAATAATTATAATTGCATTAAGCTTTTATATACTTTCATTTTATTTATGTATCTATTGTATTGTACCGAAAGAAAAATTTTTCAATAAAAAAAAAAAAAAAAAAAAAAAAAAAAATTATTTCATCAAGTAATTATAGTTTATGTTTTCAATGGGAATACCGAGTTTAAAATTTATGTTCCTTAGGAATTTGTGTTGAATTTTTTCGATTGTATCTGAATGTATTTTAAAGTGGGTGGACCAGATCGAGGAGTTATATTCGACTTGACTACGTACTAAGGATGTATACAAAAGTTTTAATGTAGAAATATTCCTAAAACCTCTAGAATTTCGAAGAATGAAGCAAAGCATTTTCATTCCTTTGTTACTGATTGTGTTTATATGGGATATAAAATTTAATTTGAACCTGGGAGGGGGAGGGGAACTCGGGAGGGAGGTTCGCGGGATGGGGAAGGGAGGGAGTGGAGTGGGAATGAAAAAGGGGAATGCGAGAGGGGATGGGGATACGGGAGAGGGAGGGGAACGGGACGAATAGGAAAGGACACGCAGGAGAAATAATTTCCTTATTAAATGGCATAGCAACGCATGCCGGGTACCAGCTAGTTTTGCATAAAATTAACACTAATTTTAGTTCAATATCACGGTGGAATAATGTCAACAAATTAGGAAGGCTTTTGTTAATGAGCAATTTTAGTAGGAGTATTTTAAAAGACAAAACAACGATTTAAAGGCATTGGTCGAAGTTTAAAGGAGAGTATAGACAGTTTCTCTCATCTCCTGCGAAAACACGATTTTGTCGATAGGAGGTTGAGTCAGAACGACGACGATATGGCACATTCATACAAGCTTTTCTATTTATAGAAATGTATAAACCAAGGTTGGATTGTACCAACACAAAAATAATTATTGCACAGATATGGTTTTAGATAGATAGATATTCACGATCCGTTGACTAATTTGCATAAGGTGATATCACTTGGTACATATATCTGTGTTCGTCTGAGGTAATTGAGTATATTTATAAATGATACAGACATACACGATGTGAACCAATGTTTGGCTGTGTCAACTCTCAGAAATATCTTAAGCAATTATCGTTATTCATTATTCACACCACGCCGAAGCTAAGGTCAAAGATCATAGGTCAGCAACATTCATAAATTTGCCAACTAAAAATGCATTTGATTTTGTCCAACCGGTGGGTTTGTTAAATATAGTTGTGAATGATGAATACTTGGAGCAGGTGAACGAATTTTTGCATTTGGGAAGTATGTTTACAAGAGATGGGAAGGCTGATAAGAGATATTGAAAAGAGGGTAAATGCAGGTAACTCCATTAATGGAGGACTGAACACCGTTGGCGCCAACCAAAGAAGCGAAGCTAGCCGTCCACAATGGAGTGCTGGTACCTACCGTGAGGTATGGCAGTGAGGCATGCAACTAGCAGAGAAAGGATGAAAATAGACTAAATACTGTAGAAACCATATTCCCGAGGCACATGAGTGGTAAAATCATGTGTGATCGTGTGAGAAATGTGGAGATCCGCAAATAATGCAAGGCAAAACCGTAACGAGTAATGATTAAGAAAGGGACGCTGAGATGGTTTGGGCATGTAAAGCGAATGAACGAGGATAGGAGTGTAAGGAGAATATATGACGCAAATGTGAATGGCAGAAGAATTCGGGGACGCCTAAGGAAGACATGGCCCGACCAAATGATTCAGATACTTGAGTCGGGCCATGTTAAGAGTCGGAATAAAGAGCACGATGTATGAATGTGAACGAAGCAAGGTGTGTTTGTCAAGACCGAGTTGTTTGGCGGTCCGTCCTCTCTGCTTACCCCTGCGGAGAAACGGCGTGATGCTTAGTTAGTTAGTTAGTCAGTAGGTCATCTTATTACTTTATTTTGAAAGACTTTGAAAAGAATATTGTTTTTTTAGAAAATAGGCAAAAAATTATTCTTCTTTTATGTAATCGTATTAAAAAGTTTCTTGAACTAATTGCCTACAATAAATTATTCAGTCTCGGATTTTACGAGTAAATGTTAGAGTAAAGGTATAAAGAATTATCATTTAAATTGATAACTCAGAAAGATAAATTTACCTACTCTGTATTGTTCTATTGATTGGAAATACTAGTAGATACCCAAAAACCTTGAAATTCAAAGACTATAGGTGTGCCTATAGACTAGGAGACGAGGTAGGTAAACCCTACGTCATCGAGTACACGGATGAAACTACTTTTTAGTGGCGACACTGAGAGTATCTTGCACTCTGGAACATGCCGTAATGTACTATATATTATTTTTAATTATTCAATTGTGAAATAACACAAATTAAACAAATAAAATTTATTTGCGCCCGTCGGGATTTGAACCCGCAATCTTCGGATAGCTAGTCGAGAACCTTACGCCTCTACTAATACGGCCGTCCATCGACTGCGGGTGGCCTAAGAAACACTACATCATGGGTAGGTAGTAGTAGACCAGGAGACGACATAGGTAAACCCTACGTCATCGAGTACACGGATGAAACTACTTTTTAGTGATAATGGACACTTAGAAAACCTTAAAAAAGCTGGTCTGCCGGTGCGCCTCTTGGCAGGAGCCGCGCTGCCATGGAAATAGTCAGCGTTTTTTTTCGAAAAAATTACGTCATCGAGTACACGAACGGGAATGGTGGCATATGATAAAGGTCGATTAGAAAATGAGAAAAAAGCAGGGCTGCCAACCGGCAGCCTGGCAAGTTCGCAGGCAGCCGGCGTCAAAGTGGGGTAAAAAATAGTAATTTTTACGTCATCGAGTACACGAATGAAACTAATGAATAACTATAGTCCAGATCATTCCGTTTAAGAATTTATTGGTCTGCCGACCAGCAGCCTGGCAAATTTTTGTGTACGATTTTTTAAAGTTTTTTTTTTTTTTTTTAATTTTTCGTTTATCTTTATTATTATTTTTATTTCATTATATTTTTAAAAACTTTGAATGCCATATTTTGAAAATATGAACGATAATGATAAAAAAAAATAATTTGAGAGGTCCGAGTGTACCCATCCGTCAGGTGAGCCGTTCGACGCCAAACCACTTACGAAACCTGCCGCGGTGCCCCTCACCGCTGTCGCGTGTCAATATTATTTTACAAATTTATAATATTAATAGTCCTTTTAAAATTGCCTAATAGTCCATAGTAGTTGGAAGTTCGAAAAACCAACGCACCATCGCTATAAGAGCTGCGTTCGTCCGTAAAACGACGGAAATTTCTGAAACCCCGTTCGTTTCATATCGGTTTCGCTTGCCCTGCTGCACCGATTACATCGAATACAAGATCGAAACTAATGAAAAACTGTAGTCTAGATTATCTCATTCATGATTTCTTTGGTCTACCACCAGGAGCCAGGCATTTTTTTGTGTACGATTTTTTAAAGTTTTAATTTTTTTTTTTAATTCTTAAATAATTTTTTCAATATCTTTATTATTATTTTTATTTCAATATGGTTTTAAAAACTAAGAATGCCCGATATTAAATAAAATAAGTGGTTATGATAAAAAAATAAATTTTGAGTGTTCCGAGTGTAATCGATGCAGCAGGGCAAGCGAAACCGATGTGAAACGCACTGGGTTTTCAAATTTTCGTCGTTTTTCAGACGAACACAGCTCTTACGGCGACGGTGTGATGGTTGTTCAAACTTCCAACCACTATGTTCTATTAGGTCATTTTAAAAAGACTATTATTATTATAAATTTGTATAATAATATGGGCATGCGATGGCGGTGAAAAGCTCCGCGGCCAGTTTCCAATAAAGTGTTTCGCGTCGAAATGCGCTCCCGTCCGATGGGTACACTCGGAACACTCAAAATTATTTTTTTTATAATTGCCACTTATTTTATTTAAAATCTGGCATACTAAGTATTCAAAACCATATTGAAATAAAAAAGTAATAAAGATATTTAAAATATTTTTTTAAAAATTAAAAAAAAATTATAACTTCAAAAAATTGTACACAAAAAACTGCCAGGCTGCTGGTCGGCAGACCAAAGAATTCATGAATGGGATGATCTAGACTACAGTTTTTCGTTAGTTTTGATCTTGTACTCGAGTAATCGATGTAGCATGGCAAGCGAAACCGATATGAAACGGACAGGGCCCGGAAATTTCCGTCGTTTTCCGGACGAACGCAGCACTAACGGCGACGGTGTGGTAGTTGTTCGAACTTCCAACCACTATGTTCTATTAGGTAATTTTGAAAAGACTATTATTATTATAATTTTGTATAATAATATGGGTATGCGATAGCGGTGAAGGGCTCCGCGGCCAGTTTCCAGTAAGTTGTTTCGCGTCGAAAGGCTCTCCCGTCCGATGTGTTCCGAGTGTACCCATCGGACGGGAGAGCCTTTCGACGCTTAACAACTTACTGGAAACTGGCCGCTGAGCCCTTCACCGCTATCGCATGCCCATATTATTATACAAAATTATAATAATAATAGTCTTTTCAAAATTACCTAATAGAACATAGTGGTTGGAAGTTCGAACAACTACCACACCGTCGCCGTTAGTGCTGCGTTCGTCCGGAAAACGACGGAAATTTCCGGGCCCTGTCCGTTTCATATCGGTTTCGCTTGCCATGCTACATCGATTACTCGAGTACAAGATCAAAACTAACGAAAAACTGTAGTCTAGATCATCCCATTCATGAATTCTTTGGTCTGCCGACCAGCAGCCTGGCAGTTTTTTGTGTACAATTTTTTGAAGTTATAATTTTTTTTTAATTTTTAAAAAAATATTTTAAATATCTTTATTACTTTTTTATTTCAATATGGTTTTGAATACTTAGTATGCCAGATTTTAAATAAAATAAGTGGCAATTATAAAAAAAATAATTTTGAGTGTTCCGAGTGTACCCATCGGACGGGAGCGCATTTCGACGCGAAACACTTTATTGGAAACTGGCCGCGGAGCTTTTCACCGCCATCGCATGCCCATATTATTATACAAATTTATAATAATAATAGTCTTTTTAAAATGACCTAATAGAACATAGTGGTTGGAAGTTTGAACAACCATCACACCGTCGCCGTAAGAGCTGTGTTCGTCTGAAAAACGACGAAAATTTGAAAACCCAGTGCGTTTCACATCGGTTTCGCTTGCCCTGCTGCATCGATTACACTCGGAACACTCAAAATTTATTTTTTTATCATAACCACTTATTTTATTTAATATCGGGCATTCTTAGTTTTTAAAACCATATTGAAATAAAAATAATAATAAAGATATTGAAAAAATTATTTAAGAATTAAAAAAAAAAATTAAAACTTTAAAAAATCGTACACAAAAAAATGCCTGGCTCCTGGTGGTAGACCAAAGAAATCATGAATGAGATAATCTAGACTACAGTTTTTCATTAGTTTCGATCTTGTATTCGATGTAATCGGTGCAGCAGGGCAAGCGAAACCGATATGAAACGAACGGGGTTTCAGAAATTTCCGTCGTTTTACGGACGAACGCAGCTCTTATAGCGATGGTGCGTTGGTTTTTCGAACTTCCAACTACTATGGACTATTAGGCAATTTTAAAAGGACTATTAATATTATAAATTTGTAAAATAATATTGACACGCGACAGCGGTGAGGGGCACCGCGGCAGGTTTCGTAAGTGGTTTGGCGTCGAACGGCTCACCTGACGGATGGGTACACTCGGACCTCTCAAATTATTTTTTTTTATCATTATCGTTCATATTTTCAAAATATGGCATTCAAAGTTTTTAAAAATATAATGAAATAAAAATAATAATAAAGATAAACGAAAAATTAAAAAAAAAAAAAAAACTTTAAAAAATCGTACACAAAAATTTGCCAGGCTGCTGGTCGGCAGACCAATAAATTCTTAAACGGAATGATCTGGACTATAGTTATTCATTAGTTTCATTCGTGTACTCGATGACGTAAAAATTACTATTTTTTACCCCACTTTGACGCCGGCTGCCTGCGAACTTGCCAGGCTGCCGGTTGGCAGCCCTGCTTTTTTCTCATTTTCTAATCGACCTTTATCATATGCCACCATTCCCGTTCGTGTACTCGATGACGTAATTTTTTCGAAAAAAAACGCTGACTATTTCCATGGCAGCGCGGCTCCTGCCAAGAGGCGCACCGGCAGACCAGCTTTTTTAAGGTTTTCTAAGTGTCCATTATCACTAAAAAGTAGTTTCATCCGTGTACTCGATGACGTAGGGTTTACCTATGTCGTCTCCTGGTCTACTACTACCTACCCATGATGTAGTGTTTCTTAGGCCACCCGCAGTCGATGGACGGCCGTATTAGTAGAGGCGTAAGGTTCTCGACTAGCTATCCGAAGATTGCGGGTTCAAATCCCGACGGGCGCAAATAAATTTTATTTGTTTAATTTGTGTTATTTCACAATTGAATAATTAAAAATAATATATAGTACATTACGGCATGTTCCAGAGTGCAACATACTCTCAGTGTCGCCCTGATGTATGACCACGATTCAGAATTGAAACGGTGCTTAAAATGGTTTTAACCATGTTTGGCGACCAGATCTGCGTAATGAGGTATTTCCCCACCTTCCTCTTCCCATGTCCTTTCCCTCCCCACTATCGTCAGCCTCACAACTTACAACATACCCACATTGGGGATGGTGAGAAACTATTCTATTGGAACAGGTTCCGAGGATCACCATTTGAGAACCACTGATCTAATCTTTAATCTAATGAATCGAATATCCTAGAAGTGACCTTTATTATGCAAGCACCGAGACACAATGGTCGCATAATACAAATCGAATTACACAACATAAATAATATCTAATTGAATTTTGCCGATCGTAAACCTAATATGAAAACTGCGTATACATACGTCTATGCAGGCGAGGCAATAAACGGTTAACGGTTAAAGCTAGGCTTACTGTAAATTTAGAACTTAAAAAGTTTTAATGGATTTGCAAAACAATATTTCTAAAGTGCCCGCATGGTGTGATGAAATTATCACACAATATGATACTGCGTAGGTTGCCATAAATGATGACATTATTACCAAAAATAAGTAAAATAATGACTATGCAGAGCATTGTCATAACGGATAACCTTTTAATTTCCGGAAATTTTATACCAAACATGATGTGATCATTTACTATCAACTATGGAAAACCACTATCTATGCTATGACATTCTCGCAACTCCACACAGTATAATAAAAATTAGGGAAAATCGATTATATTTGGTGGATGTTTGTAAAGGCGGAAACATATTTGTGTGGTGTGGTGTGTTGTGGCGCTTACTGTCGTGACGGTGAGTGTGCACACTAGTGTGGTGTGGTGTGGCGTGTCGTGGAGCGCTCTGGCGTTTTCTGTAGTGTTGCCACATGCATGAAATCTTTAAAGCTACGAAGAGAGATATTGGCGCAAGCGAATGTGACCTTATCTTTCATAAAGTTTCTTTATGCATAAGGGTAAAAATGCTCTGGCGTTATTTTAAAGGGTGCTCTGGCGTTATTTCTGAACAGTACCTACCTAGATATCAAACCTTTGCAGCGTTTAAATGTGCATAATGTTTTCTTCTGATTTGGATAGTGATTTTGATGAAGATCTTCAATTTCTCTTAGCAATGAAATTTCTTAAGGGCAAAAAAAAAGAAAAGAAGACACTAGGTTCACCCTATAAACAGAGAGAGACAGAATTTAACAAAGGTGAATTTCATCGTCTTGTTAAAGAACTAGAGAGTGACGAAGAGAAATTCCATCAGTACTTTATATAGTATATTATATATTAGTAATATAATAATACTAGCGACCCGCCCTGGCTTCGCATGGGTGCAATGTAGATATTAATGTGGAGCAGTGTGGAGTGATTTAATAATACTATGATTATAATAAGTCTATACTACGGGATATTTTTATGTACAATATTTACAGCTGTTTTTACATGAGATTTTTTTATTATTTTTTTATTTAAAGAAATATTAACATAGTACATAATTCATATTGTTTACAACTTTTTATGAAACTTTTTTATATTTATATTGGTAAGTATGTAACATGTTTCTTGATTTAATTTAATACCTCCCTAATTGAGAATAACTCGTGTTTAGGGAGGGAATTTTTACAAGATTTGTTTAATTTCTAGAATTATACCTATAATTAACACTATATACATTCAATTTATTAGCGTACATATATGCACTGAAGAACAGATAACATATATATTAAAAAAACAGACAGTTCTTTAAAATATATAATATATAATGCATAACCTTTACGAGAGTGTATTGTTCGTTTGAAAAGGCAGAAAAAAAAGATAGTACAAACATGTTTTCTTTAGATTTAGATATTTAATAGAAATATGGGGAAACACATACATTACGTACTTAAACGACTTACAAATAATACAGAACAAAGTTATTAAAAAACTTAATAAATAAATAAAAATAAATAAATAAAAGATGTTACTCTCGAAAGCGCGACATATAACTGGCCGTGTGAGAAACACTCAACACTCAAACCTAAGCCAGCAACGTTGAATGTTTGACCCTGTGACTTATTGATGGTCTTTGCAAAAGATAGCTTTACCCCCTATATATTGGTGAAAACCGCATGAAAATCCGTTGCAGAGTTTAAAATATCTAAGCGCACATATATATTTTGAGCAACTCCATTTTATATTACGTAAAGATAAAGATAATACAATATTTCAGAAATTTCTTCCCAAGCAGCATTTCTGATCAAATGACCTTTATACTCTTTACACGTTAAATCGTATAAAATTTTTCGTTGACGTACAAGTTCAATTAGCTCGTCAGCCATTTTTCAGAACCACGCTGCAAACAAGCGTCCGCTAGTTGTCTATGACCATAAATAAATGTCTATGGTGCGCCAGAGTGGTGGTGGGGGGTATGGCGCGATCGGCGGCGAGCAGTCCACGCCACAACAGAACCCACCCCGACACACCACACCACACAAATATGTCTCTAACCATAGAAAATGTATGAAACCGATGTGCTACTGGCGCGCCACGACACACCACACCACACAAGTGTGTTTCCGCCTTAAGATAAGAATATAAAGTTAAAAACACAATTATTCTTCATTATTCCCCGCTAAACGGCCAAAGCATTTGTCAGCAGGCCAATTTTTGTAACACTAAAGCGCACATGTAACGAGAAACCACAATATAGAAAATAGATACAGAAGAATACCATTTCAAGTAACTACAATTATTATACAAAAGCATAAAATACATAGACAGCCATATATAACACAGGCAACATACAGTTTGACAATTAAGTGTAGAAAATAAATGATGGCGCTGCGATCGATTTCTTGGTTTTAAATGGCAACACCGTGATGGCTCATAAGACAATGAATGTATGTTTTAAAAAACCCTTCAGCCAAAATGCATATTTCATAACGTGTTTGTATTTTCATAAATTTTGCACAAAAACACATAATTTAATAGAAGTAAAATAAAACAAAACAGGTTTTAAGTGGGCGTTTATTTTGTTATAAAAACGTAAGTACATAGGTATTTAAAAATCTGAGTATATTTATTCAACACCCGACATGTAATAATTATTGTCTTAGTCCTCATATGATTCTTCTTCTTCCATATCTTCATCTTCATCTAAACGTTTTATCAGTTCATCTATATCATCATATAGAGTACTTCCTCGTGCATAATAATCTGCCTCGATTTTCATCACGTTTTTGCAACAATTTTTTTTTAATCATCAACACTTATGTTTTTTTCCGTTTTCCCGGTGTTTCAAATTTTCCATCTGCCTTTTCCCTTCCTTGACGATTTATCTTACTTTTCAGATTTACCTGTATGTGGAAAACATCATTAAAATGATTATTCTATAGAAGGTAGTTTTAAAAAAGCACACCTGTAAATATTCATTTAGAAAGAAAGAAAGAGAAAATTAAGAACAAGTTACATTTCTATGAGTTTAAAGAAGTTGCATTATATTTTATTTTTTTTAAATTGAGTTATTCCATTTTTCTTGTGGCCTAATATTAACTGTCAAATGGAAATGTCAAATTCGGATTTTTAAACATAACCTCAAATCAGATTGTAATGGTTATAATCGCACAAAAATTGGCATAAATCTTGTAATACTAATGAAATTTATTAAAAAAAACTATACCACGTACCATTCATTTCTGCAGTTCGTTTGTAAACTTCTTTCAAATTGGATAGGAGCTTCTTCGCACGATATTCAGCTAGGCAGCGTTGAAACACGCAGTTTACAACTTCTCTTGCACCACTACGTATTGGTTTGTTTATTTTAATTCAATTCAAACAATGCACAGGCAAACAATGAAAAAAAAAACACTAAACGAGCGATTTTCAGTGTGTTCTACATGATTAAAGTCAGTAAAGCCAAGAGCCATACAAAATGTCATTGACAAAACGAGTATTTCGGTGTTACCATAGTAATGAAAAAATTTAGTTCCAAGTTAATTAATTTCTACACTTTCTTGCCAAACAATACTTTAGCATATTTATACATAAAGCCTCGATGACACACGGTGAGTTTACAAGCTAGTATTCTACTAAGTTTAAAAGCGGGTGAATCGGCGAGTGAGATTGTCATGATGACACACAAAACTGTCCACACGCTCAGTAGCTCGCGACATTTTTGTAGGAAACTGGACTCGCACTAATTCTTCAGACAGTTGACAGTCGAAATCAGCTGTTAATTGGCAGCCATATTGGAAACATAAATAAACCAATCACGTGTTGGCGTGTAGCGAGTAAAGTTGACGACCTTTCATCTTTTTTCGTAGATTGTCAACAATCTGCTAGTTAGCAAATAACACGAAGACACTGAGCGAGTTTACTAACAGATAGTGAATTTCTCAGATAGTAGCTTGTAAACTCGCCGTGTGTCATCGAGGCTTAATATTACAAACAATACGAATATTAAAAAAAACTTGTTTAGTGATAGGTTTACCAGGAAGATGTACCTAGTCTGTTCACCGAGAAGTAGTCATTTCATTGGTTGTTGCATTTTAACTTGAATGCATTCCAGAGTGGTTTAGATTCTCTCAGTATCACCCTGATGAACGACCATAATTCAGAATAGAATAGTGTTAGTGTCTAGATCTGAATAATCAGGTACTTCCCTATCTTTCCCATCTCCTTTCCATCCACATTCTCTCCAACCTCAAAACACACCCAAATTGGGCACGCCACTATTCAACTTACTTAGGTTATTGGGATTCGCACAAAAAATAATCTCATCATTAAATCATTGCAAGCCACATGTTATTTGGTCGATTTCTTAATTAAAATTCGTGACTCTATGAACGGCAGAGGTAAATTTTACATTATTATTTCTTCCAGTGTAATCAATTTTAATTTTCCATATACAAACGAAACAGCATGTACAGTACTGAGCATATTTGAAGTAAAAAACGTAGGTGTCATTTTGCTGTCCGATGATATTTAAAAAAAAAGCTATCAAACGTCACCACTCTGCTACGCGTGGCTACGGGATCACGTTATATGCACTCTCTCTCCTCTGTTACCGTGCTGCTAAAACGAGACGGAGTGCGTAACCCGTGACCCAACTACTCAGAAGTATCAACTACTACAAGGAATTGTAGATTAAAATCCTTTGGGTACGCGCTGTTACACTTTTTATATTGTCTTGCTCATTGACGTGGGTCTTGCTAGTTGATTTCAGATGTTATAACGGTTACGAAACAGGATGTCATAGTTTTTACAGCCTCCACAAATGGTTGGATTAGAGTTCTGGAGTACTTATACATTTTTTAAATTATCTTTAAGATTTTTTTCTTGTGACCGTCATGTGACGCCATTAACACGACTCTAATAAGAGTGTGATCACCGTTTTTGTAAACTTATTGTTACAAGAACAAAACAATGGTCTGAGAAAGAATATATTTTATAGCTTTATTATGCAGCGATGCCAATGCCATTGAGAAGTAACCAATTGAACGACCTTTAAAGTATTGTTATGTATGCACCTAATAAAAGTTAGCCATGTCCCTAGATAATTTTACTTCTATAAACGTTGCTTAAATGGTTTGACCAGATCTGAACAGCCAGGTACTTCCCCGCCTTCCTTTTTCTCGTCTATTTCCCCTCCTTACTACCTTCAGCTCTACAATACCTTTCTCCAGATGATGAAGAGCAGTTCTGACGCTTGCGCAGTATTCTCAATAAATAAAATACAAAGCAAAATATATTTTCAATTTAATTTGTATTTACCCTAGAATCATTTTCGCATAATGTTTTTATTCCAGGGTGTGGGGAGGATAGTGCAATCCCACACGTCCCATATAATTAATTATTTCAGTTTTATTTCTATTTTAATTCCCATTTAATGGTATCTAATCTAAAAATTTCACAAGAGTAAATGATTTTTTTATAAGGCCTATGTCGTCTTCTGGGATTTTGTTTACAGGGATTTTTCATCAGGTGGTCCAGGAGTTACGGACGTATGAATCTACCCCTCCACTGCGATGCAAAGCGATTTTCCGAGGGAGTTCTGCTGGAGAGGTCATAAGGTCTCCCTCAACCAGCCTCTACCGATCCAGCCCGCCACGCAGTAGATGGGCAAACGCATCCGCCGCCAAGACCTGGACCATCTTTACCCATGTACCCGGGCACCCTTGCTAAGTCACCAAACGTGGCGAACTATTTGGGACGACCTACAATAGGGGTGTTGGTTATCTAATAAACGTTTCCTGTTCCAAATTATAAAGCCAATAACCTAACCTATAAAAAACTATTTATCCTAGTTTTTTTTCATCACTTTTGATGACTGTTCACAGCAGTGAAGAAGTGCCACTATTTTAAGTTGTCTGGTCTCCCTCCCTATCGGTGTGGGGTTTAAAAAAGATGTCCGTCGGCTACCAACTTTACAATGATGTAACTACATATAACTAAATACACCAATATTAATGTTTAAGTTTAATATACAAACAAAATCAAGTCCGGCATAATAATATAATATAGTTCTTCCACAATCATGGGAAGGAATACCAAGATGACAACATGACACCAGATTAGCAGTGAAATCGGAGCTGTCCCACACAAGATGAAAGTATCTCATCTGGGATTATGCCGGAATGAAAGTCAGAATATGACGGTTTTAAGTCGATACGTGTGTTATCTGACCAGAGAAAGGTATGTAAATATACCAGTCGGTTATAATTTAATAACAACTTTTAATGTAATAAGATGAGGAGATAATACCTTCTAATAAATGTGCACATTCTATGGATCACACTCCTGCTTATTTGATTACTTCCACTTGGGCATCATAGTCACTAAACACATTTTTCTCCGTTCAACCTACCGACGTCAAACTGTGGCAGGCCTATTGGTTGCTTTTGTCTACGGGTTGAAAAACTTGTTGATAAGTTCAACCGCTCTACATGTTCAAACCATAAAAGCGTTATTTTTCTAATAATTATTTTATCTTATTCATTTCTTCGGTCTTGCATTCTTTTCGGATCCGTGTTCATAAATCATAAAACGGTTGTAGATGCATGGATTTATAAACACAAGCCTCGGGGATAAAATGTTTCGTTCTAGTAATGCACTAAACAAAAGTAAACCATTTGTGTTTGAAATGTACATAGATTATTGAAGAGAAACAAGTCAGAATAGTGGTATATAATAGTCAGAGAAAGTTTCGAGTTTGGTTGGAGGTTAGTAATGTGAAATAGAAAAGTAAGAAAAATGAAGTAATGTAATTAGAAAAAAAACAAACACGAAAGTATGAGAGAACAGGTGGATCTGTAATTATTGTAGAAAGAACGTGTAATCTTAGGGATATAATTTTTCTTCTTGTTTTAAAATGTTTCGTTCTAATAATGCACCTAACAGAAGTAAAGCATTTGTATTTGACATGCAGATTATTGAAGAGAAACAAGTCAGAATAGCCTAGCCTAGAATAGTCAGTGAAAGTTTTGAGTTTGGTTGGAGGTAAGAAAGATGTAAAAAAAGTAATAAATAATGTAGTAATGTAATTAGAGGAACACAAACTTGAAAGGAAGAGAACATGTGAATCCGTATTTATTGTGAAAGGAACGTGTACTGTACATATATTTATACGTACAAAAACATGGATATTAATAAACTAATTAATATAATGGGGTAAACAATTATGAACTATGGAGAAAAACTTATTTTAATAACGTTCTATTGGTAGTGGGTTCCTCAAAACGAGCTTTTTCCTTGGCCAAAATAAATATAAAATTATAATTTACAACATTCTCTTTAGCTTGAGGGTACTAGAGATATCTGAATACGATACAGTTTATTACCAGTGTTTTTTAAGGATCCATAACATCAGATCATCATTAATAATAAACCGCCATAAACTGTGAAGCTCTATATTCGTTTTAATAATGCCGATCATTACGAACGAAGCAACACAAGTCGCAACACTCTGGCAGTTGCCTAAAACTATAAAACCGAACAGGTTTCCAAGGTAGAAGAACCATTCGGCGATGTCCGAAAAACATAGCCGAAATTATATTAGAATCCAAACACAACATTATACAAACGTTTACAATATTGTAATAACTTGTTTTGTACCAGAAAACCGCTGATCTAGCTCGCAGCACCGGCCTCCCCCTTTTATTCGGAAATAGACGACCTGATTTATCTCAAATAACTGACTGCATAAAATAACAGACGAGTGGTGGAGCAAAAAATACAAGCGATAATATTCTCGCTAGTCCGAATTCTGACACTAGCCAAGCCCAGTAATTACGTATTCATTATTTATTCATCTCTGATAGACTGGTTCGTTTTACGGTTAGCATTTTTGGCCACTAAGGAAATCATCGCTAATTTTGGAAGTCTCGTACCAAAAAAATGCAGCGGAAGCGATCCAAATATATTTTTTGCACACAGGAAGCCGCATTTTTAAATTTATTCATGGATTTTCGTTTTAATCAACGTCACGTCGATTGCGTATTTTTTAATATAATATTCACTGTATAGGAGACACCAAAATCATACCTACTATTACAATATACAAGCTAACTTGTTGTTACGATAGTATTTAAAGTTGTTAATAATAACATTGTTCAAAAGGGAGATGGAATGAAGAAGTAGCACTTGTAAATTAAAAAAAATATATAATTAATTACATTTTATTGGAATTACTACTCTCACTACTCTGTGCGTTGCATAACTTTTGTCCGTCTTGATGTGTTCGTCTATAAAATATTGCGTTTTATATTTCGTAATTAATTGAAAGGGAAATTGACACCGGTTGACCGGTAAATAATAAGACAAGAGAGAAAGGGCAAATTTGCCGCAATATTTCAAGCAAAGCGGGGGGTTATCTTATTAAATTAATCCTATTAGTATAAGGAAAACGAAACTATCTCCTACCGAATCTTTAAGCCTGAGAGAGGTCAAACATCTATATCACGTTGAATCTCCATTCCCAACAGCGGAGGTAAAATAGAAGATAATAATATAATCCTAAGAGTGCCTTTATATATATGTAAGTTTTTTTCCGTAAGTCGCTTACATAAGTGACCTTTTTGCAAAATATCAATTAAAACGACACTGGAGGTTTCTTACTGTAATTTATAGCAAGTTTCAGATTTTTTTCCATGAAAACGAGTAGGTATTTTTATTATTTGAAATAAAATCTGATTGAAATAAGTGGATAAGTGCGTATGTGGAGAATTGTTTTTCTCAATCCAACTTCTAATCGCGTAAATTTGACAGCAGCAAATCGTTAACAGTCAGCTAGCTATCTTAAAGATGTAATAGTCGCTATGGCTGTGAGCACTTACGTAAGTTGAACTTTCGAACATCTTCCATTATAATTAATTACTATAAGTTAGATGCATGTACAGGAATAGGTACCTACCTAGAAATGCATAGGATTCCTTTATGTTCGAACATAAAGGAATCCTATGCATTTCTAGGTAGGTACCTATTCCTTTACATGCATATAAGTAAACAAACACTCATGTGAGCAACTTATCAAAAGCTTACGGAAGTCGTAAATTTTACTTAGATTTTTTATGTCTTTATAATATTCACTAAATAGAACATAACCATGAGGTAGATCATAGGTACATAGATTTCGCGATTTTAAAGTGAATTTGTTTATCAGTGTGACTTATTTCCCATCCAGAGTCATCTTGCTAATTATAATAAGAATAATGTAAGCTTTACAATGAATATTATTTAATAAAAATCATGATTTTGTCCTTTTTACAGAAGATACTCGAATAGACGCTCAATCAAATATTCCGTAACATTATTTCAAGCGTGTCGGATATTCGAGCCGCCTATTATCAGTGTCAAAATATTCCTAATAATATAAATGGCCCATGTCTGATTTGAAGAGGGCGATGGGTCTGTTCCTGAGATGCCATAGAAATGAATAATGTGACGGTCGATTGGTTTAGTACCTCGTGGGAGGGACTCATTGACTCATTCAATCATCCGGAATCAGTTGTTTGTAAGAAGCTTTTTACTAGTAGGTACTCATGACTCAAGTACCTATCTATGTTAGGTCTCATTCTCAAAAGGAGTATTTCAAAATTATTACACCGTTCAGTTGATTAGGCAGACATCTCCGAAAAATTGAAATTTGGGTTGAGTATGTTGTAGTTGTACGTAAAAGTGATTCCAAGCCAACTTAGAATCATGTTAACTCAACACCTCTGACAAAAGTCATTAAAAGCTGTGAAAAAAAAATTGTAGCCCATAACCGTAACCTAACGTATTCAAAACAAAGTTCTAAAGTTCGTTGAATCGGAATTATACTCGTAGACACACAACCGAAATTGATGATTATCTCTATTCTAAATTTGGAAGCAATCTAACAATATACCTCCAGGAATATACCTACATTGTAAGTATACTAGCCCCAGAGAGAAATCGTACGTGACGTCATCGTTCTAGTATCTTCAGTCTTTTACTCTTTCAAACAAGACGCAGAGAACGAACGTCAATGACGTCAGTGCGAGCTATCGCTAGTATTAGTTTACACGCATTTGCCTTGTTTTTTGTGGTTACTACCACCATGATGAGATCGGGTCGTTTGTAGGCAAAACCGCCAGCCGAGTTATTATTATTCCCTTTGTCGAGCTGTCAGAATAATAATAATTCGGTTGGGGGTTCCGCATGCAATTCTGCAAGCAGTGTTTTAAATCGGATGGTGAGTTGCGCGTTTAATACAAATTGATATTCGAAAAATATTTACGTGTGAACGGGAGTCAAAACGACAAAAACAAATTGTTTTTGGGGTGATTGAGAGGTTGTCTCTCATCCAAAATAGTTAGCAAGTTATCCAAAATGCATCATCATTTTTTCTCCAAAGTCGGCATTGAGTTATTAAATCTGATTCACGTTTGCGTCGCGTTCTTCTACCGAGCTCACCCGCTTTTTTGTATCTTCCGAAAATTGAGTCGTGCTAAAAAAAACTTCTCTCATGAATGGGGCTTTAATGATATGACAATGCTATTATATTCCATTGATAGATCATAAAAAAAACTACTTATGGTAGTCCCAACTGTTACGGAAATGAAACTTTTAACATTTTGAAACGATTTTTGTACAACACCCAACACACGACATTATGATGGTAATGTGATGATAAAGGTGAATTGTAGATACATATGTATTAGTTTCTCGCTCTACGGTCGCTTTCACACAGTATGGAGGTTTATGAACCGTGGCATATAAGCATAAAAGTAATTCAAATGTCTCAATGTTCAATTGTCTGAAAGGAGATAAAGAATTAGCAATAACAGGAAAACAAAGGAAACATAAAAAAGATAAATAATTACTGTCGACGAAAGGGATTAAAGTTAATTAGTAAAAATAATAAATGTTGAGGGGTATAGATACCTACTATTGACGCAAACATATCCATCTCCTTCCTCCACTCAACCTTTTATCCAAGCACATGTCCCTATCTGACAGTGTGTGGCCAATGTATATTCGTGCATCACATTTACAACAATATTTTGTAATATAATCACTCTATTATTGAAACCTGTGCAATGAACAACATATTGATCTCTCAGTGCCATTTAATATCGACCCTATTAAGAAATCTGGGCAGTGGCCAGCTGGTACCTCTTCGGAGTGTATAGTTTAGAATCTCTTGTGTGGATGCCACCAGTATCCTTCAAGGCCTTCTTATCAACAAGAATATCAGAATACAAGGGATAAGTTAGTCCTTTATTTATTTATTTGTAAGAGACAAACAGCTTACTTATACATAAAAAATATAGAGATACATATATACAAAGTTAAGTTAAGTCAAGCCAAAAAGGTCTTCTATGTTAAAATTACTTGAAGATGGAGTTTTATATCCAAATATTTATCCCACATAGTTGTGTCAACTTGAAACGTTTTTAAAATTATTGATTGAAAACCACAAATTGATAAGCAGAGAATATAATGCGACTACAGGTATACACTATTCATGAACTTCCAGGTAGTAGTTTGGTAACTGTAATTTATCACGACATAAATCCATAGACATTGTAATGAATTTATTTGACTGTACGGGGTAGCTATTTAATAACCATTTCACGTATCATTATTTGCATGACATAAAACGGTTATTAAAACTTTTTGTTCGTAAATTGATACAAAAATGAATGTCTAAAACTTAAGTGAATTGAACATAGACATATGAATATTCATATGTCTATGGAATTGAACAATCATTAGAAAAAACGTCATTCATTTTCATGCATGCAGTAAGTTTAAGGCCCGGCTTCCTGCATTTCTATCGATTTATTACATATTTTCCTTAAGGCGATCCACTAGTACAGGAAAAAATCGAAATCGGAATTCACGCCCTTTTATGGGAGGAGTTTAAAAATACTTGAGAAAAAACTTTTGGAAAGGTTGGAAAAGATATTTGAGTTTTTTTTTTACATGTTGATTTCGTAAAGGCCTGTAAAAAACATTAATTCCTTTTTTATGCATTGTTTATTGCAATAAAACGGAATTTTTAAATTGATTTCACGAAAATAAGCGGCGCGGAGCATAACACGACTGCTCTCCGCTCCGTTCGGAGGAGTAATGACGGAAGACAGGGGGCGGCTGCCAGTCGTTCTTCGGTGGACGGTATAAGGTTCACTTTGATATAACAAATTCGTCGACTGCCGTATTGTCGCCGTGATGTCATAAATACCAACGCGAAAATGCATATTATATTTTATTTTGTGAGGTTCGGGCGTAAATGTCATTTTTTTTCGCGATAATTATATAAGAAACTGAATTTGCCACATTATGCAATAAAACCATATCCGAAAAAGTGTTTATAAGTAGGAGAGTTTTCAGTTAAAAATGTTTTTTATAGACCTAATACTTTATTTTTTTCTAAGCTTATTAAAAGACTTATTAAAAAAAATGACCGATATTTTTAAGGGCCAAAGTATGTTCTACACGCAGTATTTAATTGAAGCATCTATAATACTTCTAAGCGGTCAAATTTTCAAAACTAAAACATACGATTTTGTATGATTTTGCATTATTTAGTATGGCTTCATCTTAAAACCTTTTAATACTTAAAAGTTGTATAGCTCTTAAAAAAATATATGTTCTTCTTGAAGATAATATCTAAACATTCCCGACGCCGAAACGGCAATTATATGAAATTCCCTCGATAGAAAAAAATAGCAAAGGATGCTCCGAAAATTATTATAAACATTTTTTTTCAGTTATTTTTCAAGTTTTATGTATGAAAAAATTCAGCGTTTCATTGAATGCCATTTTAGACATTCCCCACAAGATTTTTGCTCTATTTTAAACGAGTCGTGTTTTATTAAACGTTATCACAAATTTCGCTCAATTATTATCGTTTTTAATATTAACGCGCTCAGTGCTCACTCTAACATTCGCATTTACATATCTCTCCTTCTTCTTTTTCAGCGGGTATAAACTAAATTTCAGCAGTCGAGCAATGTCAAGTGCCTATATCGTGAGCTATTGAGTTTTTGTAAAATCTAAAAACTGTCTAAATAATATGACAAAACGTCACATTTCTAATTAGAGAGACAAAAAAAAATTGTTTTTTTTTTTAATTTTTTTTTTATTTGAAGTATAAACAGAAAACCAATAAATTAGATGAAAATTTTCGTAAGAGAAACTCGAAAAAGCTTTGAAATAATTTTTGGAATAAGTACATAGTGTACAGTCAACATAATAAATATTACAAGGTTATATTAGAGCGGAAAAACTAGTTTTTCAGGATTCTGAAAAAGTTTTAAAACAGCCTCGTATATTTTAAAAACGTGTGCAAACTTTATTAGCTATAATCTAATATGACGTCATGGCAAATAGACGTATTTGAAATAAAACTTTTTTTTTTCAATAACTCCACACATGAGGCCCCGAGGAAAATAATTTCCCTCAGGGCCTATGTCATCTTTTTCTTTTTGAGGAAAGGAAGGAGTGAACATGGGTCTTGCAGAGACCCATGTTGTAGGAGGGAGGAAACACAGAGGCCGGCAAATCGTTCCACAGCCTAGCTGTTGAACTCAAGAACGAGTCGTAGAAAAGAAACGACCCGTTCTCATACTTCTCATGTGACTAATGTCAACCGTGTACAAATGTTGGGCGCGTGTTTGGCGTGTTTCCCGACTATGCACCGGTGCCGAGGGGATCAATGACGCTAGTTCCTCGGAGCATCTTCCATTGTAATACCGGTAGAACAAGGACAGCATTCCCATCTGACGCCTGTGCTCTAAAGATTGCAATCTGTCTGTTAAGATGGGAGAATCTATCAAACGGACCGTCCGAATTAATGTATTTTGTTATTTCTTCTCTTTGTGATGTATATTTTATTTTGCTTATTTTTATTTCTGTTATTTCAATAGTAGCATACCTAGTAACAACTAAACTTTGATTCGCGCCTGCTGTGTTTATTTTAAATTGGAGTGTTAATATCTCTGTACATTCCAAAGGCAATTTTATTAATGTAATAATTGTTAACATTCTGTAAATTTTACAAAATCAAAAAACAAATTAAGTGTGTTAAACATGTGCGTTAATTCCAATTGACTTCCAGACTTAAATTTCCGTCACTTTAAGAATGTCTAGACCTTAATTTCGTGTTCCGTTTTATTTCCTCAGCGCCTTGTCACGAAAATTAATTTTAAAAATGAGAGTCAAAAAAGATCTCCTGGCTGGAGCGTTCGTTATTGTAATAAATCGCCTTCTCTCGAAAATAATGTAACGAATAATGTGACGTTATAAGGATTTCTCAGTGGCAAGATTTTGTGAAGTAGTCTTCACTTTTGACACTAAAAATAATAACTATCATCAAATCATTAGCTATTGCTGTTCTATTATCATAATTGGATGTTGAATGAAGGTCTGTTAGGTAATGTCTAGCCACTTAAATAAGCCAAGCGTAAAGGTTTTTCACGATTTGGCAATAGCAATAATCCATTCATAATGAAAATAGAACGATTCTGAATTCAATACTTTACGATAGGATAGGTATAAAGACAGTAGCATTTGTGCAGGCAGTTGAAAGACTTTTTTTAAACATCAAGCCAATATTCACAATAGCGACTGCCGTGATTGCACAGAAAATAGTAGGTAGGTATAACTGTACAGTGTACAGGTACATTATGTTTATGATAGGCTAGATCTGAATAGCCAGTTGGGGACTTCCAACCTTCCTCTATCCCGTTTCCACCTCCCCCCCTATTTCATTGAGCCTCACAACATTCCCCGAACGGGGTACCGTCAAAAATGTTCACTGTACTAAAAATGTGTAAGTAATTTTAAATTAATTATTTTAAAAACTATCTAAAACCCCATTGCGAAACGATTTTAACTGGCTACAACATCACTATGACGTAGAAGCACTACTGCTGATAATACGATTATCACCGAGGTTGGCCGGTGTGACGTCAACGACGCCAAATCAACGAACAAAAATGAACATGACGTTTTGGGGACAAATTTTGATTTGGCATATTTTAAATTAAGAATAAAGAAAACATTGAAAATGCCCTTTAATAGATATGTTATAGCCCCACTTACTCCGGTCTGTGTGGACTCAAAAATATAATAAATATTTATGTAATCTGTTCATTTCAAATTTTCGCTTGTTTTAATCTACATAATAAATGAGAAGCTAAGGCATCGTGACTCTTAACATTATTTTTAAAAGAAAGAAAAAAAAGGGATATGTTGACTGTAAACTTGAAAATAGCTACATTCATCATTTTGATTAGCATTATCAGGGTCATGGGTTATTTTGATTGGCACTATAAATATGTAGGTACCTACTTCCAATAATTTATTACCCGTGTTAGTTTTTATTGTATTTTATGTTTGGATGCGTCAATAATTCAGAGAACGTTGAATCACGGAGGAAGTGAAATTCACAATAAAGTTATCTAATCATTAAACCCAATTTGGTAGGCGAGTATGGGTAATCTATCATCTAAGAACCATTCATTGGATAATACCTCTTCCATAAGTCACCCAAAATTTATTAGGTGAGGTTTGTCCAGCTCTTGTGGCGGATGCATCTCTCCACCAGCTACGTGGCGGGCAAGATAGGGTGAGGTCAGTTGAGGGAGACCCTCAGATCTCTCGAGCCGAACGCCTTGCACCGCAACGGGAGGGATAGATTCCTAGACCTCCTCTTCCTAGATACACTGATCTCAAGATTCTTACGCAACCCTCATACATGTTTCCTTCACAGAACATCTTCACCTCCCTTTACTTAAAAAGACCTTACACACAGAATACCCAAGCAAAAGATGACAGGCCCTTAGAGCAATTATTTTCCTCGGCAGGGCCTCCTAATGAAATTTTATGTTAGATGCTCCCAGTATCGTCTAAGTGAAAGACCACCGTTCAGAATCGAAATGTTGCTTGAAATGGCTTTAGCCGTGTTTGGTGGTCAAATTTGAATAAACAGATACTACTTCCTAACCATTCTCTACCCCAGCTCCTTCCCTTACCCATCGCTTTAGCTGGAGGTGTTTATATTTATTTATTTTTGTGTACAGTGATGTTAGATGCTCCCGGTGTCGTCTTAGTGAAATACCACCTTTCTTGAAATGGCTTTAGCCGTGTTTGGTTGTCAGATTTGAATAGCCAGATACTACTTCCTATCCTTTCTCTACCCCCATGCTCTTCCCTTGCCCATTCCCGCTAGGAGGTATTTTTATTTGTTTATTTTTGGGTACAGTGGTAACAGTGGCGACGCCTCCACTCATATGAAACAGTGTTAAATTCAAGGGCGATAATTTCACATCCAACCGGTGAAGGTTGGTAGACAGTTGTAGACTGTACCTAGTATACAGCCGGCCTACTCTTGTTGAACAGTAAACATTAAACACATGTGCAAATAAAAATTAAACAAATACAAAGCAAACTTACATTCACGCGGCTCATCTTAAACGAAAAGCAGAAAAAATCTGTTTTTGGTGTGACCAAAAACTTTCAAGCGGTGAGCTCTGACGTCATGAAATTTTCTAATTACAATTCTCAGATTACAACGAATTATCCGTCAGAAGCTACTTAAGGCGAAACGTGATGCAAAATCACCATTTTAGATTAACCTTTATAACGTATCGATTTAAAATATAAATCCAAAAACATGCTGTGGATAAATTGACGCTTTTTCTACCATCCAATTGAGCAGAATTAAAATAAAATTGTTAATTAATTTACAGTTCTCATTGATTAACTTTTATTTTTCCCATAAAATTATTAACAAAATAGATAAAAATCACTCTTGCGCTTGAAATCGTGACCTCTAGATTCTGTTTGCCAAGCGATTTTTATGCCTAATACCTATATTCGTGGCAATATAAGGCACACTACTAAGAAGACATACATTTTTTGGCTTCTGGCTTCCTCTTAACATTGAAATATGATATATCAATTTGCCTGACAAGAAAACAAAACAAAACGCCATACTTTCTGATCCTTTTTTTTCTTCATTTATATTGAAAAGAAAGAACGATTTAGAATAAAAAAAACTAGCGTTAAAACTTATGTAACGCCGGGTAGTGTAGTAACTAGTAAATTACTATCCATTCATAAGCAAATATATATATAAGTATTAGCAAATCCATTTATAGAATTCACATAACTTTTATTATAAATTTGATGTTTATAGCAGCAAAACTTGTTGTAAAATAATCAATTTTCCGTGAAAAAACGTTAAAATTCGTTAAAAGCGTGTTCCGGAAATTGTAAATTTGATATGTTCTACCACCGATCCGAAGCCGCCATTTAAATTTTTAATGGCTTAATGGGTCTGGCGGTTTCAATTTACGTTTAAAAAAGTGGAACTGTCTCTGCATTCGAAATTCAAATATAATTTTGATTTGAAATATGACATCACGGAGCGCAATATGGCGGAGTGAGAAATAATAATAAAGGATGACATCACCAGTTTTGGCTGTGCGTATTTATTCCAACGTGTGGTTTGTTACTGTTACCGTGAAGAGAATTAAATACCCAATAATCTGGCAACATTCGGCAACATGCGAGTAACATGAACGTGGGAGTAAGTTAGTAGATATTGGTATTGTAGTTAGGTATTCGGCAGGGGGCATTCTTCTAAGAATTTAGCATAATGAAAGCTTAGAAAAAAACAGATTTTAAAGCCGTTTAGAAACTTGCAAAGTCGGTTTTTCGACATGAGGTTTTTTATGTCACATTTTCGATGACATAGTGGACAAACGAGTTAAGTTTAAGTTTATAATGAAATGCAAGCGCAATAAATGTTTATTGCGCTTGTGAAGCATCTCTTATGGTGATTTGATTAGCTAATAAATGTTTCATGTGAGTAGTATTTATCAACCATAAAAACAATTTAATATAATGTTGCTTCTTCAATCCATATAAGCATAATCTCCAACCCGAGTTTAAAAATATAATAAAACTATACCGTGAAAAATCACTTGATATTATATTAGTATTAAACAAAATATTTGCCTTAGTGGCGTTTCCCACCGATTGCGGTTGCTTCGTTCCTTTCCCGTTCCGTTCTCGGTTTGCAAATGTATACGCGGTCTAATGTCTATAAAATGCGTCGAAGCATAGACCCAAAAGTATTTTTAACCGGTAAGATGCTAAAGAAATTGAAAAAAAAATCGAAATGCTCAGATCGACAAACACAGAAGTTTTTTAGTTTGCATGTGGTGTTTGCGCTAGTTTTTCGCTTTTATTTCGAGTTTCTGGACACCGTGTATAACTCCTTACCCTCCACCTATCTCTATTGATTTCCTTACCTCTTTCTTCATCATTTTCTCACACTTTCATATAAATATACCTAATGCCTCGAAGAATGGTCTAGGTCTAGAAAAATTTGAAAGAAAACTGAGGAAATTTAATGCAATTTAGCAGCCATGAAATTTCCAACCAAAATTGCACCTCGAAGAACTTTTTCATTTGGTTTTGTAACTCCGGCTAAGGTTTTAGGTCACATTTTGTCACGGTTTTCCATACACGATGATGATGCGATGTTGTATAGCCACCGAACGCTTGTATGGCAGTACGGTGTGGACATGCCAAGAACGGCGACATCAAAGGAACTTGACTGAATCTAATTTACGAAATCTACAGTTAAAAAGCTTTGTAATAGTCTGAAAGGCCATTTATCAACAACAGACTCAACAAAACGAAGGCACTTATAAAACTTCCCATAAACATTCAAAATAGCTCGTAATTTACAAGTTTCAAAAATTTAAATAAACTGTATTCAAATGGAGTTTTTAGGCGCTGTATAATTTACGCCATCTTGACGAACACAAAAGACAACAGAAGCAAGATAGTGAATATTGCATTATGCTAAAACGTTGGTATTATTATCATTGGGAAAACTGTTTAAAAAAAGAAAGACACTAGGTTACTCATAACTTAGTTGAAAGCGTAGCGAAGTCCTATTTTGAGTCGATCAGTTTGCATCTCGTCTGTCTGTAAATTCGTTTGTGTTTTCCATGTCCGGTCAATCCTGTCGAGAAGGTAGCCGTTGTTTATGATTTGCGCATGAGCGTTGCGACTGTTGCTAGCCAAGTCCTGTAATCAAGATGGGGCGAAGTCCCCTGTTAACAGATATTTCTTTTATATGTTCACGAATGGTACGAGTGTAGTTTCACTGAGTTGTTCTAGGCAACAGCCCGCAGGATGAAGATTGACCCGATGATAGTCACCCTACAATAGAAGACACAGCATCAAAATAAAATGCAGAAAATGCAAAAATTTAAGTACGTTATTTTCACGACAACCTTAAATAAAAAAAAGTCTAATTATATAACTAACCATCATGTCATTTCTCGATGTCTTCGATCCCTTTTTCAATATATGCATATTTAAATGAAACATAATATCTTCTTCATTGATATTTTACATAGAATCAATAATATAAAATTCATTTATGGAGACTTCAGGAAAATCCAAGCAATATTATCACAAGGTCACTGTAAAAAATATAATACAAGCAATCAAGACGATCAATGATTTCCCTATTTCAGTATTATTGCAATACTCTTTATTACCTATTCTAGAAGTTGGGACCTACTTTATTCAACGGCGATAAATGCATACGTTGCACGTAAGTATGTATTTACCTAAACACGCACAGTCGTTTTGTTAAAAAATTAACATTTTCCATACCGCACTGTTCAACGTGCATAACGTGTTTATATAGGTTTTTTGCAAGCAGATAAGTATAGCTAAATGGTGAACTAACCTTTTTTCCGTTTTTAATTAACGCCGTTGCATTTAAGAGTTTTTACCGTTAATAAAATTGCATATTCAATTTACGAATAATTAATAATATACGCAGATAGAGATAATATGCAGAAACACTCATAAAGAGGGAGTTGAGGGCATTACGGTGTGCATGAAATAAGGTCAATTTTACTAATTCTGTTGAAATTGATAATTTTTTTTTAAATATCCTAATTCTTTCTTGAGCCGATAAGCTATTTCGTTGGTCTTTTTTTATGTGAATACCTACAAGAGTCTATGTGTGTCCTATTGAGACTATGGCATCCCCACTTGAGGTATGTTGTGATGCTGAAGGAAAGTGGAGAGGGGAAGGAGATGGGAAAGAGAAATGTGGGGAAGTACCTGGCTATTCAGATCTAGCCACTAAACAAGGCTAAAGCAATTTCAAGCGACGTTTCAATTCTGAATGGTGGTCTTACACCAGAGCGACACTGAGAGTAGGTATCTTCCACTCTTCTGGTCTCTTAAGAGGGTTATCACGGTCGATCGATAAAACCCCGATAATAAGATATAGACTAAATTCATCAGTTGGCGTTATTTGCGAGCACGGTCAACATATAATTCCGACAGTCGGTTGACAAAAGCCGTCAATTTTAGCGCTCCTCCTTTTTAATAATGTCGTTCGTTATGATAACCCGTTTATTGATGAATGGAGCTGAACTAACGAAGGTCTTAGAATTGAAAGAAATCGTAATCGTAAATCGTAAAGTGCCAGTGTGTATTAAAGAGAGTATTTAAAATCGAAATTGTCTATTTATTAGTATTTATAGTTTTTAAGAAGCGGTTTGAGGTTTATGAATTTAAATCTATAGACAGATCTGCCAGTGTTACCAGCGTACATAGATTTCTTATTTATTTTCTGTCAATATCGGGTTGGCTGTCAACAGCGTAACCGTGCTCGGGATTTCGACATAAATTCGTCGGAAGTTACGCTTATCGATCCGATTTTGTAAAGTTACCGATTTCACTGTAGTAGACCCCCTGGGGTCAGGAGTGTGAAAGTTTTCTTTCAATTCCGTATATATCTATTACACTTCTAAGGATTATCTGTTCATTGGGTAAAGCATGGTGCCTACCTAACCGGTAAGATATTTATACATTGTTTGATGTTTTATTTCGTAATCAAAACAAAACATCAAATAATTAATATTCTTAGCCAGACCCGAGCTTCTAAAAAGGTTGTGCAAACAAAATACACAAAAGATGTTCATTTCGTATTTGGTAAGGTCGTAGTTATTTTACTGAAAAAATTATTAAAAATTGCATTGCAGATTTTAGAAAATGGTCTTCCTCAAAGAGATGATTACCTCAATGCCATAAGCTAGTACGGTCTTGTTAGTTACATCGACAAACCTACTGGAATCACTGAAGAAACTCATTCTTGGATCGAACAGTAGGTACTTTTCTCATAAAACAATAGAAAAATATGTAAGAATTTGTTTTTGTGATATACTAAGTAGAATGAAACTACCAATCGTAATAAATTGGTATGGACATCAAACGAATTTATTTGCAATGTCGATTTTACTTATACATTGGTATGTACAGTACATAGATAAGTAGTTTTATCCTTGATGCATCTGAATGAAAATTTGTTAATACTTATGTTATTCGGAGGTATATCCTCTTTGCACACCCCTTCAGGTAAAGTCAAAGGGAGTCCCTCGACCACTCTCTCCTGGTCCGGCCTGCCATGCAACTGATGGGCAGGCGCGTCCGCCGCCAAGACCCAGACAAACTTCACACCATAAACCCGGGCACCCCTGCTAAGTCACCAAAGGTAGCGAGCCACTTGGGGTGACTTGTAGCAGAGGTGTTGGTTATCGAATAAATGATTCCCGGGCGGAGGTACCGATACCCGCCTCCTAAATTGTAAACTGTCATGTTGGTGCATACAAAGTGATTTGCTTACATTTAATTAAAATGTGCCACAAAGTGAATTTGCGATTATTGAAGGAGAAAATAATTTTGGAGAACTAGAAATTTCAGTATAATAATAGTTTTTGTGTTTAATTAGTAGAACTCCATTTATTTTTTAAAAATTTAATTAATACTGTTATTATTGTTGTGCAAGTATCTATAAAAACTAAAATACTTGCAAAACTTAATAATAACACTATTAACCACTCGGACCCATAAGCTTATTTTCAAGCTACCTACAATATTTCCAGACATATGTAATGGAAGTATGAGGCGAACCTGACCCATTAAATTAAATTTAATTTAAAAAAATTTATACATATCTATACTCGTAGAAATTCCAGACAATCTAGACGAAAAAGATTTTAATAAAATAAAATACTTTTTTGTTTAAAACCACGAGATTTATTAATTTATGAACCGACCGGTTTCGCTTTATTCAAGCAGCTTTAGGGTACAAATTAATACTGAAAAAGATTTTTTTGTGATAATACATTGAATGGATTATTCTTGATTTCCAGAATATCATCGCTAGTATGGAGAAAAAAAACCTCAAGCCAGACCGGGACAATGAATCTACTCGTCTATTAGATCCTCCCTGCCCGGCTTGAGGCGGTTTTGATGTGGTTGTAACATATTTTACGTGGGCACTTAAAATTATATAGGTTAACAACCCGATAAATTTATGACAATGTGTGCCGGCTGTCCCGCCCTGTTCCTAATATCTAATATCCCTCGGTCATTTGCCGTTACGAACGATATTTTAATTAATAATAAATCGGTGGGGATTGGTGGGATAGTGGCCTGTTTGCTCGCCATAATACTGTTTGACGTGAACCTGACGTTTTACATCACTTCCTGTGTGCGAACACTGAACACTGGGTTAAGTGGAATAATTAATGTTGATCTGATTGCAAGTTGATTCTGATGTACCTACTTACTTTATTAATTATTATTTTACTTTTTAATCTGAATTTTATACAGGAGTGTACATGTCTAGGAGTTTCAACAGTACTTTTCTCATAAAACAATAGAAAAATATGTAAGAATTTGTTTTAGTGACAGAAAAATTTACATGATTTCCAAATCTCTGTAAATTATGAGTCAAACAAAGTACCGAAATAAAAGTGCTTGAGCTGGACTCTAATTTCATGATTTCAGAGCTTACTGTTCAAGAGATTTTAATAGTGCTTACAAAACACATTTGATGAAAAAACACATTTTCGAGATATATAAACATATTTTTATTATCTTTATCACAAGTAAACTATGTACAATGTAATGCCAATGGGTTGGGTGTTGTTTTGATGTGGTTTAACGAAACTTTTGAAAAGTATACTGCATATTACCCATCGTTCAATTCAGGTCAGGTCTTATGGCCGTTGTTGCCAATCATATTCCCTATATCCTTCCCAACGCAACTCTTCGACCACCAGGCGAATCGAGCGTTGCTATATCACTTAGCTGATCGATCGAAATATTGGGAACAATGGACGTAAATGTTTATTCGATCGATCAATCTGGGTCTCCGATCAGCTAAGGGGGCATCCACATTGATATATATATCTCTATGGGCATCCATTAATTACGTGAGCAGTTTTTCTTCCAATCTACACCCCCCTCCCTCCCCCTCGGTGAGATAAATTTGGGCCCGTGTGTGCTCACGTAATTTGGATGCCCCCTAAGTAACGCTCGTTTCACCTGTTGGTCGAAGAGTTGCGTTGGGAAGAGCGTATTTGAGCAGTTGAGTCGTGTTGAGCCAAAATTTCGGCTCAACAGTTGATCAGTGGGATTGGGAACAACGCCCGTTAGTATCCATGATTCCACACCGTAAATAATTAAAATATAAAAATTAAATAATGCCAATATATTCGGCAGAATTACTTTGAAACGTCTAATTTTCCAGCAAATATTTACATTTCACGCAGATACCGGAAGAGCAATATGATTCAAACCGGACTGGATTAAGAATGATCTCATTCTTCCTAACAGCCAAAGCAAACTGCTTTCATCTCCCAACAGATTTCATTAATGTTGACGCCAGAAAGCTATTTTTATCGCGTAATCATAATATGATTATATCACCGCCGTCAATACTATTACTGGACGCGTGATTTCACAAGGAACAGCAAATATTTTCCATAAATAAAATCGTGGTCCATTTCCAATGGAGGCAAATAGCAGGAACGCATTAATGTTGAAAATTGTAGGAGGCCAATCTAAGATCGAATAAAAAAACAGAATAGCTGATGACAAATCCGTCAAAATAATAATATTTGGAAGCTTTTTGTCCAACCAATAATTCGTCGATACAATAAAAGGATACCATTCAGAAAGAGCCTACATTTTTCGCCATTTATTTGATTTGATTGGATTTGATTCGACATTCTGATATTTTCTGTCTTATTAATTCTCATGGAAGACAGGTGTAAAGACTGAAAAGTGGATAATTATGGAAGAATTTAGCATGTTAGCTATATTATCTTTTCAGATGATATTCTGCTTTACCATACTAACCATGCAAAAATAATGTATTTTATTGCCATAATAGACAGCTACCAAAAATTAACCACGAGTTTAATTTAACCCAGGGGCAGTTTTATTATCTCATTATTTAAAAAAAAAAGTTATTATAAATCTATCGGTTCAGTCAGTATTCTAATATATTGTATGTCGTTCAGTCCACATTTCTATGACCACAATTTATAAATTTCAAGCAAGAATATCGTGTTCCCTTCTTATGATATCTTACAGCAAAACTTAACATTTTACAAATCTACAGACACAACTGGAAATTACAACGAGCTACCTCGTGAAGTGTAAATGTTTCATAATATAACTACACATTAAAAAAATTAATTAACCAACATATTGAAAAAAGTAAAACAACAAGATATTATTAATGTAGTTGTTAAACAGGGATAAGATATGTGAATGCAAAGTTTTATCAACGAGAACAAATAATAATTGTGGGGCGTACACTAGTAAGTAGGAGTCTATTTCTAGAACAAACATGCTTCAACGAAAAGCTAATTTTAAAATCTTGACGAATTGTCATAATAATGTTGCAGTCATGTCTTTTGACAGAATAACTGTGTGTATTGTTTTACTTTCAAAGAACACATTAAAAGAATAGATGCTTAGATTAGTTGCAGCTTACATTTCTTGGTAGAAGTTGGCTCTTAAGATGAGTGCAGAGATAATTGTTTGCAGTGACCAATCACACAGGCGATGTACTTTGTAATTTAAATTGTAATGCGACATGTTTGTAGACCGTGTTCCACACGCGAATTCTACTAGGCAATTATTTTCTCGTATGCGTGGCAACAGGCAAGGCAACCATTGGTTGGTAAACAGGTCACATTTTATGGTGTTTTACCATTTCAATATGCTATTGTGTTTTTGCTATTTTCCTTGTCGTTAATGTAATTCAATTGGAATGCTACTGCTCTGAGTGCAGCTTTTAATAACGCAATTACTGCTTATTTTCTTTAATATTTTCTTCTCTCAATTATTATTGTAGTGAAGTCCGAAGTTGTCCAAGCATCACGTTTCAAGGATTTCTGTGCACTGTGAAGCAAAACATACTTGTACAAATGTACATTCATTATTCATCGTTTATTAATAGATCGATTTATTTGTATTTTCATTTTACATGGTGTTCTTTACTCTTAGTCGATTTGGTGGTGTAACTTTTTTGATTTGAGCTTTCGTTTTGGAATAAATCGAGTCCGAAGATGGAATTTTTTTATGGTTTGCAACGCAGCCATTGTGGGATTTTTCTGCGCAGGGTCCCCGATTTTTTGTCGATTTCGGTACCGATACGGATTCTGTGGGACGACGATGAGATCGAAGTTTTTTTGGGTTCCCAATGTAGATTCATCAATATTCCACGTTTACTACGAGTTTCCGGGCACCGAGTATAATGTTTAAAGCTATGAAAAATAGGCCTATGCCTATAACATGTACAGTTATGACTATTTTAATAATGTAAAAAAGTTGTAGTGCATAATAATTTAATAATAACATGTACTATAATCAAATCATGCTTTTTGTAAATCCGTTATAATTGAAAAAAGGTTCAATAATAGAAATAAAAGGGCTTGCGGAGCATTCAGATATTACTAATATAAGCTTTATATAATAACCTTTTGGTGCAAAATACGTTTATAGAAAATCAAATACGTTTGCCTGGGCTACAAATAAATATTTTCCGTAAATGAGTACATAATTTGATGAAATCTGAAGTCAGTGTCTTGAATTATTTCTCCCTGTCGTGTTTGGTAAAGCATCTGATCAACACCTATTCGGGTTCTTTGATGGCCCTTATAACATTATTAATAGATCCTGCGTACTAAATACGTAAATACCTACATGATAATTTGGAGTTTATCTGAGAGGTGATGGTTGTTTACGTTCAACATTTTTGAGCTGATTCATTTAAACTGTTGATTATTTTTATAAATATACTGCTGACAGATCCGTTGTAACCTCTCCTTTTTTCTCATAAATACTGCATGTAACAGAAAGAGATACTATAACCTAGTTTTCGGTAGCGGTCAGAAAAGCTCCGGTCTTTCAGTCAAATGCTTGTGTATATATCACACGAAGATCTTTCTTTGATTTTCTGGCTTGTTTGCGGAACGCTTTTTAATTATCGTGTTAACTGTAAACACGGCGCTCTGAAAATAACAGCTAATTGGAAACTTAACGATTTAAAAACCCGTGGAAATTTTAGACTGACCACAGAGTAAAGAATTAGTTTGAAATAGGGTGCAAGGAATGGGGTAACATGAGAAGGTTGGGGGCGTTTTGCTTTCGATGATTAGAGGAATCAAATAGACTTAATGTATTTTAGCTTCAGATTATAATTTTCCGAAAGCCATAGTTAAAACTTTCTCAATCCCCCCTTTTCTTATTCAATAAGAATCGCCTGTACCTCCTGCAGAATGTTTGTGAAAATTCACCATGGCGCAGAGCGTGACATTATTTTGTGTAATGTCCACATTCATAGAAATAAAAATATCTACCATTGGAATAAAATTGACATTTAGCACGAAAGCTGCAGTACTTCAATTCCTGGTAAATATTAGAACGGAATAGAAGTGCATTGCTGCATGAGAAACTTACGTGTTATAAATGAACTGGGTCAATCGCGGGTCACAGGTCATTGTAGTAAATTCATCCTTAAAAATTCTGCATTGTATCAATTTATATATCGTGTAGGTACTAAATCAGAAGAAAAGATCGATGAAAATTTATAATGTTAAGTATATTTCATCCTTTCGTAATCATAAGCGTATTATGTAAATTGAAATTCCTTAAAAAAATTGCTAAAATAGAAGAATTTAGTCAGCCATTTTTCGAATATTTAATGAAAGTAATTAAACTGACGAAAAGCGTAAAATATTTTACAACCCTCCGATATTCCCGTCCAAATCGTCTAAATAATTATATTTATCACCCCCGATAAAATTTGAAAATAATATTAAAAAATTTTAGGTGTATAGGAATGTGAAAAAATAAAATGTTAAACGGAATTATTTTGTTTCTCAATTTGAAATATTAATACACATGGGTTATTTTCGCAGGCCATTTAAAATGTGGGATAAAGTTTTGATAAATGGACATAATTTGTATGCATTCTTAATATAAATAGTTCGTTTACTTTAGGAATGTCAAGTTAAGTTAATGCACCTGAAGCATGTAATCAAGATACTGTCAGTATAATAATAATAATAATATTTGGCTAATTTATATAGCGCCGTTTTCGTGAAAAATCACCTCAAGGGCGCTGTACAAATAAATACATATAAAAATAATATTACCGGCTTACAACTAAGATTTACAATTATAACTAGTGACTTACATCTAAGTCTTATTGCTAGTGACTTATGACTAAGACATATAAAAGACATATAAAAGCTGACCTAAAACTGAGCTCAATGACATATATATTTACAATTATGACTTAAAGTTAGAGATTTATAACTAAAATATTTATTTACCTTTAAAAATACTTGAAAACATCTTATAAATATCATACATTCGCCAGAATCACTCCACAGCGCCAGAAGAAGAAGGAAGTTTTTACATAATACATATTACTATTTAAGGACATGGATGCAAAATTTATCGGATTTACGAAAATGTATGGATATCTTAAATAAATTAATGAAATTAATCGCCGATCTCCGCATTATGATGACTCATCGCTCAACATTAAACGGATTGGGGTGTTAGGTTACCACTGATAGACCATTGGTAGGTAGATCAATAGCATTTTGAGTTTTTCGTTAGTAGTTGTAGGGAATAGCAAATAAAATACTGTATATTTGTGGACATCAACAATTATTAGAGTATAATTAAATTACAAAGTTTAAATATAATGACGAATTTATGGAAATGAGTATTTGAAAAAATGAGTTTTAAGTTTGGATCTAAATTCCGCTGGGTTGGTTATGCATCTCAATTCCATGGGAAGTTTATTCCAAGCCTCAGGGCCGGATACTCCAAACGCGCGATCACCAAAATTAGTGTTCGGATTTTGCTTGGGTTCTTTCAATCTTCCAATTGCAGACGATGTCGCTGATCTAAGAGATGACTGCCTTAGACCTATATTTTCCGGAATGCATAGTTCAGAGATATAGGGTGGAGCCATTTCATTGATAGCTTTAAACACCATCCAGCATAACTTATACTGGATCCTTTCAGGACACTTCAACCAGTGAAGATTTCGGAGGTGTTCCGAAATGTGCGAAAACTTGGGTACCCCTGTGATTAGTCGTGCTGCGGCGTTGAACACTGATTGTAGTTTATCAGTATCAGTATCTACTAGACTAGACACTTAGAACAAAGAACACATCGTGAGAGTATTACGGGGACTTTTTGTTCTATTGTCTGGTGGGATGCGTCATCGAGCACATTATAGGATGAATGACTTCCAGGATAGAAATCCCTTTCTTGTTCTTATTGCTCTTGGGACGAGGGTTCAAATCATTCAACATATGTATCTTGTGTATCTTATCTACTTAGTACTTACACGGTTGACATAGATATAATACTGCTTATAGATTGTAGTTTTTTTTAATGCCTACGTATTGTATAAATATTGTCCTAATTGTCAATTCGGTGATTATAGGACCAATCAGTAAAAAGTATAAGAATTATTAATAGATACTTAAAAAAAATGTTATTGTTTTTATCCATTCGAACGATTTTTGTCATGTTATGGCAAGTTCGACAAAATATCTTGAGCGATCCCTAAACATTGAAAAATCTTGGTGGGTTCATTAAAATAATTATTAATATTATTGTATTTAAACCGCAGTAAGCGCTGTATAATAAAATTAAAGAATTAGGTATATTACTTAAATCGTATGCACACATCGAAAATCTAATAGGAGTTAAAAGACATCGAACTGAAAAAAGTCATAGTAAATCTGCAGATGTAGGTTTATGTTCATACCAGTAAAACTATCTCCATAAATTTCGACTTAACTATCAAAAACGAAACTAAAATTAAATCCTCCTGTCAAAGGCCGGCCCCTCAATATAGGCCAACGCTGCAACGGCCATGATTGAACTTTGGTCCAATTTCATCTGTCTGGACATTGTGCCCAAAATAATGCAATTTTTCCACTACATCAAAGGACGGATGACTTATTTGATTCAGCGCGCTACTCGCATCCAGTCATTGTAAGCTCTGTTGCATATCTGTGACGAACTTGTTGTTAACATAATTAGGTTATTAACATAATTAGATTACTAACAAAAATAAAAAAATGTACCCATGTAGTACAAATTAATGCGACGGGCTTTTCAACTAATTTGTTAAACGGCTCTATTTTCGAGACACGGTATGAGGTCAAATTCCAATTTTATTTTGTTTCTATATTTCGTTTTTAGTGCAACGAAGGAAGAAAAGCGCGCTCGTGCAAAGTTTGATATTCATGAGAAGTACACTCCATTTAACACAGTCATGAGCAACCCGCGGTCCACAAGCCCATTGTGTGCGACCCCGGGCATTGACTAAATAAAATAGCAAAAAATATTCAACGGCTTCTGTTCTGGTTGAGCAGAACGCAGCAACGGGTTGTGAGCAGAAAAATGTCTTTTTTCAAAATCAGACGCCCAAAATAATATTTTTAAAAAATTAATATCAAAATTTCGTTGTTACTTAAATCGTTTAATTTTCGACTTAATTGCAAAAAATTTTTGCAGGCCAGTGCAGCGCTTTTTGTTGAGATGTTTGATGCATTTTAAAGATTTCTGTTTTATAATATTATATTTCTTGACGAAATATTGAACTTTCCGAACATTAATAAATCAATAGCATTTATTAGTTTGACGCTAGCATAGTGACATTTTTGCGTGTGGAAATTTTGCCCCATTTTCGTGTCCAACTTTTGTTTTGTTTATTTTTGTCGTACATTTTATAATCAGCCGCCCAAAATTGCAAGTACTTTTATGTGCTCTTTAATAATTCAGAATGACAAAAATCGAAAGCATTTATTATTTTGGGCTTGGGGATATATTCTGCTGCGGCGCTTTTGCTTTTTCGTATAGTTTTATAAAAAAAATACAGTTTTACAAATAGGTTTGTGCACAGCCAATATCTTTGGGTTTGTGATACCATCGACTGCAAACAATGTCAAGTTGTAGTACCCTACCACCTACTGCCCGCGTACAAAGTTGAAAATGGATAAATTGGCCCTTCGGCTAAAAAGGTTCACTGACACTGGTTCATCACTGACTTTAACAAAAAAAGGCTGGAGGGTCACGAGGTGACTGAATGATTTTTTTATTACTAAAAGAGGGTTGCGCCGGTTTGAAAACCGCAGTTTTAGAGGATATCAGCATAATTGTTTAAATATAACACATACATTATGTAGGCTTGAAACTATACCTACCACCGAGCAATTTTGCGAACATCGCAGTTTCAAATCAAGGGTCAATATCGTTTTGGACAAGTCATCATCTCACGTGGATGTTTTAATTTGTTTTATTCCATTATTTGATATTAGATTGAGTTATTCTCTGCTCGTAATTTTATTCGCCTGTAATGGGTATGGAGCCAGCTATAGAACTAAAATTAACATCTTTAATTCTCCTAAAGGGTAAGGCATCAAAATCTGAAATGATATCTTTACATTATCTTATATTGGTTCCTTTTTAGGGTCCTGACTCTTGTCGTGGCCCGTCTGGACTATTTGCTTCAGTTGATTATCTTTAGGCATATCTTTCAGGACATTATACTCTAATGAAATATTCAACTATTCCTTTTTGGACTTCTGTCTGATAATAAATCATACAGAATTAAAATGAAGCATACACCATATATAATTAAACATGAAACCATAGAAAGCTTATTTGGACCCCAAATACCGCGATGGGCTGGCGGTGCGGTGTGATTAGAATACCAGATGACAGGATGCCCAAAACTACGACGTAGTGGGTGTCATAGTGAAAGCTACTATAAAAGAGGTGGCTGACTAAGTGGACGTATATTGGACTAGGATGGGAAGATCTGAAGACTGAGACTGGCTATGGTTCGGAAATTGTTCCTAGATTTAGGAATTTGATTCGTTTGGTCGTGCTATATCTTCCTCTACCTAATTCAATTTTTTTCTTCTTAAGTCGGTTCCTCGTTGCTGAGGATCGTGACCAAGGGCGGATTTAGGGGGGTGGGAGCACAAGGGCACGTGCCCCCCCCAGGACGGTATTTTTATGTACTGTGGAGATTCCATCACAGTACATACTTAGAAGCAAATCAAATTATCAGAAATGTTAAAATATATTAATAAAATAACAAAAAGAACATGAGTCAAACTCTTGTCTATTTCTGGCTGGAATTGCGAATTTTGTTCGTTGCAAGTAATTGGGGGGGGGGGGGGGAGAGGGAGGGACGGAGAGGGAGGCGGCCCCCCCCATCGGGGTGGGCCGCCTCCCTCTCCGTCCCTTGTGCCCCTCCCAGAAAAAATCCTGGATCCGCCCCCCTTGATCGTGACCCCTACAATATCCATGGTGGACAAGCTCCTGCGCTCCTTACGATCAGCGGACACCGATATACCGGACGCCAGTGATACTTCACTCCAGCGCTTTGGTGACCTTCCTCTGCCTTCCACATTGCCAATGGCTATGAGTTTCTCCAAACTGTAGAGTCAGTTTGGCGAGCAACGTGTCCAAAATATCTTAAGTTACGCTGCAGATATTGTGGATGCCTAGCTCTTCCAGAATGTCTGTCCATGGATTCCTGAATACAGCACCACATTTCGAGGGTGACTATCCGCTGTCTTTCGCTGGTGTGCATGTGTATACAAGGTAACTCTAAGTGTGCATGTTTATACAAGGTAACTCTAAGTGTGCATGTTTATACAAGGTACAAATATGGGAAAAATCAACGCACGGACGAGTATCATCTTGGCGGTCTTCCTTACGCCTCTATCACTCCATATCCTTTGCCATTTAATTTCATTCAAAATACCAATCAGAAAATTGACAAGAAGTTTAGCATGTAATGCAAAATACTCTGTATCTTTCGGGATTACTTTATTAGCTGCATTCTAAAAATACCAGTTGCAACAATGCACTTCAGTACTTTACGATTTGTGTGTAACATTTTATGTAGGATGCGCTGTGCATTCTAGTTGCTCATAAAAGGTACTTAAAATACCCGACACACGCCTCGATTCATTAGCACGTTTCATTCATAACTGTGGATGATTAGTTGGAGATTACTTCAAAGCGGCCGTTTGACACACTAAACTCTGACACTACTAAACACTGTACTTGAACACAGTTTCCTCCATTCAATGAATGATCGCTTGTTATCAGGTGATTGGTTATTAAAAATAAGTACATAGTTTCAATTGGGTTAAAGTGTCAAAATAAATTGACGTTACTTAATAATTGTTGAATGATATCTATCTATCTAAGAATGAGATGATGACGTTTATTTTTAGCTGTGACTAGGTATTTGTTATTCTGTTTTTGATAAATTTGGGTTAGGAGTGCAATAAAGAATATTATAACGTCAAATCGTATTTTTGTATACGCATATGCATTTATAAATATAAGAGTGGGTACGTACTATACCTAAGAAGTTTGTGTTCACATTTCAATAACAAAAATCTTGAACTTTGCATTGGCATTCAAATAGTACGACAAATGTCATGTTTGGTTTCCGTATGCATAAAATATTATGTCACTTTTGTACATTATATCGCTAATCTACTATAAGTTATATGATTGTGCATTAGATATGCGTTTATGAATAAATCTTTTTACACACCTACCTATTTGAGTTTTATTATCAAGAAACCCAGATCATTATTTATTTATTTATTAATATAAACATTCAAGACTTTATTTCAATTACTTTTATCAACCCCTCAGACTAATTTGTTTTGTTTTGGGAACAACTCTTATAGGTCTGATAGAAATCGTTGTATCTCCCTTACTATTATGGTTAGAAGTGTGATCTAAATGGTTTTAGAAAGAGAACACACCACGCTTTATACGCAAATCTAAAAGTTAACCGCAATATAATTAAAATGTAAGGCTTTATGAAAACAAAATGTTCGATCGCAATTTGATTAATCATTTTTACAAAATAGTTAGTTTTTTTTTTATTTTTATTTTTATTTATTTATTTCTATATATTACAGTTTTTACCTAGTTGACGATGACGTTTACAAAAAATTTGCCTATTTTTTGTATTTTTTCGTTATCAGTAATTTTAGTTTGAAAAAACGCAAGGTGAGCCATTTTAAAAACCTTTTAAATTTGCAATCAATAGTTTATATTTAAAAAACCAAATGTTTATTTCGAATTATAAAATTTGAAAGCGTATTTCCTCACCTTTAAAAACAGTTTTTAGTTTTTGGATAGGTTCAGAAATATTCCATTTATTCGGATTTAATTGCAAAGCGGAAACTTAGATTTAAATATGTACCACTCTCGCATAATACAAACATGTGTGACACGCAAACCGCGTGTTGTTTTGAGCTAAAGCAGTTGGTCCCGACCTTTTTTGACCAGGGACCACTATGACATTTATTTGTTCTCTCAGGGATCACTAGGTACCTGGTACCTACAATAAAGAACTGTCAATCGCGTAATTAAACGCGTCTTTGCAATTACTATCATTTTGCAATTCAATGTGCTCTTCTTGGACTTCTTCAGCTACCACTCCATCAGTAATAACAAAAGGGTTACGAATCAGCTTTTGGATACCTTTCGATTCGGTTTTGTAGTAAATGAATAAATGTTTCGTGGATCACATTTTAGATCTCGCTGACCACCCGTGGTCCACGGTCCACCGGTTGGGAACCACTGAGCTAAAGGAAAAATAGAAGTAGGTACCTAAATGGCTACATTAAACTACTTACTAAACATTGCTAAAGTCATTTGAAGCAAGTTTTGATTCTGTAATGAAAAATAGGTATCCATTATTTATACCTTTGCATTCGCATGTAAGCTAAAAAGTTGTATTTATGGGTTTAAGGCAGAAACGACTAACAACATATTGTGTCTGGGATTAGGCTAATCCGATAAGTATAAATCCATACAAAAAATTATACCATATGCAGAATTTAAGCCTTCGTTATAAAAACATGAAAAAATATTAAAAAGAAGATCAAATGACCGGCCTAACATAATCCGTAAATAATTCCCCCGAATAGACCCCGGACAAAATGTCAGGTAAACTGCAGGGAAAATAATGCACTTTATTAAAAGGTAAGACCATATCTATGAGATATAAATTGATGATGATGTTTTGGTTACTAAGGTGCATTAAGGGAACTAGGAATTTGTACAGTCCCGGTCATGTTAATAATGAATTCTGTGGACGGTTCCAGCAAGACTGGAGTCGACCGCTTTTGTGGGACGAAGGCAAAAAATGTAATAAAAAAGTGGGCATTGTTATTACTGGGGGCGAGCCACAAAATGTCAGGAGTTTAAAAACACCAAGTCATGTGATGTTTCCTAAAATAGTTGTTTATCAAAATCATTAAAGAAAATTATTTAAGTCGCATAATTATATTATTATTCCAAAAATCAAAATAATATAATATTACTTATGTGGTTAAATGTAATAAAATAACTATATTTGAGAATATTATTCGAGAATAATATTTAGGGAGGAACTTGACTTACTATATAACCAGTGATTTATTATAACCAGAGATTTAGTGTAACCAGTGATTTATTATAACCAGTGATTTACTACAGACCGTTATACAATAACGATATTTGAGGATATTATAGAGGGTGTCAAGAGACAAACATAACATTCCATTATTTGGAGCAAAAATGTAAATGAAATTTTGATGTTATTTTTTTTAACTAAAAACCTAAAAAAATCAGTAGGTTTTGGACAGTTGGGAGTGGGGTCAGGGGTTGGATGAAGAAAAAAAATACATAAAAAAGTGACCGGAGATAAAAATTTCACACATTTTAACTCCAAATGACAACAATCACTGGTTAAAGTATGTAAGTTAACTACTTACATCCCACACCCTGTATATTATAGTAATTTCAGAGAGAGGTTGTACATGACTTCATCGTTATAGTATCTCCTGTCTTTTTTGTTTTCATATATAAGTCGTGTGAGAAGGAAGATTTTTCGTCGACGACTTACGTACTGGGTCTACCACAGATAAATGTTGTATTTCAAACATATTGCAATCTACATAAGGATTTTTATGCCTACAAAACACCATCTCTTTTTTCAGCCCAATTCCACTTCGAGACCAAAGTAAAAATTTTTCGCTTTACGCGATCGCTATTTTAATCTCTATTTTCATATCTACGATTTCAATTGTCATCACTGCAAACAACACATGAACCATGCTGTTTGCTGTGATGCCAACTGAAATCGTAGATATGAAAATAGATATGAAAATAGCGATCACGTAAAGCGAAAATGTTTGACTTTGGTCTCTAAGCGGAATCGGACTGAAAAAAGAGATGGTGTATTGTAGGTTTTAATGGTATTTTAATTTTAATTAGGATTCCAAACCAAATGTTATACAAGTGCTGCATCGCCTTAATATATTTTGTTCGCGTCCATATTAAAACAGGTACAGGTATTGGGTACGTATGACATGTAAGTATGTCATTCGAAATATACTTATTTTTAAGAAAGTTAAGTGACATCTGACGGTGCGACCTAATTTTGCAAATAAAGTATTCTTGTAAAGCATCCTTTCAAAATTGAAAAAGAGCAGAAATTGAAGTGCGAGTGTTATTGCCTTTATTTTTTATTTATTTATAAAATTGATGATATTTAAATACAAGACATTTACGAACATGTATTATACTACATTTACATGATATATTTAATCCTTACTGCCTGTTTCATGGTAACCAATAGAAATAGAAAAACATTTTAAAAAAATGTATACACGGAGTTCGTTAGTACATGCGGAAAACATCCATTATTTAGACCATTTTGTAGTTAACATTTTTTTGATTGACTTCGTTTTCGAGTAAATCGAGTCCGAAGTATTTAGGTCAAATTTGAAAAAAAGCGGTCCCTAGAGGGTTTTTCCCGCTGTTTTTGTTTTTCAAAATGCTTCGAAGCGTACTCTCGGTTCTAAAAGTTTTTTTAACCCTTGAGTGTCGAAAATAATGGAACAAAAAACGTTTTTTTTGCGGGTCGTCTACGTGCTGTAATTTTACCAGATTCCCGTTTATACTACTAGTTTCCGGTTACCTTGTATTGCGAAGACAAATCTTAGATCACGCTTTGGGAAGCTAGATTGTAAAATACTAGTATATTTAATAAAGTTGTTTTCAAACAATTTTTGAATGTTTTCAAACACTAACATTTTGTGTTAAAACAAACATAAATCCATAATGTTATGTATTTATGGTACGTACTTGTTGGATCTGAAACTGCACCGAAATATACAACTTCAGAAGAACTGTAAAACAATAATATTTATCGACAAAGATGTTCTATGAAATTGGGTGTATGTAATGGTGCGTATAGATTTGCGAACATAAGCGCGAGCCGAGCCACAAACTGTGGGAAAAGAACGAAGCAACCACAAATGGCGCGAGATTAATTATAATAATTAATCATAAGTCATGGTTCGGCTCGATGCAAACAAGAAAATGGGTCCACGAGAACATCCACTGGAAGAGTTCGGGCGCATAACACAATCACAATTTCAATTAGTTTTTAATTATATTTTCGAAAAGTCCGGGAATAATTCAAAATAAACTATAGATAAACATCGAAGACAATCCTTTTCATTCTTCTCGACCAAAACAAAAGAACTCGATTTTTTACATTCTTCTGTTTTTGCCAAATTTTATTTCCATTTTTCAAATAATTTCAAACTATTAGTGATGGTTAGGAGAGATAGGTATCTAGGTACTGTGAATAAATAACATCACGGTAGGAACCGTAGGAACCTAAGAGTATGGATATTATCATAGTTCAATGGTAGGAACCCAACTTATAGTATTCTGAATTCGAATTCCAATAACAGGAAATTACCTAGACTTCCATCCCAATCGTCATTATAGATGAAAGCGTAGAAAAAATGAGTCTGAGGCAAGGTTCGTAAAAAATATTCGTAAAAATTTAACAAGGTTAGCTTCGTAAAAAATGTTCATGAAAATTTAACAAGGTTGGCTCATCGAGGGGTTAGAGCTGTGATTGGCTAAACATTCGTGACGTAGCTTGAAGTCCATGTTCCACTGAGAGATTTGAATTAACTGTGTTAATTAATTATACAAGTGGCAGTGTTTTACTTCAAGCTACGTCACGCGTTTAAAATTTCGAATGGGATCCGATGAGTTTTTTTCGAAAAAGGCACGTATGAGCATTTTCTACGAACTTTGAGTCTGAGGCAAAAAAAAACTGTCCAGCACTGCTCACTGAAATTTGCACATCTTCCATTCTCTAATATTTACGATTACGAAACGTTTTTCAGTGAATCACAATAATAAAAACTAAAAAAACAAAATTCTTTGTCATGTAAAAAAAAACGAGTGTGCTTTAGACCACACGACTGAAGTCAAACTTCACTATAAAAGAAAAGAGAAAGAAAATGTGCGCGCGCACTGCTCTCTCTTGCTCCTACAGACAATAGGCCGGCACTGTGACTTAGATATACGACTGGCTATGAGAGAAAGAGAGAAATAAAATATGTGCTTGCACCTCTCTCTTGCCCCTACAGTAAATACGAAACGTAACTCTCTCTCTTTCTATCTTCACTAACTTTATATCTCCCTCTCAACTTCCGTTCGCCACGCCCGATCACACTTTTCGTAACGCTCTCGTCACGCATTCACTAGCTTACTCCCCAAGTCAAGTGTGCGTAAAGAAGTTTTACTTCAAAAATGCTTGTTTTGGGAGAGTACCTACCTACCTAAGTAAAGTGCAGTTATGTGCAGAATAGGAACTAATGAACGAAGCATCCATTTTTGTATCCATTCAATTTCCAACTAAAAAATAAATACGCTACTTATAAAATATATAATTGTGCGAGTTAATTATTATTATAATATCAGAAATGGTGAAATTACACAACCTTGCTTTTAATTAGAAGTAAGTAGGCAGTTTCTATACGTTGTCGTGCAGTTGAATCGGAACGGTGTGGTTATTCGGTACCAGACCGACGTAATTTCAACTTTAGCCATGATGTCATCGAGAGGAGCGTGTTTTTCAAGCGTTAACTTTTTACACGAACTAAACGAGATGTTTTTTTCTAAACAAAGGAGTGATAAATTATGTGGCTCGATTTCTAGCTTCAATTTGTTTCGCAGTCAGAATGGAGAAATTGTTGGCCAAGATCGTTTTAAGAATATTTTATACTTATATGGGAATAAGTAGGTAACCTACCTATGATGGTCAAATGGGATGCGTTGTCAGCGTTTGTTTCTCTCTGGTTTATAGTTTATAGGTAGGTACTTATCGTAATTATTGTTTTACTGTTTACGAATAAAATCATAATAAACGAACTCTTGTAAACTCATTGGCTCTGAAGTTGTGGGCTCTGAAGTCTGGGTTTAAATCCCGGCGTTGGAACATAAAATATATCACATTACACATAATATAATTTTTATCATATCACCTTTTCAGATACGTTCAGTATCGCCCAGACGGGATAGGTATCACCACTTACAATCGAAATATTGCCATGGATGGTTTTGGATATGTTTAGTGACTAGATCTGAATCTTTTCTTCTTTTCTTTCCCAGTTCTATCGTACTCAATGCTCATTATATTCCCAAACAAATAGAGACGCCATAGTTCCACTGGATTCGATAAAACACGGCACATTATCATGAATGCAAAATTTGGACACCTAAATACAAATTAGCGGCCAAAAAAAATAATGTAAAGCAACGTGGGATGAAAAGATGCGCGCAAACAACCGCGCGAAGAGACCAGAAAATAAACTTATGAAGAAATAAGTAAACAAGAGTTGAAGACTTAGAAAAGAAAAGAAAATGGAAATGGGCAGAACACATAATATATTGCAAATAGGTAGCTCGAAAGATGAACAACTGACGGAGAAATTTCCTCATGCAGTAGGTAATTTCAGTAGCGCTGAAGAGGTCATGGCTATGTTGAGGTAGAAAAAGATGACGGAAAACCCGTTGATAGGCAGACCGTTGAGGCAGCAATAACTAAATAGGTATTTATCTCAGTTTTCATGTATCGATAGGACCAAACAAAAGTTCTTCATTCCAACTGAACTTATGTTGGTAAAGGTAGGTATGCCGATGTTAGCCCTTTTGTAACCCCTCCCTCTTTATCATAATCGACGCACATAACAGAAAGAGTGGACACAACGCAGTTCTCAGCGGCAGGACCATATTCACATATCACAATGCACTAATGTAGCGTGACTAAAGCATGGAAGACATAAAACAAACATTTTGAATTCGATTACTTTTTACTTTTCTTGTTTTGAGGCCAGTTCACCGAGTGAGTCATGCTCACTTCTGCGTATCCCAATACGGCAAAGAAGAAAAAAAAATGAATTTTACCAGCAGCATTTTGCCTGCTTGCAATGTCGGAGATTAATAAAATAAGTACCTACTTACTTTAATGTTAATTTGGAAGATTCCTGTCATAGCATAGCGAACATGCTAAAATATTCGTAAATTCGTTATGTACAAAATATAGTGCTTAAGTTTACTTATTGTTTATATGTGCGAGATAATTGGATAAAATAATGTGAATTAAAATGTATGCTTACAGTTTGAGTTACGGGTCCAGTCGTAAAACCTTTTTTTATAGTCACTCACCACTTTTTCGTAATAAACAATTCAAATGAGTCGAACACACACAACACTGAATTCGTAACTTATAAAATTAAATTCCTGTAACACAAATTCACCTAAATAATTAATAAAGGAAAACACTCCTCTCAAAAGAAAACTTAACTATAAAATAATGTTCTTTCAAATAAATGCGATGAAAAGGAAAATTAATCCCACAGATAAATTCAAATAAAGTTGAAAATAAGGGTTTTTTTCACAAATTCATGAAAGTTCAATAAAACAACACAAAACATAAAAAATAAATTGCAGCCATAAAATATAATAAAAAAAATAAATAAAACACTTCAAACTAAGAACGTTCTATATCAGAACTAGGAATTTGTATCACAATCATAATAATGAAAATGGGGGCGTTCGTCGAACGTTTGAAAAAAGAACACTAACGGGAAATGCGCGCCACCACGGCTGATGTATTGCCAGAACTGAAAACAGTGAACGTTGAACGCTTCAAGGCGTGCTCACGCAACGTGAACCAAAAAGCAACTGGTAACTGGCGCACGATGTCGTGGCGTGTGGCTAAAACATTATACTGTCCCCTACCTAGAGTTGGAAAACAAAATGTAACACCTAAACAAAAAGTTAAAGCACTGTGAAGCGTAAAAAAAGCGTTCCTTATTCGAAAAAGCCGTTTTGATAAAGTTCTCTGGTATTTTTTTGTGTCGTGTAGATGAGATTCGCTTTTGCCGCGTAAACAGGATCGGCCATTGAATCGGAAATAAAAAAGTAAAAATAAAGTCGATTATTAACCCATTGGAGACATGGGGGAGCTTCGGAGAGCTTTGGGCTCCTTTTAGATCTTGAAATGACAAGTTTAGATCTTCATCAATTTGGATGAGTGAGGAATTCCTGTTGAAATTATGAAGATATTTTCATTTTCAGAAAAAGCGTTACATTAATTTTTAGTTTTGAAACATTTTAACGATTACCATAATCAACGAAATAAAACCAACCAACTAATAAAAAAAATTACGCACATTGTAGTTATTTTATTTGCTTAGGTACCTACATACCTTTTTTTCCACACAGAAGGCTCCGAGAAAAACTATTTATGTCGGGGCCTGTGTCATCTTTGAGGATGCTGTGTGGAGGGTCTTTTTAAGGAAAAGAAGGAGAGGAAGTTATGGGAAGGAAAAGGGTATGAGGGGTGGGTAGGAATCTGGGGTCAATGTGTCCAGGAGTGATGGACTCTCCGGCTGAAGAGGTAAAAAGGTCTTTCTCGACCAGTGTCTCCCAATCAGGCCCGCCAGTCAGTAGGTGGGCAAAGGCGTCCGCCCCCCAAGACCTAGACAAACCTAACCCTTGAAGCCGGGCACCCCTACTAAGTCACCAAACATAGCGAGGGCGACCTACGGTAATCCATTAAATGGTCTCCGGGTGGCGGTACTCATACCCGCCTCCCTAATAGAACTGAATTCCTGACTTGTTAGGTTGAAGAGTGACATACCTACCAATGAAACTTACTCCCTCGATACAGGGACTAGAAAATAATAAACTATTAAACTCATGGTGGAATATTCTTCAAATGATTAGTTTAAAAAAACAAATGTTTTACTGCCTACTCAAAGGAAATAATTATAAAACTATCCCATGTTCTTTCCAAAATATTTTAAAGTTATTTATAAAAATGAATAAGTTTACCTACTTCTTTGTAATTTTCATGCTTTTTATTTTTTTTATGTATGTGTCGGTCTACTGGCAAAGTCCACTAAGTCGCTAAAACACAATCCTGATATAATCGCATTTCAACATTTAGCAATAAGGATCTCCAGTCCAATCATATATTTTTTAACGAATTAAAAACTTAAATAACATAACTGTATATTTATTTTTATTTTTAGTGTTGGTTTTAATAGTTAAAATAATTGTCAAAGTTTTAATTTTTCAAGATCCCCAAAAACCACCGTATGTACCTACAGTGGATCGTGTGGCGTCATCACTCACCAAAAGTTATTTTTATTTTCAAAAGGTGTAGTCATTTTGTATGTCAGTTATATGGAAGAAGCTACGATACTATTCAATAAGTAAAACATTATTTATGTGGAATTATTTATTTATTATATTATATTATTAATATTAGATTATATTTTTCAATATTATTACGGGAGAGTGGTATAAAATTCATTCATCATTGCAAACAACACATGAACCATGCTGTTTGCTGTGATGCCAACTGAAATCGTAGATATGAAAATAGAGATGAAAATAGCGATCGCGTCAAGCGAAAAATATTGACTTTGGACTTTAAGAGGAATCGGGCTGAAAAAAGAGATGGTGTAAAACAGTCATTAGTGCGTGCTTTGCTTGCTAAGATTACTGTTAAATTGTTGGCTGTAATGCCGCAAAATGGCTTTAAGATTATTTTAATCATTTGAGTGCCGATTGTCATCCGGGTGACAATATTTCAAGCATATGCAGCCACATTCGGCACACAACATGACTTAGTGGATTTTGCTTGTGTTTTAACGGTCTAAATCGATATATTATTGACATTTGTGTTTGACTTAATGCATTTTGTTTGATTAATGTGCTTTGCCGGACAATAATATCGGATTTATGACTTATGGTGAATTTAAAAACACGTTTAAATTGAAAACGATTAAATATACGACTTAATGGAGTATGCCAGTCGAAAGAGGACGATTTTTTTTACATAATTATAACATACTTAAGTCATTTCATGAAAAAAAACGTGACTTAATGGACTTTGCCACCAGACCGACAGTAGGTATAATGTATAAGCTATGAAGCTTCATACGAAGCTGAAAGTATCAGTATTAGCGTTGAAACAGATTTATTGTAAATTTAATTACAATACATATTGCGTTGCATGCTTATTATGTAGGTGTGTATATTTATTTGTTTTATTAACGCCCTTCGGCTTTTACATGGAATAACTTATAATATAAGATATAAACTATAATTCGAGAAAAGAGATAGAGATCTTGGATAAATGTATCCATTTTTATTTTGGTATGCGACATCTATTGACTTTTCTCTAAGTCCAGGAGAATTGCGTAAGAAATAAAGATCTCTTATGGGCATGTAAAACAGCGAAGGATTAGTAAATATAAGTTAGAACTATATTTATGTTATTTGTTCATTATGTGGTCGAGCATTTATACTCCTTGACTACGAATCTGGAGGCGCAATTTCGGCGCAAGTCTTTTTTTAGATTAATTTGTTTTATTTCAAAATTTATTTATTTAAAATGATATCAGAGTGGGAGATACTAGATACTTTCAGTGTGAAAACTGGTGAAACTGAATGACTGGTGAAAACCACCATTCAGATTGGTAACGTCGTTTGAAATGGTTTTAAACGTGTTTCGCAACCAGTTCTGAATAGCCAGGTATTTCTTCCACCTTCCTGTTCCTCATCTCCTTCCTTTCCCCGCTGCCTTTAGCCTCAAACTGTACCTCAATTGGGGATTCTATACAAATATAGGGCTGGTATATTGGTATTTTTTAATAATGGTGTAATTGGGTATATCTAGCCCTCCTACCAGAGGACATCTTGACGGACTTGTATCTCTCTCACAGCGAGCATAAAAAGCAACCGATAGTCCAATCCCATAGTGTCACTAAGTTAAGTTAAGTTTAACTATATTTCGATACCATGGCTATTTTAGTCAGGTTCTGTGGGCACCACTATTAAGAGGGAATAACCAGTCACAACCGGAAATATGTCAGTTTAAAATCAAGTTCTAGACGTATCGACTCTTTTCCGCAAAAAAATATAAATTGATTTCGAAAGATTTTTATTTTAGGGGGCATCCATTTATTACGTGAGCAGTTTTTTTTCCAATCTAGACCCCCCTCCTCGGTGAGATAAACGTGGGCCAATTCTTATTTTTTTTTCAAGTAACGTGAGATTTTGCTGGACGGCTGTGGATGCCCCATTATGAAGTAAAGATATATGTTTTAAATCATGAGAAAAAATGTTTACCTCTATACATATATACCGTTGGTCGTTGGCGGATTTGTTAAATTTTCAAACAAAATGTTGTATTATACAACACACATTTCAAATCATATAAAATCATGCAGTGAAATAAATCAATAAATTATCTAGAAAAGCTACTTTTCAAAATTTTAATTTTAGTTCATATGAAATCATGTAAAAAATCAGCTCACGTGTTTTGTGACGAAAATACTTCAGTTTGTCTATTATTTACGGTCTGGCAAACTATGTAATATATTTCAGTTTATTTTACACACTTATTTTGCTTGGATTATTTATACTTACGATCAAACAATAATTACAAAAAATACATAATTTGAATAATTTTATCATCACGCGTTTGAGCATTTTTGTTGCTTACTTGAAAGTATATATTTATTTTTAAATATATGTATTTATGTAAATTAAAGCAAAATTAAAATGAAATAAAATCGATATTGGGTTAGTAGATAAAAATGCTGGTAAGGAGAATAATTAATCTTTCTCAACGAAACCGCCCTATAGGACAGTTGCAAGGGTACGATTGCAAGGCCTTCTTTGGACGAAATTTGAATTCTTGGCCGCTGGTAAATTTATAGAAACTAACACTTGCATTAAAATATCATTAAATTACTGGTCCGGTGAGAGATCGTTCGTGACGTCATCATTCTAGTATCTTCTGTCTTTTTAGTTTTCAAACAAGACGCGTGAGATTGAAGAGGAAGAAGGTCGCTGATGTCCGTACGAGCTCTCTCTGGGACTAGTTTACAACCTTTTTTTTTTAATAATATATAATTGCGTCCACGCAGTTCTCCCGAAATTAAAATGTAAACCCAACATATTAAATTTTGAAGTCTGGAATAACTTAATGAGTAAAACATCAAATTGTAATATTTAATCGTTGAAGAAAACATTAGCGTCTATCAGTCGAAAATATTCCACAGAAAATTCAGAAAACTATACAGTCACATCTAGGAATTGATTTTGATCAAATTTTTACAGATCAGATATACAATACTAGCGAGTTTGAGAGTCGCTAATATTGTCTTCAATGATTAAATAATACAATTTGAAGTTTTACTCATTAAGTTATTCCAAAAAAAAAATCAACCTAGATTTGCACAAGTCAATAGATGTCGCACATTAAAATAAAAATGGGTAAATTTATCCAAGACACTATCCAAGTTGCATTTAGTTCGGGAAGAATCTTGTAGTCATACATAAAGATAGCAGCAAAAAAATGAAGATAATGTTAATAGTTCTTTTTCGAAGTGTGATACAGTTAAATATGGGTTCGAATTAGCTCAGTGGTTGGAGCAAGGCAAGGTTCAATTCCTGGATGCGACCGTATTTTTTTCTGAGTTTTCTGTTTCAAATTTTCGTTTGAAAGTCTCTAAATTATTTTTAATGATTAAATGTTACAATATATTACATTATAATATTTTGAATCCCAGGTTCGCAAAGTGTTAAGACAGTCTGTTGGCCCAGTGGCAGTGATGCCAGCCAACAACAGTTGTTATATCTAATATATGTAGGTACCTAATGATATCATCACGAAGCAATGACCAATAATGTTATTACAATACTAGCAAGATGTAAAGATATTGCCCGTAATTAGGAGTCAGAATAGAAACATCGATTTTCCACTTCTGTGACATCGTAAGAGATTGTACGCTTTTATAATTACAGTCACGATTCACGGTAACGGTTCCGTGATGGCAAAAAGGCAATAAACAGATGTTGCTTATCGCTGTAATGATTTTGAAGGGGGGATAGAGATCTACCACACCATATAACTCCCTTGATCGCCCCGGGATTCGATTTTTTTCGTCGAGTTTTTGTGGGAGTCGCGTTTTTTTAACTTTTTTTAAAAATATAATTAATTACTTAGTCACAAATTATCATATTAACCGTTTATAAAAAAAAAACATTAATACCAAATTAAGAGATTTCTCAAACTGAAAATTCGAGTTTGAGAATCTAGTTCTTAAATATTTACTGTTGTTTTTTTGGTTCTTATAGCAGCTAGCACATAAACGGTGAACCTTCGGGAAGCGGGTATGGGTACCGTCACTCCGGGAACCATTTATTTGATAACCAACATAGGTCACCCCAATTGGTTCGCTACGTTTCATGGGATGAGGTTTGTCTAGGTCTTGGTGGCGGACGCGTCTGCCCACCCGCTGCATGGCAGGCCGAATCGGGAGAGGGAGTCCCTTCAAATTCTCCAGCAGTACTCTTTCGTAACATTAAGGAAATCTACTAAAATGGCTTGAGACCTATTTAACATCTATAAAACTATAAGTACGTTAAACTGTTAAACTATTTAACCATATATCACACGAAATTGAAGTTTCAAGTGGGGAGCCTCAAGGTTCTTATCCAGGTCCGACTCCTTTTTTGCTATTTATCAATGACATTGTTTCAATATTTGAAGGTATGCATTTCCTGTTGTTTGCTGATGACTTCAAAATTTACACTATTATAAGAAATTTAATGGACTGTCTTGTATTGCAAAATATCTGGGATCGATTATATAATTGGTGTAACATAAATGATTTATTTTTAAACATTAACAAATGTCAATCTATAAGTTTTTCTCGAAATAAAAATCCAATACACTTTCAATGTCACATTAACAATGGGAATCTTTCTACAGTAATATTAATAAAAGATCTGGGTGTCGTTTTTGATAACAAGATGACATTCGTCCCCCACATCGATGCAATCACTTAAATGTATCGGTTTTGAGTTAAGATCGTCCAAAGATCTAATGTGTACTAATACACTCAAAACGCTTTACATAACACTAGTCAGAAGCATTCTTGAGTATAATTCCCCTCTCTGGTCGCTTCTATACAATATACATCCACACAAAATTCAAACAATAGATTTTTAAGGCATATAAATTACATACTTTTGAATGTAGCTATAACTTTGTGGTAATCCATTATAGATAAATGAAACAATGTTACTTTGTTTGAACCACTTGTCTATTTGTTTGAAGCCGACCGGTTTCGGAACGACCGTTCCTTCCTCAGGGCAAACATATACTGATTTGTCAGTTACAAAATAGTGGGTGGGTACAATATATTATTACGAAGTGTTGTGCAAATTATTACAAAGGTGGAGGTGTATCTAGGGATTATTTAAGAGTGGGGGTGGGGGAACATATCCATGATTGGGCTATAAGATTAAAAAAATTGTTTGTTTTTAATGGATTCATTATTTTTGAGGGATTTTTTTTTATTTCCAAGGCTTCTAAGTTATCTAAGCGTTTTCCTTTATGGTTGATATGAAGAATATTTATCCCCGTATTTTTTTTCAAAACTATGATTATTTTCAATGATATGGTTAGCGAACTCGGAAAAATTATTATTAAGACACCTTAAATGTTATTTGATTCTAATTTCAAAATTACGAGTTGTTTTTGCAATATAAAATGAGGAGCATTTGAGTTTATTTAATCCGGAATTAGTCAATGTATGGTCTTTATCTTTAGCATTCCTCAAAAAATTATCGATATTATTTCTAACACAGTACATAAAGATCTTGTATAAAAAGCTGGTTTAATATTAGAAGGGAGATTTTTCAAACATTGAACTGAAAAGTTATTTACTTTATATATATTTTAATTAAACTTGATTCATATCCGTTATTTACAGCAATTTGTTTTATTATAGAAAGTTCAGAAAGGAAATTATTATTAGAAATTAAATGCAATAATAAATAATTATTTAATGCAATTGCTTAAACTACCCGAATTATCACGGCGAAGAAAAATCTGTGATGTTTTATTATTATTTAATATCATCAACGGATATTTGGATAGCCCTGAACTAGTGAATATGATGAATGATCAAGTACTCAAAAATTACAATACTAGACTCCATGCTCCATTTAACATAGTTGCATCGTGTGAGGAATGAATCTTGCTCTGTAACTTTCTTCTCTTTTTATAAAAACATTGCTTCCTTTAAAAGGCGTGTATATATATGCAGATATTATGCAAAAATCTCTAAACGTTTGAGATTGTTAACAGTAACAAATTTAATACCCGCTGCTCTGTAACTATTTTCACAATACCTACTTACTTCTTTATATATGTTATTGTTGTGTACCTTTTATTTTTTTCATAATAATAACAAACTTACGTACATTAATAATAGCAAAAAAAAAATAATATTACAAGAAAATTACCTACTATGTTTTACACCACTGCCAACCAGTGTGCTGCGAGTATGTTTGTAATCAGGTTTTATGTAATATTGTGACAATAATTGCTGAATCTACTCTAGACTGAGTCCACCACCATGGGGTAAGGTTTGTCCGGGTCTTGGCGGCGGATACTTTCTCGGAACATCGCCTTGTACCACAGGGGAGGGATGGATTAATACGCCCGTCACTCCTGGATACACTGATCCCCAGATTCATACCCACCCCTAAGACACTTTTCCTTCCCATAACTTCCTCTACTTTCTTTCCTAAAAATACCCATCACACAGCATCCAAGACGATACAGGCCCCGAGGGGAATTATTTTCCTCAGGGCCTCCTGTTTGGAGCTAATTAAAAAAAATACGAATCTACTGTTTGAACTCCTTTGTACAATTTACTTCTCGAATACTTTATGTACTGTATACTTGTTACTTGTTATGATGCTATATACTTGTTATAATGTTCCTGTACAATTTACCTTACATGTAAAAGCCGTCAAGGTGTAAACAAATAAAAAATTAATAATATTAAAAAAATAAATAAAAAAATTAGAAGAAAAAAATATATGTATTAAAAGTAAATAAATACATAAATAAACAAATAAATTAATAAATTAATAAATAAAAAAATAAATACATAAATAAATAAATTAAAAAAATTAATAAAAAAATTTAAAAAAAATAAAATAAAAAAATAGATAAATAAATTAACATAGCCTTGCACCGCCCTAAGGGTAATTATTTTCCTTAAGGTCTCCAGTGTGCAGCTTATGTAAAAAAATAAAGAATTTTGAATCCGTAGGAAAGGCAATTTTTTATTTGTTTTTTATAAATTGATTGTGTGGTAACAAAACGGACTATTCCCGAACGTCACAGCATTTAGTTCTCCCATTCACCGGAGAGTCTAATCACAGCATCCATTGAATGGTAATTGGATTAACACAGGACAATGCGATGCTAACAACAAACCCCCCAAATCTGACAGCCGCGCCCTGAGCTACAATTGATAATAGCTTCGATAGTTCTCACCCTACTCAATATATACCTATATATACACACACATACCTGCACAATATTAAAATACACAATTCACGGTACCATGACAATTCAAAATCATGCAATTTCATCACCCATTTGAAAAGTCATTAAAGTTAGGAAAAAAAATTGAAAAATAGCTCATAACCTAATCTAACGTAACCTATTTAACCAATTTTTTTATAAAATCAGTTTTAATGACTTTTCAAATGAGGTGTTGAAATTGCATGTTTCTGAGTTGTCCGGCCACCCGATTCATTGGCTAGTTAGATCTTTACATTCAGCAAACTGTTAAAATTGTAAGAATGGATTTGTGACAACTGACAACCCTACCTATGTCTACGACACAGGAGTCCTAGCTGCTAAATTTTCAGAGCCAGTAGATCAACCGGATCTCCATTTTTCTCTCTTTATGTATTTATTATGTATTTGTAAAAAAAACATAATTTTTACAATCAAAATAGTTGTAGTGTTTGGTAGTCCTAAAAACTGTCACATGACAGCTTGTCTTCAGATTCAAACTATCTTAATATTATTTTAATAACACGTAAATTTATTTCTTAAAATTTTCTGGTTTTTTAATAATAATTTATTGATGATACGTTTTATTTTAACTTAATTATAAGTAGGTAAATGCATATTTTAATAAATATTTAGGAAGAAACAAAGCTAGTAATTAAATATACAGGTAGATAGTAATTATTAGGGTATATTGGGGAGATGAAAATACGTGTAAGAGAAGGTTATGAAGTACCTGATTCAAATCTGGTCACTGAACACGGCCAAAGCTTTTTCATACAACGTTTCGCTTCTGAAGAGTGGTCTTTCACCAGGGCGATCTGAAGAGCGATTCTGCGGATCGTTATGAGATAACGATCGTGATCTCCTGTCAGATTTGTGTGATTTTCTATGCCTGTTATTAATAGGAATTCGTCTTTAAAACGATCTAAACTAAAATATGTGACAGCTCATAGCTGAAACCTGACATCAAAAAGACAAGAAAAAAGACATCCTGACATAGAAAAAGCAAATAACAGCCATAGAAAATCACACAAATCTGACAGGAGATTACGTCCGTTATCTCATAACCATCCCACAAAAGATATAGAATCGCTCTTCTGATGTATCTACCACTCTGCGTTACTCTACATGCAGCAGGAATGGAGAGTAGAAGCCTGCAGGACAAAGGGGTGTTAGGAAACCCAAAACAAAATATTATATAACATCGCATCCTCTTGCATAAGAAACTGGAGAGGAAGCAAGAGGCTAGCAGGAGACCAACATAGAACAGCAGAAATCCATCAAGAGACCAAAGAGAAACCAATAGAAATGGAAACGTTTTCCACAGGTTGCCAGAATTCTACAATGGTTGCAGTGCTGACGACGATGATGATCATCATCATCACTCTTGACTCTACAACCCCTGTTGGGTCATGACCTCCTCAAGAGTCTTCCTGGATATATCTTTGAGGACGTTGTCGCTCCATTCTAATCTTGGTCTTCCCAGGCTCCTTCGCCCTATCGGTCTTGAGTTTAACAGGGACTGTGGTGCTTGATGCTCGGTTATCCTCTCTACATGACCCAGCCACCGAAGTCTTCCAAATTTTTCAAATTTTGTGACGTTTAGATCCTTAAACAGAGTTTCATAGCTCATTGTTGTAACGTCTGCGCCAAAATCCATTTTCTAAAACCGGCCCGAAGATACGCCTCAAAATTTTCCTTTCAAAAACGTCCAGTGCTCGCTCATGCTTCTTAGTTAGTACCCAAGTCTCAGCTGCGTATGTGAGTACGGGTCTGATAAGTGTTTTGCACACTAATATCTTGGTGTTTCTGGACAGCAATCTGGATTTTATTTGGTTTTGTAGGCGGAAATAACATCGATTTGCGTTCACTATGCGCTTTTAACGATGATGATATTTCCTGAAAAACGTATTAACAATAAACCAGGTCACTCTGTAATTAATTTGAAACATTTTAGGTAGATTTTTTGTTATAATTAAATTACTTCCCCGAAAATAATTGGATTTTCGTATTTACCTCTCAAACTTTCACAACATATTAACCGTTTTCCAACTAACCTTTGATATAGTTTGAGCTGGTACCGAAAGCTTTCAGAAATTCATTTTTATTCAGCTTTAGACACGAATTTCAAATATTATTATAGTTTTGCTTTAGTAACATATACTTTTTGATTGCTTTAGTATTTATTTTATTCACCACTTTTATGTTATTTAAAAAAAATAGGAATATATATTTTCAATTGCGAATGCATGGTGGAATAACCATGGAAAAAATCCCGAGAAGATTCTCCCCATACAACTGAACAAGGAAAACAATATAAGCACATCTACGAATGTAAAATACTTGGGGCACATCATCACTGAAGACCTCTCCGATGATGGTGACACGAGCATTGAACGACAGAGGAGAAGTATCAGTTGTCAAATCAAATATTATTGCCCGAAGATTTTTCAGATGCAGCAATAATGTAAAAAAAACATTGCTCAATGCATTCTGCACTAGCCTGTATACATGTGAAACATGGTGTCAATACCAAGTAAGCACTATGGAACGTATCCGGATCCAATATAACAGGGGTGGTCAACTTGATTAGACCCAAGTCAAAATAGTGAGTGAGTGAGTGAATGCCGGTAACTCCATTAATGGAGGACTGAATGCCGTTGGCGCTAATAAAAACTGTCAAAAAAAACGAAGCTAGCAGTCCACAACGGAGTCCTGGTACCTACCCTGATGTATGGCAGTGAGGCATGGAACTGGCAGAGGAAGGATGAAAGTAAACTGAATGCTGTTGAAATGAGATCCCTGAGGCGTATGTGTGGTAAAACAATGTATGATCGTGTGAGAAATGTTAATATCCGCAAAGAATGTAAGGCTGATGTAAGTATAATGAGAAAGATATAATGAGTATAAATAAAAAATAAAAAATCAAAATAAAAAAAGATTAAGAAAGGGACCCTCAGACGGTTTGGCCATGTAGAGCGAATGAACGAAGAAAGTAGTGTAAGAAGAATATACGACGCAAATGTGAATGGTAGAAGAAGTCGGGGACGTCCGAGGAAGACATGGCACGATCAAGTGAATCAGATACTTGAGTCGGGCCACGTCAAAAGTCAGAATAATAGAAAATAATGTATGAATGTGAGTGAGGCACTGGCGGTCCGTCCTCTCTGCCTACCCGTGCGGGGAAACGGCGTGATGGTTAGTTAGTTAGTTGTTTAGAGAAATATAAGTTATTTGTTTTTTAAAGGAATGGGGTTGGCTCAACGTTTTTAAGTTTTCAGGGATAAGGTTAAAGATTTTAGGAGCTAGGAAGAAAAATTGTCTTTGAGCTGTCGTGGTGTGTAGTTTAGGTACATTGTAGTGTCCGTTGGTTATTGTTCTGATGGTGTAGTTGTGTTGTAGGAGAGTTTTGTTTTTGTATTTGAACAGGAAATGTATTATTATTATTTTAGCTCTAGTGATTTTGTTGGTCCGTTTCAATAAAAAACAAAAATGTTCTTGACTAACTTTCCGACCGACGAATATTAGTTACCTTAAACTGCAAGTAAGTATTTTTCATATGTTCTTTAATATTTCAGAATGATAAAAATTGACAGCATTCATTGGTTTGCCATTGGAGATATATTTTTTTCATTAAATACCGTTTTTGAATATACAAATAGGTTTGCGCCACCACCGACTGCAAATTTAATAAAGTCAAGCTGTAGGTATGTACCATACAACCTGCGGCCTGTGGACATTGATAAATAGGTCTAAAAAGTTTGATTATCACTGTTCTAAATAATCCTCTGTTAGCAACTTCATAATGCACTGTGATTGCTGAAACTGAGAAGGTAAATAAATCTGCTGATGCTTTTAGGCTGAAGGTGAAACCCAATATCCCAAAGGCTGCAACAAAGGGGAACTCTCCGTAAACCTTCTTTGTGGGGAGTTATTCGGGACTTTAAGGTTTCTTTTATATTGCAGTTATGTTTTTAAGAATGGCTTAAAGGTATCCGTCTCAGGGGTCATAACATCACATATGTACGTATTATGTACTCCTATAGAACAGAGGTGGGTGATACTGTCGGTAGCCCGGTGGTGGGTGGGTAGGACGTTCGACTGGAGTTGACCGGGCTCGATGCCTATAGCGGATAGAGACAATGTTTTTAATAAATTTCGATTGTTCTAAAACAGAAATTCCTTCAATTTGGATTTTCTTCGAGAGTCAAAGTTCTCTCATATACTAGGGCTGTCCGTAAAATAAGGTGCTGCGCGAGGAGGAACAATTTTACGCGAGATCCAAGAAAACTGTCGTGTAGCCTGGTTTCCCTATGCCAAATTCCCACAACGCTGCACTCTCAGCGACACTTAGTCTCGGCGTGGTAGCCGTTCGCGATGATCCGCTCGCCGCACCCGCCAGGTGAGAATTACGCTCTATAATTAATTTTTTGTTCCTTATCCAATTTAACAAATCAAAACCAAAATTTACTCTGAAATCATAAAATTTGTAAGAAGGTTTTTAAATTAATATTTTATGTAGGTATTTTATATTTATATTTTTTTAAATAAAGAATTACACAATTTGTCCAAAATATATCACTACCTCTATGAAAACTTTTGTTCTAACTTTTTTCAGGCCGGTAGGTGCCATAATAATGATTTTTCCTTATTTGAAGTCTAATTTGGATCCACGCTCAGGCGTGGGAACTCTGGCGGGATTAAAAGGTAGTATTCAACAAGACCACCATATTGAACCCACAAAAAATTTACAGACAGGTGAAATGCGAAAAGGCCGAGTTACAACAAGTGAACCTCCCTCCTTTGTTACCGGATTTACCTCCCCCTCCCTCCTTCCCTCCCTACCGTTAAACTATATGAAATGCACACATTTTATAATGCTTGCAGAGCTCACCAGCATATAAACATACGCGGGCGAGCGCACATCTCAACAATGTTTCATCGCAATCGGATGAATGGTACAGGAAATAATTTCACAACGCCAAAGCTCGCCATTGTGTACAGAAATCTTCGCATACAAAAAATTTGCAAATACACACATACAACCAATCATAAAAGTTTAGGAACACATAAGGGACAAACAAAGAAACATTTATTTTTATAAGAAGATTAGATTCAAAACTATATGCGTAAATATGCAGCTAAGTATAATAAGAATTATAGTGAAAGTAGAGGCACTGTAGACAGAGGTACCTACCTTCTCTGGTGGTGCATACAGGTCGAGGTCATATGCAGTAGCTCTGACGTCACGCCTATGCACTATTGAGTATGACCGTAGCCCGCAGAAGTTGCTGCTGATATCACTCTTTCTAGAAGGACCTTGATTATCATGAATTATGAATCATGACTCATGACGCATTCATTCATTTGAGTGGAATGGACGCATGGATTGATGATATATTCTTTCGCTAAAATTCAATGTAAATCTCATAGACATCATATGTCTATGGTAAATATTATAATCAAGTAAGTACATACTTACTACTTACCTTCCTATAAAGTTTAAGTTACCATGCTGATTTTTTATTCTATATTTTTTTTAATGTTCGACCAAATTGCTTACCCTACAGGTCGTATTCTATGCAACACAATATGTAACTTGAGAGGCGGATATGGATACCGCCGCCACGGGAACCATTTATTGGATAACCCACACTTCTGCCATAGCTGTAGGTCACCCCAAGTAGGTCGCTACGTTTAGTGAATTAGCAGGGGTGAGATTTGTCCAGCGCCGGATCGCGAGAAACTCTCGGAACCGCACTGGGAGGAATGGATTTATACGTCCGTCAATCCTGGACACACTGACCCCCAGATTCCTACCCACTCATCATACATTTTTCCTTGCCATAACTTTATCTCCTTCCTTTCCTAAAAGGATTCTAAACCCAGCATCCCCAAAGATGACATAGGTCCTGAGGGGAATCATATTCCTCACGGTCTCCTGTGTAAAAAATAAATAAATAGAATACATTATTGATAGATATGTTAAATCACCAAGCTCGGCGGTTGCCTGTTTCACGGTGACTGGTGATCAATAAAACGTAGTTATCTAGGTATATTGCATAAAACAGCGATAATTAACAGAGTTTTTTCAATTTATAAATTTTCAATTTGATCTTGGGCCGCAATGATGTCTAGTACCTACCTACAGTTTGATATTGTTGAATTTGCAGTCGGTGGAGTAGGTACCTATTTGTAATTTCGAAAACGGTAATTTAACATTTAATTGTAGGTAATAATTATGGGATGCAGGCGAAAATATCTCCAGGGCCAAACTACCAATTTTTATCGTTCTGAAATATTAAATAACTTATTAAAAAAAAGTACCAACTTTCAGTTTTGGGCTACTGTTGATTTTTACCGTTCGGAAAGTTAGTACAGAAAACTTTTGTTATTTTATAAAAGGGAAATACAGATCTCAAAAAAAGGTTGCGCTGCGAAGGTGAATTTTTTCTGCACAAAAATTTCACACTTCTTCGAACCACAAAATTTTGTATTTTTCACCAAAAATTTTGCATCTGAAACTGTGTTCGAAATGACAGCCTCAAATGCAATAAGCAAAATGGAACTGTAATTATGCGAAACGAAGTGAGTTTGTTTGAAGTTGGATGATTATAATGTATTCGGTAAGACTATGGATAACAAGAAAGTAGGAAAACCAAGCACTTACCAAATTAGAAGCCGAACACATAACTAATGAAACCAACCAGATCCTTCAAATGTCACAAGTCATCTCACACATCTTATTATTTTGAGCGGCTCATTGAAAACTTTGAAGAAAGACCGAACAGAAACCGTTATTTTTTGATTTTTTTATGTAGCCAAATCGGCAGTACGAAAAGGCTCGGGGGCCACTCGATATAGGCTCGCGGATCGCCGGTTGCACATCACTGGTGTAGAGTGTAAACATAAAATAAGTGTATATAACAGCAAAAAAATAAGTTAAAACACATATAAATAACAAAACGAAGTGAACAGGGAGAAGAGAAGAGAAAATATAATGGATTTTTTTTCATCCTTACAAATCAAGTTATACCTTTATCCGCATGTACAGATAAATCGCCAAAGTGACCCTTACTTGTGAAGTGGTGTACTGGATGGATAAAAAAAAATGATTTCATTTAAAAAAAATTTTGCTTGTCGGGAAACAGAAGAATTTTATTGCGAGCATAAATTTGAACGGAATTATAAACATGCAAGCCAGTATATTTGGGCATTAGCGGGGTAAGAGGGGACTGCGGGCAATTGTTCCTAACTAGATCAAAAAACTAATTTGAAACTTTCGGCACTATAGGGATCGAAATAAAAATCTGGTCTCCTTCAACGGAAGCAATTTTCCCAACAGGCCCTCCATTAATACGGTGTACCTACCAAACTCTAAGTGACCAGCTCAGGTATGGGGGCTCCATCGAAGCCAAGTTAAGTTAGCCTCTCAGAAACTGGGCGTACTGTACAGGGCCCGCAGATACTTTAAAAGTACCCAACTGCTTAACTCTGCACAAATTGCAACTGCGCACCTCTGTTAATTTGGCAGCCACCTTTGGTCTGCAGCCTCAAAATACCTAAAAAAACAACCTCGACTCTGTGCAGAGACGGGCGGTCCGTTTGATAGATTCTCCTAACTTGACAAACGGATTGCAATCTTTAGAGCACAGGCGTCAGGTGGGAATACTGTCCTTGTTCTATCGGTATTACAATGGAAGATGCTACGAGGAACTAGCGTCATTGATCCCCTCGACACCGCTGCGTAGTCGGGAAAAACGCCAAACATGCACCCAACATATGTACACGGTTGACATTTGTCACATCATTTCACTCGATCTTGAGTTCAACAACTCGACTGTGGAACGATTTGCCGGCCTCTGTATGGGTCTCTTCAAGACTCATGTTCCCTCTTTCCTCTCCTCAAAAAGACCCTCCAAACATGCATCTTCAAAGATGACGTAGGCCCTGAGAAATTATTTTCGCTTGGGCCTCCTGTGTGGAGTTAATGTTAAAGAAAACTATCGGCGTGCATAAATTCATTCAAACATGTCTTCTTTAATATTATTTACCTGTGATTTTTCACAGGTAAAAACATTATACAATCTTATATTCCAGGCACATACTACGATATTACCTGTTTCCATTATACGTCATAATTAGCGGCAGGCTATGGCTATGGCTATGAACTGAACACTAAACTAACAAGACTCTCCGGCGGAATTAATTGGCAGCACTTCCGTCCGTCGCTTCCCGCCTCAGGTTATTCAATTACCTGTTTACTTTGTGACATTCGATAGCGCCTGATGGAAGCACACGATACTCGCAGATCGATCTACAAGTTAATGGAAAGGCAGCGGGCAATGTAATCTCTCACTGAAACGGGTACAGAAATAAATCTGACGTCAATCATTTCACCTGTTTGATATTACCTAATAAACTCTCATGCCCTTCTCAATATACGAGTATCTGCTAGTACCTATCTTTTTGTATTGCTTACATAATCTAATTCTAATTACACTTTATTGGACGCTTTTATACTTTAGATTTACGGTAACGGTACCGTGACGGCAAAAGTGGCAACAAACATACGTTCCTTATCGCTATAATGCTGCAGCTCTTTTTTTACATAATTAATAATGGTTAGACACACGAAATAGGTGTGACTGTTTCCTCCAAAGTACCTACTTCTTTTTTGTAACGGGAATTGCATTTAATTTTCTTTATACAAGCGAGGGAGATGTATGAAAATGATTGTATGTTTCCTTTGAGGGGGTTCAGACATACGTTCACCGTTTATTTCATTTCTGTCTGTTGCCATTTATGTGTAAGAAAGAGTGGCAGCACAGGCAAAACCATCAGCGCATTGAAATTAAAATTTTTGGAATTCATTCACACTTCAATATTATCCTTGTGACTATATTCCATGCTTTCAAAATTATCGTCACGACAAGTAGTATTAGTAGGGGTCTACGGTCTACGGTAGGGTTGTCAACCGTCCTGTTTTCCCAGGTCATGTCCTGTTTTTGGGGTGTCCTGGGCTGTCCTGGATAGTTTTTAAGCATCGTCCTGAGTTTTTAAAGAGTTCTGTTAAGGACCTATGTTTTAAAATTCGCGCGCCACTACTCTCTCCAATCGTTTTGTCACTGGGCTCGCGCCGAGCGAGTGAAGGTAGTTGACTATTTTTTTAATGCAATATAATTATAACAATTAGGTATTGCTCTTATACATATAGACTCTATATTATAGAGTCCTGGCTTTATACCGAAATGTCCTGGTTTTTCTATCTTCAAATCCTGGATTTCAAAGTTTGGAGATGGCGACCCTAGCTACTGGAGCGATCACGTAGGGAGAAATAAATTTGCCTCGATTGCTTGAGATTTCCCAGAAGGGCATTTTTAAAATTTTTCGCCAACATTAAAAAAATCATATCTTCGAATTTTAATATGAAGACATAAAAACTTATTATAGTGCTATATAGCCAATAAAATATCCTGTACTTGACCGTTTATCTCATATTTGTAATCGCGCGAATTTTAAGTGTTTTTACTTGAAACTGTCGTGAGGGATACTTATTCGGGTAAACGTAAAATATTTTCGGTTTCTGTGTGTTGTCTGTGGTATACTTGATAATGAAAGGTGCAAATCCATGGAAAAAGGACTTAATTTTATCCCTAAACAGCCGTTAAAAATTCGGCGGGAAAAAATATTTTAAAAATTTATTTTTCACATTGTTCTAAAATAGTCATAATAGATAAAGCATTTCCATAGCTTCGTGTTAAAATAAACGGCTGACAAGGAAATGTTTGAAATAATTACAATAAAGGTTTTACGAATGGACGAAAAATGTGGTACATTTTTGGACCGAAATCAATCGCAGAAAAATAAAAGTGGTCCATTTTTCGACCGAAATCGCTCCAGTGCAGTGGCTAGTCTACGGAGACGTCACGGTGCGGTGTGTAAGAGAGATGTAAGAAAATTATGACTTTTTTCCTTTAGAGGAAACAGATCTACGTAAATTGTGTATCTCATATTTTGAAAGACCAGCAATATTGTGATAAGGAACATAATATAATATAACATAATATTATGTTCATTGCTTTTTTATGCCGTTATGATATCGTTACCGTAAATATAAAAGCGTCTATTGGCAAATTTTAAAGGCAAATATACCTAAAATACAAATTTTATATACACATAAAATATGTAGGGATTCTTAGTAAGAATTTAACTGAAAACTACAATTAATCAATGTAAAATTCATTGGTTGACAAATTACTAAAAGTAGTTTATCGGGATGTTTTTCTGTTTTGTTTTACTCATAATATGTTTGTTACATAGAAGTTAAATAAAATGTATTTTTTATTACAATTAATTATTTTTTATTACAATTAATTTATACAATTAATTTAAGTCAGTCTTTTGAATTCTTTGAGGTTCTAGAAAATGGATTTCGGCGCAGACGTTACAACAATGAGCTATATAGGTACTGAGATAGATCTGGGAAGACTTTGGTGGCTTGGTCATGTGGAGAGAATGACAATGCATCAAGCACCAAAGTCCCTGCTGAACTCAAGACCGACAGGGCGAAGGAGCCTGGGAAGGCCAAGATATATATAACTTGGAACTTCTAAACTGAAGAGAGCTGGCACAAAACCGATGAGATGAGTGGAGGAATACTCTTGAGGTCCTTGAGGAGGCCAAGACCCACCAGGGGTTGTAGAGCCAAGAGAAATGATGATGAGTCTTTTGAACATTGAATTCGAGTGGAGATGATTGCTGAGTTTAGCAGCCAGCTATGGTTCTGGAGCCCCAGATACCAGTAAGAAACTCGTGTGTGTTGTCACATAAAATAAAATGATTCTAATGAAAAACCATTGTTGTAGTAATGTAGAATGACACTTTAATAATTAAACCATTAGGAAAAAAATATTAAACAATGTCAAACTATTAGCAGTTCACAAAAAATAAGGTAGGGCATTTTCCAAGGAAATATTCCGCAGCTCTTCACATGTTCGTGTTTCTCTGCTACGCAAAATTTACCAAGGTCCACCTTTACAGTTCAATTAATTATTAATTATGTAATTTTTAGGTAAATTTAGCGAAATAATGAAATAGGTAAATAAATTTGTGGCAAACACTTTGTGGCTTGACATTTATTATACAAATGAAGAAGTTGTTTGTTTAAAATCACTTTTTTTATTTATGCACGCACATCAACCGGTTTTGATTGATCTCAACCTTCATCAGGAAAATAAATTTATACCTTAATATGTAATAAGTTTATTGTCCTGATGAAGGTTGAGATCAACCGAAACCGGTCGACATGTGTAAATCAAATAAAGTGGTTTTAAATAAATAACCTTTTCAATTATAAATTTAGATAAATTGCGGTGAAATAGAATAGGAGATTTATAATGACAAGAATCAAATCGATCTTGTGGCTGAGTGGTTCAAAGCGCCTGGTTCCCAATCAAATAATCAATCCTCTATTTTTTTAATCTACATGAAAGTAAGACCTCCATTATTGCAATAACAACATATTCCGTTTATAATGACGTTAGTAGGAAGAAATCAAAAAATATTGTCAAGTAATTTGTTACCCGGAAATGCTTTTCATTCTAATAAAATTAAATATTATTTCTTCGAACACAGCATATATGTATTAATATTATTTGAAATAATCAAAAATTGTTTTTAAATTACCCATTATTAAACTGCTTCCCTTTGTAAATTGTGTCCTATTGCCTCGCTCCCCTCTTCCCATTCTCACCTTTTCATTGACACCATTGTCTATGTCTATTATTTATAATTAGTTTTAAGTATTTTAGGCGTAGTCCAGTGGTAAGGCTCTTGACTCGCACACCGAAGGTCGCGGGATCGAATCTCGGCGTGGCAAATAAATTTTATTTGATTAATTTGAGGTATTTCACAATGTGTTCATTTAAAATAATATATAGTTTATTTGCGGCCCGTTCCAGAGTGGAAGATATTCTCAGTATCGCCCTGGTGTAAGACCATCATTCAGAATTGAAACGTTGCTTGAAATGGCATTAGCCGTGTTTGGCGACCAGATCTGAATAGCCAGATACTTCCCCACCTTCCTATTCCCCATCTCCTTCCCCTCCCCACTACCTTCAGCCTCACAACATACCCCAATTGGGGATGCCATAGTCTCACTGGCTTCAGACGGGAGCAGTTGGGACTCTTGTGCGGTATACCTACATAAAAAAAAAAATAAAAAAGTAAGCCCTGAAGAAGTGAGCGTTGCTCATAAAACATGCCGGTTTTTGTAAACAATAAACGTGGTAACAACTAAGTAATGTATTAATTTTGAATTAAATATTATTGACTGAAAGTTGCGAAGGTCTGTTTAAACTTACCGTTTGAATTTCGTTTGTCTGTAAATTTGTTTGGTTGAGTAAAGATTCTTTTAATAGTCAGTCAATAATTTATTATTTTCCGATCTCATGCGACATCCCTTTTCACAGATTTTGGTCGCCTACCCAAAGGGATGTGGAAAAATAAAGGAAAAAACGATAAAAAAAGATGAACCCAAGGATAAAAATAATATATTTGAAGAAACATTCGTTTATATATAATATATTGATGGGTTTTATTACCTAATTAAACAGATTATCGGCCCTCCTAAAAAAAAAAATTTTACTCCCCAAGTTCAAAATATTTCCGCTTTACAATAAAATCCAAAGAAATATAATATTTCTGAACGCATCTGAAAACTAACGGTGATGAAATACGCCTTCCAATTTTATAGTTCGAAATAAACATATAATTTTTTAAAATTTTTAATGTAAGCATAAAAAAGTGTTAAAAATGGCTCACCTTACGTTTTTTCTAACTAAAATTACTGATAAAGAGAAAAAAAGAAAATACTAATTTCTTTTATAAACCTTAAGATTTTAATAAAAAGCGTTTTTTCTCTTTCAAACGCCGTTTAGATAATATTTCTAACCACGATAAGGTAAGGGAGCCACAACCATTTCTTCGAGATCTATATGAGTTGTTCAGAAAAGCGAGCAAATTAGCCTGAGCGGTTAATTAAAAAAAAATCCAAAGTTTTCAAATATGTACCTACCTATTCAATATTGATAAGCTAATTATTCAGCTTATAATTTCACGCGAAAACGATTAGGATTTAAAAATTTTAAAATATTCAAATGGATAAATTATTGTGTCTTTTAAGGAAGGGAAAGAAGGAGTCTGGAAAGTACCCTGGCTATAGAGAAATGGTCACAAAACGTATCCAATGCTATTATTATGAAATATTTATATTCTTAATTGTCTAAATGGTCTCCAACTCATCCTTAATGTGGAATATCATTCTGGTTTTTTACGTTTCAACTGCATGACTTTTTCAGCTGTTTAGACATGCATTCGCACACCGCCCCGAGCACACTGCCCAGAGCACACCGCCCAGGGCATACTGCCCAGGGCACACTGCCCAGAGCACACCGCCCAGGGCATACTGCCCAGGGCATACTGCCCAGAACACACCGCACAAGAGCACACCGCCCTAGAGCACACCGCCCAGAGCACATCGCCCAGAGCACACCGCCCAGGGCACACTGCCCAGAGCACACCGCCCAGAGCACACCGTCCAGGGCATACTGCCCAGAGCACACTGCCCAAGAGCACACCGCCCAAGAGCACACCGCCCAGAGCACACCGCCCAGAGCATACCGCCCAGAGCACTCCGCCCAGAGCACACCTCCCAGAGCACACCTGCATTCACCAAACATTGCACATTCATTCTTCTTCCGATTATGGAACAAAGAGGCGGGATCATCGATTCATAATTGATCGAAGACAGTACAAATGAATGATTAGTCAAGGCGCGTTACAGTTGCAGACGAAGACTTTTAAAATATATGTACCTACCTACCTAACGATTATCATTATAATGTGGATTTCTTAGAAGTTAATTTTAAAAACGTAGGTACATATTGTAAAGTAAGGCAGAAAACAACGGCTCGATGCGGAGTTAGTTGTCCTTTTGAAAACAATCACCAGTGAAGTGAATTAATGTGTTTAGAAAATGGTTTTTGACTTCAACAGCAAGATTGCTCTCCTGACTCCCGACCGGCATGGTTGGACATCGTTCAAAGGTTAAAGTTTATAGCGTGGTTAAATAATTATATTGTTTTTAGTATTGTGCAGAGAAAAGAAAAAACACGCAACTTTGCAAACGTAGCGCTGTTTTTGAAAATATTAACTAAATTTATATGTTGTATGTTGTATGCATGTTTCAATTATAAACCCAAAACAACTTTTTGTTTTTCTATTATCTATCAGTGTAGGTGTGTTGCATGCTAATTTCTGCGGTGTGAATCATAACATCAAGCTGGTGATAGACCAACTGCTTCAATCGATCAGTATTCCACATCTTTTAGAATTTAAATATGTTTTTATCACAGCCCCACGTCTGGGGCAAAACAAATAAAACAGTTATATCGAATAAATAAAATTGTATTCATGGGATAGGCTTTTTTTTAATGCTGAAAATTTTGCATTGGTGGATAGTGGCGGTTTCGTTTTTATACCGCTTATTTAGCATAATGTTGACATCAACATTTGGAAGACGAAGAAGTGGCGAGTGAAGTATGTACAAAAATTTTCCACAAAAAAATTAAATCGTGTAAAAAGGTTGGTTCATCTGTACCTATACGCATTTGGATTAGTGCTTTCGATCCCAGGATCTCGAGATCCGGCATCTTTGTCGGCACCGTATGCCTTGCGTTGGAAGACCTTTTTTTATTGGCAGAATGTCGTTTATTGCAAAATATTCTTGAGATCTTGTAATACAGGATACAGGTCATACATACTTTGGGGTAAGTTATATTTTATATTCAATGCACTCTTTCTTAAGTCAAAAGAAAAGTTTTATTGAAGCCTGAATAACATTCAGTATTTAGTCTTGTGATATCACTATACCGAGATTGTTCAGGCAAACGAGTCTTCACTTCTCAATTTTAGCTAACAGTAGAAGCATTTTGTCGTTGTGACGCAACGCTGATACATCGATTTCTTTGAAATGAACAAATTTGGGTAACAGTGGTTTTGCTCTTCAATTGAAAGAGTCATTTGATCGTCAAATAAATGAACGCCAGACTCGTTTATCTTCTTGTTCCAGTTTTTGCACAAAGGCAATCAAGAATATGCAGAAATTAATTCAGATGCAAATGTTAAATTAAAATTTTAAATTGTAAATTATTAAATTTAAATTTTGAGCGGTTGAACAAAACGACAGTTATCTCAATGGTTGATGACAAGTCAATATCAGTCGAAGAAAAGGTGTATTTCTCTGTGCCGGAACGAGACATTGAAATTGTAGAGATATTCGATTTAAAAAGTCTCTTTGAGAAAATCTCTGAAAACATTTGTTACAAAACCTATTTTAATAATAAATTTAAGCATATGAATTCCCGGTACCAGTATTGGGATCCCGGGATTGAAAAATGCTAGAACCTTTTTTTTTATATTACATTAGCTCCACACAGGAGGCCCTGAAGAAAATAATTTCCCTTAGGGTTGATATCATCGTAGGGGATGCTATGTGAATGCTTTTTTTAAGGCAAGGAAGAAGAGTTCTGGGAAGGAAATAGGTATGAGGAGTGAATAGGAATCTGGGGGTCAGTGTATCTAGGAGTGACGGATGTATGAATCTATCCCTTCAACTGCGGTGCAAAGCGATGGGTCGAGGGATTCTGGCTGGAGAGGTCAAAAGTCGTCCTCAACCAGTCTCTCTCGATCCAGCCCGCCACGCAGCAGGTGGGCAGATACATCGGCCGCCAAGACCTTGACAAACTTCACCCAATGAACTCGTGCACCCCTGCTAAGTCACCAAACGTAGCAAACCACGGGGGGGGGGTGACCTATGGAAGAAGTGTTGGTTATCTAATAAATGGTTTCTGGGGCGGCATAGATACCCAGCTCTCAAAATGCAAAATAATCCCGCAATAAAAATAATAATAAACCCGTCATCCCGGTTCTGAAAAAAAATCCCGGGATTAGGACGTTGAATATCTAAACTCGCCAGCGCCCCTGGCGATAGAAGCTGGCATCACTGTGCGGCGGCCTGCTGTAGTAGTTGCCCTATCCTCATGTTGGCTGCATTTGGCATAATGTTGCCATCAGCATTCGGAAGACGTGCAAGGAAACAAACTACCCCGTTTCAGACGATAGTTTTTATGAGCTCTGCAACATGACATTAAATGCCACGTGAATAGAATATCAATTAACGATAAATTCCTCGCAGAAAATTATAAGGTACCTACCTAAGTACCAGTTTTCTATTGCTGTTATTTGAAGAGCTATAATATTTCATATCTATTATCTCAGCGCATTAAAGCAAATGACAATGATACCCACCTTCATCTCTTATTACAGATACCTTCGGCTTCCGTGGTCGAGGGGTAATGCTTTTGACTCGCAATACGAAGATCGCGGGATCGAATCCCGGCGTGCGCTAATAAATTTTATTTGATTAATTTGTGTTATTTTACAATTAAATCATAAAAATAATATATTATAAATATAGTATATTTGCGGCTCGTTCCAGAGTGGAAGATATTTTCATTATCGCCCTGGTGTTAAACTACCATTCAAAATTGAAACGTTGTTTGAAATGGCTTTAGCCGTGTTTGGTGACCAGATCTGAATAGCCAGGTACTTCTCTCCACCTTCTTACCTTCTTATTTTCCATCTCCTTCCCCTTCCAACAAAATTTCAGCCTCACAACATACCCTATTTGGGGATGCCATAGTCTCACAAGCAGCTGGGAATCTTGTGAGGCAAAAAATTAAAAAATAGCTCTTATTTCTTATTATGAAATGAGGAATATTGAAAAAATTAATATTTCTGTCATATCTAGTTTCTATTTGCTGATTTTGCAATTTATTTAGGCGTTGAACCTGCATAACATACACCTATGTACTTTTTACAGAAATTTTGGTAAAAATAAGTACATATATGTCGACATCTACTTAACTAGTATAGGTCAAACAGTGAGTTAAAAGTTCACATATTGAAATACTGACGTTTTTGGGCATACAAATTAAACAATACTGGCAATGGGCAAATATTGCCAACAGAAATTAGACTTTATGATTCCGTGTGTCTTCTCTATATCGCTACATCTATTTATTCGCGATAAACTCAAAAACTACTGAACGGATTTTCATACGGGTTTCACCATTAGATAGAGTGATTAATGAGGAAGCTTTAGGTATATAATTTGTCAAGGTTTTTTTTTGTAAATTGATTGAAATATATCATATATAAAGGAGAATGTCTGTATGTGGTGGATGAGCGGGCTGGCAAGCGGGCGGTGTGGATTTGATTTGTACGCAATACTATAGTTTTATGCCGAGGTTAATGAAATTTTGCACATGTGACCTTCAAAACAAGAGGAAGGTCTGTCTATATTTGATTTCGAAAACTTTGTACATAAAGCCCTGGCATCGCCGGGGACTTCAGCTAGCCTACAATAAAAATAAACTTAAATGAACTTGAACTTTAAAAAGTTGATCAAAAGGATTTTAAAGTAAATTTCTCCCTTTTAGAGCATAAATCATTCCTACCTATTGAAAAGTTGTTTATATGGAAATCCGTGGGAGAAGCGAGTGTCCTTGATAAGAATAGGAAAATCCGAACATTTTCAATGAAGAATTTTAGATTATTTCAAGGTCTTATCGTGATTTATTTATGGGGTATTATGCCGTGTTGGGCTACCCCCTACTTTAGCCAATGTTTCAGATAGCATTGTAATGTCCATCATCAGGGCAGGTGAGTAATAGATAGGTAGCGCAATGTGGCATAATACCCCAAAAATAAATCACTGTGAAGGCTGTGAAAATTTCAAATCTTCCAAGGTTAATCAGATCTCAATAACAAGTATTACTATCAAATCACTTCGTGTGCCACCTACCTCATTTACCCTTTACGCGGTTTTCCCAGTGGGAATATATAAGAAATTTCTCCCGAATGAGAGGGAACACCGATAGATATTATTATCACGATATATTTCCGATTGGTTGATCGCGGTGGAATCACAAACTACTGTTATTAGTGTGGTATTTTAAAGAAATGTTTCAAATTAATTGCAGTTCCTGATTTCGCCACGGTCAACTTGGAGGCGGATGAAGTTTTTCATAAACCACTCATCGGTAGGTACCCACCTGATACCAAGGAACTCGGTAACAAACCATATAATAATCCAGGAATTTCCCATTTTACCGACACTATCATAATAATTTTGTCATTACTGTTAATTAATTATTTGCCCACTAGATGTCATACCCATGCCAATTAAAAATAAAGTGTCCAAGGTTCGTATAAAATGTATTTTACATTTTCTACGAAACTTGGGAAGAGCGCCCCGATATAAATACACACTTCCATCCAAATAAATTTTAATTTGTTAATATTTTTACATATATAATGAATAAACAATTTGTTAATTAAATTTTCACAAATATTCTCTTTTTTTTAAATTGTTTTAAAGAAAGACAAACATTCCCGGGTTACGAATAACCCGACAATATTTGAAAATCTCCTATTACCCAATGACGTTATATAAATAGACTCGCCATAGTCTCACATACTCACAATATAATAGCAAGCAACACTCTTTTGTTTTCAGCGGTTTTCAGTATAATTTCTAAATTCAAAACTTTATTCCTGTGTGATAAGACAAACAATCAAAAAATGTAGGTGTATGAATGTCATAGATATATGGTAGGGCGGCTTATTAATTTCTTCGCCGAATACTGCTTTCACATCACGGGTGTGACCTATGGGTGTGACTGAGATAACAAGATACTCTCACTCGGTTACACAGTGGACAGGGAAGGGTAAAGAATACAATGACGTATTATTATAAAATTAATTGTAATAATTATAATAATTGATAATAATAAGTACCTAATTTGCGTGTACTTACAAATGAAGTGTTATTCCTTCGCCTTTACGACTATTTGCCGTGTAATTGAAGCATTTTCTCATCACAAAGAAGGGCATTTTGGCGCTTTGCAATGCAATTTCCTTACTGGTAAGACACGACCAGACACGACCTCACTCGACGCGTAGCAGTTTAGTGCTAAAGTACTAGAAATAGAGACAGCTACAATCGTCTTGTGTTTGGCTTCCCACTTTGAGATTTCTACCCCGCGTCCAGAATTAATGTCATTGCTATTACCACCACAGTAAGCGGAAAATGCAGTTGCCCTGTGGACCTCATCAATCCCGCCGGGGAATGGAGCGGGCATTCGTTGACCACCTGTTCGGTGGCCTGCACCACACGGCATTTACACATCGTATTTAAATAAAATCGTATTTCAATGTCGTATTACACATGTTTAAACTATCGAAAAGATCGAAATACATATTTTTTAAATGTAGAGGAGATGTACCGAATTTGAGATGGTGGTGTTTCTCAAAATTTATGTAAGAAAAGCCTCTATAAAACCCAGCGTTCCCGATTCCCCACTGACTGACCTTGAAAAGGTAAGTACTCGTCCGGACGCCGAACACACCACACTCACCTGAGAGAGAGATTAAGTTTAAAAAAAAATTGTTTGTTTTTTTACGTAAGTTTCACTTTATTTTTTCTCAAAAATTTTTCTCCATAAAATTGTCAATCTTTCCCCGATAGACAATATTATTATTTATTTTTTTTGTTTTCGTATTAATTTAAAGTAAAATTCAAGCAGATTTTATTCTGCGAATATATTTGTTTGTATTGATCTTGTTCCTAATATGGTAATATGGGATTTTTTGATGACCCTAATATGGAATACTATCTCATGTTAGGAAGAGTGTTTCCAATATGGAATTCTAATAGAATTTTTTTTTTTGCTATTCGAGGTTGTATTTTGGCCTGTCGTAGTCGAAACAGTGTGAAACAATGTCGTAGAACAGCGGAAGACGTGGGACAAAAAAATGATAAAAGTCATGGAAGCTGTAAAATTGAAGACCGTGGGATATCAGAGGTGGAAGAGTGGATCCAATGGTTAGTCTGCCGCCATTGATGCCATTTAGAGTGTTCGGGAGCCGACACTACTGTTTTTTATGTGATTATGCGAAAAAATCAGTGTATCCCATAATAGGAGCACTTTTTTAATAATCGTTTCTTCTATTGTTTTGCCTTTCGTTTAAAATTAAGACCTTTGGGTTTCTTTTAATACTTCATTGAAATTTTAAGTTCCGTAACTATATTTCCAAAGATTTCAATGTATAATACTTAATAAACGATTCAATTATAATTAATCAGATTATATTTTCTCCTCTATAATAAATGTGTTTAGGGAGTCAAAACCATGATTATAAAAGTGACCCTTCGAATTGAGCGACATTGACATAACCAATTTTTATAAGCTTGTTACAATGAGCTAATTTCGCAAACTTAATTTCGCATAAATTCAAAGTCATCAAATGGCCATTCAGTGTCATTTTGTTTTTTTGACAGTTGAAAGGTTCCCGTTAAATGCTTTGTTTTTTTGTTTTTGTTTATAAGGGAAACAAACAGTTGTACATATTGTAAGGTAATTACTAATTACATATTGCATGGGTGCATTAACCAGTGAAGTTTCCGCAAAAAAATTATAATAGGTATACAAACACAGATTAAAACGTTAAAGAAAAAAAAAGTGTTAGAAAAAAGAAAAACAAATACAACAGAAATGAAAAAACACAAATTAAAGCATGTGGGAAAGAAAAGATGAAGTTAAACAGCGAACATATATAAAATTAACACATTTTCACATCATTAGAAAACATTTAAGGATAAATGATTAGCCATTTGCCAGCGCCCTTGGGGGGGTTTTTCACAACAACAACAAAAAATAGCGCTATATAAATCATCCAAATATTATTATTTTTATAATAAGAAGGAAAAACAACACAATGAGAATGAAAAAAACAACAGACAGCAGGGATGGAGGGTTCGCAATTGACAATTGGCTTTAATTTTTTCAGTTATGAATTTAATAAATTGGCCTGAGGACAAATGGAAAATATCAGCTTCGTAAAACATATCTTTGTATTTTGTGCACGTCCTTCGGAAAAATGAATGTTGTGTGTGATTTGTTTTTGAGTGTGGGATGTGGAATAGTTGGTTTGACCTTGTATTTCTTGTTGGACAGTGGAAATTAATGTGTTCTAGAAGATAGTTGTTGTCAACAACGTTTTTAATAATTATGAATAAAAATTTCTGATCGGATATATTTCTTCTATCTTCTAAGGTTGATAAATTATGGAATGTTAATGAGTCTTGTAGGTTTTCTGATGTTCGAAAGGATTTAAAGTCTAGCTGTCTAAGTATAAATGCTGATGTTAAGTCCGTTTCAGCTTTTGAACACATTATGATCAGCAGAAGAGGACAACGATCATGTTGATAAACTTGTCAGCTTATTACAATTTCATAGAAAGCTGAAACGCACCCAGAATCGGTGTTTAACTGGGACCTTTCAAATGTCAAAAAAAGCTTTCGGCGCTGAAATGCCATTTGATGACAAAGTTATATTTGAATTTTTGCGAAACAACGAGGCCTAAATCCTAAACTATTATAACCGTTTTCACAATTCAACCGACAATATGACTAGAAACTAGAAAATAAAAAAAGCTTTCGGCGCTGAAATGCCATTTGATGACAAAGTTATATTTGAATTTCTGCGAATTTTTTTTTTTTTTTTTTTTTTTTTTTTTTAATGGCTTTTCACCCCAAAGGAGTGTTCTGGCCAGTGTCAAGTGAATGATTTTTGTGTGTAATTTTGTGAGTGTATTTTTGGTAAATATTTACAATTTTGGTATCAAGAACATATCTACATTATATAATAATACTATACAAATAATAATAATAATACGCTAAATTCTTACAACACGAGATGATTTTAATTATTTACATATGTATAACAAGTGGAAGTAACAGGAAAATAATAAATATGCTTATGTAATTTATTATACATAAAAAATAAACTAAATAATGAAAAATTTTAAACTAAACTTAAAATTAAAAAATGATGCTGTTAATATTCAGGAAATTAGACAATACTCTATAAACGCGTTTGTTTTGAGAAGATAACAGACATGCAATGTTGTAGGGAGGCATTATGCCCGTACTGATAAGGTGAGGGATGAAATTTATGTATGAATTATTTATAGGGCAACTGAAAAAAATATGATTGAGGTCCTCTTCACCAAGACGACATTCACACATCGCAGAATTCTTAACATGAATATTTGTCAAGTGAACATTGTGGCAGCAATGACCTATCCGCATGCGGCAAATCGAGGATGTTGAGAATTTGTTCAAAGAGAGTCTAGAAAACCACGGTTTTGAAGGAATCGTTGGCTGAATTATGAAAAAGTTATATCCTTTTGTTTTACTAGACTCATCCCAATGATTCTGCCATGTGGAAATCATGTTTTCTTTCAATTTAATGAAAATGTCATCGGGGTTTAAAAAATTATATAAAATATCCCCCGAAATAATGGCATCTTTCGCCAATGAATCTGCCTTTTCATTTCCAGGGATACCGCAGTGACTAGGTATCCAAGCCAACACGATTTCTTTGCCAGAGTCGGTTAATTTATGAATTAAAGTGCGGATTCCAACACAGAAATCGTCTTCTGGGTAATGGAAGGGGGAAGAGTTCAATTTTTGAAGTGCACTCAGGGAATCTGAGAGAATTAAAAAGTTTCCAATGTGATCATTGTCAATGTATTTGAGGGATTCAAAAATGGCTATACATTCAGCAGTGAAAACGGAAGCCTCTTTTGGAAGTTTGATTTTTCTATTGACTTGATCTGATGGGCAATGGAATGCCGCTCCCACATGGTTTGATAAGGAAGACTTGGAACCATCTGTGTAAATAATTTTCCAGTTGGAGTATTTAGAATTTAAAATTTCGATAAGCTTTCTTGTAGCTTCGTGATTGTTAATTATGCCGAGAGAAAGAAGAATATTTGGTTTACGTAAATGAATACGAAAGGAGTTAGCATATAAAGGAAGTCTATCAGATGGATTTAAGAGGGGTTTATACGCACTGTACGTATGGAGACTTTTAACAAGAAGAGGGATTGATTTGTTCCTCCAATAAGGAAGTGATTTCACTTGAGCAGTGAGTGCAGTAATTTTGTCTATCAGTGGGTGATTAGAGAGTTTTAAGCATTTAAATAAAAACTTGTCTGCCAAGAACTGTCTTCTGAAATGAAGAGGAGCCTCCACAGCTTCCACTTGTAAAGCGTTAATTGGGGAAGAACGCATTGCACCGATAATCAATCTTAAACTTTGAAATTGGATACGGTCCAACCTCGCGAGGTTCTTTTTAGAAGTGGGTTCGATGAGGAATGATGCATAATCCAAATGACTCCTAACATATGCGTTATAAAAAAGTTTTTGGGTGAATGGGTGACTTCCCCACCAAACCCGTGAAACGGCACGTAAAATGTTGAGGCCAGCTTGACATTTGTTAATGATAAAATTAACATACGGGTTCCATGTTAACTTAGAGTCTAAAATTACCCCAAGGAATCTTATCTGTACCTGCATAGGGAGAATTGAATTATTTATTTGGACTGTTATACGCGGAGGAACACGTTTTCTGGAAAAAACGATAACATTGCTTTTGGACTGAGAAATTTCTAAGCCGTGATTCGTTAACCAGGTGTCAAGGTTTTTCATGCAAATGTTAATTATTTCCTCCAGAATAGTAATAATTCGTCCTGAAATGTATATGAAAAGATCATCCGCATACTGAAGTATTTTACAAGATGGATGCAAACTCCGATGCAGGTCAAAGGTATATATATTAAAAAGGATAGGACTAAGGACGGAGCCCTGAGGCAAACCCTTGTTTACTATTCTTTCCAGCGGAGAAGAATCCAGCACCTGGATTTGAATTTTCCTGGTAAGAAGGAGGTTAATTATAAAACTGGAAAGCTTACGAGGGATGCCAATTTTTAATAATTTATTAAATAAAACATCTAATAAAACGTTGTCAAAAGCTCCGCACACATCAAGGCAAACACCGACAAGGGATTCATTATCGGCCAGGGCCAACTGGATATCAGAAGTCAGGATGGACACACTTTCGATCGTACTTTTTCTTTTTCGAAAGCCAAACTGAGAACTGGGAAGAATTTTCTCATTTTCTACATACCAGTCTAGGCGTCTTTTAATCATATGTTCAGCTATTTTAACTAAGGAAGATGACAGGGCTATAGGTCTGTAAGAAAGTCCAGAGTTAGGGTCTTTCTGGGGTTTCAGAATGGGGACAATTATTTGAGTTTTCCATGCTGATGGAATTTTGCCGGAGTCAAAGATCAAATTTATAACTGAAAGAAAATAGTTTAATGTGGTAACGTCGCAGTTTTTAATAAAGCTCTAAGGAATTCCATCTACACCGGGAGATGAGTCTGTGAGATCATTTAAGACCTCCCTAAGCTCTGTCAAATTGAAGTGGGTGTCCATCCAACCCCGTGTTTTAAATGAGTATGTGAATTCTGTTTCATTAAAATTACTTGCAGTTTGAGGAGCTAGTTTATCGGCAAATTCCTTCACCCACTGTGAAGAGAGTGGTCGAGTCACCGATGGGACGTGAGAACCCTTAAACCGACGAATTGAATTCCAAACAACTGAAAGAGGAACTTCTGGAGATAATGATGAGCAAAAATTTTTCCAGCCTTGACGTTTTTTGTTTTTTAGAAGACGTTTGGTCTTAGCTTCAATCTGTTTATACTGAAGGAAGTTCTCCATATTCATATTTGTTGAATAAATTTTCGCATATTTTTTCCTCTTATCTACTGCGTCTGAGCATTCAATATCCCACCAAGGAGCTGGGGGAGGTTTCCCTTTGTTACGTGTCGTTTTAATGGGGATAAATTTTTCTGCGGACGTAATGACTGCAGACACCAATAAATCGTAACATTCCGTAACATTTTCTGTAGTTGGAGAGGGTAGACTTTGCACGGAGAACTTTGTATGATTTGAATAATCATTCCAGTTTGCCCTGGCCGTTAAGAACCTTGGTTTTCGACTACTGAACTTGACAATTTTATTGGAATGATAAATATTTGAGGATTCAATGAGGATGGGGTAATGATCACTCCCATGAGGGTCATCCAAAACCTTCCATAACAGGGATGCGGCTATGCTGGAATTGCAAATAGTAAGATCAACCATGCTGGGACGCTGACCAGGCACCTGAAGACGGGTAGGAGAACCATCATTGATGATACAAAAATCTAGTTCGTCGAGTAGATCAACAATATCTCTGCCCATTCTGTCACAATTGTGAGCTCCCCATAATCCGTGATGGGCATTAAAATCTCCCAGAATAAGAGAAGGGGAAGTGACCTTGGAAAACATTGCTTTCAGGATTGATTTTGAAGGTTTGTTAGATGGTGATATATACAAAGAAATGATTGTAGTGTCAAAAACCTTTGCGGCCGTCACTTGAAAAGGACAACCAATTGGTTTTACATCTACTGGGGAGAATGGTAATGATTTTTTAATGAAAAGAGCGGAGCCGCCCTTTCCATCTTGACGGTCGTCTCGAAGACAGTGGTATCCCCTGATTCTGAAATCAGAATCCGGTTCCAGCCATGTCTCCGAGATGGCAGCCACTGCAATTGAGTTTGAGTGTAATGTGTTTAAAAATTCGTCAGACTTATTTCTAAGACTATGACAATTCCACTGAAGAATCCTCATCAGAGGAGCCATTTCTAGTTGAGTTGATAATATTAGTAATTTGTTTAGCAACGTGGGACGGTATTTGGATGTTGTTTTTATTTAAAGTTTGTAAAATATGTAAAAATGAGGTGATTAGTGTAGAGTTAATGTCTATATTATAATTTTGTTCTTTACTAGATGACTTTAGGTAAGTATTGAAATTTGAACTGGAAGGAAGTTGTCCATTAGGGAACCACAGAAGGGATTCGTGATTAGTATTATTTTTTTTTGTTAGAATTCTGGGTTTCACAACCCGTTCAACAGTTTTTCTAAATGAAGAAGATGAAGGTTGAGAAGGGGTGGAATTTTTCGAATTTTTCGAAGTTACTTCAGAATAAGATGGAATGGATTTGTTAAACATTCTTGATGCTTCCGCATAAGAAATGCTCTTCTCGGCCATTGTGTGTTTAATATTGCGCTGCCTTGACAGCTCAGGGCAAGTTTTGCTGATGGACATGTGAATTCCGGAGCAGTTTAAACATTTATAATTTTCCTCAGTTTTATCGCAGGAATCGCCACTATGGGATGAACTGCACTTGAAGCAACGGGGTTCTGATCTGCAGAGGTTCTTTGTGTGTCCAAATCTACAGCACTTGTAGCACTGCACAGTTGGGAACACATAGAGCTCTACTGGTAGAGAGACGTTAAACATAGTAACATTTTGTGGAAGGTCTTTGCTGTCAAAGGTCAGGACAACGGATTGGGAGGGTCTCCATTCTACAGAGTTTCCCGTATTAAACCTGTAATTTAGACGACGCGCTTTTAAAACTTTTCCGAAACCTTGAGGAACAGTAATGTTCTCCAGGATGTCCTCTATCGACCAGTGCGGAGGGATCCCTTTTGTGACACCTAGCCTTGTAACCTGATATGTAGGTATAAAAACGTTGTACGAGTTTTTTTTGGCAACATCAGATTTTACAAAGCTATTGGCCTCAGCCGCTGTCCTGAATTCAACAGAAAGACGGTTTCGGCCAACAGATTTAACTCCATTCCAGACAGGATGGATTTTATTTTTAAACATAAAATGTCCAAAGTCCACATCATATAAATTTGTTTGTTTTTCATCCTTTGAAATTTTAGTCACGTGTGTTATGTAAGGAGGTCTATCCAGATTATTATATAAACGTGACAAAGGAGTAGAGGGTACCAGTGGGGCGGCTGTAGTGAGTGTGGTGGAAGGGTTAGGTGGACTTGGGTTTGAGATCGAGGAAGAAGTGCACGGAATTACATCCTGTAAAACAGAAGAATTATTTTGAAGGGAGTCGTTTTGCGTGGAGGGTATTTTACGATGTATCTGTTCAAAATCTGTTGCATTTCTATTATCTGCTGGTTTAGCCATTTTTCTTTTTTTGGACGTAATCGTTACGAAGTCCGAAGCCTCCGGAATATTAACAGCGATCATTTTTTTCCCAACACCCGAGGATTCAGATAGCAAACCACCGTCATCTGGGGGATCAGGTGGTTTTTCTTGGACCATTTTTCAACAAATCTAAATGACACAAAACAAAAAAAAACTTACCTTTACTGCTCCGAAGAACCAATTACACAACACAAATACTTACTTTGAAAACAAATATACAAGTTAAAACTATAATACACTAATTTACAATACTATTATAAAGCTATTATCTATTTAAAATGAATAATTTTGTAAAGAGGAATGAAATGACACTGGCACAGTTAGACGGTAGCCTTTGTTTCTCCCATCGAATTTCTGCGAATCAACGAGGCCTAAATCCTAAACTATTATAACCATTTTCACAATTCAACCGAGATATAACTAGAAACCAACTAATTCGACACTTTTTCGAAGCATAGTTGTGTTGACGCTGCCAGAAACAAAATCATTAAAAAGAAACGAGTAATTTCTGAATGATAAATGAGAATTATATTCACGGTGATCAAAGTCGTCCCCAGATTCTAAAGTCGACCGATATTACGTTATTTATATTAAGATGCATTTTCGTTTTTTTTTTATGTAGGTAGGTTACCTAAGCTTCCTGTTGCGGTAGGTTTTGTGGATAACCTTGAATATTTTTTACTGATTACATAAATTGGCGCTTTTACTCGGTTCCCGGGTTGTGACAATACAGAAAGTAAAGAAAAGGTTAGTTAAAATATTAGCCTAACATAACAAAAATTAACTTTTATTTCACCATATTCTGTTTGGTCACTATACTGTTTTATTGGGTTAGGTACCCTTTTAGTGAGGGATGAGACAGGAGGGCAATGTTTCGAAAAGGGGGGATGCAACATTGAAAGAAAATCCAGATAATTGATTTTTTTTATTTTTGTTATATTCACAAAAAGATACATAGATTACAATAAATTTTATACAATAATTAATTACATAATACACGTATTTGATTTAACCTCGTAAAGGCCATAAATAAGCAGGGCTTGTGTGTATGAGGGGTGTAATTTAATTTTTTTTTATTCAGGATAAAATTTTCGGTATAATTTTTAATGTGAGTTTTAAATTTTTTTATATTCGTGTTTATGATTTTTTCAGGTAGTGAATTAAAAAACTTAACTCCGAGATATTATGATTCAACTGTCCTATTGTTTTTTTTTTACATTTTGTAGTAGGAAGTATTGATGTTTGTATAAAATTTCTGTTATTTTTAAAGGGTGCAACTTTATTTTGAATATCATCTTTATGATGATATTCAAAATAAAAATATCTTTGACCATAACCTTAGATGGACACATCATATTAAACAAATCACAAATAAACTCCTCAAAACAATACACATTTTCCTAAACATAAGAAACATATATAATATAAAACAAATGAAAACAATATATTTTGCACTTTGTCAGTCAATAATAGAATATGGATTAATTATCTGGGGAGGAGCAACAAACTCAGCTATCGATCACTTAGAAGTCGCGCAGAAAACGATCTTAAAGGTAATACTTAAAAAACATAGACTGACTGTTCCAAACCAAATATTCAACAGTTGTGACGTACTAGATATACGCCAATTATATGTTAAAACACTGCTAAACTACATTTTTGACCAGAAAAACAAATTTCAACAATCTCAAAATATCACTAACAGACCAGTTAGACAATCATACAAAAACAACCTAAAAACTCCGACGGTAAATACAAGCTTTGGACAAAGGCACTATAAATATCATGCTATAAAAGCATTCAACAGTCTTACCCTTGAAAATAAAATGGAAGAAAACAAAAATAATTTCGTAGTCAAAATTACAAAATGGATTAAAGAACAAAAAAGACAATATTACCAAAATTTCATTACAAAATAAAAATAAAACACAACTACACGTAACACTCAAAACCAATATAAAATACACATCACTCACAAACACACAACACATAATATATGTAATATATACCGATAAAAAATTTTTTTAGTACTAAAATAATTCATTTTATCCTATAATTTAAACTTAATTATAAATTTTAATTTTTAGTTTATTTTGTTTTATAAAATGGAGGCCTCAGCACAGGTGAGCTACCCAGTGAGGCCGACATTGTTGATTTTATTTTTGAAATGTAAGCTATTATGTCAAACAATGAATAAATAAATTTGTAATGTTGCATGATAAAAGTATAATGCACTTAATTTTATGAGCTTAAATTGTTTGAATAAAAGTTCCGACGAATATGAGTAGGGTTTTTTTTAAACGGTTTTTATTATTAGTTTTTGTGATGTCTAAATTGTTTGTGTTTGATTTGTATATGTACCTCCCCATCCTATAATACCGTATTGTATTATTGATTGACAGAAAGCGAAGTACGTGGTTCTAAGTAATTTTTCGTTTAAAATATCTCGTATATAAGTTAGTTTCCTTACTCTGTTGTTCAAATATACGTGTGGGGACCATTTTTAAAGCTGGAATATTGTTATGCCCTGCTGTTATGTTATGCTGGTACTGAATATCGGTCTTGCTTTCTATGTTTGTACATAATATATTGCATTTGTGGTTTTCTGTATTTGTTACAGAGTGGATTATTATATTTATTTCTTTATGTGTGTCTTGTTTTTTTAATGAAAAATGGTGAATAATAGGTTTTTAGAATTTAAAGTCAACAGGTTTTTTATCAAACAACAATTTTAGTGAATTGATATCTGTATTTGCCATTTTATTTAATTCAGGCCAGGTTTTTGATTTTAGTAGTAGAACTGTATTGTCAGCGTAGGATACAATGTCATATCATTGACATACATATATGCATAATGAATAACAATGGTCCCAAAACTGTACCTTGGGGTATTGAAAAGTCGCTATATTTTGAATCGCTGACTTGATTGAGTAATTTTACTTGTTGAGGTATTTTATGTAAATAACTAGTTATCCATGCTAAGACTTTCCCATTAATTCCTATCGATTTTAATTAATTTATTATTTTTTTATGTGACATGCTGTCGAAAGCATTTCTGATACCTTGCTTGCATCAATAAATTAGCAGTTGTGTAAGTAAAATTATCTAATTAATATGTTTTTATGATACAAAAACATCAATAAACACATAACAATGAAATACATTTTAACCGTGTCCGGAAACTAGTGGTAAATACTGGAAACTGGTGAATCTAAATCAGAAAATCCAAGTAGAATCTAAGTAGAAACCCTATTTTTGTTCCGAGTTTTTTTTGTCCCTTTTACCACAGTTATATCTATTAATTATCAAAACAAATGTTAATAAAAAAATTAACTCTGCCCCACACTGGGCGCCAATTTATAAAAAGTGAACAATAGTAAATTATATGTTACAACGCACTTAACAAACTTTGCGGGATAGGCGACACGGCGCGCTATCTCCGGACTAATGGCCGTTATACACGACATCTTTTTTCAGCCCGATTCCTATTAGAGACAAAAGTCAACATTTTTCGCTTAACGCGATCGCTATTTTCATCTCTATTTTCATACCTACGGTTTCAATTGTCACCACTGCAAACAACACATGCATGTACCATACTGTTTGTTGTGATGCCAACTGAAATCGTAGGTATGAAAATAGAGATGAAAATAGCGATCGCGTAAAGCGAAAAATGTTGAATTTTGTCTCTAATTGGAATCGGGCTGAAAAAAGATGTCGTGTATTATGGGCTTTAAGAATAAAATATTTTTAAAAAATCCGCAAGGTTCTCTTCAACGGGTCCTCTTGAAAGGGACGACACATCTCGCTACCAGTATCCTTAAACCTACGACTGGCTCGTGATCTCTGCTGGTTCAAAGTTCAAGGCCGTGGGCCCGCTTTTAAAGGCCAACCGCATTATGTACATTTTTCGGTAGGTAGCGGGAGGGCGAGCCACTGATTGGTGAACTGTGAGTTGTATGTCCAATTAGAGATCTACGATGACCTCCGTTTTCCTATGCCTAGATTCCTATGCCCCGTCCATCTTCCCACCTCACATAAATTTTTCTTTACAGAAATACCTCTCCTTTCTTTCCTAAAAATACCTCCACGAAGTATCCCCAAAGATGACACAGGCCCTCAGGGGAATTATTTTACTCAGGGCCTAATGTATGGAGCTAATATATAAAAAAAAAGAGGTTTGTCTTGTTTTTTCTCTATTATTTCAAGAGCTTTCTCTATCACTTGTACATTTCTGCCTCTCTTTAGTAATAATAGTGATGTTTGAATGATTTCTACATCGCCATTTTCGCAAGAAAATCACCTCAAGGATGCTTTGAAAGGTTAGGTTAGTAATACAAAAGTTTTGCGGTAACTTACTTATGTTATCACTTATCACAATTTTCGGTATCTACCAACAAGCGTTATGTACCTACTAGTACCTATACTCACATTTCCTGATCCTAATTTCTCATTCGTTGGTGAGATAGCACAAAGGCAGTAATATCGCGTGGCGCCTAAAATAATATATTTGTATATAATAACAAATTCAATACAAACTTACCCAAAATGAGTCGGTTTTCTGTTCTGATTATGCTCTCTACCCTGGTGCTTTGTGTACTTGGTAAGTTTTCACATTTTTACGAAGTTTTGATATTTTCGTTGACTATTTCAGAAATCTGAAGACCCGAAAATCTTCAATAAAAATGTATTACTAGAAGGTCAAAGGTCACCAGCCGCCAACGCTTGTTATTAATTTAATAAAAATACAACTTCTACATTATTATTGCATCGGATATTAATAATTGTGGGTTTGATGATATTAATTAATATTTTATACCATTTGACAGTGTAATTTGTTCGAATATGCACTAATCAATTTTTATGCGCCAGCTGCATTTTTGTAGTTTTTTAAGGGATTAACAGAAAGCCCCTCATATCTGTGCAAAAAAGATAAGCACCGCAGGAAAAATCTCATTGTGAAAAAATTAGAGTGTGTAATTAACACTCTGATTTATTTATTGTACCTACTTGTTTATTTTAAAGTGGTTTGAAAATTGGATATTGATTTTACAACAAAATTAAAACGTTTATTTTTATTGGTTTTTATTAGGATTCGAACCTCCGTTCGCTGGATGTCGCTCTGGGCGCTGAGATTCGGGCGCTTTATACCGCTGCGCTATCGGAGGCTCGCGCATAGCCATGAATTTACCGCATCATATTAGAACCGAGGACAGTCAAATAATAAATATTAGTGTCGCACTTCTGTTTCATCCGAATTTCAAATTATAACGAGGCTAAAGAAGTATCACTTCAAAAAGTGTACACGACACGTATTAATTGCCAAGCTGCTTTAGCACCATTCGTAATCGAAACGTTAATTGAAATGACTATTGTTAGTATCCAGACGTCCAGACCCGTAGAATAAAGAATTCCAGACCTAAATATCATGGGTAGGTACTTCCCCACCTTCTTGGGGATGCCAATGATGCCGTACACAGATTATTCATTAGTGTTAATTAATTAATTAATTTGAAAGTAATAAACTCTGTAAAGAGCAATAGGCAAATTGACATGCTTTCCTTTTCGCTTCCAGTTGGCAGTTCTGCTGGACGGTCTCCCTGGGTACCGTGGAATGAGAAAGTGGTTTGCCCCCATGCCTTGTCTCTGCAGATCTGTTGGAATACCTGTAACTCTGACAACGACTGCCCCGAAGATATCAAGTGTTGCAGGACGGAGTGTGGAGGGCGCGTATGTACAAACTCCCTCACACTCGCAGGTAAAAAACAATAATACCTAGCAGATTGACTGTAGGTACTTGCCTACTAAGGAAGTGGCGCCAAAGGGTTTTGCATCAAGGCCGACTACAGTGCAGGCCTTGGGGCGCGACGGATTTATAACTGTTACGGGATCAAATCTAAAACTACAGTTTCAGGCGATTGTTTCCGATACACGTTGTTAATCCTGATTGGTCTGTCGTATTTCCGCAAGCATCCATCATATATTTAAAAATAAGAGTGCTTGTGGCAGAGGATTTATATATGTATATGATTATCTATATATATATGATTGCAAGCATGGGCGGATTTAGGGGGAGGACACGGGGGCACGTGCCCCCCCCCAGGACGGTATTTTTGTCTACTGTGGAGATTTCATCACATTACAATCTAATAAAATTATCAGAGTTGTTAAAATATATGAATAAAATAACAGAAAGAACATGAGTCAAACTCTTGTCTATTTCTGGCTGGAATTGCGAATTTTGTTCATTGCATCCCTTTCATGCACTTGCAAATGAAAGATGATAATCAGTCACGGTACGGTCGGGGGAAAGCGCGGTCGGAAAAGCCCCCCCCCCCCCATTAAAGTTTACAAACACAAATTTCGACTTCATAAAAATTGGGCTGTCCTGGGGGGGGGGGGGGGGGGGCGCCCCCTCTCCGCCCCTTGTGCCCCTCCCAGAAAAAAATCCTGGATCCGCCCTTGATTGCAAGATTCAAACCCGAACTAAATCCTAATTTTTTTAATATGCAACATCTATTCACTTTTCTGCAAGTCTTTCAATAAGCCAATAATATAATATGTGCGTTAAGAAAATTAAGATCATGTTGCTAGTTCTTAGTCGAAGTATGATACAGTTAAAAGTGACCGAATTGGATATAGACACCTTAGTCCAGTTGGTTGAACTGTTGCCATGTAAGCAGAAGGTCCTGGATTAGAGTCCCAGAGCTGCCAATATCTTTTTCTGATTTTTCTGTCTCCAGATTTTCGATTAAGTTTCGCTAATATTGTATTCATTTAATTAAATATTACCATTTGAGGTTTTACTCATAAAGTTCAAAATTATAATAAATTCAATATAATGATACAGTTGTCAATTTCTTATCCTGAAAGTGTCCACACAAACATCATATGTTTGAACTTTGAACGGATGGAACCTCCCAAAGCAGAAACGTGGCCAGGCGCTGAAGATGTTGGTAATTGAAAGGAAACGTCACAGATTCAATAAAAAAATTCAATTTCAGTGCCGGCAGCCCGGGCGTTTATTTTATTTTCATTTATGTACATAGTTTTCTTTTATCCACCTCACTAGACAGAGTATGTTCCGAGGCGGGTAAATAACATATTATATATATTAAAAATATATGTATCAACAAAGATATGTATGTATATAAAAATATATGCATATATGTACACATTGTATCGAACGTGTCGACGAAAGCGTATGACAACCCTGAGAATTCAAGAATGGAATTTACGTTTCCACATAATACCGTGCCGCTGCGCGTTACCCCTTCCAATAACCTACGAAACAAAGGGAGTGCTCTCATTGGCCAACGAAACACTGTGCATTTGGAATGATGTCTACAATGCTATTACATTCTCCAATTAACTTATCAATTGAAAACATAAACGCAATTGATAATAAATACATGCTGCAGCATCATTGGACTCGAAAACACATCTGAATAACCACGTAATACTTCCACCAGGGACCCCAGACAGCAATGATCAAAATCAAGGAAATGATTGAGTATTTACGTTATCCCCACCCTGCTACCAGACGCGGCGCCATTGGTCAATGCTGAACAAAGGAAATGTTTGAATCGTAAATATTTACGACAGCCAATTTACATTCCGAAAAACTCGGAGCTAAATTTCGGGAAATCGGGAATAATTTGAATCAAGAAATATATATCATCACCTAAAAATAGGTATATACTACAATAACACCTCAAAAAACTGTCGTCTACCAGTGATTATTGCACTTTAAGAAAATATTTACTTCTAGATATTGTATCTTGTATCACATTTGTAAACTTGTACCTTTTCTTGTTGAAACAATAAAAATTATGTGAGACTTCGGTTTATTGGAACAGGACTGTCTTGGCAAAGGTTATCACACAGATTTTTAACACATCTGTTCGAAAATCATAGCGATTGGGAAAAATACGTAAACGCAAGCACCCTTCAGAAACAGGGAGGTTCTGTGTTCCAAAAGTCCAACCCGGATTTGCCCTATAAAACAAACGGCAAACCGGTAGGAAATCAGTTCAAAAACTACCAGCCAAGAAGTCACAAGTCTCCAAGAAACTGAAGTCTCCAAGTTCTAACCTACTTTAAAAGTGTTTTTTAATCAGTTTAAATTCTGTTCTACCTTTCTCTCAGTATCCCATTATCCTGACCCCAACAGTCTCCAAAAGTCTCCAAAAGTCTGCAAGTCTTTTAAGTGTTTTTACAACAGTTATAGAGTCAGTTTTTGCTAATTTAACTTAGAATCATTAAATCCAGAAGTTAAGGACATTGGCGTGCCAAGTTGTGTCCAGCTCCCTATTTTTGCAATTTGTGTACAAAACGTCTAGTACATTTGGTCCTTCGAGCCGTATCTACACATAACACGCCTTCAGTCTTACCCAGTGGAAATGCCGTCTCTTCGCAGTGGCCGTAAGACCCCGACATCTTCTGATACATCGCTGTCTAAATCTAAACCTGACGCCCCGGGGACAAGCCGAAATATGCCAGTGGCGCCCCTACGGACCCCGGGCCCACACACCGTAGACACCGATGAGACGCCATCTAGAGGACCCCGCCAGGTCCACGATCTATCTAGTGCGAGCCCAGCCAGGAACTCTGATCTCATCACGCTTGACCGACCAGCTCCAGAATCTGTCTCCGAGAGCCTCCACGAATCCAACAGTAAAAGCAGCGAAACAACTTCTGAATCAACTGAAGACTCCCTGCGATTACTGCGCCGAGAGATGCGCATTCGGGACAGACGTCACGCCAAGCAGACAGCCAATCTGCTCGCAGCCCTGAACGCTGCGACACGCCAAGCAGTCAGCCAACCTGCCGAGGAGCCAGCACCAACCAGCCCGACCCTGCGAGCCAACCTCGGTCAGGCAGTAATTCAAGTCCAGGCACCAACCGGCCCGTTTACTAACGAGTTCGCAACGAGATATGCCACTCAAGTACACACGTCAGACGGCCCGTCAACCGGAGAGTTTGCAACTAGATATGCAACAACTCAAGTGCCCGCACCAACCGGCCCTTCTGCTAATGAGTTCGCAACGAGATATGCCACTCAAGTACACACGTCAGACGGTCCGTCAACCGGAGAGTTTGCAACTAGATATGCAACAACTCAAGTGCCCGCACCAACCGGCCCTTCTGCTAATGAGTTCGCAACGAGATATGCCACTCAAGTAAACAAGCCAGCCGGAGAGTTTGCAACGAGATATGCAACAACTCAAGTGCACGCACCGACCGGCCCTTCTACTAATGAGTTCGCAACGAGATATGCCACTCAAGTAAAAAGGCCAGCCGGAGAGTTTGCAACGAGATATGCAACTACTCAAATGCACACACAAGTCGGTCAGCCTACCAATGAATTTACAGTAACCGATCCAACTGGATATGCCGCCACCCAAGGCTACACACTACTGACGGGCCCTGCAAAAAACATCCCTACGACTGAATACAGCCATCTCGGACCCGAGCGCCCACTTTACAATACAACGGGGTACCAGCAACAGCCAGCCTCCTCCGGCCAGGATTCCCCATTGTTTACACCACCGCATACAGCCAACGAGACAGCACGGCACACCCGAGAATGGTTGCAGCACGGCAACGACCCACTGGCCCAGATCGCCTCTGTGATGGCAGAGGCGCTCCGCTCCTCCAGAACGCAAGATAGCCCTCGCACATTAGAAGATGACTCAAGAATGGCAGCCCTAATCGCCAGGCAATCCACAGCAAAAGATTTGCCTACCTTCTCCGGAGACCCCCTCGAGTGGCCTACCTGGAAGGCACAGTACGCTCAATCCACCGCCACCTGCCAATTGACTCCGAGCGAAAATCTCATCCGGCTGCAGCGTGCCCTCAAAGGCAAGGCGCGAGATACCGTGGGTCCCCTACTAATGGATCCTGCGCAAGTTCCAGAGATCATCAGCGTCCTCGAGCAGCGATACGGCAGCGCTAACTCCATAGCAAAATTTATGCTAGACAAGGTTAAAAAGCTACCTTACCTCACGACCGAGGTATCACTCGAGGACCTGGCAGATTTCTCCGGGACGGTGCAAAACCTGGTGGCATCCCTCCGGATCTTGAAAACCGAAGGTTATCTCACCAATCCTGCATTACTGAACGACGTCACTGACAAAATGCCGAGTTCCCTGCGGCTGGCATGGCTAATCGAGATCCGCAAACAACATGCCCCGGCCACCATAACCCAGCTCGCTGCCTTTCTGAAAGAGGTATCAAACGCAATTCCAAACAGCGGGATGGTGGACCACATACGATCCCGACCACGCCGTGAACAAATACATGCCGGGTACCAGGAGGAAGAAGATAGTGATCGCATGCGACTTCTACCGAGCCATGAGCAAATACATGCCGGACATCAAGAAGAAATCGGGGACGGCCCAAAAGAAAAGATCGCCCCGATGAAACGCAAAATGAATGAGGCACATACTTACCCTGGACCAAGCCGAAAAAGAAAAACAGCCGACGAAAGCTGCGCCCAATGTGGCGGCGATCATAAAACCCGCGAATGCAAAGAATTCGCAGCCAAAGATGTTGAACTTCGATGGGAAACTGTACGCATGGGAAGGTTATGCCGCAAGTGCTTAGAAAAACACCACTCACGAAGCTGCAAAATAAACCAATGGTGCAAAGTAGGGGATTGCCGATCCCCACACCACCCCCTGCTACATAATCCCGAGTTCGTACGAAAAAGCACCGTGGAAAATGTCAACTTGTGACGCCAGGACTCCGGACAGAGAGTACTGTTAAAAATTGCGCCAGTAATATTAAGCGCTCCCAACAAAGAAGAAGTGTCAGTGTTTGCTCTCCTGGACGAAGGATCCACAGTAACACTTGTTGACACTGACACCGCAATACAAGTCGGAGCAAACGGCCCAGTTCACGGACTGCGAATCCACGGTGCCAAAGGAATGTGCACTTCTGACAATCTCTCCCAACGAGTGAGACTAAGAATACGAGGTGCGGGCAACAGTAATACATACCACATCTCTGCCAGCACAATAAGCAACCTCAACCTGCCGGAGCAACAGATCCAAGGAAGGTCTGTCGTCCCGAAGCTGCTAATAGGCCAAGACAACGCTCACCTAATTGTGTCAAGGGAAGTTCGTGAACGCAATGATACTACGCGAATAGCATCACGCACCGCACTAGGATGGATCGCTCATGGGGGAGTCAACCCCAGAGATAATAACACGACTACCACTTTGGCACTACAACCAGAAACGGCCGCAGACATACAATTGAGGGAGCTAGTAAAAACCAACTTCGCCATCGACTCGCTCGGAGTAACATCAGCCACCAGAGTCAATGCAAGCGAACAACAGGCCATTGCACTTATGAATGCAACTACCCGTCCTCTTCCTACAGGGAAGTGGGAAACTGGTCTACTATGGCGCAATCCAGAAGCCTCGCTACCTGACAATCGGCAGTGTGCGCTGAAGCGACTTCTGTCTCTGGAGAAAAAGCTAGCAAAAGACAAAAATCTAGCAGTGGCCTACAATGACAAAATAAGTCAACTTCTCAACAAAGGCTATGCCAAGAAGCTATCAGGCCATGAAGCTTCCACCACCACACCTCGCAAATGGTACCTGCCTCACTTCGCAGTAATCAACCCAAATAAGCCAGGAAAAATCAGAGTGGTATTCGATGCTGCAAGCCGATGCCGAGGAACCTCCCTCAATGATCAGCTGCTTACTGGTCCTGACCTGCTGTCCTCCCTCCTGGGGAATATAATACGCTTCCGGGAAGGAAACATCGCCATTGCTGCAGACATCAAAGAAATGTTCCTGCAAATAAAAATAAGGCGAGAAGACCAGCCGTCCCAGCTTTTCCTGTGGAGGACATCACCCCATCATGAACCAGACACCTATCAAATGTCATCAATGATGTTCGGAGCCACCTGCTCCCCAAGCAGTGCCCAATTCGTCCGAAATAAAGTGGCCGAAACATACGAGCACGAGTACCCGGCCGCCGCAAAAGCCGTACGCACCAAGTTCTACATGGACGACTACCTAGATGCAACAGACACACCCAATGAAGCTGCTACACTCGCCCAAAGCGTAAGTGCCCTCCTCGCGAAAGGAGGGTTCCACTTGACAAATTGGGCGTCTAATAGCCCGGTGGCCCTAGCTGGCGTACCCATAGAAGACCGTGCCAGCTCCGCGATACAGATTAGCAGTGGAGGTCCAGAGACAGAACGAGTGCTTGGTTTGATCTGGGACCCCACCACAGACCGCTTCCTGTACTCATTTCGCGAGGCAATCTCACCCGACACGGCCACACAACCTACCAAGCGGCAACTATTATCCATAGTAATGAAGATCTTTGACCCAGTCGGCTTCGTTGCCTGCCTTACCATCAGATCTAAGATGCTACTGCAAGCAGTGTGGCGCTCAAGCGTCGGCTGGGACGAACCCATTACCCCCGAACACGCCCAGAGATGGACAGACTGGCTGAGCCTGCTGCACACAAACAGCATCTCAATCCCGAGACGTTGCCTCTCAAACAAACAGAACAACGTAACTCTACACCTCTTCTGCGACGCATCGGAGCAAGCTTGCTGTGCCGTGGCCTACTTCACCGAAGAAATAACATTCCTTGCAAGTAAATGCAAGGTAGCACCACTGAAGCCTCTCTCCATTCCACGCCTCGAGCTTCAAGCCGCCTTCATAGCAGCGAGACTAGCCCAGACGATCCAAAAGGAAAGCAAAGCCCTGATATCCCGCACCTACTTCTGGACAGACTCCACAACTGTACTATGCTGGTTACGCACCGACCCACGCGCCTACTCAACCTTTGTGGCAAACCGATTGGGCGAAATAGACGAACTAACCAACATACCCGACTGGAAATGGGTACCCACAAAACTCAATCCAGCTGATATAGGAACACGAGACTTAGAGGTGCCAGACCTAACACCAGAAGGAAGGTGGTTTACCGGCCCAGCCTTTCTCACTTCCCCGGAGGGTGCATGGCCGAAAGAACGGGCACCCGCCCACAGGCCTGACGACCTAACACTAGAAGTCAAACCTCACTACGTTGGCCTTGTGTCCACCAAGGGCGAAGCACTCCCATTAGTAGAGCGGTTCTCCTCATGGCACCGGCTAATCCGCTCCACAGCTTGGATCCTCCGTTTTATCAGACGATGCAAGATGGGGCCCAACAAACCAGTAGAAGGCCCACTACTAGCCGAGGAGATAAAAGCAGCAGAACAAAAATGGATCAAAAGGTCCCAGGAAAATGCTTTCACAACTGATCTACACACCATCCGACAAGGTCAAAAACTACCTACTGGCAGTCGCCTCAACTCGCTGAACCCCTTCTTTGGACCAGACGACCTTCTACGAATGGGGACCCGACTACGAGCCTTGGAAAGAACAAAGAGTGTGGCCCGAACCCCCATAATACTGGACGGCGACGAACCCTACACTCGGCTCCTAATCAGTCACTACCACAAAAAGGCGGATCATCCTAGTACTGAGAAAACAATTGCAGAAATACGCAATCATTTCTTCATAATACGAATACGCACAACAATCAGGAAAATAACGCACGTCTGCCCCACTTGCTTCATACGACGCAGCAAACCGACTCCACCTCTGATGGGCGCATTACCACCACCCCGCCTGATGCATCACGTCCGTCCATTCACACACTGCGGGCTTGACTATTTCGGCCCTATGGCTATCACGGTCGGTAGGCATCGAGAAAAACGATACGGAGCCATCTTCACCTGCCTCTCAACGCGCGCCATTCACCTAGAACTAGCCGCTTCACTGACTGCCGACTCGGCCATCATGGCCCTTCAAAGAATGACCGCCCGCAGAGGTCAACCCACAGCCATGTACTCGGATAACGGAACAAATTTTCACGGAGCTGACACCGAGATGAGGGACGCCCTGCTGTCAATAAGTCAAGACGCCAGAATGATTGACGCAATAGCTACCCAGGGCATCGAGTGGCACTTTATACCACCGCTGAGTCCCCACATGGGGGGAGCTTGGGAGAGACTAGTACGATCAGTAAAGAAAGCCCTAAGCGCAACACTCAAAGAAAGAGCACCAAAAGAAGAAACTCTACGCACAGCACTTGCAGAAGCCGAGTTTGTGGTAAATAACCGACCACTCACCCATATTTCAGTCGACCCGCGTGATGAAGAACCTCTAACACCCAACCACTTTTTGCTGGGATCGGCCGGGAAGCGCCCCCAATTATCCTTCTACGACAAAAAAGAAGAGGAAGTATGCCTACGCCGCCAGTGGCGCATCGGACAACATCTTGCAGACACCTTCTGGAGGCGATGGCTGCGCGAATACCTACCTACCATGGCTGCCCGACAAAAATGGCACCATCCAACTACAACAATTAAGAAGGATGACCTAGTGATCATCATGGACCCAGCACTGCCTCGAAACAGTTGGCCACGTGGCCGTATCCTCGAAGCAACACCTGCAGCTGATGGACAAGTCAGAACTGCTCGGATCCAAACCAGTACTGGGATATACGTAAGGCCGGCAGTCAAAATCGCCGTCATCCTGCCTGCCACACCAACAACTAACGAAACTGTACCAGTTGCGAAGACACCCGATTCAGAACTCAGACATCGGAAAAGGACACGCCCGACGAAGTAGCTGAGCACAGTCGAGACTGCACTGGGGGGAGTGTATCGAACGTGTCGACGAAAGCGTATGACAACCCTGAGAATTCAAGAATGGAATTTACGTTTCCACATAATACCGTGCCGCTGCGCGTTACCCCTTCCAATAACCTACGAAACAAAGGGAGTGCTCTCATTGGCCAACGAAACACTGTGCATTTGGAATGATGTCTACAATGCTATTACATTCTCCAATTAACTTATCAATTGAAAACATAAACGCAATTGATAATAAATACATGCTGCAGCATCATTGGACTCGAAAACACATCTGAATAACCACGTAATACTTCCACCAGGGACCCCAGACAGCAATGATCAAAATCAAGGAAATGATTGAGTATTTACGTTATCCCCACCCTGCTACCAGACGCGGCGCCATTGGTCAATGCTGAACAAAGGAAATGTTTGAATCGTAAATATTTACGACAGCCAATTTACATTCCGAAAAACTCGGAGCTAAATTTCGGGAAATCGGGAATAATTTGAATCAAGAAATATATATCATCACCTAAAAATAGGTATATACTACAATAACACCTCAAAAAAACTGTCGTCTACCAGTGATTATTGCACTTTAAGAAAATATTTACTTCTAGATATTGTATCTTGTATCACATTTGTAAACTTGTACCTTTTCTTGTTGAAACAATAAAAATTATGTGAGACTTCGGTTTATTGGAACAGGACTGTCTTGGCAAAGGTTATCACACAGATTTTTAACACATCTGTTCGAAAATCATAGCGATTGGGAAAAATACGTAAACGCAAGCACCCTTCAGAAACAGGGAGGTTCTGTGTTCCAAAAGTCCAACCCGGATTTGCCCTATAAAACAAACGGCAAACCGGTAGGAAATCAGTTCAAAAACTACCAGCCAAGAAGTCACAAGTCTCCAAGAAACTGAAGTCTCCAAGTTCTAACCTACTTTAAAAGTGTTTTTTAATCAGTTTAAATTCTGTTCTACCTTTCTCTCAGTATCCCATTATCCTGACCCCAACAGTCTCCAAAAGTCTCCAAAAGTCTGCAAGTCTTTTAAGTGTTTTTACAACAGTTATAGAGTCAGTTTTTGCTAATTTAACTTAGAATCATTAAATCCAGAAGTTAAGGACATTGGCGTGCCAAGTTGTGTCCAGCTCCCTATTTTTGCAATTTGTGTACAAAACGTCTAGTACACACATACATGGTTGTTATATTAAATATTTACATTTTGTTTTTATTATTTGGTATATTTCCATAAAAAGGTTGCATACGTAATATAATATTACACATGGATATAAGAAAATGTAAATACTGTAGGTACATGATTATATAATTAATGTTGCTAGCTAGCAGTACCATATTTTATTATATTTGATTATTATATAATTTTGTGAGAAATTATATGAAAAGTGAATGTCTATAAAATGTTCTCCTGTTAGTTCTTTAGGATATTTCGAATGTCTGTTCTTTTCTTTTCAGTCAACCATATTACAAAACTTTTGAACAGCCAGTTCAGATTATTTGGTTTTGACGTAAGTTTTTGTTTGTGTTTGCAGGGTCCATTGGGCGGGCAAACGCCAGACGTTTGACAGTCCAACACAACAATCAAGGTCATAAATGTTTAACAATTTTTGCCAACACTCAAGTCAAGGCCATAACTTTACACCAACATCGTTTGGGGTGAAGCAGTAGCGGACTAATCCCGTCAGAGGCCCGGGGCGGCAAAGCTGAATAAGGCCCCCCCACCCTAGTATAAAAAATTGATGTAATTTTACAAATTTTTATTCAGTTCACAAGGGCCTCTGGTCCTGGGCGGCCTCACTGTAAAAAAAATAGTAATTTTTTTTATTCCATTTTCTAAAAAATGCATTTGTTAATAATGCATGTTTTAAGGAAATTCTGAAAAAAGTCAAGAAAGTTTTTAAAAGTTTGTATGATGAATTAACCTTCAAATCCCTACGTGGTGACATACCATATGGTGGTACCATAGTGACTGGATTTTCTAACAGTTTAAGCCGCCGCTACCCGAATTTCTACCGACTTCTTATATATCTCCCTTAGAAGATATTGAAAATGTGTAGAGCTAGCTCACAGTTTGAAAATTCCTGGTGTCCGAGAGTTTTCTCAAATAATAAAGTTCTGTATGTATTTTTCAGCCGGTAGTCCTACTCGGCGGCCCACGACACCTCGGCAAAAGGACGGAGCATGCCCCGTCTCATTGTCTCCGCAGATCTGTTGGGGTACCTGCGGTATTGACAACGACTGCCCCGAAGATAACAAGTGCTGCAGGACGGAATGTGGAGGTCACATTTGCTCCAGTCCCATCGAAGCACGTACAAATCGGCTTGCTGGTACGGTCCATACTATTATTTACAATCGGCCCGCTGTTGTTTTTTGAGGGGAAAACTTCTTCAGCACTGTTGTGATTTGAAACTCGATAAAACGAAAAAGCGACACTGAAAAGAGATAAACTATAGGATTTAGTATGTGAAAGAATGGTAGTCTACATTATACAGTATTTCCTATTATCTCGGTCTTCTCTTTTTGCGGTGCACCGTAGCCTCCCCACTCTTGTCTACTTTAGTTTTCTGAAGGTTTCACTTCTACCGCATGTGAACTGCACACAAAATTTGGGAGTGAAAACTTCTTTAGCACCGTTGTGAATTGAAACTCGATGAAGCGAAAAATTGCGACACTAAAAAAAACAAACACATACATCTATAGGATTTAGCCGGCGGGGGAATGAGGTAGACTAATCGGTCTACTTTTTGTGCGGTGCTTCGTAGTCTATCGGTCTCCTCTTTGTGGGGTACTTCGTAGAATAAAATGTAAAATAAATCATTTTTAAACTTGATAACATTATTATAATAAATAAACCTTAAATTTATCCTACTACTGATACTCTGCATTCGTCTCATTCTCTCCAAGTTTTCACTTCTACTGCTTGTAAACAGCACACATTTTTATTTTATTCTGTGAGTTATTTTTCTGAATAAATTTTTTATGCTTATTAATAATAATAATAACCTGGTATTTATATAGCGCAGTTTTGTGATATTTCACTTCAAATGCGCTTAATTATAATAAGCTTAAAATTAATTATATAGTGTTATTTACGAGTCCTTACAAAATTGATTAAATAATGTGAAACAAAGAATATACAGTATATACAAATCAATTCCTAAAGAACAATATTAACAACAATAGTGGGTGCACATGACAATAGATATTGATCCCATTGAAACCATAACGGTGCGATTCAACAAGAATCATTAAAAACTAAAATATACTACAGAACAGGAAACAGTTTACGTTTACAAATAATACAAATTCGGAGTGCACATAAAACTATAGTAAGGAGGTAATCGAAACCAAACAATTACTGGAAAATTGAGGAACATGGTTTATTATAGTTTTTTGAAAAGGAGCTACAAATTCATGAAAGGTATGATTTTTTAAATAAGTTTGTTTTTAGAGCCCTTTTGAATTCAGCCAAGTTCTGGATATTAGTAAGAACTGAGGGAAGTTTGTTCCAAATGAGCGGGCCAGTTACACGAAAAGATCGATCATAGTAAACGGCTCGATTTGACCTAGAAATTTCGATTAAACGATTAGTAACATCTTGATCTGCTGACCTTAGAGTAAGCTGTCTATCGCTTAAGTTTTGTCGGACACATAGTTCTGATATATAGGCTGGCGCCATTCCTTGTAATGCTTTGAAGGTCATTAAGCAGATCTTGAACTCTATTCTTTCAGGGCATCGAAGCCAATGAAGGCGATCCCTTAGAAGCGGGGTTATACGGCAATACTTAGATTCACCAAAAATCATTCTCGCCGCAGCATTGAAAACGGACTGGATTCTATTGAATTGTTTTTTAGGTAAGCCAGCATATGCACTATTACAATAGTCCATACGTGAGACAACGAACGAATTTATGAGTGACTTTGCTCCATCAGAGGGAAGGCAACGCCTGATTGATTTTATCTGCCTTAGATGGAAAAAGCCTGAACTTACAGATTTTGAAATTTGTGATTCAAGAGAAAGACTATTGTCTATTGTGAAACCCAGAAATTTTATTTCTGTAGAAGGGATTATATCTGTGCCCTGAATATGGATTGGATTAGAGTCAATGAGGGCTTGCCTTCCAGGAGAAGCTATCCAAATAAATTCCGTCTTGGTCGGATTAAGTTTGAGTTTATTGACAGACATCCAACTTGAGACTGTGTTAATGAAACTAACTACCTCGTTTTTAAGGACGTCTTTTTCATCCGGGGAACAAAACTTGAAAATGAAACGATCGTCTGCATAGCCTTGTGATTCAAAGCCAGCTGATTGAATAAGTTTCTCGAGGCGATTCGTATAGAGAATGAAGAGAATGAGACCCAAGACAGAACCCTGGGGAACTCCACATTCTATGGGAGTTTCAGGTGAAGTACAATTATTGAAAATTACTGAGGCTACTCGTCCAGACAGGTATGATGTCATCCATTGGAGTACATCACCTCGAACGCCAAATTCGGTTTCAAGCACATTTAATAAAATACTATGATCTACCGTGTCAAATGCCGCACTCATGTCAAGAACAGATACCAAACCCAACTTACCTGCTTCCATCCCGATGATCAAGTCTGAAATCAACCGCAGAAGAACAGTTTCCGTTGAATGAAACTGTCGATAAGCTGATTGATTTTTGGCAAATAGACCGGCAGAGTTCAAATACCCCACCAATTGTTTGGCAACGATTTTCTCAAGCAGCTTAGAAAGGAACGGTAGATTGGATATTGGCCTGTAATTATCCGTATTGTCAGAATCAAGATTTTGTTTTTTTAGAATCGGAGTTATGATTGATTTTTTAAGTGTTCCCGGTACAAGTGAATTTACTAGTGATTTCTGGATAATTGCAGTAATTACAGGCGCTATATCAGGAAGACACTGTTTTAAAAGCCAGGTAGGTATGGGGTCTTGAGCGCATTGCTTGTTAGGACAAGATTTTATTGCACGCGTGACATCTTCTTCCGTTACTGCTGCAAAAGTAGTGAATTCACTCGAGAGCGGACTTGATGCTGCGACAGAAGACGATCCTACCACACTGAGGGCCCGAATTTTTTCAACCTTACTTCTGAAGTATGTTGCGAGGCTGTTTGCTTCAAGAGAGGAATCAACCTTGTTGTTGCTCTCTCCAGACAGAGTCCTTACGTTTTGCCAAAGTTTTCGGGGGTCTTTTTCTGTCTCAATTTGCTCACACCAAAAGTTAGATTTCTTCTGGGTGACTTCTTCCTTGTAGCCTTTTTGCTTGGTAATCCAAAGCTGCCGATTGCTGAAAGTCGGGTTTCGTCTGTAGATCCTTTCAAATTTCCGCATTTCCCTCTTCTTTCGAAGACATTCAGCATCGAACCATTTGCTGCAATTCCTAACGCGGCAGACCTTCTCTGTGAAAGGAGCATTTTTATCGAGTAATGCCCGTAGAGTAGAATTATATAAAGTTACTAACTCTTCTACATGGCTCTCGCTATACTTTTCCTTGTCACAGAGAGGCGACGCTTTCAATTCACTGCAAAATGCCTCGAAGTCGAATTCTCTCCAATTTCTGGAGACAACGGATTTGAACTCTAATTTCGGAGGATCGAAGGCAAACTCCGATGTGACGAGACGATGATCTGATAGTCCAATGTCAGTAACATTTACGTTATTCGGGGGAAACCCAACCCGTTATTAAGTTCATTTTTGCCACAACTACCTCTGTTCTTCACGCACATGGACCGTAGCGCATTTTTAAATTATCTTGTTACCTTGTTACCTTTTTACTTTGTTACCTTGTTACCTTGTTACCTTGTTACCTTGTTACCTTGTTACCCTGTTACCTTGTTACCTTGTTACCTTGTTACCTTGTTACCTTGTTACCTTGTTACCTTGTTACCTTGTTACCTTGTTACCTTGTTACCTTGTTACCTTTTTACCTTGTTACCTTGTTACCTTTTTACCTTGTTACCTTGTTACCTTTTTATCTTGTTACCTTGTTACCCTGTTACCTTGTTACTTGTTATGTATTTTTTTCTCTATTTATTTGTCAGATTTTACATTGATTGCTGCCACAACAAACTGACCTTCCCATTATTTTAAAACTGCGAGTTAATTTTCAGAATATACGTATGGCGCCTACCTCAAACACATCGCTGGCCTCCACTGTTCAATGACTGGCGTATGTTGGATTAGGAGCGTTTGCAAGTGGATGGAGAAAGCGGGTTCAAAGCCGTCAAATTGCATATAAAACTTTTTTACATTAGGTATATTATAAATACATACTTACTAAACAAATATTTAATTAAAATTATTTCACCATGGAGCGCGCCAAAGACCTTGTTTGTTGAATGTATTCAGTAAGAAATACACAAAGATTTCTGAAAATTGTAAGTTGTTAAGTAATAATAAACATTAAAACAATTAAATATTTTTCTTTTTTTTTATACGTTTTATAATATTCGATATTTTGTGGGATTAAAAACAACATCTCACCTGGGCTGGGCAGAGGCGTAGCTAGGTAACCAAGGGCCCTGGTGCAAAAAAATGCGGCCCTGACTAAACGGTTTAGGTTTTCTCAAGTGAAAATATAAATACTTTATAGATACAAAGCTACTAATTTATTTGAATGGCACAGCAAAACTACTTAGGGGGCATACATTAATTACGTGAGCTGTTTTTTTTTTTCAATTTAGTCTCTTCCTCCCCCGTCCTTGGTGAGATTAAGTGATATTTAGTAATACCCCCCCCCCCGCCCCTAACGTGAGATTTACACCACAGTCGTTAAATTACTACATTTATTTTGATAAAAAATAAAAATAATACAACATTCAGGTATACTACTCGCATAGCACTATTCACTACAATAGTCAACTTTTCACAGAGGGCAGAATTATTTTATATTCCATAGACAAAATCAAAAAGACAAAAATTCAAAAATCCATTTTAAAGTGCTTAGATGAATACCGATCAACCATAAATAAAAATCCACAGATAAAGTCCTTAGATAAATACCGATCTACCTTCTCAAGCTCAATAACTTCCACGGTCGTAAAGGTTCCACCAATCTAACCTGGACCCAGCCCAGGGCGGGTCATGACCGCCATGACCCCCCCCCTGTATCCGCCCTTGCTCATACAGGAAAATCTGTGAGCACGCTCTCGAAGAGGGACAGAAGGCCAGAGTAATGGATAGATCTACGCTTAGCAGAGAATCTACACTCCCTCCTGGCTCCCGCCTAAGATCAGAATCTCCATTCAGTAGCATTCATGGGAGCCTGTTAATGGAGACTTCAACTTCTACAAGCCAATCCAGAGATGCCAACAAGGCAAAAAAATAATATTAATATAAAAATATATTATAAATATTACCAATAAGGCAAAAAATAGTCTGATGATGTGACTGCTACCAAGGCCAGAAACCATTCCAATGGTGGGAAAGCTACTATAAAGGAAAGCCACCCCAACGTTGGGGCTGTTTCCTCAAAAACTCAAAACCAACCCATTGTTGCTAATGGGCCTATTTTTGACGTCAACAAATCCAATGTTGAACAAAATCTCAAACCAAATTCTGATTGATCTGCGTGAATATATTGTTTTACCTCTTCTACACATATTCAATCAAAGCTTCAGCCTAGGGATTGTCCCGGATAAACTAAAAATTGCCATTATAGCGCCAATTCACAAATCAGGGGAAAAAACTCTAATTTCTAACTACAGACCTATCTCACTATTAAATTCATTATAGAAAGTTTTGGAAAAGGCAATGAAAAAAGACTAACATCCTACCTCGATAAACATAACTTACTCTCAGATTGTCAATTCGGTTTTCGAGCGAAAATGAGCACAGAACAGGCTATATCCGAATTAACTAATTACATTGTTAAAAACACAGATGAAGGATCCAAAGTCATCGGAGTTTTTCTAGATCTGGCCAAGGCTTTTGATACTATCTCTCATGACATTCTTTACGAGAAATTCAAAAATTATGGTATCAACGGACCGCCGTTCGAATGGTTTATTAGCTACACTAAAAATAGAAAACAAATAGGTAGTAGAACTAAATAAATGCTAACAGTGATCCGGAAGAAATCAAGTATGGTGTCCCTCAAGGTAGTGTACTTGGTCCCCTGCTATTTCTCATTTACATTAATGAACTTACCGATATTAAAATGTCGTCTATCGACTACAAGTTTATCAGTTACGCAGATGACACGGTAATTCTATTCAAAGCTCCGAGTTGGGAAAAGGCCTTCAAAAGTGCGGAAACTGGTATGTTAGATATAAAAAATTGGCTCGACAAAAATCTACTTACCTTAAACATCTCCAAAACTAAATACTAAACATTCAGCAAAACCATTACTGGGCAACCAAAAATCTTTCCGCCTTTATACCTACACCCTGATATTAGGTACCTCAAATCCCTCAAACCAGAACTGGGAAAAAATAGAACATACCTACTGATAATATCAAGTATCAAGGCTTAACAGTGGACTATAAATTAAACTGGGAACTATATTTATGTATGGAGAAAAATAATTAGTTGATAATAATGTTAATTATAAAAAATTTGAAAATATGAGATTGTCAAATATGACGGTTTGACAGAAGGTGGCAATAGCGAAATTGGTAAACGCGCTCGTCCCGGTTAGACGGAGAGGTCTGGGTTCGAGTCCCAGTTGCCACCATTGTCTTTTTTCTGTTTTTTTTGTGTCTTCTTCTCTTTCATATTTTCGTTTAGATTATTATTGTTAACTTATTCTAATATGATTTATTTCACTGATGGGAAAAACCTTCAAAAAAGTAATAAAAAGAAAGTTTTTCTTATAAAAATTTAATTAATTGTTTAGAATTGTTTATTGATAAAATTTCACGTGGAGGTGATGTGAATTGGCCACCGAGATCATTCGATTTGATATCGTTAGAATTTTTGCTCGTGGGGTTTTCTTATGTCGCAGGTCTATGCGAATAAGCCACAAACTACAGCGGCCCTCAAAGCCTACATAACCCATGCCATCGGTCAAATTCAGCCTGATTTATGCGTCAGAGTCATGGAATATTGGACATTTCGATGTGCGCTACCCAGAGAAGCCACGACAGACATTTGATCGATGTTATATTTCATACATAATGACATCGATAGTCCTTTCAAATAAATAAAAATTTTCGATGATACCTCACACACACACTTTGCTTTATTTAAATTTAAAGATAGAAAGCGCTTAGTGAAATACCCTATAGGGGAAGTACGGATATTATCGGACACATAGTGTTGTTCATTTGTATTTTGTTGATAGTGCTTCAATACAAACGAATTATGAATTAATCATAAGTGGAAAGGACAGATCTACATGGTACACTAATTTTAAAAATCAGTAACCATCATTGTTTCCCAAAATTTAGATTTTAAAATTACGAAATTTTCGTTTATTATCGGATTTCGACGGGTGGTATCGGACAAATTAGCTCCTTGGTTTAACGCTGTACTTTCTTTTGTTTTATAATAAAACGATTACTAATGATTAATAACAAAAGATTTCAAACACATCAAGACAATATCTTTATTTTAAAAAATACAAGCAAGAGAAATACAAGAAAAAGGGCAACAAAGTATTTAAAAGAATTGTCTAATATCGGACATCAAAGGTGGTATCGGACACGAAAGTGAACAAAAAATATTCATGTTTTTTTTAATGAAAAAAAGGATTTTTAAAAAGTGGCAAAGCCGTGTTCAAACTTTTCATAACACGTTATGATATACTGAAAATAAATATTATTTATGGCACAATTCACATTTGTAAAAATGGTAGTAAGATTCAAGACCTGTACAATTTTCATGGGCCCATCCGTGACAACCTTGGAATTGAATCCAGTCTTCTTCGAAGCTTTCTCCACAGATTATGCAAACTTCATCTTTGTTATAATCCTTTTGTAGTTTTAGTTTATCTGCTTTCTTAAAATTGATGGTGTTAAAATTATTTGATTTATTGTGTTTGGGCGGATTCTTTTATGATTTATCCATTTGAAAATCTTTTTAGCACTGTTTCCTGATAGTTTTTTTTATTTTTATTTTGATTGGGAAACCCGGTACTCGTGTTTTGGCTACGTTTTTTACATTTTTTTTTTACTTTTTAGAAGTGCCTTATCGCAAATCCTTTCTTCAATTTTAACAACCTGTCACTAAGTGTAATTTTAGGGACATCAAAATATAAGGCAGTTTCTCGAATTGTCATCTTATTTTCACAAAGTATTCCTCGGCTGATTTCATGTTGCAATCCTTCCATTCACCCCAAGCCCCTGCTCCCACTTTTTTTTCTCGCCATTATCTGGAAAAATGGAAGTAAAACAGAATGATTCTTTGAAAATAATGTTTTTAAATCAACAATAGCAAACCCTTTATACATTGTTTTCGTAGTACAATATACTTTCATAGTATACAGGTGTATAAAAATATGAAACACTACAATTGGTGTATTTCTATTAATTTAAATAAAAAAATAAAAAATAAGCATTTATTTGTGTGTCCGATATCATCCGTAACAGCCATGTCCGATATTAAACAAACGACTTGGAGTTAAAAAAATAACCGCCTACCTGGTATGGGAAACAAATTTTAAAACTTAAGATCGTCATTTGATTGCCACTGAAATGTAGTGTACCGTCATATATATATATAAATGTAATTAAATTAATAACGTACCTTTTATTTGTCTTCGAATAAAGCTGAGGACACAATATCCGGTGGTCAAATTTCGTTTTCTAAGCACAACACGACCCCAACGGGTTTGGCGATAGTCATGCAAACACTAGGCACCTAAAATTAGTTCGGCAATATTATGAACTAACTTACATCGTCCTATCTATACGCCAGTTAAAGAAATAACACTTGTCCGATACCATACGTTGTTCGATAATGTACGTACTCCCCCTACTACGTGTGTGAGAGAGATGCAAGAAAATGATTATTTTTTTTCTTTGGAGGAAACAGACCAACGTACAATGTGTATCTCATCTTTTGAAAGAGCTTACTGCATTATTAGAATAAATAACCTACGTTTTATGCTTATTTTATGCCGTAATGGTACCGTCACAGTGAATCGTCACGGCAATAATAAAAGTGCTCATAAGGTAGGTGTGTTTTAGGTAGGTATGTTTGCGGTTAGTCCCTAAGAACGTAAGGACCAGATGGGTTGCTGATTGTTCTGATTGTGATTCAATGCTTAAAGAATGTAAGATTAGTGGAAGCTTCCTGTTGCGGTAAGGCTGTGGTGAACCTAGAGTTTTGATAACAATAAAACTTAAGATTAGGCATTTTGAAACGGGGGCACTAGCCCCAGACAATATTTATATAAGTATCTACTTACTTTCCAATTATAGACTAAAGTCAACATTTTTCGCTTTACGCGATCGCTATTTTCATTTCAATTCAATTGTCATCACTGCAAACAACACGTGAACCATGCTTTTTGCTGTGATGCCAACTGAAATCGTAGATATGAAAATAGAGATGAAAATGGCGATCGCGTAAAGCGAAAAATGTTGACTTTGGTCTCTAAGTGGAATCGGGCTGAAAAAAGAGATGGTGTAATACCTACATAAGTAAAACACCAACATAAAATACCAAAAGAAACAAAAACGTGACACCAAAGGCCGCAATTAGATGAGCACTTTCTAGCTGTCTTTTGGGGGCAGCATAAATGCTCTTGGCTTGCTGTCGCGACTACAGGCAAGCCTACAGCTTCGCGCCAGCAAGACAACAGTAGATGCAGACTCAAAACGCAGAGCCTATGGGGATATATCATTAGGGATGCTGTGTAGGGGGTCTTATTTAGGAAAGGAGGAAAATAAGAAATGGGTAGGAATATAGGGAATCAAAGTGTTCAAAAGTATATGAATCCATAATCCATCCCTCCCACTGCGGTTGAGAGAGTCCAGTTGGAGAAGTGAAAGGTTCCCTCTCAACCGGCTTCTCCCGATCCGGCCCGCCACGCAGCGGTGGGCAGACGTATCCGCCGTCAAGAATTGGGCAAACTTCACTCCATAAACTCAGCACACCAAACTGGGGTAACCTGTATGGGCCTGCATCAGAAGTGTTAGTTATAAAATGAATGGTGCGGTGCGGGCGGTAGGTAGGTACTTACTCATGTCCCACCCGCCTCACAAATTGAAACTGTCCGTGTATTTCGAATGTATATCAGGGCCGGATTAACCATGTCGGGGCCCCTAGGCAATGCACGTCTCGGGGCCCCTTTACCAATGGTGGACTAACGGGGGGGGGGGGGGGGTGGAGGGGCGGCCTGCCCCGGGCCTCTGGTCCTCGGGGGCCATCAAACGCTTCCATGTCCCCTTTATCAAATCCTTAACAAGGCTTTAATGCCATTAATCAGCGGCCGAGAATTTAAATTTCGTCGAACGATGATCTTACGATCGTACCCTTGCAACTGTACAGGGTGATTCCGATGAGAAAGATTAATTATTCTCCATACCAGCATTTTAACATAATAGCTCAATATCGATATTATTTCATTCACAATTTGCTTTGATGCATACCTAAATTCAAAAATGCTCAAACTCGTGATGATAAAACTATTCAAATTATGTACTTTTTCTAATTATTTTTTGATCATGTGTAATTATAATTTTTCAGTAATGTCTAAGCAAAATTAAAATGTATTTTTTTTAATATATGCGCGGATCCTTTTTTAATTTTATTTAAACTAAAATTAAAATTCTGAAACATATCTTTCCCAGATAATTTATTGATTTATTTTACTCCATGATTATATAATTTGAAATTTGTGTTGTATAATACAAAATTTTGTTTGAATATTTGACAAATCTGCAAACGCCCTACGGTAAAACCTTAATGTACTAAAAATAAACATATTTTCTCAAAATTTAAAACATAGCTTTACTAGATAAAAGAACAGTCTTTCGAAATCAATTTATAATTTTGTGGTGAAAAGGAGTCAATACGTCTATAATTTGATTTAAAAACGATTTATTTCGGGTTTTGTCTGGTGATTCCCACTTAAAGCGGACTCTGTAAAAATTTTTTTTGTAATTTTATTTTTTTATTTCATTTTCTGAAAGATGCATTTGTTAAAAATGCTCTCACCAAATATTTTAAAGATATTCGAAAAATTGACGGAGATACAACATTTTATGTGAAACAATAACTTATTAAACACCACTATTATTATACATACTATATGCCGACCGGGTTTCGCTACAACCGTAGGTTTTTCAGACCAGTTTGTATGTTGAATTATCCTTCAGCAAAACTTTGAATGTGTTTTTCTCTAAACTTTGTTAACACATTTTTTAACCTCTATACAAGTTGAAAAAGATTAAGATTTAAGATTTGAGATTTGCAAGTCTTAAACTGTTTGAAAATCTAGTGTCTATTTCACCACGTAGGTGAATTTTGTTTAAAAATAAGGAAAAATGGCGGACCAACGAATTTTAATTTCGATTTTTTATGGGAAATTTTCATTGTTCATAAAAAAAATAGAAAGGGGCCGTTTATAAAAAAAATTGGTGCCATACTGACTGGATTTACTAACAGTTTAGGACTTAGTGCATGCAAATCGGATATAAAGCAGTTTCGAGAAAAACGCGTTCAAAGTTTTGCTGAACGTTAATTCAACATACAAACTGTTTTAAATGGTTTCATATAAAATGCTGTAGGTATCTCCGTCAATTTTACGAATTTCCTTAAAACATTTGGTGAGAGCATTATTAACAATGCATCTTCTTTTCCACCCCGGGCCTCTGACGGGCTTAATCCGCCACTGCACTTTACCCTTTCTAACTTACAAACTTTTTTTTCTGCCACTACGTAATTTTATTCATAAATAATTAATCTGTTTTTTTACTACATTTCGAAGGTATGCCTTCACCCCCATTCAATAAAAAAAATGAAACTAATACAATAGTACAATGAGCGGTCTTATCACTAAAATGATCTCTTCCAGACAACCTTGGTATGAAGAGAAACAAAGAATTTTAGCAAGCAGATAGGTAGTGCACACTAAAGTTTGTACAACATTTATATTTTAAATATTAGAAATAAAAGCAAAAAAAAAACAAAACAATTGCCGATATAAACCACACACGGCACCTATAATCATATCATAGAAAGTAAAGTAAAAAACAACTATATTGAAATATTTGTTTTAATTATTGACTTTTTATTTATTATTTGTGCATGATGTGAACAGTTATTGGGTTATAACCTAATTATTATAATTTGTTGTTTTCTTTAATGCATGTAATGTTATTAACTTATAAATGTTCGTAATAAAAAAAAAATATTTAAAACATCTTGAAAGCTGACTTTTTCCAAAATGGGTGTTGGAGTTGCTCACTTATTGTGAGTCGAACCATTGACGCAAGTTATTTTTTCTTGGGACGCGGGGCCCCCAGCCGATGCGGGGCCCCTAGGCAGTTGCCTACTCTGCCTTAGGGATAATCCGGTACTGTGTATATCGACTGCTGGGGTCCGTTGACATGTAACCTCTTCCAAAAATAACTTAAAATAATATATATACAGGGTGTTAAAGGACGCATTTGACTTGATTTAACCAGTGATTTCTGATTTGAAGTAAAAATGTGAAATTATTGTCTGAGGTGAGATGTTGATTTTTTTCAGAAAGGTAAAAAATCAATAGGCATCAGCATTCTCCGCACGGCAACTTCGGAGCGACCGAGTCCCTCGTCACTTCAGGCCGTCGAAAAAAAATCATCAAAATGTCACCGGAGAAATTTAAAATGTCAAATTTTCATTTACATTTTTAACTTCAAATAATGTCAGGAATCACTTTCTTATGTCAATACCTCACAAGTCGGATCGACATCGGACATCGGACGACATCGTCGGATCTGCCCTGATGATGGACACTGCAACGCTGTCCGAAACGTCGGCTAAAGAAAGAGGTAGCGCAACACGGCATAACACCCCAAAAACAAACAACGAAAATGCTTTTGGCCGTGAAAATCTAAAAACGTAACAGCTAAAGTCATTTCAAACAACATTTCAATTCTGAATGGTGGTCTTACACCAGGGCGAAACTGAAAGTATCTTCCACTTTCAAACGTGCCGCAAATATACTAGATATAGATAAGTTTTTAGATTTTCACGGCCAAAAGCATTTTCGTTGTTAGTTTTTGGGGTGTTATGCCGTGTTGCGCTACCTCCTACTATAGCCGACGTTTCGGACAGCGTTGGATACATCGTCGGATCTACCGGATCTGCCCCGATGATGGACACTGCAACGCTGTCCGAAACGTCGGCTATAGTAGGAGGTAGCGCAACACGGCATAACACCCCAAAAACTAACAACGAAAATACTAGATATATATTATTTTTAAATCAATACCGGGACCTTCGGTTGAGCCTTACTAGTCGACCACGGAGGCCATCAAAATCCAAAGTCAAGTACCTACCCTGCGTAATAACAATGATTTTTTTGCAATTATTGGTCCAAATATGTCGTTAACCATAGGTTTATCCGCAATGTCAAGATCGGAAATTCCCCCTCCTTGTAAAAACACGAAAAGCCTTGCGGATCTTGCGGTGGCTTACGGCTTACGTAGTATGTTATCATAATATCATTATGTATGTATCACAGTAAACGTTGCGTTATATTACTATATTACTCACATCTCCTTATATTAGAACAACTTCTCATTCGTTGGTGAGAACAAGCCAAGGCAGGAAGGTTGCGCGGAGCCGAGAGAAGTGAAGTAACCATTTTTTGTAACTTGCAAAACGATTGCAAGCTTCTAAAATGAGTCGGTTAATTTTTTTGGTTGTGCTCTCTACCGTGGTGATATTTTTGATTGGTAAGTTTACATCATTGTCTATGCAAGTTGCGATCGATTCCTTTGTACAATACATGTTTTTCGGTTTCCAAAAAGAAAACGATTTTTTAATTTTTGAAATAATTTAATGACTCTCTAAAGTCTCTAATGAAAGTTTTAAACACAAAAAGCAGAAAAAGATACGATCGCATCTAGGAAATGACGTTAAACCATTGAGGTATGCTCTAATCACTGTGCTAATTCGACCCTATACCCTGTACGACACAAGACTAGAACTACCAACATGTTCTTATCGCACATTTCCTAGACGCGACCCTATCTTTTTCTTATTTTTCCGTTTCAAATTTTCGTTTGAGAGTCCCTAATATTGTCTTCTATGATTTCGATTTTTTTAAACTTGGATTCCCTTTTTGTGTGAAAATGGCACCAACCGCCACTTTGGTAGGTATACATATAGGTATTTATTTATGTTATCCGTGCAGTGCGCCCAAAAGTTTACGCATTTTTTTAAAACTAAATTTTCCTAACGTAAGCGTACCTAGTACCTATGCGAAATTTTCCGCCTGTCAGAATGAAAGCAATACCTACATAATATCTTTCTCAACATGTACCTTATCAAATATATTATATGTAAAAGTTTGTCCATCTGAAACCAACTAAAAATAGTACCTACTAACCTAACTAATTAGGTATCATATTTTGCGGGTTTTTAACAAACGATTCGCCAACCGATGTGAATTTCCGCGCGGTAGGATGTGTGAACCGTATATTATTAAATTTTTATTAGTCCAACTCTCTTTGATAACTTTTTGAAGGTTAATATTAGTTTGTATTTTTTTTCCAGTTGCGACTGTTAGGTATCTTTTTATTTTTCTGTGTCGTGTTCTCTTTCATATTTTCGTTTCGATTATTAGTATTATCTTTTTCTTCAATGTTTATTATTAGATCATTATATGACGGCCGGCGTAGCGCAGCGGTAAGACGCTTGACTCGCACACCGAAGGTCGCGGGATCGAATCCCGGCGTGGCAAATAAATTTTATTTGATTAATTTGTGTTATTTCACAATTTATTCATTTAAAAATAATATATAGTATATTTGCGGCACGTTCCAGATTGGAAGATACTCCCTGTATCGACCTGGTGTAAGACCACCATTCAGAATTGAAACGTTGCTTGAAATGGCATTAGCCATGTTTGGTGACCAGATCTGAATAGCCAGGTACTTCCCCACCTTCCTCTTCCCTATCTCCTTCCCCTCCCCACTACCCTCAGCCTCACAACATATCCCGATTGGGGATGCCATAGTCTCACTGGCTTCAGACGGGAGCAGTTGGGACTCTTGTGCGGTATTCACATAAAAAAAGGTTTCTTTAAGTTTGCGGTTGATATAATTTAATACACGACGATTAAAATAAAAAAAAGAAGTTTTTTTCATGCTGTAGAAATTACTTTGGTTAAATAAAATATCAACGCATTTAGAAATTCATCATTATACCTACGAGCTACGAGTACTTACAAGTAACCCCTTTATATGATACCCTTGCTACTGTGGTGTTGTACCTAGGAAATAAGTGGATCAAAAATTATTTTATTTCAAAATAACTTTGTTTTTCTTTAGGAAGCTGAAGAATGAAGCAAAAAACATAAAAAAGAAAATAACATTTTTGAATTCAATCGCGTGTCTAAATTAAATGGAATTGGCCGGTATCTTTGGCCATATGCTGGTGGATGTTTCAAACTAGTACCTACGAAGAGCTTTTTTGAAAAATCATTCGATACTAACGGTGTGCACAAGTACCTACATTCAAATGTGTCCTCTTTGAAATGATTTGGCCGATTTATAGAACGCAACTAATTGCTTGCATGTTCCAAATAATAAATTGTTGGTGTAAATTAGGCCAATTTAATGACGTGCAACCTTCAGTTTCACAACAATCATGGCACCATCAATGTCAAAGCTTTTTTCTACAATGTGCAATGTTGTTGTACACAATTCTCACGAAGTTGCAAGGAACGCACACGCTCAGCCGAAATGGTTTCGTAACACTAGTTGCATCATGTTTTTACACAACGCAATTAATTGTAGGTATTAGTGCAATTAGTTGCATACCTACCACTAGTCAATTTAATTTCGAGCCAGCGCGATTCTAATTTTGTGGCATAAAACTAATGCATGCATGATGAAACTGTATGTTTGAAATTAGCAGTGCAACTAATGTCACAAAACAACTTGTGCGTAAATTCGGCTTGTTCACGAGAATTCTTACTCCCTGCACTGAATTGAATATTGATGCGGATTAATCAGATAGTTTTAAAATAAAACTGTGTTTAGTAAATAATACAACATTATTTGACCTTACGATAACATAATATTATTATTATACCTAATTAAATTTAATACACAGAAATATCTTTCCGTGAGTTCATTAGGTACATTTGAGATGTGAGTAATTATTCACACATGAAATACGAAAAATAAACAAATTACAAATTGTTCTGTTATCAAAAAATTGAAAATATGCTCAACTGTAGAGTCAAGCCAAAAGGGTTTAATCTTGACAAACCGAATAAAGAGAGCTAAAATACTGAAAAAAATCGGGTGAATTTTTGTACTAAACAGTTTTTGGTTTATTTAAATGGGAATATTAATATTAACTGTATACAGGTAGGTACCTAAATCATTTTAATGAGATTTTTGCTTGTGTAGTGCTTTACTAGGTGGATAGATTTATGCTTGATGTTTGGATGCAAATTCAAATTAAGTTACATCCCATTTATTACAATTATTCTAATAAACAATATGAAAAAAATACATAAGAAATAAGATCTGTGGTCGAGCTGAATGTTGATTTTGAATTATTTTAATATTTTTTTGAGAAAATGTTAGTTTTTGTTACGAAGCCCATAGTATGACGGTGGATATTTTGCTCGCCATACATTTCCAATGGGAATAATTCAAATACCTACTAAACTTACCTAACTAATTGATAAACGACGCTACGCACCGAGAATCTTTTAACAAATATCCTAGAGCATAAATATACCAAACCACCCATCCCTAGAGTGAGTCTTTTGCAGGAATTCGGGCTTCTGCAGACGGGTGTTAGTTGGTAGTAACTGTAGTTGGAAAAACTTTTTCGAAACTTTCGGTGCGCAGTTGCATATATACGAGTATGGATCAATATTAGATCCATGCATATATACATTCAAACGGGGCGATCTTCTGGCGGTTCGCACCGATTCGTTCCTTTCCAATGATTGTGGGATTGACAAGTGTATTACATACGCGCCATAAAATGATTTGCTTGTAACTAATACTTTTTTGTTCGTCCTATGACGGTTGTTAGTTGTAAACCCAGACAATATTATTATGTAGGTTTTTCTAGGTTCTTATTTGAGTAGGTAGTTATAATGAATCACTTGTACAAGGAAGCTTATGCGATCATTATGAGCTAAAAAGGATTTAAATGACTGCATAAAAGCATCGTGCAACAAACCAACCTATTATATATAGAAACCTTTGCAAACATACAACTAATTTATTGGTCATAACAAGGTGAATCACACACACACAAAACAAGAATAATAAAGTAGAGTGGTTAACATACCTAAAAAAACACTTTTTACCTCTCATTTACGTAGGTAGGTATATGACCGACATCTTAAAATGATGGGGGGGGGGGGGGGGGGTTGTTAGAGAATTTCAGAGAAGAAAAATTCTCAGTTTCTGGGGGGGGGGACTGTAGTCCTTCTTGTTGGCTGCTTTTGGAACAACTCATAACAAACACTCACAATACACTTGATTATTTTTATAATTTTCAATACACAATTGTTTTTGATAAAATCGAAGTCTTCAGGATTCTTGTTAGACAGCGACCAGTCCTCTGAAAAATCTAAGTAGTCATCCGGTTCCAGTTCCTGTACCATCGCGCTACTAGGACCGGTTTCATCAGGATTTTTTTCGTATACCTACAGCTATCGTTCCAATTTTTTTTTAACTTCTAAGGGAAGTTTATAATCCTTGCAACGTTGTTGTGTCGCCTGAGCCCCGATCGAATTGTTAGAATCGAATTAACCATGTCCAGGGCCGGATCTACGAAATCTGGCGCCCTGTGCAGTAGGTACCGATGGCGCCCCCCCCCCTCCCTACATTTTTATTTTGATTGAAAATTCGTTCACCCCAATTTTTTTTATTTAATTTTTTTTTTTTACACTAATTTATCAAATAAAATCAAGACATATAAAGGTGTAACTTTTCCAAGTGACCTGGCGGTAGCTCTCACACTCATTTTTTTTAAAGAGAGAATAGCCAGGAGCCCTATACTCTCTGAATATATTGGGTAAACATAAAATTATGGTGCTATTTTAGGAAAAACTCTTTTTGCGAGTTATGCTTTAAAATAATACAACGAATTGTTTGTTTGTACCCGTACCATGATTTAAAATATAAGTTACGAGACAATGCGGGTGGTTTCGCTGAACTAGGTCCATTAGACATTCTTGAGATTTACTGCGTTTATGTATATACCCAACGCGAATATTAATAGAAAAAGCAAATACAAATCGTTCTCATGGCATCGTACAACACAAGAATAGCATCTACAGATTCCGACTAGCTCTAAAATCTAATAAGAATATAACCTCAAATTTGTACCTTGCATTTCCCCTGTGTTGAGCGAACAAACACCAAATTGAGCGAACAAACACCATTCAAACACTAAACACTGACGTATGGTATCAACGGCTTACGAAAGATGCTTACACTGACACCGTAAAATAACAAATCTAACAAATCTAATACATATTAATTCTACATTTAACGAACTTCAAATAATATGTCAAATCAATTATGAAACTGTCAACACGTTGCAACCTGGAAATCGTGCAAACCGTGCGATGCTTTTGATAATGGAATTTACTAAAGATTTCATAAGAAAATGGTCTTTAACTACCTTCTCCTAGAGACTTAAATCGTACAAAATAAAACAATAGCGAGCGTATGGACGACACACTAACAAAAATTGTCAGCATTTTGAAAGGCGCAAGTCGGTTTGTTTGATTCACAGGAACAAAAAAACTGCACTGTGATTGGTTATTGAATTTGGATCGCACCCATTCGTCGTAAAAGATTTATGGAAAAATAGATCTTACGTGTAAACTAAATATATGGAATTTGTAAAAAAATTCTGTAACTGACTATAAATTCGTAAGCCGTTGATTTCAACCTGATGCATGCGCATTCTGTTTTTCATTCGGTTCATCCAGCTTTTCCACCCCGGGCCTCTGACGGGCTTAGTCCGCCACTGCACTTTACCCTTTTCTAACTTCCAAACTTTTAGGTAGTGCACACTAAAGCTTGTACAACATTTATATTTAAAACATTAGAAATAAAAGCAAAAAAAAACAAAACAAATGCCAATATAAATTACACACGGCACCTATAATCATATCCCCATTGACACGAAGGAAAGTAAAGTAAAATACAACTATGTTGAATATTTGTTTTAATTATTGACTTTTTATTTATTATTTGTGCGTGATGTGAACAGTTATTGGGTTATAACCTAATTATTATAATTGGTTGTTTTCTTTAATGCATGTAATGTTATTAACCTATAAATGTATGTAATAAAAAAATTTAATATTTAAAACATCTTGAAAGCTGACTTTTTCCAAAAGTGTGCCGTTGTTGCTCACTAATTGCGAGTCGAACCGTTGACACAAGTTATTTTTTCTTGGGGCGCGGGGCCCCCAGCCGATGCGGGGCCCCTAGGCAGTTGCCTACTCTGCCTTAGGGATAATCCGGTACTGGGCTGGCCCTATTCATTCCATTCCAGGTATGTACTTACCTTTTAAAATTAGGTTTTAACAAGTCTTTCTATTTTCAGGTGGTGGTTCTGCCCAACGGCCCCCCTCGACGCCCGCCAAAAAGGAAGGGGTCTGTCCTCCTCTGTTGCCCCGCAGGGTCTGCTGGGACACCTGCAACAGTGACCAAGACTGCCCCGGGGGCATCAAATGCTGCGGAACGGAGTGCGGGGGCCGCGTGTGTTCTCGTCCCGTCACCGCACCCAAAAACCCACGCATCGGTAAGAATAAGAACACACTACCTACCTACCTTCCACATTGAGAAGTAGGAACTGATTTAATTTTTACTAAAACTGATCCCTCTATTTTGTAACTGAGATTTTCAATAGACCCTCATTCTGAAATGAGCTAGACAGTTAGACAGTGCCAACTAGTATCATCAAGCAAAAAATGTTGAAAATTAATGAAAAACCCAAATGTACATATTACCTACTAAAGTTGCAAAAATATTTCATACTCATCTGGGCAAAGCTTTTGAAAACTGTTACTTTTCTGCTATATTGCTCTCAAGAAACCACAGAGGAGCCAAACAGAATATTTGACCATACAATGGGGTTACAGATTTAGTTAGGGGAACTAAATAAGATAACTATATCTTATAAAAATGGTTAAAGATGACAGACAACATGCTTTGATAATAGTAAATAAATCTAATATTTTAAATTTGCAGTGAAGCCTGGACTATGTCCTGATGTGCCCGAGGGACCCTGGTTCTGTTCCAACATGTGCTCCTCAGATGGAGACTGTCGCGGGAAGACTAAGTGCTGCAAGAACAAGTGCGGGGCCAAAGGGTGCTACCCGCCCGTTTTGTCTGTGATTCCAGTACAGCCCGCTAGGCCCGTGAGACCAGCTCAGCCGCGCCCAGAGACGAGACCCGTTCAGCCAGAGATGTTGAGGCCAGCTCAGCCAGAGATGAGCCCTGCCCAGCCTGAGATGCCTGCGAGACCAGCCCAGCCAGAGATGAGACCTGTCCAGCCAGAGAGGCCTGCGAGACCAGCCCAGCCAGAGATGAGACCTGTCCAGCCAGAGAGGCCTGCGAGACCGGCACAACCTGTATTGCCTGAACAACCTGAACTGGAAATTGAATAATACCTCTGAACTTAATTGAATAAAATACTGATATAGGTCTGTGGCAGTATTCTGCCGTTATAAGCAAAAAGACAGCTGGAAATTTCCAACGATCACATTCTGATACACAAGACCTTTTATGTCTATCAACCTATTTATGATAAAAAGTACATCTTAGTACACTTACGACGGTAGTATTATTTGCAAATGTAATAAATAATATTATTCTTAGGGTTCCTAAGTCGGTTCCATTAACCACAGTAAGTGGAAACTAACTCGGGTTTTAGGATGTGCTGAAAATGGGATATTAAGAAACACAAAAGCATTATTGCAATCACAAAACATAATTTATTTGTGTTATAAATTCACAAAAATCATAGGGGACAATTTCCGATATCTGGTTTTCAATATAACACATTACACAAAACAGGTGATTTTTATGTACAGAATAATTTATTGCTAAATGTGAACCTTATAAAAAAAGATCATGTAAAATTGAAAAACAGTGTTTTCACAAAAACAGAGCATCAACTTCAAAGATATTCAAATACAAAAGAGATATGCTATGATGTCCGCGCGACTGTCGCCGAACTACGGCCTAATGCGGGTAGTTTGCATACAAAAAGAATTTGTTCATTTTCTTGATTTTTTGAAGTTGTGCATTTTTATTGGTTAACAAAATAGATTGAATACGGAAAGAATTTGTTTATTTAGTTTAGCGTTCGTTTAGTTTATTCGTTAATTATTTGTTCGTTTAGTTTATTCGTTAATTGGTAAACAACACCGGCGACACCTGGAAGCGCAGTCACACCTAGTAAAAACGGCGGATAGCACACTCATATTTCAATATCTTTGATCAACTAAGAGATGTATATATATATACAATACATACATACTTAATTAGAGATTCACAGTGTTTTATTTCCACAGTTAACCACTCAGACCCATAAGCTTGTTTTCACAATAATATAACATAACCAGACATATGTATGACAAATGAGACATACATGACTTATTAATAATTATTTATTTATTATCATAAAATTTCTGATATTAATAATAATGTTTATTACACAAAATGAGTTAAATTAAATGTAATTTACGGACTGAGTACAACTTGGTACTGGATCTCATTGTCTATGTCCAAATCATCACTTTCAGTCTCCCTCTGTTGCCTGTAGAGAAGTCTTATATAGGACATGTCCGATCTCTTCACTTTTTTAGATATAATATTTATTGGAATATCAGGGAAGTCAGCAAGCTGCCATTTGGCTTGGATTTTTAAGGCTATTTCCACTGTGCTACCTGGAAAAATGTTTTTGGTTTATGATAAAATATACTGTTTACAATTGCAATTAATATGTAAACTGTATGAAATGGTCGACAGAGCAAGACAAACTCTAGGTATATGAGATAATGCATGGCTGTCCGATCTATCTCTATTATCATCCATCCATTCAATACAATTCAATAAAATTATTTTCTTTCCCTTTAAAAATATTACAAAATTACAATTTTGTAGCATTTTTAAATATGTACATCTATTTGAATTTCACTTTTGTTTTCATGATATGAATGAAGTGGAATCTTGGAAGTGGAAATAAACCTCCTTCCCGACATCCGGTCGAGCTGAAACTCGGCAGATAAGACGCGTTGTCGATTTTAATGCATTTCATCAATTTTTGGTGGCAAGCGCGCACACACATGTGGACATATACCCATTTCTCTGAAATTCTATGACATTACAGTATACATAGTTAATACACACAATAAATGTCAGTCTTATCCAATCGGGATTTGGCTTAGATCAGGGGTTCCCAAACTTATAAGTATCATGCCTCCCTACTACTTAAAATGAATATGCCCACGCCTCCCCTCGGCCCAGGGCCTAGCAAGTGGGCTCACCAAGCAATTATAAAATAAAATAAGGGTAGGTAGTAAAGCCCAAAAATACATTTTTAGATGTTTTATTATAAAAATATTTCTTTTACACACTTGTTATTAGAAGAGTCAATGCAACGGATGAGCTTGCATGTTTTTGACAAGATTTGGAATGAAGAGCGGAGTGGTGACCGCCGCCCACGCCCGCGCCCGCGCCCCCCTCCACATATCTTCATAAAATCATATGCATAAAATCTTGTCTTAAACATTAGTTTACCAATAAAAATAATAACCATATTTGTTTATGATTCGTTCGTTTCGGAGAATCCCCTGAATTAGTGTTAGCTATTATGTCACTTTCGCTTTGTGCAACTTCTCCTGTGCGATTATTATGTTTAGTATAGGTAGTTAGATCTAGCAGAGTTTTCAATACGATGCCTAATCATTACCTTTGAGTAATTCTGTCGTTGAAAGAATTTTCAGCGTAATGGGGACAATTAAAACAAAATTAAGGAATCGCTTGCAACTACCCATGCTGATTGCCATTTTTAGAATTCATACCCATATGAATGTAAGAGGTATGTTTTGCAACAACTTTCAACCAAGAAATCTACATTTTTCACCAGCGTGTAAACTAACAATGGTTAGTTTACAGGCTGGTAGAAAAATGTACGACTCCCGTGGATCTTGCGCCAGTACTAGCACAGCAACTATATCTAATACTATACTACTGTGAAAGTCTTGTTGATGCCTTTATTATTGCTAGCAGAAGACGAATCGGAAACATATTAATCTTTGTTAATTTATTTTTATATTTTGTTTTTAAAATGCTATTAGGTACTTAACTTTCTTTTAAGATACATTACGGTGTTTTATAATAGGCTTATGCCTATTTATCAATACATTATAAATATGTTAAGAATAAATTGATAAAAATTACATTTGATTTTATTCGTATTGATATTTTGGCGTTTGGGCTACTTTAGGCTACTGCAACTGATATTCGGCTACATTAGGCTACTTTACATATGAGAAAAGGCGATATTAGGCCAAGCGGTGTTGGTAACACTGCGCGGGCTGCCGCGGCAGTTCTCCCCGTTACGAGCTTCAGTAAACACGCTCTCGCCGTGGGCTCCAGCTCACGGCGGGCTTCCAGAGTTTCGACCATTACCGGTAAATTCAAATATGTATTATCCCAAGTATTTCTATTTAACAACAAGACAGCTCTCTCCAACAGCATGACCATTGCCAAGATAGTCTTGCAAAATGAATGCTCTCCATGAGAGTCGAGTTTTGGAACCATCCACGAATCAGTCTAAAGAAATGCACATCCCTCCTGACCTGCAGATGGTTCATTCCGAGCATACCCAAGAGTCATTCGAGATAGTAAATTGTGTTAATTATTACAGCAGTCTATTATTACAACATACCAAAATGACCTTAAAACCTTAAAAAAGACCATTACACAAATATAAAAGACATTACAACAATATTGGAGTTTTACCTACCATTAAAACTCTTATTATGTTGCCTTCCTTATCCAGAATATTCCTTAGTGAGAGATGACATCTCTGTTTCTATCCGATTTCGGTCTCTCTTCTCCTTTTACCGTGAAATTTTCAAATTTCGCGCGATTTTTTGTTCCTTGGTGATCGCAAATCACTGCTACCAACAGTTAGGCGCTCGCTAGCGTCTGACGCGACGCCATTTTCTTCAATTGTAGTCTCACCAGACAGGGGATGAGGAATATTCTGGATAAGGAAGGCAACATAATAAGAGTTTTAATGGTAGGTAAAACTGCAATATTATGTAGTGCCGTTCCTTATCCAGAATATTCCTTAGTGAGAATTGTCTGCTATCGTCTGGTGGCAGTGTTGATGCCAATTGTGATCATCTTCATAAAGAAGCGCCGGTTGGAGGTCTGCCCTCACAATGATCGCTTCTCCTTCTGTCTCCAGAAATGGAAGACCTTTGGGGGTCTGCCCCCTCAGGCGAATGATTGGATTAAACAGGTTTGTCAAGGACGACGAAGTCCCCGGCTCCTGAATATTGGATTGCCTTATTTCTTTTTTATAATATTTTTGGAAGGTATTTTCATTCTGCCAATTTCCCTTTTCCAAAATGTCCTCTATTGAACAGTTTTCAAACCACCGAAGTGAAGCCACTGCCGACCTAGTGCTCCCCGCAGAGGCCTCAATACCAGCATCTCTAAGTATTGTCTTGACCCATCCACCGATAATTGTTCTAGAAGCTGCTTTGGCTGGACCTGATGTGGATAAAAACAGGTTATCAATATTAGGTGCCTCTTGTCTCCTGTCCTTTGAGAGAACACACAGCTTCTTAAGCCAAAATACAGGATCGGTGGATTGATTTGATGAGGAGTTTAATCTCCATCCTGATTGTTGATACTTTGCAGAATCTGTCTTTGAACCAAATGCAGGCCATAAAATAATATGATCATCCATATCAATGAAATTTTCGATGTTAATCTCAAAAGTGTCAGATCATGTACCCTTCGCCCTGAGGCTAACAGGAGTATGACTGCACACCTTCTGGATGCTTCAAATAAGGTTATAGTTTCTGGATTGTTAGTCTGAAGCCAAGAACATATCTGTCTCGGGTCCCATATTGTATCCCGTTGCACTTTAATCGAGCTGTTTACTATTCCCTTCATTACTTGCTTCACCACAAGATGGTTACTTAGTCTATTTTCATTATTTGGATTGCATAAAGTTGAAATAGCCGATTTATGCAAAGCTATAGTGCTAGGAGCTAAATTCAGCGATATTTTGAGATGCGCTAGAAACTTTGCCAACTGGGCTCCCATTGGATCTTTGAAATTAACATGGTTGGATGAGCACCATTCACGCCATCTAATCCACGCTGCTTTATAAGAAGCTTGTGTTGAAGTTCGCCAGCTGGATTTTAAAATCTCTCTTTCTCTATCAGACCATCCTTGCAATGCATCATCCCAGCCCCAATTTTCCACACTTGCAGTTCTAGTTGAAGTATTTGCTGGGGATGGGAGCCTGTGGTGGTATCTATCAGTATCTCTTGTAGATTCTTGATCTCCTGAGGTAGGCACAAGGCTCTCTGTTTCAAGTCTGGTAGCCAAAATACTTTTGTCCATTTGGGAGCTACTAGCAGATAAATTCCTGTGGATTTGTTCAGATGAGCAAGCACTCGGGGAATTAGACAAGGAGGCGGAAACACCCATGCAAGAGGAAAGTGCCAAGGTCTGCTGAAAGCATTGTGAAATAATGCCGCTCTGTCTTTCCTGTCTATGGATACATATTTGTCCACAACATGAGCCGTGTGAGAGGCAAACAGGTCCACAGTGGGTCTGCCCCATTTGTGAAATATCTGTTCTGTTGCAGGAGGTAGAAGGTGCCATTCCGGTAGACGGGTTCCTCGGGACAAATGGTCCGCAAGACCGTTGTACCGCCCTGGTAGGTAGTGAACTTGCAGGGTTATATTGTATTTGTCTACTAGAGACAGAATCTGAAAGGTCAGATGAAGTAGACTCAAGGATCTCGTCCCTCCTTCGTTCCTCAAATAAGCGAGGACTGTTCTGTTGTCTGACTGTATTAGAACGGTAGAACTCCTCAAACGTTTGTTCTGGTATTTCAAGGTATTTAGTATGGCAAACATCTCTTTCAAGTTGCTGTGCCAATTCTGCTGTTCCCTGGTCCAATTTCCCGCAATCGGAATATCGTCCACTTGAGCGCCCCAGCCATGATCTGCTGCATCGGTCGAGAGGAAATGAGAGGCAGCGGGGACGTGTAGTGGCATAAAGACCTTTACATTCTGTGCCCACCATGATATGTCTTTCATTACGGGTTCCTTTATAATAATTCTCATTCGTATGGGAAGTTTCATCATGGAGTGCATTTGTAGTTGCATCCTTCGGCAATGAAGACGACCTCTTGGAGTGACGAATGATGCAAAATTTAGTTTTCCCAGAACTCTCTGGGCCTCCTTCACATTCCACTTCTTCTTTTTCTGAAGCCTTTGAAGGGATTGTTGAAGGTCTTCGCACTTTCTCCTGTTCAGTGACTTCCGACCGCGTTGTGTGTCCCACATTACACCCAGATACTCCACTGTTTGTACCGGCTCGCTGACGCATTTTTTCAAATTGACAGTCAAACCGAGGTCTCTTAGTAGATTCAGAAATAGATTTGTTTGGACCTTCAGAATTTCCCTGTCCTGGTGGGCCAGAAGGAAATCGTCCAAGTATACAATGGTCCTCACATTTTGACGACGTAGGGTCTCCGCAACCCAATTGGTCACCTTGGCAAAGGCTTGTGGAGCACTGCTCAAGCCCTGGGGAAGGCATGTCATTTGCAAAAGCTCTCCTTTGTACACAATCCTCAAAAAACGACGATGAGACTCTGCGACTGGGATGTGAAAATATGCGTGAGATATGTCTATTTTTGTCATCCAGTCTTGTGGTTGGAGAAATTCGGGAACTTTCTGATGCGACATTAAAGAAAATTTTCTTACCGACACAAAGTGATTGAGACCTTTCAGGTTGAGAATAGGTCTGTTGCTTCCGTCCCCTTTTCGAACCAGGAACATTTGGGAGAGAAAACCGGAGTTGTTGACTGCCGGTTCCAATATATTCAGTTTTTTGAGAATTTCTATTTCTTTTGTCATTGCTGGGGTTGTATTTGTCACAAATCTTTTCAAAGTTAAGGCAGTTGGGCGTAATAATAGGGGCTTTGTAAAGAAGGGGATTCTGTATCCCCCTATGATTTTTTGAACAACTTTGGGAGCATTTAGAGCTGCCCATTTGTTTTTGAAATTCAGCAATTGCCCCGCTTGAAACTTTAATGGCCTCCAGTCATGCACCCCTGTAATAGCGTCGGTTAGAGGTCTGCCCTCGCACCGGTCGCTTGTTACTCTCCTTTCCCCTCTTTTAATACCAGAGGTGGAGGGCTGGGGATACCTTTGGGGGTCTGCCCCCCTCGGGCGAAAGGATTCTCGGGATGGAAAAAATTCTCGAGATGGAATAAAATCTCGGGTCGGAAAGGAATCTCGGGCCCGAAAGTATTGAACAGGCTTAGAAGCCTTTTTAGTATCAGACCCCTCCTTTGGTGGACCGGTAGTGATGACTTGTGAGAAGGGCCTAAAACAATTCTTTACTCCTCCCAATTTCTGCAATTGGGTAGAGAGGGCTTCCTCATTGAAGAGATGAGAGGAAGTCGGAGGGATCTGCATAAGAACTTTCTTGTCTGATTTCTGTTTACAGGAATTGAGAATCCTGTCCCTTCTAAATTCAATTATCTCTGCCCGTTTTCCGCATGTTATTTGCAGCAGGTCATCGGAGCATTTTTGTAAGTCGTTCTGACCTCCAAACAGCTCATTAACTTTCTCGTACAGGGTTTCTGGAGAGACATCCTGTACTTCAAATCCCCATTCGACCAATTTCTGCAGAGACTGCTGCAGTTGTTCCCTGTGTTTGAGAGCTGCATGTGTTATTGCCGCGAAAGATCTTTCAATAGCGACCTGTTGAGGAGACCCAGAATCGTAAGGTTGCAACTCACAGTTCACCTCAAGCTCCTTAAAGCCCGGATCGGCAAGGTGTTCCTTAATGACCTTGTTATATCTCACATTGGTCCAATCTCTCTGATTAAATCGTTGAAGACGCTCTAACACTTCAAGTCTGTCTTGAGGAGGAGCAGTCATTAAGGGTTCTTTAAGAGAAATGGTGGGACTCGGCATTTGAAAAACACAAGTATTACGCCCGGATACTGTTGAACACTCTTTCTCCGTCTCTGCGATGGACATATTATCTGAGGCTGCATTCTCTGCGAATCTTGACCTCGGTGCTTGCAGAATAAAATTTTGTAGTCTGCCTACTTGTTCAGTTAATTTCTTAATAGAACGGGCCATTCCTCGCCTTCTGGAGCGTGAAGCCCTGCTTGAAAAACTCATGGAAGTTGAGCTGTCGGAACTTGGTGAGCGTCGGCGTCGCCTTCGTCTTTTTCGTTTATTGTCACAAACGGATTCATTAGAGGAACAGTCGGAACACAAATTCTTTCGTTTCGTTTTTCGTATTTCATCACGGTTTACACTCGCGGAGGCGGAAATCTCAACCGCTTCGGGAGATACATTATTTTCTGACATTGCGTAATGATTTTCGTAATAATTTTGGAGAAGAAATCTAGTTTCTGGTTTATATCGCAATATTGTAACTAGACGACCGTTCGCGATAGAAATTAGACGCCAATTGAAGAAAATGGCGTCGCGTCAGACGCTAGCGAGCGCCTAACTGTTGGTAGCAGTGATTTGCGATCACCAAGGAACAAAAAATCGCGCGAAATTTGAAAATTTCACGGTAAAAGGAGAAGAGAGACCGAAATCGGATAGAAACAGAGATGTCATCTCTCACTAAGGAATATTCTGGATAAGGAACGGCACTACATAATATAACATTATATTAACAGGACACTTTGTAATTGCGAGGAAAAAGAGAAGGAAAAGAACTTATATTTACCAATTGCATAATTTGGATATTCCTTTGTGTCAAATGTGAAGGGTTTTTCTACTGTAGCAAATATAGCATTTTGTACGGCCGTTTTATTAAACTTGTAATTGTTTAAAACAGAGTTAAACATCGCTGACAGGAAGCCTTTCCATCTCGGGGCAAAGAAATCTGATATTATGCCTGGAAAATTAATACTTCAATCAGATTATCGATGCAAAAAGGTTAAAATATATTTTAAGAAGCTTAACCTTTACAACGCAGGTCGTTTCAACGCAGGCCATTTCATCACAGGCCGTTTCAACACAGGCCGTTCCAATGCAGGCCGTTTCAACTCTGGCCGTTTCAACGCAATATATCCTATCATGACGCATGTTTTGACACAATGTATGTGATCACATATGTGACATCCGTTTACAGGGACAGCGGCATATAGACCACACATGCGACAGTCACATAGATCAGGTTAATATAAAATATGATAACGAACCTGCCCACTGCTTGTTTGCATAGTCAATTATTTCACCATTTGGCCCCCAAAGTGTTATCTGATTACGAGCATTGTATTCAAATTGTTTTTTATCCTGAAAAAATATTGTTACAATTAAATCATCTTGATATTTATAATTATCCTTCTTCTTATCCTAATAGGGGTTAAGGACAGATTGCTTCAACAAGGCGGCTCTAAGAGTTCTTGTCCTGTGTTAGTTCAGTGACCTCAGTCCATTGCAGGCCCAACCTCTCCTTGCACTGCCTCTGGATGCTTTATATACTTTGGATCTGATAAAAGTACATATATCATCATTTCTTTTGCACAGATACGAGAATGTTAAACCCACATACAAAAGTAAGTTAAGTGTCGATGACATTAGGCGAGTTTACAAGCTACTATCTGGGAAATTCACTATCTGTTAGTAAACTCGCTCAGTGTAATCGTGTTACTTGCTAACTAACATCGACGAAAAAAGTTGAAAGGTCGTCAACTTAACTTGCCACTCGCTTACTCGTGATTGGTTTATTTATGGGCTCAATATGGCGGCCAAAAAACAGCTGATTTCGACTGTCAAACATCTGACAGAATTAGTTCACGCAGGCGTCGTTGTTCTCTCTACTCTCTAGCCGTGGCGCTAGCATCGACCCGCGAGCTCAGTTTATTTCGCTACTGAGCGAGTGGTTTGTTTCATCATGACAATCTCACTCGCCGATTCACTCGCTTTTAAACTTAGTAGCTAGTAACTTGTAAACTCGCTCAATTTATTGAGGCTTTGCATTTGAATTACGAAAAACAAAATCCTTACATTCATCTGACTGATTATGGAAAAATGTTCCATTTATTATTGAGCACTCAATTATTACTGTATGTAAAATAAACACATTGATGTGTAAATTTAGTGTAATATTATGAGAAATTATGAGTAATCGAAGGATCATGGTTTGTTACAGTTTGCATATGAATGACCACTGCACAAAGGAGAAAATATGCCCCAAAGGGAAGGAAGAAGGTTTCACCATGCCTTTGTAGCAAAATTCTCTGCTTCATCCAACTATCCTAATCTTCATTTGTGAAATAGCGGATTAGAGGTTAACTAAGTAAATGACACGCGCGGCACTTACAAAAAGGCAGACGGCAAACTTTATAAGGTGAAATTTTTGGTTCTGAAGAAAGGGGCGAATAAACTGACTACTGCCATGTGTGCGGGCGGTGAGAGAAGAAGTGAAGAGGGGAGGCGGGAGACAAGGTATTTAGGAATAAGGAAATTACAACAATATTATCTCTCAGTAGAGTGGTTTTGTCTATATGTGTAAATGAGAGGTGAATTATGGGTGGTTTGGTATATTTATGGGTGAATTGTGTAAATGGGTGTTAGTAGTTTAACAATAAAAGATTCCCTTACTTCTTCGTTATATCCTACTTTTCGAGCTGCTTCTATCCATTTTCCCAGCAAGAAACCTTCATTTGTCGACAAGATCTCTTGCAGATCAGCAAAAATATCCATAAAGATGTCGGAATGCTTTCTGGTGAAGGAAGAAAATAATAATTTATAGATTACACTTATGAAAAAAGAAGATTTTATGTCAAAGATATTATCATCAGTCACATATGGAGTGCAGACCTCAACTCCGTTTGTTGCATTACGCTATGTTACAAGTAATTAATTTTAAGTTCTTACTCAAATGCTATCAAATCCTTTAGTTCGAAAGCCTCCATGATGAGAGGGTAGATCTGATCTCCTTTATACTGCAGAACTTGTCTGGTCAGATCAGCCAAGTCGTGATTGTACCCTGCTGAAGAATTTAAGGCTTGTCGTGCTTCAATCAGGTGTTCCCAAGCACTTAACAATTCTGCACTAGAATACCATGTCTGTAAAACATAATAATGTGTTTTTTGTTACCCTATTCTACGAAAGTATTAAAGTAGTACACACATATTTTAGTATGTATTGACATTTTTATTAATTATTTAATACTAGCTTTTACCTGCGGCTTCGCTCGCATGGTATTAGTGGGAAATTACTGGCATAATTATTGGCATAATTGTTATTATTCTTGCTTTTTTGTCTAATAAAAAATAATTATTGTTTAACCCCTAGGATACGACCAACTACAATAGCAGTGCAGTGAAATCATGAGTACACCTACAAATGTACTGCAATATGTGGATATAGAGCTAGGTTTTAGAAATTTTTAACGCATTTTGTTACTGTCCATGAAAATTCGAAAGCAAAAAAGTTGATATTGTAGAAGCCTGTCAATTATTTCAAATATAATTTTCAATATTATATTTGGTTTTCAAATATTTACAAAATACTACCAGTGTTCTAGAGGTTAATAGAAAATTTAAAAATTTGAGAATGACATTTCGCAAATAAAAATTCTATTTTAGAAAATATTTAAATTATAGAAATTTATTTTAAGTACCTACTCCCCTAATTTATTCTGATGATTTCGCCTCAAGTAGGTTTTAGTATTTTATTCATATTTGAATCCAGAGTAACCTAAAGAAATAACAAAATGACAGCCCACGTCAAATAATTACATAGCAACGCCATCGCTAATGCTTCGTCCGGACAATAAAAATTTTTAGAGATAGGTAGATATTAACTATGACGCCAACAAAGCACTATTTTTAGGGTGAATTGCCTAATTAAAAAAAAAAAAAACATTGTTTCCAAGGTAACAATTTGTTTGACGTTTGCAATAACTCGATTTTGTTAGGGACAGAAAACATATGAAAAATAATTGCATAACGCTACAGCTTATTCATAACGCCAGAGCTTACCAATATATATAGCCTATGTTACTCGCAAATAATGTAGCTTTCAATTAGTGAAAGAATTTTTAAATTCTATTCGGTGTTTATTGCGTGAAAGAATAACACTCATCCATACAAACTTTCGCCTTTATAATATCTATAAGATTAATAACTTACCCATGTTTTAATATCTAAGTTAGGGCGACGGGTGACGACATATTTCCCTCGAATTTTGTTCAATCCTGTGTAATTATACACACTTCTCTGAAAGTTAAATGAGAAATAAGTTTTCTAAACTAACTCACTGTGACTTACGTTACATTCGATTTGGAAATTTCGCACCCTCTTTCACAAATCACACCTCTGAATTCTAATATGGAGACATATAAACTGCTTATAGTGTTGAAGAGCCATTAAAATGAACTTATATTTGATCGTTTATCCCACGCTTTTAGGATTAAAAAAAAAATTGTAAAATTTATAAACGCGTGCAATCTGCGTATTTTTACTTTAAAATTGCCATTCGTGGTACCTTCTTGGAGCAATATTAAATATTATGACTTCTGTGTGTTGTCTATGGCCTAGTTGAAAACCACAGATATGAATTGAAATTCGAACATGCATTTTTTAACAAGTAAACCACATGATTAATGATATTTGTAGGAAAAAATATTTCAATAATTTCATTAAATGAAAACAAATTACTTTGTATAACACCACCACATAAACAATATTATGGTGGGATTACATTTGTCAGGCGTGTCGTGTCGTGATGTCTAGCGTTCACATCTATAAGTCATGTTCTGACGATATTTTGAATCAAAACAGTCATCACAACACTGGCCCGTACACACTTGTCTGATCTGTCATGACGCGGCCGCTCCCGCGCCTCCCCCCACTTTCACCGCTCTGAAGAAAATCGAAATTGCTTCTGTTGCGATTTGACAGAAAACATCACGATAGATAGCAACACACTAATATAAACATCACCATAATAAATGTATGAAACCGATACCGTTCTGTTGCGTCACGACACGACATGCGTACAGATGTAATTCCGCCTATATCGACATGTTTCAAAAACAAAATTTTCTTCATCAGGATAAGATATAAGGATATTCTCTTAACATGAAAAAGAAAATTTTGTTTTTGAAACATGTCGATAACAAAGTTATATAGTGATATTATGCAAAGTAATTTGTTTTCATTTAATTAAAAATGACGCCACAAAGTGAGTTTGCTAAGTTTCAATAATTTCAGTTCGCGGAATGTCAATCACAAATAATTTAGAAGAGATGTGAGACATCTCTTGTTAAAGTGTGAAACTACTAAGTTAGCTTTGTGATTAATGGAAGATTCCAATACACAGGAACTTTTAAAATAATTCCAATAAATGTTTTAAAATATCTCTTCAAAATGTGACCAAAAACGTTCCAGTGAATAAGTTACTTTAAAATTTGATAAAATAACAATTAAAAAAAAAATTTTCCACTGACCATCAAAATGCTCCAAGCCTTGGCGGCATTTTTATCCTTGGATCCGTACCGTCTGACGGTGTAATTCTGTACCCAGGAGTCTAAGTCCAGGGATTCTTCCCTCAGGGCTGACTCCAGCATGAGGTCATACATCACGTAGTTCTGGTTGATGCCCTCGGGAGTGAGGCCCGTGCCCACCATGGTGCTGTTGGGACTCAGGCGGGCACTGTACACGTCCTGAAATGTTAATATTAAATAATTAAAGGGAATAACTTAGTATTATTGAATGATATTCTTCGAGGAGTAGCAGGAGTCTGTTCCTGGTATCTTTTTCATCTTTTTTTACAATGCACCTAACAAGACAGTGTAAAGACATTGGAACTATATGTGCGGCGGATTAGGGTAGGGGCTGTAGGAAGGGATTCATTAATGTGGGTCTTGAAGAAGGAAAAACAGATGTTGGTTGTTCATTCCATATGCGAGCCTACTTACTTAATTACTTCAATTTGGAGGCGGGTATGGGTACGGCCCCCCTGGAAACCAATTATTGGATAACCAACACCTCTGCCATAGGTCACCCCAAGTGTTCGCTACGTTTGATGACTTAGCAGGGGTGCCCGGGTTCACGGGGTGAAGTTTGTGGCCTGGATCTTGGTCCACCTGCTGCGTGGCAGGATGGATCGAGAGATACTGGTTGAGGAAACCTTTTGACTTCTTCAGCCGGATTCCCTCAACCCATCGCCTTACACCGCAATTATAGGGATGGACTCATAGGTCTGTCACTCCTGGATACTGACCACCATATTCCTACCCACCCCTCAAACCTTTTTCCTACCCAGAACTTCCCCTCCTTCCTTTCCTCAAAAAGACCCTGCACACAGTATCAATGGAAATGGTTTTCCTCAAGGCCCCCTGTGTGGAACTAACGTAAAAAAAGTAATACAGGCAAGGCTTTTTCTCGTGTAGCCTCTGAATTGACTTTCGCCAGCTTTGTCTGGGATGGTCAAGTGGGCGACTTCCCTCTGGAACTCCCACCAGCCACCATGAGCATGACTGGTTGTGGTCAGCATGTCCAGGAGTGATGGACGTATGAATACGTCAAATTCCTCCCACTGCAGTGCAAGGCGATGGGTTGAGAGAGTCCGGCTGGAGAGGTCGAAGGGCCTCCCTCAACCAGTCTACAATCCGACCTGTCATGCAGTAGGTGGGAAAACGCATCCGTGGCTAAGACCTAGACAAATCTCACCCCATGAACCCGGGCACCCCTGCTAAGTCACCAAACGGTGACCATGGCAGGGGTGTTGGTTATCCAAAAAATGGTTCCCGCGGCGGCGGAACCCATACTCGTTGTTTATAAATATATACCCATTGGCGGTACCCATACTCAATATTTTAAATTGTAAATAAAGTTTTTATTTTCCCTGTTATCGTTAGGTTATTAAAATATATGGTTAACTTACCGTATTAACACTCTGGGAATCCCCAAACATCCCCAAAGTTCCTCCAAAGTTGTGGAGCATGCACCAGATGAAGGGTTGGCCATAATACATATGGAACCTCTCGTATTGGGGCCACTGCTCCGATTGTAGGTCCAGAATTAACATTTTACCCTAGAAAATAAATTTGTTTGAGTCAGTCTCGTGGTGATAATATAATATTTTACACATCGTGTTGTCTCTCAAAACCCTACGTTAAACAAGGCATATGGAAATATGAGGGCCGATCAATAAGTAGCCGTGTTTGAAGACAGGCGGTGTTGCTGAGGGAAGTTGTCATTATCGTTGTGTACTGCCATCTGTCAAACGACACCATACCAAATTTCAGACTGATTCATAGCTTAATTTTTATTTGGCAGCCAGTTGTATCACAATGTTTCGTGTTATTCGATAACATGGAAAAAGAGCAACACCAATCCGTAATTCGCTTTTAATTTTTGGATGGAAAAACATGCAAAGTTATGAAAGCAAAATTGAATGCTGTCTTAGGGCACCCTTCACCATCTGTGACAACCATGAGATATTGGTTCAACGAATTTAAACGTGGTCGTACATCTGTTTTTGATGAGGAGCGGCCAGGCTACCTGGCAGACATGGTTACCGAGGAAATCAATGGAAAGGTCCACCGGGTACTTTGAGTAATTCATGCAGCAATTGCAAATTCATGCGGCATGCAATTATTGTTAATATGCAGGTGTTGTGTTTGAAGAAAGGAATAATGAGAATAATACTGCTGACATAAGCATAACATACAGCATTCTCCTTGTGAGTCTCAAGCACGATACAATGTTTTGACGTGAATTTTTTTTTGTAAAGGCTCCAATACTAAGGTCCCACAAGAGATAGCGATTATCTAGCCAAATATATAAATACATCTCGTGCTCCAAGGTTTGTGGCACCAAGTGGCATTTATATTCTAAAGATTGACTGGTCTGTTGCTTGTTAGTGCACTTACGCCATCGAGCGGGGAAGTGGGGTCAGATAAGAGCCTCGAAATTCACTCTGCACGACCAAAGAATCAGTCATAAATTTGCAATGGAAAGGGTCACATAAGTTATTCGTGCATCGTCGTGTAGATATTGAGGCGCACTAAAAAATAAGCTGATCAGAAAAACATAAAATACGTAACGAATGAAAGACATTTTCATGCAAAAAAGTAAAGGTAGTGTAGAGATACTACCCACCCCAATTATGTATAACTAATGACAGCAGAAAGTTAATACTGTAATATTTAAATCTATTGACTAATTTATACACCTACTTGTTTGTTTGTTTTGTTTTTGAATATTTATTTAGATGTATGCAAATTTTTTTTTCATACATCTAGTAAGAAAATATATACAAATACAATTTAAAGATACAGTTACATTTTTACAAATACGTATTAAGAGGAAAAAAAAAATTCTAAAAATAAAAATACATTTTGAGGAAACACATAAATATGTGACAATAATATTGGTAAGATTGTTATAAATCAAAAAACATTCTTCACATATAATGCACATATCCTACGAAAAGTGCTAAGACTTGAGGCTTCCTTTACGGCATTCGGCAGGCTGTTAAAAAGTTTTTGTCCTTTATAAAACGCGCTATTTTGTGTGCACGAAAGTTTTTTTTTTTATTTTTTATACTTACGGAGACGGTTTACAGTTAGTTCCCGTGAGTACTTAGGCCATAGGCCCATTGTACTGTCTCCCATTTTACCTCAATCCTTTAACAATAACCCAGTCCCTTTAATGAAGTTCACCAGAGTTGTCATTGGATATGTGGCAAAGTCATCTGGTTCCACGATGTGTCTCCCCAGGTATCTGAGCCTAGTTCACACCAGGGCAGGACATTGGCACCACAAGTGAATTGGAGTCTCTTCAGCACGAAAGTTTAGTTTTGGGAAGCCTAAAGTCTCCGCGTCTTCTCGTAGGATAGTTGTGAACATTTTCGTGAAACATAATGTTAGTCTTCAGATAATTTGGTAGCATATTATTTTTCAGTTTGTAAATCATTGTTAATGCATTATATGTTATATGTTATTTTGTCGTCATCATATTTAGATTTTGTAACATAATTTTGACTCTAGTAAACATATTGTATTTTAAAATCATCCTCATCCCCCTATTTTTTATAACCTGTAGTTTATTATTTTGGGCTTCGTTACATAGGAATAAAACACTAGAACAATAATTTAAATGCGGAGTTACAATAGAATTGTAAACAAGGCGTGTTGTCTTTAGATCCAAGTTATTTCTGATCCTTTTTAAAAATCCAACTTTTTTAGTAATTTTTTTGTTATGTATTCTAAGTGTTCGTCGAACTTTAATTTATCATCCAATATTACACCCAGATATTTAATACTGCTAACCCTTTCTATGTTTTCGTTATCGATTTTTAGTATTGCCTGCTCGTTTCCACCTAGGCTATCCACAATTAAAAACTACACTACAGGTCGAGATGAAGGTTTTAATATAAGCTTACTTCAAGAATACTGGTGACGAGAGAACGAACCAATAACGGAGTCCAATAAGTATCCAGGAACATCCAAGCTTGCAACAACCTGGGGAATGGATTTGAAGTAATTGAAAACTGCTATTGAGATAAGATTCACAACCATAGTTAAATAATGAACAATATTAGTTACTTATTCGTCAATGTCCATCATTCAGTCAATATTAGCGAAAAAGATGTATTCTAAATAGCAACCAGGGGGAGCAGTCAGTAACACATTAACGGACATTTCATAAAAGGTGCTGTATTAGGTTGTTATAAGTGCCTTGGTTCCTTGGCGCCTTAGCAAGTAAAGCAAGGACTGCTCCAATTGCACCTTCACAGGACCGGCCCTGATTAAAGTGTTCACAAATTAACAGGCTACATATTTCACAATATAAAACTCGACTTCCCAATTCACGGTGTCATATCGCGTCACTGACTAAAAGACATACATTTTGTATGTTGTGTCTTATCAAATTTCCTCTAAATCGACGTCAATAGATGTTGTCCATGAATGTATTAAAGGAAAGTGTTGAGAGAGCATTGAGTTAGTGACAAAACATGAAGCGTGGGATCCAAAGCCAAGAAGTGTGAGAAGTCCCATTCCACATCCACAGGCCAGAACAACTCACCGCTGGAACTGAGGTGAGGAGAGCTTCCACCTTCTGAGGCGTCCAGTAAAAAACTTCATGTAAAAACATCCAGCTTTGAAGCAACCTAGATTTATAATCAGTAAAATGTTTTAACAACAATATTTGACCGTAAATTAGCTTAGAGAGATTTTATTTTTAATCGACTGTCGATAAATTTAAACGATACCATCCAGAGCGAAACCAAATAAAACACAATTTATTAAAGTTTTAATAGATAATATTATGTACGCCATCTATCATTTTTGAATCAATTGTCTTTGCCAGAAGCCAAACTATAAAAGTTGGAAAAGGCTTGAAATAGCTAGCAAGTTTGTGTGGTGAAATGTAAGTTGAAAGGTGAGTTCCGAGCAAAGCAACAGTAGTGTCAGTGACGCTGCGTCAGTGTCACTGCAACGGAGCAACAGTATTACGCACTATACATATGGACGGTACCGAAGAACAATGTCGGTGCAATGTCAAACAATGTAGTTTTGCAGGAGGTGTTTAAAGTTTCGTTTCTACATTTTTATTGTTTTTGACATTAAGAAATTTAGTGTTGTTTTGATATTTTGCATCTCATTAAAAATTCCGAAATTAGAAACTTTAAATCAACAAAATGCTTTTCAATTTTTAGCAGACCCGACATGGTTTTTTGAGACCATCGATATGATACAGTGTAAGTAAAGGTAGCATAAGAGACGCATTTGCGCAAGCTGCAGTGGTTGATGTATGGTTTTATTTGTAATTATTTTTCAAAAATGGAGGGTTTTGAAGTTTTTACCTAGGAAGATGATGATTTCCTTACAAATTTGGTGTTATATTACTGTTTGATTGAATTGAAATTGGTGTTACATTATTGTTTGATTGGAGTGCAAAAGAATACAAAAACACAACAAAAAATCAAAAGAGTTTGGAGTGACATTGCAATATTTCATAATACATATATTGATTCATATATATTAGTTTGACTTGATAAAATTTAAAGGAGCAAGACAAGACAACTCTGCGGTCCTTGGAAGTGACTAGCGCGTCAGTGACACTGCGTAAAGGAGGCTACTGTCGCTTTGCTCGGAACTCTACCTGAAGCAGTTGTAAATATTGAACCAAATGAATTGCAAAAATTATGGCATGATGATCATAATGTTACGAAAATCAAATGTTTTTAAATACTTATGCATATTCCCATATTTTAGTTTCTTAAATTCTTGTTTTGAACTAACCAAATAGCATCGGGATCAACAATGGCCATGGACTGGTGAATGGCGGCTCCGACGCTTCTCAAAAACTCCGGATCATCAGACGTTGGCTTATTTTCATTGAATGGATCGCTGTTGTACACATGGGAGGCACCAAATTCTTGAATCATCTAAAATGGACCCAAATTTATGATATTAATGAAGGAAGAAAGTAGTTAGAATTTACTTCCCTCATGTTAGGCACGTCATGAAATGAAGAACATTTGAAAGAAGGCCTCATTTTAACTCATTTTGCAATAGCCATTTATGATCATGCCGCAAAAGTCTCATGTATGATATAGCCACGTTAAATAACTGAATATTTACTTCAGTCAGGAACAAGTTTCCAACAGTAAGGAACAGAGGGTCGTTGGGTTGCAAGTACAGCGGACAGCAGTATTCCGACTTAAAGCGATTCCATGGCTCCACATCTGCATACTGTGCGTCAGGGAAAAGTCTGTAACAGAACATCATGCTATAATATATCAGCACACCTAGATTCACAAAGACAAGCCCCACAGTGATGTTATGATAGTGCAAACTAAGTTAATAGTTATGAGTCCTCTCCCAGACTATTCACATCCGGTGTTCCTCAAGGATCCCATTTAGGACCGCTACTCTTTATTATATCATATTTTGATACATCAACTAAAGTGTATCAAAATATAAGATAGGTCTCATAGAAATCGTTGTCTCCCTTACTATCATGGTTAGAAATATGATCTAAATGGTGTTAGAAAGAGAAACGCTTTATATTCAAATCTAAAAGTTAACCACAAAATAGTTCAAATGTACAATGTACACCTTTATGAAACTATGTTAATTTTTTATTAATTGTTTTTACATGAAACGACAAAAAAGTGAGATGACGATAATGTTTACAACCTGCCTATTAAAATATGTACGTATTTTTTTTTTTAGGTGCGCCATTTTAACAAAAAATTTTATGTTTGACGGACGATGACGGGCTGCTACACAACAAAGTGAATAAGCTAATTAAGCTTATTTTAGAAGAGATGGAAGAATAAATTAATAACATGAAAATAAATAAACTATGGACATGAAAAGAGATTAATAGCAGCATAAATAAATAATTTTAGGGTAGCATCTTCCCTCTATCGCCACGACATTTCCGCGCGTCTACAAATGAATTCTGCTAAAAGACAGGGACATGGAGGGGGTCCTTACTCGCCTGAGAAAACATCGAAATGAATTGAATCTACTAAAGAACTGACTAACCCACTCTACTAAAATTACGGTGTTCGGACGAGTTTAGTTACTACTATACTCTCCACTCGACTAAAATACTTGGCGTGTCCGAACACTACGAACGGCTCTTAAGAGAGAGAGGTAAAACTCAGATAAAGTCGGATAGTACTTGTAACTATAAATAGACCGTAAAGTAAAATAAGGTGTGGTAGATGAGCAGAAAGGGCGTGATTGATTAGTAGTTTGCTAGTGTTCGTTGGTGGCCTCTCACATTGTGCACATTCCGGATGAAGCCAGGTAACAGTCCTTTGTTTGTGGTAAAACTATACTAATAATATAAAAATGACAACATTACTATATTAAAAAATTAAAAAAATGTGTTGGAGACCTTTTGAACGCCTTGGGCACGTGTCCAGCGAAGGCGGGCAGTACGGGTGTCATGCCCAGCTGCTTCATGGCGTCTACCACAAAGTGCTCCAAGCTCAGGCTGTGCTGGTGCCAGTGGGAGCTGAGGGGGCCACCCCAGCCACGGATGTTGCCCATTCGCTGCCTGGAATAATGACATAACATGCATATTTTGCTAAATTATGTCAAACAATCACGTAATTTTTCACACTTCCCAGAAATCGGTTTAGATTAACTTCTAGAAATTTTTTGTTCAGTGAACACAGTCAAGCCCCAATATTCATTTTTATTTTATTATTTTTTTTATTGTTTATCTATAACAAAATATATTTACATTGCTTTTTTTATGCCTGTCTCACTAGGATATACCTGTGTTGAGACAGGCGTACAGGTATATAAATGAATATTGTAGTTACAAGAATATTTAAGGTAAAATACATAGGTATCACTTTGAATAGAATTAAAATAGAAAGGTGATTGGAAGCAGAGGCGGCTCTAGGGCTCCAGCTGTGGAAGGTCATTTGAAAAAAAAAAGTGATTAATCTTTATTTGATATTGAGAAAAATGCCGATACATTATTATCAACCAATTTAAAGAGAGGTAGGGTCATGAATCCGCAACTCAAATTACATAGGTATTATTTGTAAATTGCAAAGTCGCTACATAATACATGTAGGTACTTGAAGGCACACCATTTTAAAGAGGGCACTTTTCCATATAGTTGTGCACACCAATAGTACCTAAGTATCCAAAATTTAAAAACAAAATTAGATTGGAAATAATATTCAATGTTTATAAGAAAAACTTTCTTTTTATAATTTATTATTTTATAATGTTTTTGTTTTTATGTGTCTTGTTCTCTTTCATATTTTCGTTTAGATTATTATTGTTAACTTATGCTAATAGAAATAATAGGCACCGGTACCTAATACCTATATAAAAAAATAAAACAAAAATTGTTTTAAATCAAGCTGTTTTCCATGTCTGTTGAAAATTGATCATAATAATATAATAAATAATCTTTGAAAAGATCTACTTCCCAATGTACTACCAAATTAAAATTGAAATGTCGCAAATTACATCAATAACAATGTGAATAATTATTTCAAATCTCTCCCGAACTGTTCAATACAAAAACAACCATTGTTTCATGCAAGACATACGTGCAAAAAGCAAAACCGACCTATGTTATATCACCATCTCTTTCAACAACACATAACATTCATAATGGTGTCTCCCTCACGGACATAACCCAAGCGTAGTTAGGATTTCTTTACTACCTATGCGGGAGAATATCAACTCCAGGCGAAGAACATAGTGCCATCTCATTTGTTGTATGGCGCGCATAGAGAGAGAAGATCGGACATTGGCAAAATTGACCCAGGGAATACTGTGTGAATGGGAGCTTCCATTTTTTGCAATAGATGTCACTGCTCGTCTATGTCGCCGCTAGCCTGCCGTTATTTCGCGGTTCATTTCAAATAAACAATTCGATGCTTTGAGCAGTTTTATCCGTAAAAATGTATTATTATATCTTATAATTTTGGGGGGTCAAACACCCATTGTCCTAAGGGGAGAGCCGCCACTGATTGGAAGGGTGGTAAAATACAAGTAGATTTTATGGATACAACAAAATCTATGGAAATAAAAATAATATTTAGTTCCATCTTTGACAGTGGGCAAAGTTTTTTTTTTACAATAGCTCCACACAGGAGGCCCGGTGGAAAAAAATTATCTCAGAGCCTGTCATCTTTGGGGATGCTGTGTGGAGGTTCTTTTTATGGAAATGAAGGAGAGGAAGTTCTGGGAAGGAAAAAGGTTTGAAGGTTGGGTAGGAATCTGGGGGTCAATGTGTTCCGAAGTGACGGACGTATGAATATATCCCTCCCAATGCGACGCAAGGCGATGGGTCGAGATAGTCCGGCTGGAGAGGTCTAGGTTAGGTCTTTCACAACCAGTTTCTCCTGATCCGGCCCACCATGCAATAGGCGGACAAAAGCATTCGCCACCAAGACCTAGACAATCCTCACCCCTGACCAAACGTAGCGAACCACTTGGAGTGTCCTATGACAGCATAGGTTGATTATCCAATAAATGGTTCCTGGGGCGGTATTACCCATACTCACCTTCCAAATTATTAAATAAAGTTAAGTGAATCAAGTTGTACAACAGTATGTTGAAGAGCTAATATAAAAATAATCACAAAAACATACCAAGATAAGAATGCAGGGCCTGCAAAATGCACACTAATCTCTTCTTCTGTAAGGTTCAGTTTTCTGTAAACTCGTTCCCAGATGGCTTCTTGTCCGTGAGAAGCGAGGGCGATGTTTATTCCATTCAGAGCCATCCAGTCGATATGCCTCCTCCACTCTTCCACCCCCCACCAAACAAAGCTGTACGAAGTGGTGCACACATTCTGATAATAACGAAATCTGGAAAAATCATCAAATATAATATTAAAAAGTTGTCATAATATACACAAGGCACATTGGTAGGTACCTAATCCTAGAAAGATAATCTACGTCTTTGCGATGTAAGCGAGACACGAGTATTGCTGTCTTTTTTTATTTCGCAACGTAGCGCGCTGTCTATCTCAGTGAGCTCAGTTTCCGAGTAGAGCTTGTGTGGGGTAGCTTTGTCACCATGGTAAGTACAATTACTACGGAGATATATATACACCATACGTTCGAAAGACGTATGATTATCTTTTGTGTAACTTTCGGACTTCTTATAAATGTGATTGTAATTTTTTTTTATAACGACTGATTAGCAGTTAAACCTTCATAGTATATAAAAAAAAACAATTTAGACATAAAATAAAACATTATTTTTCATTAAAAAAGACTTAATAGTTTATAGTTGATTTGTAAGAGGTTTACAGCACTTTGTTAATTTTTTTTTAATTACAATGTATTTTTCATAATTATTTTGGTTTTATTTGAAGTACTAAACTAATCATTCAACTACCTAAACTGTTTAAGTATATTTCAAATTTTAAACTTCAGTATGTCTTTAACTAGGTATCTATTTAATTTATCTGTCTAGGGTTAAGATGGGTTCAAGATATTACATTGATGAGTGAAAAGAAAAATTCCCGGGTTAATGGAGTTAGGATTATCCAGATCTTGGCGATGGATGCGTCTGCCAACTACTGTGTGGCAGGCCGGATTTGGAGAGACTGGTTGAGGGAGGCTTTTTGCACTGCAATGGGATGATGGATTCATACGTCTGTCACTCTTGGACACAGACCCCAGATTCCAATCCATGTGTCATAGTTTTTTCTGGAGTTCCTCAGGGGTCTATCCTTGGACCACTTCTGTTTTTGATTTTTATTAACGATATTGGTTCAGTCATCACACACTCGCTGTATTTACTATTTGCAGATGACTTGAAACTATATCGATCAATAAAAAATCTTCTTGACTGTATTCTCCTTCAACGTGACATTGACTGCGTCTCAAACTGGGCCAAAATAAATGGCTTGAACTTCAGTACACCCAAGTGCAATATCGTCTCGTATACAAGATCAAAGAAACCGCATGTATTTCAATATACAATTAATGAAATTATTCTCCAACACCTTAACCAAATCAAAGATCTAGGAATTATTTACGACAGCAAATTAACTTTTCACCAACACATCGATGATTTAATAAGCAGAGCATACAGGCTTCTCGGCTTCGTAATTAGAAACTCATATCCGTTTCGTAACACAAAAACACTGACGTTATTATATAACACACTAGTCCTGAGTGTACTTGAGTCAAATTCGATCGTCTGGGCCCCACACGAATTAACATACACTTTACGCATTGAAAGAGTCCATAAGAAATTTTTAAGGTTTTTATTCTCGCGGCTCTATGGACGTTACCCTTGGCTTTACCCATCGATTTATATATTAGGCATGACCAATTACCACTCCCTAGAGACACGTAGAGGTATTGCTTTGCTTAAATATTTTTTTCAAATAATCAACGGTCACTTATCTAATAATGAGATACTGGCCCAATTAAATTTTTTTGTACCAGAGTCTCACTCTCGAGGACGTCATCACAACCTCCTATATGGTAGAGCAAGCCGCACTAATTTATTTATGAACTCACCTGTGGGGAGAGCTACGTGCTTTTTGAATGAAGTGGATAAAAAAATAGATTTATTTTTTGTGTCCTATAGCGCATTTGTAAGATTTTTGGCATTGCATATACACTGCATAAATGGTACAATTATAACGTCTTAGGCTATATTGCCTGTAAATTGTTATAAATATATGTACAAATTATATAAATAAATAAATAAATAAATAAATAAATACCTTTCCTCCTTCTCAGATCTTCTTCCTTTCCTTAAAAAATATCCTCCACACAGCAATCCCCAATGATGACATAAACCCTGAGAGAAATTATATTCCTCAGGGCCTTCTGTGCGGAATTAATGTAAAAAAGGTGGAACAAAGATTATCGAAACAAATGCACGCTCGAATATCACAGCTACCGGCAAACGGAATTTTGGAGTTGGAACTTTGGTATTCTGGCTCATAAGGGCAAATTATTGGTAATCGAAAAAGTGTTTTGTGCTTAACTTACCTATCTTTTGCCGTAATAGTAATGTCTACTACCGGTAGTACTTCGGGTAAATGGAGTTGTTGAATTTGCCAACCAATATGACAGTTGCAATAATTCTTTAGATAATAATGAAAACCCCAAACGGCAGCCACTCCACTGCTGCCCGAAATATCAATTTGTCCATTGTTGTTTTTAATCTAAAGACAAAAAAAATCTAGTCGTAAAATTACCCAATTTAGAAATTAGGCGACAAATTATTATTGAGGACCAAACAAATTCGTTAAATAATGCAACTAACCGAAAATGAATCCTTGCCACCCTTTACATTCGTGGTATTTACAACGATGGTGAAAACGTCATGCTTATCTGGCAATAGTTGCTTTACCACCGCTCTAGCTGCTTCAGCTTGGGCATCAGAAGGCGTTTGAGAACGAATACGGTCTAAATACTGAAATGATTCTGAAAAAAAAAACACCAATTTAGAGAGCGCAATTTTCAAAGTTCACAAATTATTACAGTTGTAAATTATTAACTTATACCTGACAAATTTGCTACCACTTCATTAAAAACAACAAAAGAAATCAGTATTATTAAAAGCAAGCGCAGTGTCATATTTATGTCGAGATTGACGTTCGGCGCTGACCATAAATAAACCAGTCATGCGCTGACAGTTCATAAAAACTGACAGCATAAATAAACCAGAAACCACTCATTGACCACTGCAATCTGTCAACTTCTCCACTAGACTTATCAGTTTTTATAAGTTATTGAACCGTAACATATTATTCTTAAAACTGTTATGATTGCAGGAAAACAAACACATTTAATTCAATAACCGTGAGGTAGGTAATAATAATATTATTATTTTATCAGCGTGAAATTTGAATTTTGGCACTTCACTTTTCTGAATAGAGAAACATATATTTATGTAATTTTAGTACCATAGACTAATCAGATCGTTTTGTGCATGAACCATATGAACCTTTGTATTTTAGAGAACGATTTTTTTTAAATATGTCAGGTGCTACATTTTCTCACCTGTGGGTGATTTAAAATTTTAGATTGATGTAATAAAAAAATCAGAGTATGTAATTCGCACGCGGTAGAAGTGAAACCTTAAGAAAACTGAAATAGACAAGAGTGGGGCTACGAAGCACCGCATAAAGAGGAGACAGATTATACTATGTCATTCTCCTATAGAAGTATGTGCTTGTATCTTTTTAGTGTCACTATTTTTCATTTCATCGAGTTTCAAATCACAACGGTGCTAAAGAAGTTTTCACTTCAAAAACTTTTAGCAATGGCAGGTAATAAATAATAATGATAAGATAAAATAATAGAAACGTAAATTAAAGAAATATCGAAATCCCACTTTTAGAACAAATTATTTTTGCTGATGCAGGTTTAGACTAAGAACTCTCAGTTCTCAAATATCTTCCTCAAGCACTGCGGGGGGGACCTAAAGTATACAACTTGAAAGAACCTTGCGTGGTCCCGTAAATAATCCAATGGGCAGTCGTTATTATTTTATTTTTGGGGTGGTCCCTTTCGAAGTTTTATTAACAAAACAAAACAACGTAAAATAAAGTAGAACCGTAGAATCCTTTGATTTCGAACTTTCGACACACTGTTGATTCCCTGTACATACCAAATAAATATATAAGACAATACATTTTTTACAAAAATAGTACCCACAATAAAAAAAAACTACGTTTTTTCCTGAAAGGGGTACCTACTTACCGGAGAATATTATATGTGTTACTTCCATATAAGGCAACTATTTTGTTCTTATTTTGATTTTAGTTGCTTGACAGTTGGAATTCTGTGTAGCTTTCCAATTTGCGCTGGACATGTGTAAAAAAAATATTTGTGGAAACTATAACCTCCGTTATTGATATTTTTGTCTAATCGGAAGTGCGGCACTTATGGAATGACATTTTTTCGTCCGTTTATGAATGGGAATGTGTAATTGGGTGTTACATGTTACAGCTACATTCTGAAAACGATTATGGCCTCTGGAGGGAGCGATCGCCAAACAGGCACGGTGCCTAAAACAAAGGCTCGAAATAATTGTAATGTTCCTCAAGAAGTTGTCACACCTACCCGTAGAGATATTCACTCCACAAATATTATGACGGTAAGCACAATAAATCTAACTTTTCACCCTTGAAATCGTCAAAATTGCATACTGAACTTGCGGTGGTTGCATTTCGTTTTGGCACATATGCATGATTTTGTGCAATATATATTCCACCGGTGCAACTTGTACATCAGATCCATACGGAAAAGGCGGTAATTGTTTGAATCTGGCTGACTTTATGCTAGACTCTCTTACACGCTTTTACCACACTGGACTTCTAAATTTAGATCAGTTTGCTTGCGATGTTCCAAAATTAGTTGGCAGTGCATAGAATACAGTGTAACTATGGTCAGGTTCTAGAATTCGAAGCTAACATTTTGATATAAAAGGACCTTCTTTAAGGTATGGTATTTAATAAAATGCTGTTAAAGAAGCCTTAGTTTTGATGGATTATATAGTGACAGTGATTTATAAATAATAGTCCAACTTTTATTTTTAACAAAATTGCTCACCTCTAAGATATTTTCTCAGTGTTTAGTCTGATTAAGTTCTTTGCAATTTGTTTGACAAATTACAATAACGTGTCTTCCTGCATGTTAACTTATTTTCTAAATGATGTTATTAATATTAGGTTCCTATTTCAAGTGTCTCGCCATAACACATTTACACAAAATATCAACATCAATGATTCACATTCTGCTGTCAGCAAAATTGTTTCATAATTTTTTTAAAAATGGGTCTATAATAACATTGTATTTCCAATAACAGACATCTGTGGATTGGCTGCCAGTATCCGAGCATAACACGAGATCATCACAGAACAAATCCCGCAAGCCGACCAACATACCAACAGACAATGATTTCGCTGAATTAGGTTGGTATTCAAATCAATATAATACAGCCTGTCTTATTACTAAAATGTTATCATACTCATAAAATAGCATATTACATTTTTATTACATTTTTTATTACATTATGACTGAATTATTTACAAAAAGTTTGTACTTGGAATAATTTTGTATTGAACATTGCAATTCTCTCTTCGTTTACCATAAATTTGTTTATTATTAATTGATAGCTGCACGGAAAAATTATAAATTTATCAAAACATTTTTACTATTTGACTGAGCGTAGTGATGTCCTGTTTTTACTCGACCATTGGCATTTCATCTCTCTGTGAATTTGTTGGTTACGTTCCCTTTCCTGTTAAAGATGGTGGCTGTTAATATTTCAGTAAAGATTCTTTTTTCAAATTGCGAAATGATTATTAATTAAGTAGGTAGGTGTTTAAGTACCTACTTGAAAATCTTATGATTTCGGAGGAAATTTTGGTTTTGATGTATTGAATAAGAGATAATTAGAAACATAATCTTTTGGATACGAGGTCTACTGTAAACTGTTGGCAGAACTACCTTTAATATGAATACCTTACAAGAGTCTCTGCCATAACCGGTGGGACTATGACATCCCCAGTTATAGTATGGTGTGAAAATTTTTGGAGTCATGGCTCATGTACCTACATAAAAAAACTTAAAGTAGAGGCAGCTAAGACTCTCCTCTTCAAAAGTTGAAGGGCAAATAATGTATTTTATTTATATTATATGCAGATTGAAATACACCTAACTCCCAGTATTACCCTGGAGAAATATATACATTACTTGAAGTGGCTTTAAGTTGTTTGGTGACTAAATCAGGTACTTCCCCACCTTCCTCTCCCCACTATCTTCAGTCTCACAAAATATTCACTGGGTTGACGTAGTTCCAGTGGTTCTGGACAGTTGGGAGCAGTGTGGACTCTTGTGCAGTATTCATATAAATTAATGATGTGTGCATGATGATGACAAATTCCACCTTTTATCGTGTTCTAATCAATGTTCCATCTAGATTCTTCCACGACTCACGAAGGCGGCAGCAGATTCGTGCCAGTCCGCCCGCAGCCCCGCACCCTGGTGCTCCGTCAGCGTGACCTGCTGGACAGCGCCGAGGAGAGTGCCCCCTACGGCAGCATCCTCGGGGGACACAGCCCCCACACCAGCCACACGGCTATTATGATAGTGAACCCCACAACACCCAACTCTAATCAGACCAATCAGAATATGGTACGAATTTTTTATTTTATTTTTTAAAGCGAGGTAAACATTTCTTGGTTATGTATGCTCACAAATATTTGAAAAACTCCTACTACCACAGATATCCAAATTAATAATAGACTTGCCCTAGTGAAATCTTTGTATCATTTAAATGAGCTGGAGGCAAACTATGTGTCCATATTTTTGGCACTAGGAGGATTCGAGAATGATGTGAATAAACTACGAAATCAGTCGAAATAACCAGACCCTGGGCAGCAAAGTTAAGTTAACTAAAATAAGGCAGAGTGCAAGTTGCCTGTATACTGTCAGATTAATTTATTTATGAATCACAGGAAGGGGGACGGTCATTTCACCTCCCGTGGTCTGCGCAATTCGGTTTGTTCCCCTTTCCCTGATTGGCTGGTCTATTAATTTGAATGACTATGCCTACTACCATCATTATAAGTGGAAAATGTTGCTTGTGCGATGATTGAGGACTTACTAGCAGAGGAATTGAACCCCCAACGCCTGGGTGGGAATCTGATCCATTTTATAAGGGGTGGGTAGGAATCTGAAACGTAGCGAACCACTTGGGCTGACCTATGGCAGAGGTGTTGGTTATCCAATAAATGGTTCCTTAGGCGGCAGTACCGATACTCTCCTCCCAAATTGAATCGTTTAGTCATAATAAAGTAAAAAAAAAAATTCTAATTAAAATTAAGAATGTGTCGTGACCCCCACTTTGAAAACCACTTTACAAAACTTGTCAATGCACGCATCCAAGGCGCGAACAACTATTGATGTATTAGTTAGGTGAACTACAAGATAGGATAACTATGTGCTCATGTTTTATATTGTAGGGAAACCACATGCAGTTGTATTGTGAAATTACTCGTACATGGGGTTATTTTATTCTTGAGATGGTGGATATAGATATACCTGGTGGATGCTTTTTACAAATAAATGTGCTGTACATACTGTCAACATTGTGAATTTCATCTTTCAGAATAGTTCAGGTTCAGGCGCGAGGAACAATGTGCGTGGCTCCTCATCAAGCCGCGAGGGCTCCTACACTAACACGGCCCCCGTGTGCCCCCACCCGGCTCAAGGGGGCGGCCCCAAGCCCACCAACACTGCCCACGACCCCCACGATTCGGTCTACCAGAACGGCGGCAATGGCCAAACGTACAGCAATGAGAATATGGTGCAAAATCAACAGGAACATAACATGGTATAATACACTTTCTTTGGAAATTATTAAGTTTAAATAATACATAATCATGTTATAGAAGGTTCTACGACATTACGCCTGGTCTCCAGGCTTTGATAATTTGTCTCCTTTAGCAGTTCCACGTGATGCATGAGTTTCGGATATATTTCGTGTGATCGCATGTAAACATACCTTAGGAATTTTTTAAAAATTTGTTCAATCATATTTATAAGTATTTAAGTTAATAAGGTATCCAGACAGTACTAGCGTACTCCAGTTTGCTTCTGAGCACTCCGTTGAACATGGCGGTCATTGCTTCTATGTTATTGAATTGTTTGCAAGTTCTAATTACAAAACCAAGAATTTTGGAGCAAGCCGAAGTAAGCTGCACTATATGATTTGAAAATGTCAGCCTGGGATCAAAGATCACCCCAAGATCCTTGATGATATTTACGCGTGTTATTACTTCTCCATTCATTCTATACTGGTAGAATAACGGTAGTGAACGACTAAGTCATAATGATGCATTTTTTTATATTGAAATTAAGTTTATTATATAACGACCATTTCATGATTGAATCTAGGTCAGCCTGCAGTTTGGAATAATCATCATCTGATTCGATTTCCATCATCAGTTTCATGTCATCCGCGAATAGGAGACACAAGCTATAACGTATGCAGTCCTGAATATCATCTATCAGAATAAGGAATAACATGGGGCCAAGATTCGCTGGCAAGAGCTACGAACTTATGGGAGTCGTATCCAGCATGCTGGCTTGCTATGCATGCTGGCTTCTATCTTTTAAATATGACGCAAAAAATATTAGTAGGGGTTAGGGGTTGATTAAAACCTATTTTGTGCATCTTTCTTAATATAACATTGTGATCTACTCGGTCAAATGCCTTTGCGAAATCCATGTAGATTACGTCCGTCTGATGCCTACACTCTAGGCCTTTTTCTACCCGTCGAGAGAAAGAGAGTAAGTTGGTTTCCGTCGATTTCCTCGGTAAGAAGCCATGTTGATTTTCTCGTAAGAAAGGCGCGATTTTCGGACTGATTTTATCACAGATAATCATTTCAAAATTTTTTGGAATTGTTGACAGTACTGCAACTGGTCTATAATTTCTGACATCAGTTTTTTCATCGGCTTTATGAATAGGGCTGACCCTCGTTAGTTTCCAACACCGTGGAAACGTGGATGACATGATGCAGAGATTAAATATGTAAGCAAGGGATACACAGATATTTTTAGAGATTTTTTTAATTATTGAAGGAGGAATACTGTCCAGACCAGTAGCCTTGTCAGGTCGGATATTCCGGATACAGGCTTCTATTTCCTGGATGTTGGTCAATCCGAGTGAGATATCTCCAACGTTCCAGGGTAATGTTGTTGGGAAATCGATTTTAAGTTTTGGGGTTACTTGACTATAAACGGAATGAAAATAGTCAGCAAATTTATTAGCAATTGTGTCAGGGTTAGTATAAGTTACGCCTTCCTCAGTCAAGCATGTTGATGAGGTTGGTTTAACTTTTTGTGACCTAATATAGTCATCAATTATGTGACACCAATTTAATTTGAGTGATTATCGATGTACATAATTGGATTGCCACAAATAATAAAATGAATGCAGCATTATACAGAACGGCGACAAAACATAACACAATAATACAATAGGTTAAGTTGAAGTTAGATTAGGTTACTTTAGTTTAGATCTAAATTTTCCATTTTGTCGTGGAATGGATATTTTCAATGAGATATTTTCCATGATCAGCTCCCGCGGACAGAAGCAGCGCGCTCCACTGGAGACAGCATGGTGGCCGCATGCCCCGATACAGCGCGTGTGGAGCAGCGCCTAGGACAGATCCGAGAGTACATCCGCGTCACTTCCACCCTCGTGGACAGCATGAGAAACTCAGAGGATGAGGTGAGTCATTCCCCCTTTAGTTTTGACCCTCACCCATATAAGTTGCCCAACAAATAATATATAAAGTGATTCTTTGAAGAGATACACCTGACCAACTCTGGATAAGGGAGAGTATTGTGTAATGTGGTTCTATGAATATGTTGGTTTTCTGTCTTCTCACCGATCCTTATCAATCCTAATCGGATCTACTGGCTAACATCTGGACTCAGAAAGGAGAATGAACCTCACATGCATTGCTTATATCTATTGTACCTTCGGTTTGGTTTCAATATAATATCTTGCCGTGAAATCATTATGGGCGGTATTTCATTATGTTCAGGAATGTTATGATTCAGATTGGGTTATCAGAAATATCTCTCGAGCCGAGTTATCGAAGTTTTTATTATTTCCTTGTAGTTCTTACTGAATATACTGAACCAATATGACCTGAGTTATTGTATTCTTATCGAAAATGATCTAATTGAAGGTAGAGAGTCTACACATTCATTTGAACAAGTACGATTCTTTTTATATTTGTTAATAATAGAAAATACTAGTGCGAACCTGTGAAAAATGATGGGATACTATAATTGAGCCCTTACGCGAATCCAGATCCATTCGATTACGCGCCATACATCCATCTAGTTTCGCAGCAAAAATCGTTTTAAAAACTCAACCACAAACGGCAGTTCAAGGCCTATGTGACGGCCGGTAGTGCAAATCTTTTTCCATACATGTCATTTATTTGACTTTCAATGTGTATATGCTCACTACAGTCAAATGAAATGTTTAACAGCTCGTATCTCGGAACTCACTTTTTGAGATAATGCTGATTTTCCGCATAATGGCTCAATTGTAGGGTTTGTGAAGTTGAAAGTATGTATTAATAAAAAATAAAAATTCTTCAGAATCCATTGCCTTTTGAAAGAAGAATTTACCTATCGAATGTTATGAACTATAAAATTATGACACTTATCCAACGACATTATAAATGTACAAAACAATGTGTTTATATATAGCACCGTTTATGAAGAGAATAGCCATTCAAAGAATATGTACATATATGAACGGGCCGCTAAAGTATGTCCACTAGACCTAGTTCAATGAAACCATGAGCATTGTTTCGGTAACATATCTTCACTCTATTCGTTAAGCATCTGGAGAACATTTCTGTCAAAAATCATGGCACAGAAAATAAATACGCATTTTAATTAGTAGGTATGAAAATAATTTTGGTACCTACTTTATCACTTGTATGATATACGAAAAGTAGTTAGAATTTTGAAAATTACGAGTTCACCAAACTTGAATAATGTTACTTATTAGGCAAAAATATTTTACATAACTTATCCATGCACCAACAACCGAAATCAGTATGTTTAATTGTGTTTATATACCTTATGAACCGATACAACTTATTATTATCGATAGTATTAAACTACTTCCTTACTATAGCCATTTGATTAATGTATGTAGTGAAATAAATTTGATGTTGTACAGTTACGATCAAGACTGATTTCGTTGAGGCGCTGTAACGATTTGCTAATGGGGAAGGTTGGGAGTGTTTGCCAGGAGCCTGAAAGGGGTGAAAGGGAAGAGATGGACAGCGACGTCGCAGACCTGATGGCAACCCTCAGCCACCTCAAAGACAGCGAGAAAAAGCTGGAAGACATACTAACGGCATACGGAGATAAATGGTCTGACGATGAAGATGAAGGCATCCCAGAGACTAAGGCTGAATGCCGTGAAACTGAAACAGCCAAGACTTCGGAGTCTTCTCAAAATCAAGATTCCGAAGTGTCCATTCTGAAAGATTGGACTCCTGTGAGGTCCAACGACAGTGTGACTATCACCGAAGTAACGGAAGCCAGTGAATCTAGCTTGAAAGACAAGGTGAATTATTGATGGAGCTGTGCTCAAAGCTTGGACAATTCCCCGCTACTGATGTTTGATTTGTCTTGCTGTTTGGATGATTGTAATGTATTAACCGTTGTTGTGTTGTTGCATGGTACAATAACCCTTCTAAATGCGCAAACATTCCTTTTGAATAATTACGGCTTCATTTCTAGGTGTTTTTTTTATGCACTAATTCAGACTTGTTTGAACTATATTAATCTTTTACCGTTGTTAGTACAAAATGAAATGGTTCTTCGTTGAATAACAGATTCACTAAAAAGTCAGAAGGAAAATAACCTCACGTAAAACACCGTTTTGGAATAATATATTAAAACAGTTTTAATATATATTATAATATGGATACGTTGTTGGAAATTAACCTCACCTTTTGCGTAAATCACTTTTTACTTTCTCTGACACAAGGAAATATGTATTTGTTATCGATAATGATATATTTTTAAAATTTTAATTTCACCTTCTTTTAAAATCTTATCAAGGTAGACGTGACCGGATGTGCAGGGTGACATTTAGGCGCTAGAAGTTATTTTCAAGGTGCATTAAAAAGAGCAAGGACTCCTACCAATTTGTTTATGACAGGATGTCGTGTTTATAACATTATTGCAATTCAGACAGAACAAGCTGTGTGCGTGCATCTTAGTTAATTATCAGAAAGGAGAGTTAAAGTTTTTTTTTATACACATTAATTAACCTACAATGTAATAAAAACTCTCACATATGCACAATTTTTATTACCTTTTTAAATATTTTTTTTTGTGAACACCGCACAAGAGTCCCAACTGCTCCCAACCGCCTGGAGCAAGTTAGACTATGGAATTCCTAATTGGGGAATATTGTGAGGCTGAAGTTAGTGGTGAGGGGAAGGAGATGGGAAAGAGGAAGATGGGGAATTACCTGACTTCACCAAACACGGCTAAAGCCACTTCAAGCAACTTTTCAATTCTGAATGGTGATCTCGCACCAGGGCGGTACTAAGAATATCTTCCACTTTAGAATGTGCCACAAATATACTTTACGCCGGGATTTGAACTCGCGTCAAGAACCTTACCCCTCGACCGCTGACAAAATCTTGTAAAATTTTGGGGAAGCGTGCTATTCCTTTCTACCCTTTTATAGTTGATATGAGAAGTTATAGTACTGACATAGCTAACAGACTTTTAGAGTTATAGTATTGACATAGCTAACAAAGTGATACTATTTGGAATAATATTAATTTAACCTGAATTTAGATAGCGCAGATAATTTTTATCATAACTCGTAATAGATATCACTTCTGTATTACTGAAATGCAATAAAGTTTGAATATTTCATTATTGTTATAGCAATTCAGACTGACATGTTCAACTAAGCAAAGATATTCTTGTCAGCTGTTTTTTCTTAACCTTGATGTCTCGTAAACCTAACGTTTTGGCCTCTTTTTAAAAGTGATATTCAAATAATATTGGATTTACACAAGATGTGTGTTTGTGTCAATAATTGTGTGATGACCTGATTGTTAAACTCTTGTAAACATGTGTGAATAACACCAGAGATATAACAATGATTGTGTTTTCAAACTAAGTTTGGCGCTATGTTCGATAAACAGTGCAATGTAAAGTCTCAATTTTAAATATGTAGTACTTTAGTACTTTAATTAGTTCACATGCAAAATTGGCAAAGTAGATGCAAGAAATTCAGCAATTTTGCGGATTTTGATCGTGTTGGGACATGTTCAATGTTGTGAAATCCTTTCCTTTTTGCCTATCAAACCAGAATTATGTGTGAACCCGTTTATTGTGATGATTGCTTTTGTGATAACTCCAATATTGCATGCTTTATAGGAGGCTATTCCTCGTCCACCCTCAGCGCAGAGCAGCGTGTCGGCGTACAGCGACAATGACCTGTGGCAGAACGAACTGAAGGCGAACATGGAGATATCGCAACTGCGGTTGGCCGCTGCTCTACAGGAGCAGAAGAGACTCCTTAAATATCAGGTATGTATTCTTATGTCTTGTTATACTTATTAAATAATATAAGAGTGTAAGCGGCTCTCATACTCAGGGTGGCAACCGTGGGAACGGCCCTCGCACAGCTGACACATGATGCAAATGAAATGCAGAACTTTGATATAAGCATTTATTATACTGAGTTACAACAAGATGTATTCAGAGGTATATAACTCGACGTGACATGCACAGCTATCTGGACTCGACTATATAACTCGACGTGGCTTGCACAGCTATCTGGACTCTATTGGCTCGGTAAATCATATAAAGGTACCTTGGATAATAATTCAATTCAGCGTGGGCGGGCCTGGGGAGCTTGGAGGAGACGTGGCTCTTGGCGAAATGGGGGAACATCAGCAAACAGCAGCAGGGCGGGAGCACGTGGCCTTAGGCGGCATTTGCGCAGCAGGGCGGTGAGGGCTTCAATCAGAGACACAGTGGCAGGGCGGCGAGATCCATTGTGGTTATTTTGGTGAGACGAAATACGGTAGCAACTTTCGGCGTGGAATTATCTCCAGAACGCGGGAAGCGTCCGGCACGGAGCGACGCGGGGTTCTTTACTTGGCGACTGCTGGCGGAGAACTCTCGAGAGCGGACGCGTGTTCCTGTATATATCTTCTAGGGCGATCCTAGCGCTAGAGCGACGCACCGGTGAATTAACGACACGGGTAGCAATAAGGTACCTATGTGCAAACATAACAGTCTTCAGCGTACGTCCAATACCGGGGAAGAACCATTCGTAAAAATTTCCAGGAGGGATAAAAAACTATCTAGGGATATACGCTCTCTTGCTTACTTACGTATTGGGGAAGGTTCATTTGCGGAATTGACTTAAACCAAGTTGGTCAATTTCAAAATTTGAAAGCACCAATCAATGCGGCTTATGTTGCCCAACTGAAAATGCCAATAAACGTATTGGTGTTGTACTTGCAAAGACGATACGATCTTTCAAAAAATGATAAGGGTTTTCATCCGTTGTGATATATGGTGTCCATTGACGAGCCCTCTGCTCCGACTTATCGCCAAAACCCAAAATGTCCCTGAACAACCTGCAATGTCCTGATTTAAACCTGCACAATGCAGTAACGCAGTTTATTAATGGCTGTGCTGAATACGAGCCAGTAGATATTCCCGTATGCCCGGGAGAGATCGCAGATCGTGCGGAGCAGTGACTCAGTTTGTGTGGGACGTTTTTTGTACCCTACACCCGTCCTGTCCCATCTCGAAGAGACCACTGTTAAAGTTGTACTGGCATTAGAGTTTTTCTGGGCTGCAGTCTGCGACGTGAAGATTGACCTGATGATAGCCAACCTCTAATAGGTAAGTGCAACAGAAGAAGGTTAAAATAGTCAGCATGCAATTCAAATAGCTCGTAACTTTGTATAACTTCAGATAATACACATTAGAAATGTCTAATGGAAAGAAGTGTTGCCACTGACTTAGTACCATTTGGTTCCAGCCCATTTGGCATGCGCTCTATGTCTCTTGCACTTGCCTCACATCTTAACCGACATTGCATTTGAATATCATAACGATGACAAAACACAGTTTTGTATTGGAAATTAAGGACTGATTTGCCAGACCGCATTTCTTGCGTTCTTCTTTATTCTATGTGTAACTCCAATGAATTCATCCTTCTAGGCCGAAGCTAAGGAGCATCTCGCCGAGATGCATCTCTCCCGCAACGGCCATCAGGAACAGCACTCGGGGTCCTCGGGGGGCGACCTGCACGAGCATCAGCAGCACCAAGGCTCCTCGGGACCCCCCAACTACCACCATCAGCCGCTAGCCCATCAGGGTCAGGCTACCAGGGTCTATGGCTCTAACCAGATTGGAGTGGCCACCACGTTGCCGCATGTGACTGATGGAAATCAGCACAATAATAATGTAAGCATTATTTCATTTTAAAGTTAAATATAGAAATTTTATTATGTAGCTCTAACTATTTATCGATTCTCATTATTTTTATTATTATTCAAATCACATCACATATTATTCACATTTCTTAAATTTTCATAGTTATATTTAAATTATTGTGCTTTATTCAAACTGTAGAAATAATCCGCTAGGCTAGGTTGGGTCAGATTAGGTTAGGTTAAGTTGATGAAATAAGTTTATACCCTATATATAATTCTTTAATATATTTTCCCAGTATAATTGGAACAACCAGGGAGCCCGCAAACGAGCATCGAGCTCTCGAGAGCGCGAACTGAACGAGCGAACCCTCTCCACCGTGCGGGAACCCTCGGAGGGTCGCAGCAGTAAAGGCGGGGTGGCCGTGGCGGTGGTATCTTCGGACCAGGCGGAGATAGACATGCTGCGGGACCTGCAGATGAGGCGACAGCACCTGGAGAGCCAGGTATGCACTTCTTAGAGAATTCTCTTTAGATAAAAGTATGTACTTTCATACTATCTTTCTCATAAATGAGTGTATCAGAAAGTACGCAGGACCATAATTGTTAACATGACTCGCAGAGAAAAAAAATTGTTTGGTACAAAACCAGACAGCAATACAATACAACTAGTAATACACAACACTAGCAATTCATGACACTAGCAATAACACTAGCAATACATGACACTGGAAGTATATGACACTAGCAATATTTTCCACTTAGTATGATGGTAGTAAGAGTTATTCTAAATATTTTCAAGTTATTTGTAAACCGGGAATGTTTATCTTTCTTTTTCAAAATATATTATATTATAAGTCTGACACAATTCTAACCAGTTTCAGAGTTCGCAGGTGGCGAAAATCCAGAATCTTCACGCGGCGACTTCTTCACTCGCTGACGCCGTCTCTATGCCCCCGACCATAGACAACGTGGGGTCCCTGGGAGGACAGAACGGGCGCGGGGAGGGAGGCAGCCAGGAGGGAGGCCGCGGGGGTTGGGGGGGCTCCGAGGCCAGCGAGGAGGAGGGGGGCACCATCGAGAATACCATCAGAAACAAGGTGGCCGCCGTCAATGTGATGAAGGTGGAACTAGAAAGACTGAAAAGTGAGTAGATTAAATTAATTTACTAGAATCATTCCTATTATTATTTAATAATTCAGGTACACCCCACACATCACACTGTCTGGTAATGTTATATTATCGTGAAAACAAGCTTATGGCTTCGAGTGGTTAAGATTGCTTTGTTTAGGACATTCTGTCCATAAAGGCTATGCTTAAACAATTTTAATACATTACAATTTTAATACCCATTCACTTTACACTCTATCAATTTAATCACCTTTCAGACAAAACATAATATATCTCTATTTTCTAAATTAGCGGCATTGTATGTACAAGATTTTTTGAGTTTAATTCTACCTACCGAACTAAATAACACACAGTTTAAGTGATCCGTAAAAATATCGCATAATTGTGTATAATTAGTATACAATACAATCCGAAACTCTTGCGAGATTCACCCAAGTGTCCACTACATTAATAGTGATATAAATTTTGAACATTGCAATTACATTATTCAAGTGAATTTCGAATAATTAATATTGGAAAATAGTGACAGTGTATTTGAAATATATTTGACAGTTAGTGGAGTTCTTGTGATTGGCCAAAACCGTCGCCATCTTTCTTACACTGACCATACAGCTTGCTCGCTGTACTGTCTCAGTCAGTACTTACGTGTTGTACTATTTCTGCCGATATACAATACAAACTACTGCTAGGGTGACCATGAGTTTGAGCAAAAAAACCGGTTCCCAACAACAAGAAAATTTATGCACAACCACGAGGTCCAAAAACAAAATGAATACACTATCTGAAGACATTAACACAGAAGAAGATGCCTTTTCAAAATTTTCGTCTTACGTAGATGTAAAATTAGAGAAAATAAAAACCCAAATCCTCGAAAACATTGACAAAAAAATGTTAGAATTTCAAAAAACTACCGAATTCATTTGTCAAAAATATGACGATATAATTACCCGCTTAGACTCCATGAATGAGGTTAAAGGAGAAGTTGAACGTTTAAAAAATGATTTGGCAAATAAAAGCAAAAATATTAAGCATCTGGAAACCAGAGTGGCTTGCTTGGAACAGTCGAACCTTGATGACTGTATCGAAATAACAGGCATTGAGGAAAAGACTGAAGAACATCCCAAAATAACCGCTATAAAACTGATAGAAGGTGCTAATATCAAAATAAATTCAGAGGATATTGCCTCCGCAATAAGACAATATGACAGAAGACCAGGACATCCGAAAAAAATTATCCTTAAAATTAGAAACCCAGAAACTAGATTAAAATTATTAGCAAATAAAAAGGTGATTTCTAATCATGAAAAAAAGGTTTTCCTAGGAGAATCACTATCTCCTTACTTCAAGGAACTTCTCTGGAAAGCCAAAACTAAGGGAAAAGAGTTAAAATACAAATACATTTGGTTTAGAAATGGAGCCATTCTGATGAAAGAAGAAGAAGGAAAAAAAATCAAGGAAATTAAACACGAAGATGACCTTAATAGATTATAATAGAAGTTTAATAGTGAAAGGCACCGAAAAATATTTTCAACATTAAAAATGGATATCGATTTTGGAAAATACATCGACTTGAAAGACAATACAGAATCTAATTTAACTATTAAAGATTCATCAACTTGCAAAAACTTTTTAAAACATTCCAAATTTTCTTTACTTTGTTTGAACGTTAGAAGTTTAACCCTTTATAGGTCATAAGCTAAAAACGGATAGTTTTGAGACCTGCAACATTAAGGTCTATATTTCTTTATGTTTACAAGTTATAATCACTCTTATGGATTGTAATCATTCTAAGATAATGGACAGAGGTCTTGAATCGAACCAACCGCCCCGAAGTTCGCATATGTTGAGTAAATTTATGAAAATCGCGTCCTGGTCAGTTTCAAGACCTGCGTCCATTTAGCAACACGACGGCTGTCAGTTTTACAAGAACACTTATTTTTATGTTATTGTTTCTCGAACATTGAGAGTTATTTATGAAAACAAAGTAACCACATTTGTAATATGCACAATACTTTATAGTTTTTTGTATTTTGATTAAAAAATGTATGTGGAATAATCGAGTAAGGTCAAATTATTTAGCGTCATGTCTAAAATCTAAGCTCAAAAGCTAAAATTTGGGCCCTTTTTGATTACTTTATTACAGATACTGCAAATAATTTCTTAACCACATAACATTTAATTTTGTATGATAATATTGTTTTCTTTTACAACTAATAATTATTTATTGTGGATATTTTCCCGCCATCGAGTTTTTTGATGATATGTGTCATCCTTCATAAAACGATTTTCGTAAAAATTTCCAATCAAAATTATTGTTTTTGTTTTCATTCAAACTGTAATAATTATTTGAAATACATATATCAAACTGAAGTAGAATGGTTATGGAATGTTATATAAGTAAAAAAAATATATTGCAGCACAAAATAAAGTTTTTAGTTGATTTTAGGATGGAAAATAAGAGTGGCGGAGGTTTTAGTGTGAAAGACCTAGAAGACAGATGCATTCCTATAACTAATTGAGGGAATAAAGGAGGACCAAACAGAGAATTCGGAGGATGGAAGAGACTCCAATCCCGAAGATGAGATTTCCCAGGTTTTATCAAGTCCTCGGGATTCAGTTCCTAGGAGCGCTGCTAAGAATAATTTCGATTCTAATCCTGTCAATGCGGTTTCGGACCCTACTTATATTGAAAGGATTATGGAAGCTGATTGTTCTTCAGATGAAGAATCACCAGAAGTAACTCCTTCTCCCAGTGCGACCTTTTTTATATGAATACCGCACAAGAGTCCCAACTGCTCCCGTCTGGAGCCAGTGAGACTATGGCATCCCCAATTGGGGTATGTTGTGAGGTTGAAAGTAGTGGGGTTGGAAAGGAGATAGGAAAGCGGAAGGTGGGGAAGTACCTGGCTATTCAGATCTGATCACCAAACATGGCTAAAGCCATTTCAAGCAACGACTTACTATAAATGGCGGAAACGAAGGCATCATCATAGGGAAACATTGAAGACGTTGGATAAAGAAAAAAAACCTATTACACATCTTCACTTCCGAAACCAATTGGCTGATCAGTTGATAGGATATTTTACTTCAAGGAAAAAGATTGGTCTTTCTGAAAAGTAGTACGAAGCTCGGTAGCATGCAACATTTGCAAAGTAGCTCTTTTCATACCATGTTTTATGCCGACCCATTTATCTGATCAAAAAAAGAAGTCTTCGAGGCCTTAGAACTGTACATTATTTTGAAAATCTTCTATAAAATTATCAAAGCACTTATTCTCCTGTAAGGCAAATAATTAAAAGTATGTTTTTCCTTACCAACCTGTCTTTTTGTAATGAAAAACAAAATTTTAAGACCAATTTTTTTTTTTCACCTAAATGGACACCGGTCAGAAAAAAGACCGCTGGTAAATCGAAAATTTCAAAAAGACTAAGCATAAAAAAAAAAAAAAAAAGTTTTTTCTGTTCATCAAAATGAATATAGAATATATAAATAAAACCATTAAGGGCGTATCGTTAAAAAAAAAAGTTGTCCTATAAAGGGTTAAACAAAAACTTTGATGAAACCATAACCATGCTGGATGGTATTGAGCATCGTCCTGAGGTACTCGTTTTCACAGAAGCTTGGCTGAAAAATTTTACCAATATACCTAACATCCCCGGATACGCAGTTTACAACACAAATAATAACTACAGTGAAACCCTCTTAAGAAGTTCTCTCTTAAGACGTTTCGTGGCTTAAGAAGTTTGGTTTTTTCGGTCCCTCGGCCCAAAATTGGCCCAATTATTCCCACATATAAGGTTTTCCTGCTTAAGAAGTTTGTTTTTTCCGGTCCCTTGGAAAACTTCTTAAGAGGGTTTCACTGTATTTGCAAAATGATGGTGTAGTTGCCTATGTAAAACAAAATGTTCACGCGACTGTTGAGGAAGTTGTTTTCCCTGGAGCAAACTGCTTAAAAATGCAGATATCGAGTACCTTGTGTGTAATAGCTGTTTACAGATCTCCGTCCCTGGCTCATATAGATAATTTCCTTGAATCACTGAGTGAACTGCTTGACTCTACATCAATACAAAATAAGGAGATTATTTTATGTGGCGACATAAATATTAATACTTTGGATTTGAGCAATATGAAAACTCAAAAATACCTCTCTCTTTTGGCTTTTCATGGCTTGAAGCCATTCATAAATTCACCTACCAGAGTTTCTTCTACCATTTCAAGCTGCATCGATCATATTATGGTAAAATCTAAATTTGAACCACAGGGAGCTGTCTTCACTACTGACATAACAGATCATGATGTGATATTGCTGAGATTTATGAGCTTTACACTAAAGAAAATAGCAAAAGATAATGAAAACATAAAAACTGTCATCGATAACAATCTTTTGAAGGTCAAATTAAAGGAGGAATCATGGCAGTCAGTACTGTCATCGCAAGATGTTAATTTAGCTGCTGAAAATTTCATAAAATGTTTAAAAATGCATGTAGAAAGTTGTTCATCTGTACGAAGTGTAAAGCATAAAATGAAATATTTAAAACCTTGGATAAATGACGGAATAATTAAATGTCTCAGAACCCGAGACAAATTACACAACAAATGTCGAACAGATGTAAATAACATTCAACTGCTGGATTATTACAAAAGATATAGAAACTGGTGTACAAAAATTATAAAATATACAAAGCAAGCATATTACAAAAGGAAACTGGACAACGTAAATGGAAATACCAAGCAACAGTGGAAGATTATAAAGGAGGCTGTAAATATACAAAAGGAGCAAGTGTCTATAAAAAAATTAAAAATCAATAACAATATTATCTCAATGGAAGATAATCCAAATATAATCACTAATCACGTAAATAACTTTTTCAGTGATATTGGTCCTAGATTCGCAAAACAATTGTGCAGTGCAAATAAAACTACCGAAATGTGTCTTGTTAACAATTTTATACCTTGTAGTCAATTTTCAGAAGATAGCTTTGAATTTAAAACTACTAGCATTTATGAAGTTTCAAAAGTGATAAATGAATTAAAAATGTCTTTTTCCTGTGGTATTGATGGCTTAAGTATCATGGTATACAAACAGCATGTTTCTGTGTTGGCTGGTCCCATATCTCATATTGTTAACCTTAGTTTTAAAAATGGCATATTTCCTTCTCATTGTAAGAATGCTAAGATTATACCTCTGTTCAAAGGTGGAGACCACCTAGATGTTAACAATTACCGACCCATATCTTTGCTTAATACTCTCTCAAAAGTAATAGAGAGATTGGCTAAGTCAAGATTAGTTTCATTGTTAGAAAAATACAAAATACTCTCCGACAATCAATTCGGTTTCAGAGAGAATAAAGGTACGAGTGATGCTGTATTAAAGGTACTGACTAATGTTATAAGCGCGCTGGACTATGGCAACAAAGCTATAGCAGTGTTTTTGGACTTATCAAAAGCATTTGATACTGTTTCCCACGAATTGCTACTTAAAAAATTATTATCCTTAGGCATTAATAATACAGCAATGGATTGGTTCAGGTCTTATCTTAGTGATAGAAAACAGCAAGTAGAGATAAATAATGTGTTTAGCAATAGTAAATCCATCTCCTTTGGAGTCCCGCAAGGTAGTGTACTTGGGCCAATATTGTTTCTAATTTATATAAATGATTTATGCAGTCTTAATATTCCTGGTAACATTGTTAGTTTTGCAGATGACACTGCCTTAATATTTGAGGGAAAAACTTGGGATGAAGCTTTTGAAAAATGCAATATAGGTTTAAGAGTGGTAAATAGTTGGTTGAATAATAATATTTTAACTCTGAACACACAGAAAACCAAATATATTACTTTTAGCATTTCATGTAAAAGTCAGCCTTCTGCAACTCATAATTTGATTATACATAATTGCTTGCAAACATGTAACTGCAACCCCTTAGAAAATGTAACCAACATAAAATACCTCGGTGTAATAATAGATAAATTTTTGAGATGGAATGATCATGTCAATATGTTGGTAAATAATACTAGGAGACTTACCTATATCTTTAAAGAACTCAGACATATACTAGACAAAGAAAAATTAAAAACGGTTTATTTTGCAATAATCCAGTCTATGCTTTCTTATAATATAGTGTGCTGGGGATCCTGTCAAAAGACTCATATAGAACCACTTAATATTGCACAAAAGCTGATTCTTAAAGTTATGTTAAAAAAAAAAAAAAATTTAGATATCCAACGAATTTACTTTATAAGGAATGTAATGTCATGAATATTAAACAGCTATATATTACACAAACCCTTTGTAGATTTTTTAATAATATTGGTATTTCAGAAAGAACACAGCAAGTTCGTATTACTAGAGTTGGCTCTGGTCTGAACTTTACGGCAATTCATACTAAATCTTCTTTTGGTCAAAGGAATTATTTTTATCGGGCTCCACTCCTATTTAATAGCCTTCCAGATCATATTAAGTCATCTAATTCCTTGTGCATTTTTAAAAAGACCGTCAAATTATTTGTGTTAGCCGAGGATTGTAAATTGTTCACTGCTTTATCCTTTCTAAATTAATATCATTTTATTTTGTCTTAACTATTTTTTTTAATCCTTCTCTTGCTAAATTAATAGCGCAATATATAAATAAATAAATATTTCTCATCTTAATTCTTCGAAAATATTTTTTTTTTCTGAAAGCCAAATCTCAACATTATGGTCACCCTACATGCTTTCATTGTAATGTACTATCGCCTTCAGCTAATTAGGTACTTATTATACTCATAATCTGCATGAAACATACAACAATATTGTTCTTCAATAACTGTATTATTTTGTGTTATTTTATTAAATTGTAGAGTTGTTAACCTCAATACAGGCTTGACCTAGTGAGGTTATAAACTGAATTGTTAACATTAGTCCTAGGTACCATGTAAAGAAATAAAAAAAAAAAAAAAAAAAAAAAAAAAAAAAATTAATAACTTAACTCAATTAATAAATAAATTAGTGTGATCTATATCTAACAACTCCTCAAAATTTTCATTTTCTAAGAATTCTCTAACTTCCTCATCTTCTTCTTGTAACCCAACCTAACTATATATCATTTTCTCATAGAAGATCTGTGTGCATAGTATTAAGAGCAGGAATAACATGATAAATTTTTTTACATATTTTTATTTACTATCTAAGCAGCTTTGTATGTATGTATAAGACTGATTACTGTGACTTGATATATTAATAATAACTTCTCTTTTCCAATAACTCTTTAACTTCTTTACCTTATTCTTATAATCCAAAATACCAACATAAACTCTCTTATTGTAGAAGAATCTGTGTGCATAGTATTAATTAGTGAACATTTTCAACCAATACTAATGAATGTAATCCGAAAACCGTAAACTTCACCCGCCATAACACAGGGTCATCTCTAGCATGGAGGGTGAAATATCATAAAAAAACTATATGTACTTTCGATTTTTCATGTATTAAATAAATAAATAAAAATAAATAAACTGTGGTAGCTTTAAGAAGAGAGAAAAAAAATAACAATTTTTTTTAATAGAATTCTCAAAATTTTATGTACAGCAAAATCCTGTTTCTCCACTCAAAAGACAGAATTATAATACATATTTTTAATGGCTGTATTTTTTTTCCAGATATGCTAAGGACTGTGGATTCTATTCAAAACAATTTCGGAATCAATTCAACCTATGACGAAGAACATATGTACGATAACACTCCTCATATTCCTCAAGAAAACCACAACAGGAATCAAAATAGGTATTTATCCATTACTTGTTTTTTTTTTTTACATTACATTACATTTTTGCGCCCTTGAGGTGATTTTTCACTAAAACGGCGCTCTACAAATCATCCAATTATTATTATTGTGATTGCTCTGACCCTATTTTGTCCCTCTTTGATGGTCTCAGTCCATCACAGGCCCAGTCTCTCTTCGCATAACTTTTGTATTTGTTTTCTAAAAAAGATTCTGTTTTTGTTTCAGAGTTTCTGAATCATCCGTGAACAATGTTCCTCTCTGCAGAACCGACTCGTCTTCATCTTCTAAAATAATGAAAGACGGGCAGTCAGGGTCCCAGAACAGTGGCGCCAACTCCAAGAGTCAGAACACTCCTCTGGGATTGTCCAGACTTCAGAATTGCATATCGTCAGGATCCAATAAGTGCACTAATGTCAGTGAGCAAAACCAATCCACGGGTACTGGTGACAGTGTCGGTTCAGGTCTGGCAGTAATCCAGCAATTGACCCACGAGCTGAAGCAGGCGGCTCAGGGACTGAGTGAAGAGAGGAGGCGCCTGAAACACGCCACCAATAGAGGTACTAATCATTTTTATCAGAATTTTTGGATGTATAGAACTTTTGATTTTTATTTTGATGTCCTATTCATACATAGGTAAATTTTTCCGAAAGATGTACCTATTTAGAGTGAAAATGTATTTTAACCAGTGGACTGTTTTTCGAGCATTCTCAGCATTCGCGCACATTTATGAGTTCGAATACCATTCACTTTGGAATTTTTTCCCATGCAATTTTAACATTTTGCTTTGAAAACTGTACAGAGGTAAAAATCAGAATCGCTTGCGCTAATTTTACTGTAAATTCTACTATTTATTTCATGAATATAGCCTCTATGACAGCTTACAAAATAATTTGTCTTTGAATGTTAGAATTAGTTTACGTGAAGTTTTTTTTTTTTAGATAAAGTTGGCTTTTCTAGGGAAATGTTTTTCGATATAAACATGTAATATATATGAATAATAAGGTACATTATCTGGTAAACAGGAAACATTTGCACAAAAACATAAATCGCAGTTTTTGTTCCGATATTTGATCAAAGCTCATCAATGTAATTTTCATTCTCGCCCGACCGTTAGGATTATTAAAGAAACATTATTTCCAGACACCTGTATGTCTAGTGGCTCCTCCATTAAGTCGGAGGACAAGAAGCGCACCAATAGCCTGAGCGGGGGCAACACCTCCTCCAACACGGTGGTGAGCTACCCGCCTTACGGAGGCGGCCCGGTGGAGCGCCGCCAACTGGCGCTCAAGGCCGAGCTGGAGGCCAAGAAGAAACAGCTGGAGCGCCTCATGAGCAAGGATGTAAGTCACCCGCACAGATTATACAATACTTCAGCCTGAGCGAGGGCGACAACGGGGATTTGTCTGTGGTGTTGACTGTCACTTTGACAGCACTTCACATTGGGTGTTGAAAAATACAAATAATTGTTACCTCTTGTAAATTCACTAGCTACTCATTCCTTTTTAGTTTCAAATAATAATCTATACGCCAACAGTTTCATCATGAAATTCTTATCTAGGGTTCTTAAATATTTAATGCTTTTTTGGGTTACTCTCTTCAGGAATGGGTTGTGGGAATTGAAAAAACCCATATTATATGTCAAAAAACAAAATTTGATTGCTTATTTCGTAACTTAGCTATTGATCAGATCATAAAGAGTTGTACAATCAACCCGTTCTCATTTGGCAAATGTCAACACTCAATGTTTGTTTCTTAGAGAATTTTGAACCCCACTGACATGCTGGTAAAACAAACACACCATTCCAACATGTTGTCTTTGTTCCAATGGTAACAATCCCGTCCCACAGGTTTTTATCAGAAGGATTGCTCATTTTGATTTTGCATTGAGTCGAAGGTATTTTTCTTCCCAAACTAATATATTTTAATTTGCATGGCAGGTGGACCACAGGACCAACCAGCAGTCTCTCGCCTTGGACCAGTCTGCTGCGTCCAAACCAACCCCCTCCGGGGTCGAGGAGGCAGCATCCCTGGGACTCCCCGGGGGGCCAGCGCTTCCGGGGGCCCCTGCTGCGGAGGATGACTGCGCCTGCTCTGCGCTGACCATGCGAACCGACATTGATAATGGGTACTCGAGGTATGTGTGTTAGAGATGCATTTGATATAGTATGAATACCAGCAATTTATGGTCTCTGCAGAATTTCTTATGGGGTTTGTAAACAATGGCATGCACGGAGATTTTAATCAGGGTGAGCAATAGGAAAAACAGCAAATTAATCGAAATTAAAAAAGGACTTGGTAAGTTTTCGCTAAGGATGGCTAAAGTGCTAGCTTTAGCCAATGTTTTATTGAAATTACAGCCACATCAAATATCCAAATAACCGCTGATTTTTTTTGAGATTTTTTTTTCTTTCCTTTCTGGCTTCTTTCTTACCGTATCAATTGTTTGCAGGTTTAATTCTTCTATTTCAGCAGAGTTGTCACACCAGGTTTAGTTTAAATGTATTAAATCCATCATACATTTCATAAAATTATTGGGATTCACGTAATTCACCAAATGCATTTTATTTTGTGATATTTTTGAATTTTATTAAAAATTCTCTTTTAATTGTGTTTTTGAAGGCATTTTTTGGTACCGCACCATAAAATTCATTGTCTAATGAAGAATTATCACCATTTCCTCAACTGTCTCTGGAATCCAACGCCATTTTGAATGACATTCAAAGTTCTATGCGAGAACATCGCACGACTGGACACAAAAAAGCCTGGCACAGCCATCTTTTGATAGTTTGTGAAACCTTTTTTTAACTTATGATTAAGAAGAAACCCATACAGGTATTTCACCCATATCTTCAAATCCACTGGAGCAATTTTGGTTGAAAAGTGGACCACTTTTATTTTTCTGCGATTGATTTCGGACCAAAAATGGACCACATTTTCCTACCATTCGTAAAACATTTATTGTAATTACTTAAAACATTTCCTTGACCAGCCATTTCTTTTAAAATGAAGCTATTGAAATGCTTTATCTATTACTAGCTGGGTTACCCGGCTTCGCTCAGGACAATAAGGTAGTGTTCTGGAATGTTGCACAATGATGTTCCCGATTCCCTATTCCTGATCATTCCACGACATACTCCGCCACTTCCACAACTTTCTACAGCTCTATGGAACCTTCTAGAACTTTCCGGAAGACTGTTCTAGAAATTTCAAGAGGGCGAAAGTTTCAGCCCTTATATCTTTAAAAGCACGCCCTTTAGGTAAAAACGGATACCCTTATTCCCTAGGGGGGATAGAGATCTACCACACCATATAACTCCCTTGATCGAACCGGGACTCGTTTCTGAGTTTTTGCGAGCTGCACGTTTTTTTGGACTATCTTTTATAATATATGCCATAATAAAATAAATAAAATGTTACTCCTTGCATGTCCTTTCCCGTGCGTTCCCCTCCAGCGTTCCACTTCCACCTTCCCCGCCACCGCTCTCCCGCTCCCCCGTCCCGCCAACCCCCCTAGCACTTAATTTCTTGACTCCTCTCCCGCCTGGCCCGTAGCCGAAACTTTTTTCTAATACTAACATTTTTAAACTCGTGATATCTTTCTAATTAAATATCCGAATTGAAAAATTCAAAAAGTTAAATAAAGGTATTGAAGCTGTCTTGAATATGAAGTAATTTATTTTGATAAGGATTAAAACCAAGATACAAATAAAGAGCCTTCTCAATCGGCGACATTTAAAATAAAATAATACTTATTGTGGCATAACCATAATAGTTAGACATATGCTGTCGCGACCTTTTTTGTAAATAATGATGTATTCTATAAAGTCGTAGTACATTAGTTTATTCTATCGTCAATAGTTTTCGCAGCGCACGTGATTTAAAGAATATTTTAGGTAATTTTTTTACACCCTGGGTTACATTATTGAAGTTTTAGTAAGGATCCCTAATTTTTTTGAAAATATAATATAGCCTATATCACCCGGGGATAGTGTAGCTTCCCAACAGTGAAAGAATTTTTCAAATCGTTTCAGTAGTTTCGGAGCCTATTCGATGCAAACAAACACACAAACAAACAAACAAACAAACAAATCTTTCCTCTTTATATAGTGTGTTAGATGACCATAGATGTCGCAAATCCGAACTTCATAGACTATTTTAGAACAATGTTAAAAATAAATTTTTGAAATATATTTTACTGCCGAATTTTTGATCAGCGTAAGGATAAAATTAAGTCCTTTTACATAGATATTATGCACCACAGACAACATACAGAAATCGAAAATATTCTATGTTGACTCAAATAAGTATCCCTCACGGCAGTTTCAAGTAAAAAACACACAGGATTTGCGCATTTATAAACTTTACGATTTTTTAATACTTTTTTTTATAAATCCTACAAATATGAGATAAACGGTAAAATACAGTTTAATTCATTGGCTTTATAGTACTGTAATAAGTTTTATGTCTCCATGTTAAAATTCGAAGGTATGATTTGTTTAATGTTGGCATAAAATTTAAAAAATGACCTAGGAAACCTCGAGCAATTGAGGCAAATCTATTTATTCCGCGTGAGCGCTCCAGTGGTTAAAGGCCTAATTTCAAATCGAAAAAAACAAAAAAAACGCTAAAAGTGATTGATTCTTCCGCTGTACCCTTGAAATGTTTAATCCCTCAGGCCTCGACCGTGTTATGTCAGAGGATCAAAATATTTCCGATATTTAGAATATATATGTATCTGAAAACTAAAAACTGTTTTATAAAGGTGATGAAATATCCATTTAAATTTTATAATTATATATAAACACATTATTTTTGAAATGTAAAAATTTTGCAACCAAACATAAAAAAGTTTTGCAAACGTCTTACCTTACGTTTTTTCTAACTAAATTGCTGATAGCACAAACAAAATTCATTATGTATATGTATGTACCTACCTATTACTTCTAAATTATAATGCTAACCAAGCAGCAGATAATTTTTTTTTTAAATTTGCTAGTTTTAATAGTCGATGCGGGACTAATTTTAACACCAGATGGCATTAAAAACATATTTTTGAAAAATTTGGAGTTACGCAGTCTACGAATTAATGCGACGATATGTAATATTTTAACTTTATTATCTACTTGCTTTCTAATCTGTAACCACAACAAAAATGATGAACTTAACTGATTTATATTATACTAGCTTTTGCCCCCGGCTTCGCTCGCATATTCGCCCTCCCACACTCCTCCAACCACCCTCCCCCACTCCACCCCCCCCCCACCACCCCCGCACTACCCCACCCCTTCCCCCTACCCCTTCCCACACCTCCCCCCTCCCCTTCCCCCAATCAATCAACAATTAAATATGCGCCGTTTCGCATACATAATAGTAGGTCAAAATCTAGATTAGTACCTATTTTATATTGTACACTACATATTCATATTAGAATACTCGTATTTGAATTTTTGCTATCACCGAAATCTCCACAGTAACCTAAACAAATAACAAAATGACAGCCCATGTCAAACATTTACTTAGCAACACGCTTTGCCAATAAACATATAATAAATAATTTCATAACGTCACAGCTTATTCATAACGCCAGAGCTTACCAATATATATAGTCTATTTTACTCGCAAATAATGTAGCTTTCGATTAGTGAAATAATTTTTAAATTCCATTCGGTATTTATTGCGTGAAAGAGTAACGAACACATATCCATACAAACTTTCGCGTTTATAATATCTATAAGAATCACTATTCAATGTAAAATGAAATGTTTCCCAAATATGTAAACTTAAATACAAATGTCTTAATTTTTGCATGCTATTAGTAAAAAAGCATTATTGAATGATTTTAGGATAGGTTAAAATAATAATAATACATATATATATATATATACATCCCGCTATCATTTCTGCGTCCTTTCATTGGATCGACATTACTGCGTCTGTCTGAAGGACTTGATTTTACATAGTTTTAACTAAAGTATAAACTAGCTTTTAAGCGTTTGATTGTTGCTAGGTATTTACATTTTTGAAAAGAATTAATTTAAAAATATACACAACGAAAAAAACGCCCTTTAACGTTTCACCAATCTGAACTCCTTTTACATTCAATGCAGTGAGGCATCCTTCGTATATTTACTTTAATTTGGTCGACAATGCAGGGTCCAATCTATATATTCGTTTTTATGTTGACGACAAACCAACGTCTTGCGACGTTGCCGCTTATTCGTTCAAGTTTGAGTAGATGACTGTATAGGTATTTATAGAATATGAAGGCGCCAATATGACTGGCCCATACGTCGCGGACTCTTATCAACCCGGGGGCGATGCGCACGTAAAATTAATTAAATTTCAATGCGATTTTTTGAAACATCATTCAGAATAAAACGTTGCTTGAAGTGTGATTAGTTATTTTTAGTGACTAGATCTGTATTGCTGGGACCTTCCTATGCTTCCCGGTTTGATTTCGCATCACGATAGTGATTACTATATTAGTATGGCAGTGGACTCCGGTGTGGTTTTTCATAAAAAAATATTAAGTCCTTTCATGTTTATTTTAAAAATTGAACTTTAGATATAAGTGGCTAATTATTACTACAACACGATTATCAGTTGAAATATTTTGTGACCTATTAATTACAAAGAAACCGTAGATTTCGGAAAGAGTCAATTTTTGAGGCGGGTATGGGTACCACTGCCTCAGGAATCATTCATTGGATAACCAACACCTCTGCAATAGGTCGCCCCAAGTGGTTCGCTACGTTTGGTGACTTAGCAAGGGTGCCATATAATATGCTATGCTCATGTGATGAGATTTGTCTGGGTCTTCGTGGCGGATGTCTCTGCCCACCAGCTGCATAGCAGGCCGGATAGGGAGATAATGGTTGAGGGAGTTCCTTTGATTTTCCTGTTGTACTTTCTCGAAACATTGCCTTACACACCACAGAGGGAGGGATGGATTCATACGTCTGTCACTCCTGGACACACTGACCCCCAGATTCCTACCCATCTTCCTATTCCTTCCCAAAACACCCTCTCCTTCTTCACCTAAAAATTCCCTCCATACAGCATCCCCAAAGATGACATAGGCCCTGAGGGGAATTATTTGAATAATTAATGAAAAATTAAATTAGAATTATATAAATGCTTATCAAGTCTATTATGATTGACGCTAGGTACAAGTATTTTGTCGAATTAACTAACGAATTTTCATTCACGGGATAAACAATTTTGAGGGTCTTTCGCAAACTTTACAACTAAATTATATGTTAAATCCTTTGAAAGGAAAAAGGGAAAAAATAATGGCGAAAGCATAAAACTGTCTAAACAAATAAATTAACATGCCTTTAATAATAAATAATATTATTTAACAATCACGCTGTTCCCGCAGAGGTTTGCAGAGAGGATCTTCAAGCAACTCGATCTTGGCACACACTTCTTGCCTCATTCACATTCATACATCAATCTGTCATTCGGCATGCCTGAAGAATTTGGTTCACCAATCACGCCGTGTCTTCTTCGGGCGTCCCCGGCTCATCGACTTCTATCAATCAAGTTCACGTAGTATATTCTCCCTATAATCTTTTCTTAGATCATTGGCTTTACACTTTACGTGATGTACAAACCACCTAAGCGTCCCATTCTTATCTTACTCATTACACTAACATCAGCCTTGCATTATTTTACATTATGGGTACCGCTGCCCCGGGAACCATTTATTGGATAACCAACAATCACCCCAAGTGGTTTGCTACGTTTGGTGCCGATTATATGCTGTGCTCATGTGGTGAGGTTTTGTTTTACTGGACTCGTTAGTTAAGCAATCAAAGATGAGTTTTTAAATACAGTTTATTGTTATCTAGTGTTACAATATTTACATGTTGTTATGCCAGCTGTAGTTTTAAGGGAGACCGGGCGAAAGTACAAGACCAGAATCCTTTACTTCTAGCATAAACAATAGACATCCAATTTATATGATAGAGAATATAATACTTCTCACACTGAAGCTGTATGTGGCCTGCTTACAGGTCGGAAAACCGTGTTTCTTGTCCGCCCCCGACGGAAAATCAAAAAAAAATTGTATATTCCAAAGGACTTCAATAAACAGAATTAAGACACAAACACTTTCTTTGAGTGGCATTGCAACGCACGCCGGGTACTGGCGTTATAAAATAGGTTATTTAAAAACATTTTCGTTAATCTTTCCGGATCGCAGGCCACGCGTTTAACCAACCAGCGGTTCAAAATCCACATTTCGTCGAAAGATATTCTTACGATCATACAGGGCGGTTCCAATGAGAAAGATTAATTACTCTCCGTATCAGCTTTTAAAAAACTCAATATCGATTTTATTTCATTCCAAATTTGCTTTAATATGTACCTACATCCAAAAATGCTGAAAGGCGTGTTGATAAAACTATTAAAATTATGTATTTTTTGCGATTATTTTTTGATCATAAGTATTTATCATTTTTCAAAAATGTCTGAACAATATTAGAATTTAGTGCGCAAATAATACACAAACGGACCAATTTTCGTCAAGAAACACATATATGTATATATTTTTTAATGGTTTTATTTAAAACTAAAATTAAAATTCTGTAACATACGTTTACCAGATAATGTATTGATTTATTTTACTGCATGATTATATGATTTGAAATGGGGGTTGTATAATAAAAAATCTTTTTTAAAATTTAACAAATCTGCTAACGACATATGGTATAACCTTATTATACTAAAAATAAATAGTTCTCAAAATTTAAAACATACGTTTACTAGATAAAAGGACAATCTTTCGAAATCAATTTATATTTTTTGTGAAAAAGAAACACATTTCTGGTTTTCTCTGGTTATACGCTCTTAACATGGATATTTTTTACAAAAAACCTTTTAATTCACCTATTATTAACCTTTTCCACTCCGTAGGCCACACAGTCTGGCCCAAACGATTTTGGTAGGCAGCTCCGTCGGCCAGAGGTCCTGGCCCGGCGCAGGTATAAGTTTAATCACCAATTTCTATCTTCCTAAGTACATTCTACGAACTATTATTTCCGATTATTACAAAGAATCGTTGCAAAATATTGGATAAACCAACATTTCTTCATTTAAATTTACCGTTAATTAGATATATTCATGTAAAAATAGATGCATCATTTTAACACACGAAATATTTTTTTTCTTTTAATATTTTCGGAACAGTCAGTCGTTATCCTGCTTTTATGACGGTTCTCCGCAGTTACTCCCACTTTTTGTGACCATATTTTTTCGTTTTGTGGAACTATTGATGTTGATATTAGTAATTGAAAGTAAAAGAATTTACGTATTCTATAAATATAGTGAATTAACCGTCACAGAAAATAATGATAGTTTTACTTCGAAGTGATGGTGAAGAAGTCGGTAATAATCCAAGTGATATAGATAGTGGAAGTGACATTATCCCGTCCAAAAGAAGGAGATGCGCTTATTTCAGTAAAGATAGTGATGTCGAAAATATTATGATTCCGCAAAAACCTTCAACATCCATCAATCCCACACCGTCAAGCTTTTCTGATTCAGAAAAAAGGAATTGAATGTCTATTAATATACCGAATACACCACAACAACAAATATTTTTTTTCTATTGGAAATACCAATGAGTCATCTCCAATTTGTGGATAGGCTAATTATTCAGCTGGTTGGAAATTATAGAGAAGGTGTAAAAACTAGAAAAGGAAGCCATTCGGTAGATCTAGAACATCGGTTAAATCACGTCAATCTACATGTAATAATGCCTAATATGCATAAAAAGGATTAGGGATTGCATCGTTTTCAATTTGGGAGGCAGGAATGGGTACCGCTGCCCCGGGAACCATTTATTGGATAACCAACACCTCTGCCACAGGTCACCCCAAGTGGTTCGCTACGTTTGGTGACTTTGCATGGGTGCCCGGGTTCATAAGAATGCGTCTGCCCATTTACTGCGTGGCGGACCGAATCGGGAAAGACTGGTTGAGGGAGATCTTTTGATCTCTCCAGCCGGACTCTGTCGAACCATTGCCTTACAACGCAGTGAGAGGGATGAATCACACATCGCCTCTCTTGGTCACCCTAATCCCCAGATTCCTACCCACTGAAACCATTTTCCTTACCATCCTTTTTTTCCTTTCCTTTAAAAGACCCTCCACAAAGCAACCCCAAAGATAACATAGGCCCTGAGAATGTATTTTTCTCAGGGCCTCCTGTGTGAAGCTAATGTAAAAAAAATCGTTTGTGGTTCTAATTTATGATAGAAAAGGAGGGCAAATAAAATGAACAATATATCACTGTAAAAGTTGTGAAAACAAACTTGCACTTCGTGTGGGATAACATTGGACCGAATTGTGAGATTTTTGTAATAGTAAATGTGAGATAAATGTACTCAAAATGTGACAGTATTATATTAAAAAGCGTTACATGTTGACTTACCTTTCAATATCTTATCCACGCTTGTACATAACAAATCTCAAAAATACATGTTCGCCAAAGGAAACTATGATGAAATCAATACTCACTTACCTAACATTGACTGGCCTACAAAACTTAATAACACTGATATAGATATAGCAATCGAGACATTTTATAATGAATTAAACATTCTTATAAATCAATTTATACCTAGCAAATTTATTCTAGTACTAAAGTATCCACCATGGTACTCACCTGCCCTCATTAAAATAACAAGAGAAAAACGTAAATATCTATCGAAATTCAAGAAATATAATAATCCATCTGATTACGAAGCTTTCTCAATTCTACGAATAAGGCAAAAAAATATGTCCAAAGAGTGTCACCAAAATTTTGTTCTCAATGCAGAACGGAATATTCATCGAAATTCTAAATCTCTCTTTTCGTACATAAAATCTAAACGTACAACATCATCCATTCCTAGTACTATGAATTATCAAAACGAAATTGCTCATACCGGTCAAGAAATTTCGCAGCTGTTCTCGTCGTTCTTTTATTCAGTATACGAGAAATGTGATGTCCCCAATGTAAACTCTCATGCAGACCACAGCGTTGCCGAAATTAGTGATTTAGAGATTAGTTATGGTCTAATTTTGAAGTACATAAACCAAATCGATTCTAGCAAAGGTGCTGGTCCAGATGGAATTCCACCTATATTTATCTCCAAATGCTCTAAGAATTTAGCGTATCCATTATTAATATTATTTAAACGTTCGTCACAAACAGGTAAATTTCCTTCTATGTGGAAACAAGCATTTGTAACCCCAATATACAAGTCCGGTCCGCGAAATCTTGTACAAAATTACAGGCCAATATCCAAACTATCAATTTTCTCAAAATTATTCGAAAAACTTGCAGCAGACCAAATCTCCAACGCATTAAAGAACATTCTTAGTGAACACCAACATGGCTTCAGAAGCGGTAAATCCGTCACTACTAACTTAGCTTGTTTTACGAACTTTATACTTCATAATATGGATAAGCGTATTCAAACTGATGCCATTTATACAGATTACAGCAAGGCGTTCGATAAAATTAACCATTCCATTCTGTTTAGAAAACTAAAACTCGCGGGTATCCATGGAGATCTACTAAGATGGCTACACTCATATATCAGAAACCGTTCGCAAGCTGTTGTGTTAAGTGGTTTCAAATCAAATTGGGTCAATATTACATCAGGAGTTCCACAAGGATCAATTTTGGGTCCTCTCCTGTTTAATATCTATATTAATGACATTACAAGTTGTTTTAAACACTGCAAGGCAATTTTATATGCAGACGATATGAAACTATACCTTCCAATCGATGATATCGCGTGCTGCTTAAAAATACAGGAGGACCTTAATAATCTCAGCGAATATTGCAAAATTAACTGCTTGTTCCTAAATATAGATAAATGTTACTCAATATCGTTTACGAGAAATAGGACCAAAATAATATTTAAATATTCAATAAACAATGTCGATATTAAAAGAAAAGAATCAGTTCAGGACCTGGGTGTTACCTTAGATTCCAAACTTACATTCCAATTACATATTAATAACATTGTCACTAAAGCCACCCAAATGTTAGGATTTATACTACGAACATCAAAACTATTTTATTTTCTCGATACATTTATTTTGCTTTATTATACCTATGTTCGTCCGCACCTAGAACACGCCTCACAAATTTGGAATCCAAGATATATAACATATGTTCATAGAATAGAACGTGTTTAGGAAAAATTTCTCTCCTACATTAATTTTCGGTCGTTTTATGCATTCCAATCAAATGAAGATATTCGTCAATTCTTTAAAATCCCGAAATTAAATTGTAGGAGAATTATTTCTGATCAATTGTTATTGTACAAAATCCTAAATAATACGATATCTTCCCCGTATCTTTTACAAAAAATAGATATTAGAGTTCCTGGTCGCAATGGCCGAAACGTATCCCTTTTTTATAACAGCCGCTCCAACACCAACTACTTACAAAATGAATTCATACATCGAGCCTGCCACTATCATAACACACACCTCACATATACAGACATCTTCAATATAACTTTCAACAAATTCAAAGCAATACTATCAGATAAATGTAATGCATCACAACACACCACTTAACATCCATATTTATATTTATTTATTATATTATTAATCAGATTCCTTTTCCTAATTTGCAATATTTTTTCATATTCCCTAATTACATACATATCATCCATATACTCCTATAAGATCATAAGCTTACCCTTTATTGTGTTTTTCTATATTTTATCATGCATATTTAAGTATTTAGCTTCTCCTAACTATTTTTTTTCTTAATTTTTCTTTATGTTTAATTTAGCTTCTCTTAACTATTTTTTTCTTAGTTTTTCTTTATGTTTTTCTTGTTAGCGAAAAAAAAAAAAAAAACAAATTTTATCAGCGAAAACATGTTTTAGGCTTACTGTTTTATTTTAGCATTCTTTATTTTTATGTATCTTTGTAAAGCTGTTTGTTTTCCAAATAAAGATTATTATTATTATTATGTATGATATGTAAAATACTCTAACTTGTAAACACCGTGTAGAATGTTTGCCAAACTTATTATCTATTTTATGTGTTGTGGGCTGGTCTATCTTTTGTTTCCTGAAAGAGGGTCGAAACCTAAAATAACGCAACCAATGCAAAATAAGAAATCATATACTACCCATAAAACCTAAGCCAATCGGGGCCAGGTAGACACTGGTCAGCCGTTGTGCGGTACAGGACAATTAGAAAGGAATTTCTCCAAGAATTTACATTGGATTGTCTGCATATTTTACCCGTATTATACAAATTATTGCTATGCCATAAAAGATATAATGCAAATAAAACACGTTGAAATCAAATGTATTATCTTTTAGTTACAAAATGTGTGATTTAACAAGTATTTTATACAAAATATACCAAACAACTAATGGTCACACGAATTATCCGATAGGGTGCCACAAAAATAACTAACCAAAAATTTCATTTCATATATAAAATATAACACACATTTTTGGTCGGAGTAGCTAAACAGTTTTGAGAAAAAATGGTCGGAGTGGAAAAGGTTAAAGACGACTATTTGCGTACGGTTACGAATAACCAGACAATATTTGAAAATATCTTACTTTTTTACGTTACAGGAGGCCCTGAGGAAAAAAGAATTCCATCAGGGCCTATGTCATCTATGGAGATACTGTATGAAGGGGCTTTTTAGGTAAAGGAAGGAATAGAAGTTTTGGGAAGGAAAAGGGTATTAGGGGTGGGTAGGAATCTGGGGGTTTAGTGCGCCTAGGAGTGACGGACATATGAATCCATCCCTCCCACTGCGGTGTAAAGCGATGTTTCAAGAGAGAACGGCTGGAGTAGTCAGAAGTAAGAGAGAATGGTTCCTTCAATTATTCTGTCCCGTTCCGGCCAGCCATGCACTTGGTGGGCAGACGCATCCAACGCCAAGACCCGGACAAAACTCAGCCCATGAACCCGGGCACCCCTGAAAAGTCACCAAATGTAGCGAACCGCTTGGGTTGACCTACGGCAAAGGTGTTGGTTATCCAATAATTAGTTCCCGGGGTTGCGGTACCCGTGCCCACCTCCCAAATTGAAATTGAAAAGTCAGAAGAACTAAACGAAACTAAAAGAATAATACCACTTCTAGTAAGTTAGTTTAGGCAATTACGTCTTTATTTTTAGAAATAAGCATGGATGCCGTGATTAAATATTAGTTTCAGAATGAATTTTAATTGACTTTGCGAGTAAGAAGTAAAATCATGGCTTTAAAAAAAAACGCAGCTTCGGCAAATTTACAGCCAAATAACTATTATTTAATGCGTAAACAACGACGATATTATTGCAACATTGTCTTGGTGATATTGAAATATTAATTACAATACGTTTGACAAAGATCCATCCTTATTGTAGTCATATTTAGCGCCAATTTTGAATAATGTGGCTGATTTTAATATAATCTTTTGCAATGTGCGATATTTAAGTATGATTGCTTTGTTTTCGCAGAGAACAGAAGACACGCTATTAAAAAGCGATGTTGCCAAATATAGGAGTTGCGATACGCGAGTCAATCAAACATATATTATGCTAAAAATATACGCTCATCTACTGCAGCGCCGCGGCTCGCCGCTCTGTGACAAAACACTGAACTAAAATAGTATATTTCAGTTGATTTAGGTACCAAAACCGCGTCTGGCTTATTTTCGTTTTTGAGCTGTATGAGGGTACAGGAGTGGGGAAAACTTGAAATTACATGTGTTCAATCCTGCGTCCGTATACCGGACGCAGAATGACGGTCGGACGCAGGATTGAATGAAAGTGGACCATTAGAAGACGCAGCAATGATAGCGGGATGTATATATATATATATTGTTTTAAATAGGCAATTCTCCCTAAAAAAAGTGCGGTAATTCTTCGGAACAAACGTCAACGATTAATACGCACTTTTTTTTGATAAAACTTTTAGATTCTTCTTAGGGCCAGTTGCATCGAAAATAGTTAAAGTTACTTTTTAGTTAAAGTTAAATAAAAGTAACTTTTTTATCATATCTTACAAAAATGGGTTGTTTCAACTTCGTTTAAATAAAAGTTAACTAAATAGTTACAAAATAGTTACTTTTATTTAACCCAGCGATGTTGGGAGTTTAAAGTTAGATTTTGGTAAAGATGCTAGCTGTCATCCGTCACCAAGGAACGAAATACTGTTTGAATGGAAAATAATAATAAAAATGTCTTGATAACCCGGGTTTTGATAATCAATTGATTAGAATATATAGGAAATAGGTAAAATAAGGAATTAAACCATGAACCGATCATTTTCCGTAGGAAGAGATGTATTTTATTTTCGGATTTCGGATGTCCAAAAGTATGGTTAGACTATTAACTTTTCTCGTTGCCAATGACTAACTACATTATTTTTACATACAAGTGTTTATTCAAACTTATATAAGTATCTACACTTCTCTTGATAATTTATCCCTACTAACATTTTTATATTTCAATTAAGGGGATCTTACCGCAATCGCAGCATATTTGCAGGTTTTTGATGCAGTTTTTAGAAAATTTCTATATTGTTTATTAGAAAATAATATTATGTTTTGAACAAATAAATTATTCTTCTAAATGGTGAAACAACAAATCGTGTTAAAATGTTTAAAATAATTGCGTAAAAAAATATTTACGGAACCTCTAAAAATAGCTTAAATTTCGATTATATCCTTTAATTCTAAATACAGGAGAGTTATAAAAATATACATTATCACCACATCAATGTTTTCTAAACGGCTGATAATAAAATAATTTTAAAAAGCATAAAAACAATGCTTATAGAAATAAAAACCGTTTTTCTATATTAAGATATCCTCCCGCCATAATATAAAGCAGGAGACGAGTTGTTTCTCATTAGTATATGAGATGCGTTCACGGTGGGAGGACGTCAAATTTTGCAAGAAATAAATACGTAAATGTGGTGGCACTTGAGAAAAGGGGTCACACTAAAGGCTAGTCATTATGTTATCGTGTATTATTTCAGAACCAAGTTGACTTTTTTACTCGAAATTCCATTTCTCAGCCGTTTGCTACAACCAGCGGCATATAATGTTTTAGAGTGCCCCTTCACCAGAATCGTAATCCTAGTTTTATTTATTTACGCCCTAATGAGCTTATATATAAATTTCTAATTATAGTTATTTCAGTTGTAATAATGTTATATCGAATAAATTATGGTAAAATAAAACGAGTTATAAAGTTATAAAAAGTAACAAAATTGTAAAATAGGTTTGCAAACAAACAAAAAGAAGTCGACACACTCCTAAAAATTAAATATTAACGAAAAAAATTGTTGAAACCCATTTTATACATAACATGGGAAAATAAAATAAACAATAAAAAAGTGTGTGCGTGGAATCCACGCGCGACGTGAAACTTCTTGTTTATTTTTAAAATTCGATTTATGCGAAATATATCGTATTTTTATGAATTCATTCCGAATAGGTATCTGAATTAAGGCTGGCCGCGACGAGATTCTGATGCGAAAAATTCGATTTACGTGAAATATATAGTATTTTTTATGAATTTATTCCGAGTATTTTTTATTTATTTAATTTAATTAGGACCGGTCGCGAAAATTTGATTTACGCAATATATATCGTAGTTTTACGAATTTATTCCGAATAGGTATCTTCATTAAAGCCGGCCGCGACGGGTACGGCCGCGAAAATTCGGTTTACGCGAAATATATCGTATTTTTATGAATTTATTCCGAATAGGTATCTGCATTATGGCCAGCCGCGACGGAATTCGCGCCTGAAATTCGATTTACGTGAAATATATCGAATATTTTATGAATTTATTTCGAATAGGCATCTGAATTAGGGCTGGCTGCGATGGGATTCGGCCACGAAAATTCGATTTCCACGAAATGTATCGCATTTTTATGGATTTATTTCGAATGGGTATCTAAATTAGTGCCGGCTGCGATGGGATTCGGCCGCGAAAATTCAATTTACGCTAAATATATCGTAGTTTTACGAATTTACTTCCAATATTTAAATTTGAAGAGCCGGTCGAGGAGGTTATAAGCCGCAAAATTTTGATTTACATCGCAGAAAAATGCGATGTTTTTACGAATTTATTTCGAATATCTGTATTTAGTGGGCCGGTCGCGACGGGATTTGGTCGTGAAACTTCGGTTTATGCGAAATTTATCGTATTTTTACGAATTTACTTCGAGTATCTGAATTCAAATGGTCAGCTGCATCGGAAATAGACTGCAAAATTTCGATTTACACGGTAATATATCACAGAGTTTAAAGGGATGTCCGCGACGGTAATCGCCAGCGAAATTTTGATTTACTCGTAATATATCGTATTTTTGTGAATTTAGTTCGAATAGAGGGCCGCCCGCGGCGGTATACGGCTGCGAAAATTCGACTTACCCACGGAATAAGTCGTATTATTACGAATCAATTCAAAGAACCTACCCGAATTGGAATTTGCGGCCGAGAAATTCAATTTTCGGCGCTTGTTTTTTTTTTCATAAAATTTTTAATTACGTGGGAATTCGTTAATTCGAAATTTTATTTTTGATTACCCCTTGGATTTCGAGTTCTACTGTAATAAGATTATTTTTAGTATTCCTAACTGATATAATAATAATTTATGGCGTTTATACAGGGTATATATATATATTAATAACATCATTAATAATATTGACTACCAGAAATAAAAGAAAGATTCTTTTTTATTTATATATTTATTAAATTTTTCTGTGTTATTTAGTAAACTAAACAATAATCTTTTTTAACATGGCAGTAGTTGTCGTGCAAGGCTGCAGAAAACCATGACAAAACTGCAGCGACACTCACTCTATTTTAATAAAAAGAAATATAATAAAAATCATTTATTCCAGAACTAGAGAGTTCCCGGCAGAGCTCGCTATTATATACATATAGAAACCATCACGGGCATGCACACATAAAATCACCAAAGTGTCATCGGAGCAACGCATATTTTCATGATGCCAGAACTCACTATATATATAGAAATCATCGCGGGCATGCAAACAACAACTTACCAAAGTTTCCTCAAAATCGGATGAACGGTTCATTAACGCATTTTCATGACGCCAGAGCTCGCTATTATATATAGAAACCATCGCGGGCATGCACATATAAAATCCCCAAAGTGTCATTGCAATCAGATGAACGGTTAGCAACGCATAATTTCATGATGCCAGAACAATCGGATGTAGTGCAATGCTATCCTCAGAGCACGTGTTCCACTCCTAACAAACAGTGCCCCCTGGTGTACCGGTCTCACCGGGAGAGGAGTGCTTCTGGCTGGGGTGGTACAATCGTATCGTATCGTATCGTATGATCCTTATACTAATAATAATGTAACTAATTTCTACTAAGTAAAAAAAGTAAAACAAAAAAAAAACTAAGTAAAAAAACTCCCATTAATTAAGAAATGTATTGCCATGGCCAATCAGAACTCAAGAAATTAAAACCAAAATTTTGTATTTTTACATAACTCCCCTTTAGCAATGTAGGGTAATTATTGTATTGTTACGTTTTTAATATTGTTCTGGGTTCACAAACTAATAAAAACAACACGATTTTCAGTCACACTATTTATTTGCATTCCATTTACATTAATACAGCTTTATTTATTTTTACAGTCATCTAACTATACCCAGATTTTATTTTACTGCTTTGTTATTTTTCGTTTCCATGGTGATATCTTTATTTATAGTTTCCTTGGTGATCTATTTATTTACACTAGTGCTGCCATAGGCACCACAATGTTCTTCCCATTACATTGCCCCCTCCTTAGGGCTGTTTCGTCCCGGAACAGGCCCCGAATTCTCTTCATGAAGGTATCGGCAATCTAGTCCTCGATTGCATCGAGCCGACGCAAAGAAATGACAAGCTACAGTTTTACCATCACTTGCTTCTGACCCATTGTGGTAACAGCATACCAGAACCAATATGCCAGTGTATCGGAAGATCTCTTCGAACATGCTCCGCAAGATCCTCCAGTCCAGCCCAATCCCACGGCCACCGAGCTTCGGGATCCCTATCCGGTTGATATCAGACTGCAACAAGCGGTCCCTCAAAACCATCAGACAGTCCCAAATGGTTCGGTACTCCGGCGTAACTTGGGTTGTCTCCCTGGTCACCAAGCAGAAGATTGGTGGTCCTTCCCTGTTGAGTTGCGCCACCTCTCCGATAGCTGGTGCTTGCCGCTCCAACTCCTGTTTCACTAGAAACTTATGCTGCAAAACCCTTGAAATTCCCCGTGACATGTCGAAGTCGTGTGTCACGCAGAAGGCCAGAGCATGCTCCTTTGAAAGCCCGAACAGGTCCTGCGCTATTTCTTGTGTCACTCCATGTCGGGTCTTGTGCCCCTCGCTAGCCTGGGACATGAATTGTTCGAAGGTAATTTCCTCCTCAGGGACCTTGCAGACTCGGACATGCTGTTCCGGATCATCCTGATTGTCACCCAGGAAGGGAGCAAGCCGGTTGAAGTGGACGATCCGTGGTTTCCCGTTGGGCCTCTTCCTTATCCTGTAGACCACATCGTTGATCCGCTTCAGCACCTCATAGGGACCATCCCAAGACCGTTGGAGTTTTGGGGAGAAACCTTGGCGCCTACGGGGGTCGAAGAGCCAGACTAGTTCGCCAGATTGATAGCCCCCCTTCTCTGCCTTGACATCATAATGTTCCTTCATCCGGTCACTAGCAGCCTCGATATTCACACGGACCCGGTCGTGGGCATCATCCAGACGCCTACGAAGGTCTGACACGTAGTCCTCACCAGCTACGTCTTCTTTCGGTTTACATCCGAACTTCAGGTCACAGGGCAGTCGTAACTCTCGTCCAAAGAGCACACTTCCAGGCGTCTGCCCCGTAGTTTCATGAACCGCCGATCGGTAAGCCAACAGGAACAAGGGCAGGTGTCGGTCCCAGTCTCTTTGGTGATCCGAGACAACCTTCGCCAGATGTCTGCCGATTGTACGGTTCATTCTTTCAACCATTCCATCAGACTGCGGGTGCAGTGCTGTAGTTCTCGTCTTCCTAATTCCCAGGATCTCGCACATTTTCTGGAACACTGCAGATTCGAAATTACGTCCTTGGTCCGAATGTAGCTCCAGAGGCACACCAAATCGACTGACTAGCTCCGTGACTAATGCCTCCGCTACGGTAACTGCTTCCTGGTTGGGCAGTGCATAGGCTTCAACCCACTTGCTGAAATAGTCGATAGCGACCAGGATATACTTGTTCCGGTTTTCGGTTGTAGGGAACGGTCCAGCTATATCCACAGCGATTCTCTCGAACGGGCTACCTACGTTGTACTGTCGCATCGGTGCTCTTTTCCTCTTGTACGGTCCATTGGCCGTGGCGCAAGTCACGCACTTTCTGCACCAATCCTTGACATCTCTTTTGCAGTTCACCCAGTAGAAGCGTTCCCGGACCTTTTCTAGGGTCTTCTTGACTCCCAAATGCCCACCGGAGGTTCCATCGTGCAACAACCGAAGGATTTCGGGAATGCGTTTCCTTGGAACCAGCATCTGTAACTTACGTGGTTCTCCATCCTGCGTTTCTAATGCCCTTCTAAGAACCCCATTTTCCAATTCAATGGAATCCCACTGAGCCCAGTATGATTTGACGTTTGGAGAAGAAGAAGCGACGTTCTCCCAAGTTGGCCGCTGTATCGCCTTCTTCCACTCCACCAGATATTTCAGTTCGGGGTCAGCCTCTTGGTCCTTCCCGATTTCTGCAGGTTCCCAATCCTCATCCATGACTCCTGTTCTACACACTACTGCTGACTTCTCCTCCATCCGCCAGCAGTGGATGCAATCCTCCGCGCAAGGTCTCCTGGATAGAGCGTCTGCGTTCCGGTGGAGAACTCCAGCTCGATGTTCGGATTCATAATCATATTCCTGCAACCGTTCAATCCATCTCGCCACCTGTCCCTCGGGATTTTTGAAGTGCAAGAGCCATTTGAGCGCCGCATGATCTGTCCTCAGCAGGAAATTCCTCCCGTAAAGGTACTTGTGAAAATGCTCCACCGACTTAACAACTGCCAGTAATTCCCTTCGCGTCACGCAATAGTTGCGCTCAGGTCTAGATAGTACCTTGCTGAAGTACCCGATGACTTTCTCCTCCCCTTCCTGGACTTGCGACAGAACGCCTCCCATACCCACGTTGCTGGCGTCTGTATCCAATATAAACTTCCCTTCTGGTTTGGGATAGCTCAAGATAGGGGCATTGGTTAACTTCTGCTTCAAGTTTTCGAACGCCTGTTGGCAGTGAGAGTCCCAGGCAAAACAATTTTTCTCTTCGGTGAGCCTTGTCAATGGTTTGGCAATATCTGCAAACCCATAGACGAACCGTCGGTAGTAAGTGCAGAGGCCAAGGAAGCTTCTCAAATCGTGCTTGTCCTTCGGTACTGGCCATTCATTGACGGCACGGATTTTTTCTGGGTCGACTGAGACTCCCCTTTCGGATACCACATGACCGAGATAATTGACCTGTTCTTGAAAAAGGTTGCACTTCTTTGGATTAAGTCTCAAGTGGGCGCACTGCAAACGCAGGAACACCTGTTCCAAGTTCTTCAGGTGTTCCTCAAAGGTTTTGCCAAGGATGATGATGTCATCCAGATAGACCAGGCATGTTTCCCAGGATAGCCCTCTTAGTATATGTTCCATCAGCCGCTCAAACGTAGCAGGAGCATTACAAAGTCCAAATGGCATCACTGTGAACTGCCAGAGTCCCGTCCCGGTAGAAAAAGCCGTCTTCTCCTTGTCTCTTGGGTCCAACTCCACTTGCCAATACCCGCTCTTCAAATCCAGAGTAGAAAATACTTGACAGCCTCCCAAGGTGTCCAACGTGTCATCGATCCGGGGTAAAGGGTAGCTATCCTTCTTGGTCACATCGTTGAGTCGTCGGTAATCCACACAAAAACGTGTGGTCCCATCCTTCTTCCTCACCAGTACCACTGGTGAAACCCATGGGCTGTTTGATGGCTCAATTATCTTCCCTTTCTCCATGTCCCGGATTATCTGTTCAGCTTCGTCACGTCTCGCAAATGGTAATCGCCTAGGGACTTGTCGGATAGGGTCCGCGTTCCCTGTTCTTATGCGATGCTGTACGACGTCGGTCCTTCCTAACAACCCGTTCGAGCCTTCGAAGACATTCTGATATTTGCTGATCAGCGTTTCGACAGCGTTCCGTTGTCTGGCAGGAAGTCCCCTACTGGCCCGTTCAACGAGATCTTTTAGCTGGTCTGGAAGCTTATTCGATGTCACGGTCATGTTGTTAACTTGCCGAACAACCGCCAAAACAGGTGAACCATGCCCTAACCGAGTGCCTTTCTTCAGGGTTACCGGGTAGTCATTGACATTCATTACCCTGATGGGTATTTCTTCACGGGTGCGGATTAGCGCCTTACCGACCAAAATTCCTTGTCCGAGTCCCGCACCGTCCCTCTCGGGTTCCAAGATAACAGTTTGCCCCGGTGGACTCCATGTATCTAGACACGCGGTAATCAGTGTCTCACTGCACTGGGGTAGCAGAGTATCCGCACTAAGGATCACAGACACCGTTTCGCCACCCCCCTTCTGCAGTACCACTTCCTCGTTGTTGATCCATATGACTCCCTCTCTCGGGTCCAGCTTACAGCCCAATTTCGACAGCAGGTCCATCCCGAAGATCACTTCTTCCTCTATGTCAGCGACTAGAACCTGATGCTTGAAGGTGGTGTTGCCAATTTCGAAAAGGGCGGCTGTCTCCCCGTGAACGCACGCCAACTCCCCTGTTGCCGTACGTAGTTACCATCGTGACGACACGATCCTTGCCTCGGAGGCAGCAATATCTGGTCTTATGATCGATGCAGTTGCTCCTGTGTCCAACAACAGTCTGCGACTTTTTCCATCCACCAGACCCTCTATGTAAATTCCGTTAGATCCCCCTCCAAGTGTCGCCATAGTTACGGATGTTTCAAGGGCCTCGGTAGTACGGATCGATGGTTGCCCCTTCCCATCAACCCTTTTTAGTTTTCCGAGTTTTGTCTCCTTGGTTTTGGGCATTTATTACGAAGGTGTCCTGTCTGACCACAGTTCCAGCAGCGTATCTCCCTTTTCTGTACCTTCAAAGCCTCCAGGACACGCTTCACTAATTCCTCCATGGATGGTTGCGATTCTTCCCCCGTGGTCTCCAGAGCACGTACCCGAGCTTGGCTTCTCACGGACTGCTTCACTGCCTCGAACTCCAGAGCTTGCGTCAACGCCTCTCTCAGCATCTTCGGACGTGCCAACTTGACGGCCTGCTGCGTTTCACCCTCCCGCAGTCCATCCAAGAATCTGTCGATGGCCAGACTCTCGTAGACATCGTCAGTCACTGTTGGGTAGGCGCCTCTAACCAGGCGGACGATGTCAGCTTCGAATTCTTGCAACGTCTCATTCGGCTTTTGGAAGCGGTTCTTCAATTGCGAGCGGTAGATCTGCTCCATGTGACGATGACCGAACCGCATTTCCAGACATTGCGTCAACTGCTCATAGTCCTGGCGCTCTGTCAGCGGAATAGTTTGCAATACCCTTACTGCATCTCCCCGCAGCGACAGGCACAGCATCGACGCCTTCTTGATACCTGGCCATTCATTTATCATGGCCGCGGTCTCAAAGAGCGTCAGGTATTCCTCCCAGGAAGATTTTCCGTCGAAGGTGGGTAGGTCGTTTCTCAACTGGGTCAGGACCATCCTTTCCTCGACGTTAGAGTTTGGGGGCCTTGATAAATTCTTTACATCCATGACGTTGCTCTCACCACCAGTCGCGTGGAGTCGCTCCTCTATTCTCCGGATGCGTTCTTCCATGTCGACTATTTTCTCATTGAAGCAGCGAGAAATGTTGTCTAGCTTCCCTTCCAGCTGCGTCCTCATGTCACTGATGCTTTGGGAGGTTGCTTCCAGTTTGGTGTCGATATGTCGACAGAGGTCATCCATTCCGCCAGTCGTTTCGAAAGAAAAACTCTCTGGATCTTCACCAGTGTTCGCGAGAGCCACCCGTAGCCGTTGTTGCAGTATACTCTTCGTCCCCGTTGTCTCCAGGTCACGTTCCTCAAGTTCCCGCTTTAATTCCATTACCTTTAAGTCCATCAATCTGTTCTTCTTGGTTGCCATTTTTCTTGTCACCGTATAATGTTAAACAATTTATTATCCTGATCCGAACTCTCACTGTTGCAGTTTGTTTTTTTTTTTTTTTGGAACCCCACACCTGACACCAATTGTTACGTTTTTAATATTGTTCTGGGTTCACAAACTAATAAAAACAACACGATTTTCAGTCACACTATTTATTTGCATTCCATTTACATTAATACAGCTTTATTTATTTTTACAGTCATCTAACTATACCCAGATTTTATTTTACTGCTTTGTTATTTTTCGTTTCCATGGTGATATCTTTATTTATAGTTTCCTTGGTGATCTATTTATTTACACTAGTGCTGCCATAGGCACCACAATGTTCTTCCCATTACAGTATTAATTACCAAACGCTGTGTACATAAAAACCGTTCACTCTCACATTAGCGTTGATTTGTACACACACAGTTATAATATATGTGGCTTGACGTATTTCAGCCTATTGCTCGCCATATATTCCAATAAGGAATGTACGGCGAGCGATATGCCGAAATACCCCACGCCACGTATATTGTAGCTATGTGTGTGTACACAGCTTAAAGACAATGAATTCTCACACATACTTACAAAACGTGCACCTGCCACATGAAGTTCGTGCTAACGGTTTCGGAATTGGAACGCATACTCAAGTGAAATGTTATATTTTAAGTGTCTGGAACAAAATGGCAGTTGAAAAAATACAGTTTGTCAAATTTACACCAAAAAAGAGAATTTTCGAGTACTTACTGTTTTTGTAGCTTCCTGAGATTATTGCAGTGCTTCAAGTGATTGGGTATTCTATTTTTAGAGCCATTAACAAAGCTTTTCGATGGCATTTTTTAAATATATACGCTAACAAACAAGGAGCGTATAGTTTTGTTACTTGCCGACGGGAGATTCTAGCCCGGAATGAATGACGAGCTGTGAAATGTGTTATAATTTGGTAAAAAAGGAAGTATTTATTTAATTGTTAAATCCACAGATATCATAACGAGAATAAAAGGCCGTACTTTTATAGATGTATGTATTATGTATATATTTTAAAATTAAAAATATTGTATAAAATCATTATTAACCCTTCTAATCACAGGAGACCCAAGTTGTCCCAAAACATCATATGCCGTTATAATAACAAGAGACCCAGATTGTCCCAGAGCGACCGTGCATTATTAAAAGTTATATATCTCTCTTCCTGTCATGCGAATATTTATGATTTCTTTTATGTTAGAGAGCCAAAGAAATAATGCTTCTCATTGTTTTTGGATTATATGAGCTATGTTGTTGAGATATTTTACAAACCCGATCATAAGTGACGGTTTTATTTCGAGCCAATGTTTGACGTAACAAACATTTAATTTTAAAATAAAATTGTATGAAAGTGATAAAAAGTGAGGTGACAGTTTTATTACAAATTTTGTTATAAAAGGGAATCTGTATTTAAAATTTTAAGTTTATTCTATTTTAAGTACTTTAATTCCAATATTCACAGGTATGCATTTTTTAGCTAATTTACATTTCCAATATCAAAATTTTAATATTTAGAAAAAAAAAAGTTGATTTCTAATAAACACATCGGAAAGATTATTTTATCTAGATTTTAGAACAATTTTTTTTTTTGCAAGAGGGTTAAAAAATAACCCATAAATAGGAAAATTTAAGATGCATGGCAAGAACCAGGAATTTTGCGCGCGAACCTTGACAGGCAAAAGGTTACAGATATTATTTTCTTATTATTCGAAGGGTTAATGCGATAATCATAGACTGAAGTTTTAAAAGCGGGTTGTATGGTGTATCAATGTTTTTATTTTTCATGGTCGAATGCCTACATCAATTACAAAAAAAAATAAGCAGATTGAAAAGTAAAAGTCCATTATTTGGTAACAAAAAATATCAAGACTGAGAATGACACACGAAAGGTAGTATTAAGCCGTTTTTCAGCAAATTACAATTCTGCCACTATAATATGCTCTTAAACGTTTCATGTTCGAACCTTACTCAAGGGCACTATCTAGTCTATATTTCTTAGCTGCTCTGGCTGACAAGCGCGTAGCGGCCGCTGCGTGTTCCCCGTTCCAACTTACCCACTCCATACCTCTCCACCCCGAAATATTATTTCGGTTTGCGTAAATTACCCCTTAATGCAACGGAACTGAAACAAAATAATTTTTTTTGTCATATCAGAAATCATGCTACTTGTGCTGTGGAACTGAGTACGAGGTTCTAATAACATTGCATTTTTATGCAACGAGAACGATGCAAAGATTTACAGGAGACATCTCTGGGGTTCATAAAAGTATTATCTCGTGTATAATAAATAGACAGGGGTAGAACAATAATAGCCCACCTTCGACCACAATATAATAATATCATCAAACGTTGTTCACGTTTCTAAACCGCAAGTGTGAAATAACAATAAATAAACCAATTCCCAAATAACATAACCCTCAAAAACTTCATAAACGTCAAACAAATACAATCTACAGAACGGTGTTGACACCCGTAAAAATAATTGTGTGTTTATTTTTACAAAAATATATCAAATCCAAGGAAAATTCGAAGCCATTTCAATGGCAACACTGGTAACTTTAAACTAACTATTTAAATGTTGATGCAACTCAATTGTGTTGAAATGCAGCTTAACTTTAGTTAGGGCTTAAACTCAGTTTAATTATTTAACTTTAAACTTTATTTTAACTTTTTTCGATGCAATTGGCCCTTAATTACCATAAAAGACAACTATTTGCATTGGGGAAGGTGGAAAATGTTACATTTTTAATTTTAGTTACGTAAATTGAAAATTTGCTTTAACACTGTCAAATCACTCTGTTTGCAATATTATTGTTATTTTAATATGTTGGTATTACATTACATGTTACACAAACCTAGCGTAGCCGCTAAACTACTTGAAAACTGGGATGTTTTTCTTGCCTTGACGTGAGTAGGCGTTATAAAGGGGCACTTTCTTTTGAATCACAAACCATGTTACACAGACCTAGCGTATAGGTTTTTTTCGGTTACGCGCCTTTGAATATATTGCCATGAAGTCAGTTACGGTATGATGTAGCCTTCCATATAGTATCAGTAATACCAACATAATAAAATGACAATAGTCATTACAAATTGCATATGGTGAAGCGTTGTGTCTAAATACGAAAGCAAATTTTCAATTTACGTAACTAAAATTAAAAATGTAACATTTTCAACCTCCTCCAATGCAAATAGTTGTCTTTTATGGTAATTAAGAAGAATCTAAAGGTTTTACAAAAAAAAGTGCATATTAACCGTTGACGTTTGTTCCGAATATTTACCAAAAGTGCTTTGCGTAATAATAATTGTTGGGTTAAGTATTCACCGCAATTCATTTGGAAGGTTAAGAGGTAATAATAAGCTTATTATGTCATCTGTTAGTCATCCTTTAACATTGGTATGAGATATTTTAATTATAATTAATATGCACCGTCCTGGGATGTGCAAGTGTAGTGTAGTGGTAGAAATGCACATCTTATCTGTTTTGAAATGTGTTGCAATTAATTAAAACCTTTAGATGTACACAAAACAAACATACAAGTTATTTTTCCCTTTGGACTTGAGTCTATTCATTCTGGTTAAAAACTATTAAAGTTAAAATTGGTTTATATTTATTTCATGGAGTGTAACTTAATTTGCATTAATGCTCTTTTAAAAGTGGCCTGCAAAAGCAAGTCATAAATATGTGAATTTGCATACATCATCAAACATTCTTATTTCGGCTGTCTGTCTGTGAGTTTAACTCTGGTTCCATGAACTCGGATTTGTTTTAAATTCAAGTGTCATTTTCATTTTCAAAAATGGAACTGATTGCGTCAAGAATTTAGACATGTGATTAAGTACCTGCCTACCTAAACTGTGGCATTATATTTATATAATATACTTTATGCTTGCATCATATACGATCTTTCGCATAAGATCCGCAAAGAATGCAAGGCTGATGTAAGTGTAATGTGTAAGAATGGGTTGTTTCAAAAGATTTGAACAATACATCAAATATTTGAAGTTAATTTTCACATTCTGTGATTATTTCAGTTTTACGAAGCAACTAGTCTGTAATGATATAACAGAACTTGAATAGAACTTACACAGAACGTGAAAATTAACTTAAAATATTTGATGGATTGTTCAAATTTTTTTAAACAACCCGTCCTAAGATTAAGTAAGGGACGCTCAGATGGTTTGAGCATGTAGAGCGAATGAACGAGGAAAGGAGTGTAAGGAGAATATATGACGCAAATGTGAATGGTAGAAGAAGTTGGGGACGCCCGAGGAAGACATGGCACGACCAAGTAAATCAGATACTTGAGGGACCATGTTAAGAGTCAGAATAATAGAAGAGCATGTATGAGACGATGTATGAATGTGAACGGGTCAAGGAGTGTGTGCCAAGATCGAGATGTTTGGCAGTCCGTCCTCTCTGCCTACCCCTGCGGGGAAACGGCGTAATGGTTAGTTAGTTAGTATACAATCTTTGCCGTAAAAACTAATTTAAAAAAATATATATATATATATTATATTACAAAAAACTATAAGTACCTGTATTCTTTTAAAAGAAAGACAAACTTTCCCGGGTTACGAATAACCTGACAATATTTTAAAATCTCCCACTACCACCACAAGCAGCGGAAAATGTGGCTTGTGAAGGAGGACCTAGCCAGCCGAGGAATCAAACACGCGACGCCTGGTTAGAACCCAAATGCAATGCCAACTCAGCCACTGACCAGTCTTTTATTTGTCATTTTCAAATTTGTAACTAATGTGTCAAGAATTTAGAATATCTCGTAATTTAATAATAATGTAGCTGCATATAGAATAAAAATAATTATCTGCTTAAATGTTATATGTAGTTGGTCATCTACTTAATCGCTTGCCTAGATTTGTAAAGATTCTTTTTTAATTTGCTAATTTCCTCCACACATCAGTCGCAATGTTGAAAAGTTCACGCTCTAATGCAAAGGAAATTATGTTGTTTAATAAATTTTAAAAGTGGTTTTATTGAAAAGTTTGTCATTTGCAGTGACCAAGATGATGACGAGGCCTACTTGTCTTCTTCCCGGAACCAACTGAACATTAACCAGCTCAGCGGAGCACCTTCTCACAAGCTGCCATCCAGAGGTTCATCTATTGACAACTTCAAGGTACGCACATTGCTTATTAAATTTTACTGAAATTTTTACGTCGATTCAAAAACCTGATATTGTCAAGTCTCTGGAAATTAATAGCTTATATTTATTTAACTTGATTTAAGTCAAATCGGATAAAGTACTGCTTCCACATAATGTTATAAGAGGCGGGTATGGGTACCGCCCGGATTATTGGTGTGAGAATGGTACTCCGGATGCAAGAGCGAGATGGGAGATGAACGAGTATAAAAGAAGATGTTCGCCCTTGCTCTGTCTCCTTTATCACCGACAGCGCCGAAAGCTAGGATTAGCCGTAGAACTCATTATTGTGCAATTATAATTAATACTCGACACGCGCATTATTATTTATAAACTATTCCCTGATCACGTAAAGATCCCATTGGTAATTAACAGTTTTAACAGTATAACAGTGGCGCAGCCAATACGGAATTAAATATAACGATTGCGAGAATCGACGCGCAAAATTGCACGCTAAGCACGCGAGTTCAATACGTGTTGTAACATTATTTTCGGGTCGGTAAAAAAGGCCGGACCGAAATTAAAAATCTTCACTGGAAGGAGTGAAGAAGAAGGGGAACGCTGGAGCCAGCCTAACTTCTCGGAAGGGGGAAGATTGCACGGGAGGGTCCAGGACTTCAAGAGCGGCAGCTGGGTGTCCAGGTCACTAGACGGGTCTGGAAGGAGCCATCGTCATCAAGGATCAAGAAGCGGTTTCCTGAGAGGGTCAACGGAGCAGTACAGATTGAGGAGGAATATCGTAGGGGAGTGTTTTTCTCTTTTTTTTCTTTTCTCGTCTCTTGTTGTATCATCTGGGTAGAGGAAACATGGAGTCAGGAGGATTGGGGTCCTTCAGTTTGCGTGACGGTAACTGGGAGAATTTCAAGGTCCGCCTCGAACAGTATCTCCTTGTGAATGATGACAAATACGCATCAGATGTGAAAAAAAGGGCTATTTTTCTTAATGCCTTGCAGGATGACTGTTTCTCACTTTTGGTAAATTTGTGTATTCCTAAAAAAGTAACCGATGTTAAATTAGAAGATTTAATTTCTAAACTCAATGAGTATTGTAGCATGACGAAATGTTTTTTTGAGGAGAGGTCACAGTTTTACACAGCTAAACAGAGGAGTGATGAGACAATTCGTGATTTCGCCGTTAGATTAAAGGCTCTTTCGGTTAATTGTAAATTCGGGAATAATTTGTCGGAGAAATTAAGAGATTTCTTTGTGCTAGGATGTAAGCCCGGGAAAGTCAGGGAAAAATTATTTCTTGAAAGTGAATCGTATACTTTCGAAAAGTGTGTTCAAGTAGCAGAGTGCATCGAACTCGTAGCTTCAACGCAAGCCCAAGGTCGGGAGTTTAACTCTGTTTTAGCAAATAACAGTGTCAGCAGTGGTCGTGTTTCACCTAGTTCATATGAAAAGAAAAGAGTAAGCAATAGATTCAACCGGATGAGTAGTCCACATAAGTCGCGATCGCCGTCGCTAAAGCGTAAATGTTTCGTTTGTGGAAACGATAATCATATTTCGGCGGATTGTAGATTCAAAGGCTATACATGTAGAATTTGTGGTAAAAAGGGTCATCTAGCAAAACAGTGTAAAAGTTTTTCAGTTCGTAAAAATGTGAATACCTTGTTTTCAGATACAAGTGTCGATAATATAAATAGTGTTGAACCATATTGGGTAGAAGTTTCGGTAGATGGGATTAGAAGTAAATTCATGTTAGATTCGGGGGCATCTTGTAGCGTGATTGGCAAGGATTGTTATTTCAATCAGTTTAATAGTAATAAGTTAGTGCATGAAAACATTAGTCTACGGGGTTTTGACAATACGCTCATCAAAGTAATAGGTGCATTTACTCCGCTGGTAGAGTATAACGGACAATGCCGCCAGTTAAAGATTATTGTTGTAGGTAGCTCTACGTTATCAATATTAGGACGAGACTTCATGGAACTGTTTAACTTAGGAATTACTGGGATCGTGAATTGTGTTAATCGAAATACATTAAAAGAGCGATTAGTAAAAAAAAATTCCAGAAGTTTTTACGGATAAACTAGGCAAGTTTAATAAATATGAAGTTAATTTAAGGTTGAAAGATACCGCTGTTCCGGTGTTTCGGAATAATAGAATCATTCCATTCGCTTTAAAAGAAAAAGTCGAACGAGAGTTAAATACTTTAATCTCAGATGGAATAATAGAGCCGGTTCAGTATAGTGAATTTGCGAGTCCCATCGTACCAGTGATTAAGAAAAATGGTAGTATTAGGTTATGTGGTGATTACAAGTCAACAGTGAATAATCAGCTGTTAATTGACAAGTACCCTTTACCTAGGATTGAAGAACTGTTAACCAAAGTCAATGGTGGGAAAGTTTTTGCAAAGATTGACCTCAAGTCGGCGTATAACCAGTTTGTTTTGAAAAAGGAATGTAGGCGTTTCACAACGATCAACACACACTTAGGATTGTTTCAGTATAAACGGTTAGTGTATGGGTTAGCTTCTGCACCGGCTATGTTTGCAAAAGCAATGGCAAATTGTTTGTCAGGATTACAGAAGATGACATTCTATTTGGATGACATTATTGTGATCGGTGAAGACGAAGAAGATTTAGAGAAAAACGTGTGTGACGTTTTAGAAAGGTTAAAAAGCTGTAATTTAACGGTGAATAGTGAAAAGTGCGAATTTAATTTAAAAGTTATTGAGTTTTTAGGTTATAAGATAAGTGAACAAGGGATTCAACCGTGTCAACGGAATAAGGAAGCTATTTTAAATGCACCGTCACCTAGTGATTTAAATCATTTGAGAAGTTTGTTAGGCATGATTAGCTATTATCGTAATTTTATCCCAAACATGGCAAATGTATTGTCACCGTTGTACGAGTTACTTAAAAAAGATATCAAATTCCAATGGGGTACAGAACAGGAGAATAGTTTTGCGATTATAAAAAAAATTTTAACTTCGGATAGGATTTTAACTCATTTCGACGAAAATATTCCTGTGAAACTTGTCACAGACGGTAGTCTTAATGGTGTTGGAGCGACACTTATACATGTATTTCAGAATGGGTTTGAAAGGCCAATAGGTTTCGCAAGCAGAACTTTAAGTAAAGCGGAAAAAAATTATTCAATTTTAGATATTGAAGCAACTGCTATTATTTTTGGGATTAAAAAGTTTTATCAATATTTGTACGGGAGAGAATTCACCTTAGCTGTGGATAACCAACCCTTAGTGAGAATCTTCGGTCAAAATAGAGAAATTCCAAAAATCGCAGCGTCTAGGTTACAACGTTATGCGGTTATGTTAGGGTCGTTCAATTTTAAGATTGAATATGTAAAGTCGAAAAACAATTGTTCAGACTTTCTGAGCAGGTGTCCGATTGAAAAGGGAAGCTGTGAGGATAAGATAGAGTCTGGTTACATTAATTACTTCGAAAATAACGGGTTTAATTTATCTCTAGACGTGATAAAAAGTGAGACCGAAAAGGACGATATGTTAAGTCAAGTTAAGAAATTTCTTATCGAGGGTTGGCCAGCATCAGTAAAAAAAGTTCAAAATAGTAATTTTAATAGAATTTTCTGGGAAAAAAGGTTAGAATTATCATTGATAAATGGGTGTATTTTATATCAACATAGAGTTGTGGTTCCGGAGTCTTTAAGACAAGAGGTTTTAAAGATGTTACACAGATCTCATTTAGGGGTTTTTAAGACTAAAGGTATTGCGAAAAGTTTCGTTTGGTGGCCAAAAATTAATCGAGATTTAGAGAAAATAACTGAAAATTGTAAGGATTGTTTAGAAATTAAACCAGAATCTCAAAAGAGTTCTCTAGCAGTCTGGCCATATGAACCTGAAGTATGGTTCAGGGTGCATATTGACCATGGTAGCTTACATAACAAAAACTTTTTAGTTGTGGTAGACGCTTCTTCGAAGTGGATCGAATGCCTGGAAGTAAACAGTCTGTCTTCAAAAGAAAATATTGAGGTACTTCATAGGTTATTCTCACAATTTGGTTTTCCAGCAACTTTAGTTAGCGATAATGGTACGTGTTTTTGTTCTGAGGACTTTGAAATTTTCTGTAAAAAAAATGGTATGGTACATATAACTAGTCCAATTAATCACCCTAGCAGCAACGGACAAGCAGAGAGTGCGGTTAAGATATGTAAAAATTTTCTTAAAAAAATTTGTAAACGTAATAGATTTCCATCAGACTATAAAGAGCAGCTTGGTAACTTTTTAACAGATTATAGGAATACCGTGCATGCAACTACAGGGTGTGAGCCATCATTATTGTTAATGGGAAGGAAAATTAGGACTGTCTTTGACTCTCTAATACCTAGGAAAGTGGAGGAAAGAACCAGTAATTCAGGTTCTTCTCGACAAAACAAAGTAATTCAAAAGGTTATTCAGAGCCAAGGCAATCAGAAAAGGCAATATAGGGGTAGAACTAAGACAGGTTTTGATGTAGGTCAGAAAGTGATGGCCAGAGATTTCAGATCTCAGGGTAATAGATTATGGGTCCCTGGGGTTGTAGTTGAGAAAAAAGGCAGCAAAGTATATTTCATTAAAATTAACAATTCTAATATGGTATGGAAAAGACATTTAGACCAGATAAGGAAATTACATGTTTCATGGCGGGAGGAAGATGGTCCTGAATTCATCGCGTCTGACACACTAGAACTGTCGACGGACGAATTAGATCTCTCCGGTATGTTGCGCAGTAGAAGCGACTCTAATTCTGTTTCTCCATGTTTCAGGTCTAAACCGTGGCATGGACGACTTCGCCCAAGATGAGACGGACGAACGAGAGAGAGAGAAGAAACGGAAGGGAAGAGGAGAAATTATACTTAATTTTAAGTTACTTGAATAATGTGTATTAAATTAAGAAAATGAAATATATAGACTTATATTGTATTGTATGAAATGAAATTTATAGTAATAGGAAAATGAAATATGTAGTTAGGGAACTTCCAATTTTAAGTAGGGGAGGATGTGAGAATGGTACTCCGGATGCAAGAGCGAGACGGGAGATGAACGAGTATAAAAGAAGATGTTCGCCCTTGCTCTGTCTCCTTTATCACCGACAGCGCCGAAAGCTAGGATTAGCTGTAGAACTCATTATTGTGCAATTATAATTAATACTCGACACGCGCATTATTATTTATAAACTATTCCCTGATCACGTAAAGATCCCATTGGTAATTAACAGTTTTAACAGTATAACAATTGGATAACCAACAATCCCTGCCATAGGTCGCTACCTTTGGATACTTAGCAGGGGTGCCCGGGTTTATGGAATGAGGTTTGTCCATGGCTGGATCGGGAGAGATTGGTTGAGGGAGACCTTTTGAACCCTCCAGCAGGGCTCTCGAGCATTGACTTGCACCGCAGCAGGTGGGATGGGTTCATACGCCCGTCTCTCCTAGACCCATTGACCCCCAGATTCCTACCTAGCCCTCATTCTTTTCCTTTCCAGAACTTCCTCTCCTTCCTTTCCCTAAAGACCCTCCACATAGCATCTCCAAAGATAACATAGGTCATGAGGGAATTTTTTCCTCAGGGCCTCCTGTGTGGAGTTAATATAAAACATTAAATTTGTGCAATTATGCAATTCAGATTTTGTAAAACAAAACAAGGTCAGAAAAGTCATTTTATTGATCAGCCTAGTAAACCCTGGTAAACCCTGGTTGCTTCAAAAAATTACATGAAGGCCTCACGTAAAAACCAATAATGCTTTAAACCTAATGATTTGTTTTATATCCAGGACACCAGTTATTTCGGTGATTCCACACAGTCCCTGGATGGTTCCTTTGCTTCTCAGAGCATGAAGCACAACAAGCCCGGCAGCAGCAAGCAGCACAACCGGGAGCCGGCCTTAGCCCGCACGCTGATGGACCTGTCCCAGGAGATGCAGGAACAACGGACCAAGGGACTGGGGGAGCCGCCGCCCCAGCCCATCCCTGACTGCTTCCTGACACTGCCCGTCAGCAACAACGGGGGTGCAGGGAGGAACAAGGTAATGCTTGAGACCAATTATTCTTTTTTCGTTACCTAATTTCTGAGGAAAAAGACCATGGTGGACATGGCTCCTCCACGAAGCCACGGACACTGACTACTCAGAGATAGGTGGTGTTTGATCACTCCTTGAAACCAATCTGGAATAAATGCTTAAGAGTGTATAAGCAGAGAAACCAGAAATATGTCATTTTTAAATCAGTGGTTAGACGTATTGACTCTTTTCCACAAAAAACTATAAAAGGATTTCAAAAGATTGTTCTTTTATCTAGTAAACGTATCTTTTAGATTTTGAGAAAAAATGTTTATTTTTAGAATAATAAGGTTATACCATAGGTCGTTCGCAGATTTGTTCAATTTTCAAAAAAGTACATTTATTATACAACACCCATTTCAAATCATATAATCATGCAGTAAAATAAATCAATACATTAGCTGGTAAACCTATTTTTCAGAATTTTAATTTTAGTTTAAATAAAATTATTAAAAAATATATACGGACATGTGTTTCTTGACGAAAATTGGTCGGTTTGTGCATTTATTTGTGCACTTACAAACAAATATATTTCGGATTTTTTTACATACTTATTTTGCTAAGACGTTATTGACAAATCATAAATAATTTGATCGTAAAATAATTTCAGGAAGTATTTAATTTTAAATAATTTTGAACATCGCATTTCACCATTTTTATCGCAGCCCGTAAACACAAATTTCAGATTTCATTACGGGCCCAAACGCGGCCAGGAGAGCACGTCTTCGCGACGCTTTGAATAATAATATTTGGAAATGAAATTTGAAAACGAAATTTGAAATAAACACGAATTCCTTGATTCACGTTTGTTAAATCTACAGGGTTGCCCGAATGCAATTTTTCATGTTCATTGAATATTTTTATGCAAAAATTTTTATAATTTCGAATATTTTTTTTATTTTAAATTATTCTTATGTGAATACCGCACAAGAGTCCCAACTGCTCCAAAATATTTTTTGGGGTAAATCTTTTTTACGCACGCTCGACACTTGAGGGTAAACTGGTGAATGGGTTACGAAAAGTGGTGATTGTTACGAAAAATGACATGCGAACGGTAATCAATGCGAACGGTGATCGATTGCTCGGCGGGTCGGGCCTTTACGCACGCTTGTTTTTCGTGTTATTGTTATATTGTTAATGGACTATTTGTCCATAAATAAATAAATAAATTATAAACAGCGGGTACCCGGCATGCGTTTCAAGGGCACTGTAACCTCGCGGTCAACTAAACTGTTATGGTTCCATCACAAGTCACGGGAATTATAATGCAAGCGCCTGCACTATATAACATTATATACAGCGGGTACCCGGCATGCGTTGAAAGGCCACTCAAAGAAAGAAAGGTTTTGTGCGCTTTAATTCTGTTTGTTGAAGTGCTTATTATTAATTATGCACACAAATAAATATTTTAAAATGCGACATTTTTTACAATCCAACTGAATACTACTCTTTTTTTTCATGAATACCGCACAAGAGTCCCAACTGTTCTCGTCTGGAGCCAGTGGGACTATTGCATCCCCAATTTGGGGTATGTTGTAAGACTGAAGGTAGTGGGGAGGGGAAGGATATTAGTCCAGTCAGCCTGTGTTTTTATATGTAACTAAATAGTATAAAGCTAATTTTTTCCCCATCGACTACTATCATCTAGACAAGTGTTTAGCAAAAAGTCCCCGCCCCTACCCCTCTTGCCTCCCCCCCTGTGCCCCCCCAAACATGAAAAGTGTAAGGGTTTCGTAAATCGCGTCTATCTCAATTACTAAACAACATATCGGATTGGAATTTTTTTTATTCTCTTTGCTGTAACGTTTTCTACAAACAAAGTTCAGTTAACTTTCGTCGTAACTTTTACCGTTTGTTTGTAATTCGTATGATAAGGTAAAAATTTGTATATTTTTTGGCACATAATTTTACATTTTGTCACAGAACTTTTCAGGCCGACATTTTATGAAAAAATATTTCCTACATAAGTTGTAGCCCCTGTTATTACCTTTTTTTTTTTTTTTTTTTTTTTTTTTTAATTATTTTTTATTTTCATTAATATGTTTTACATGTTGCTAAATGATAATTTTACATCTTAGGTTTTTTACTACTTTTCCATTTAAAGCATTTGCTTGTGTATGGAAAAGGAGTGTACATAAATGTGGTTATTACTTAGTACTTAAATAATTCATTTACATAAATATATGTGTGTTGTAATAGTATATATTTAAAGAAAATAAAGGATATTATGGAAAACTAAGTATATTTTTATACATTTAAATAAAAGAAAGAATATTTTGGAAAACTAAGGGTATTTGTAGGATAATTAAGTGGCATTAGTTTTTTTCTTCAGAATATTTTTAAAATGTCTCTTGACAGAGAGCAGTAATTGGGTTTTATCATTAATGCTTCTGATTTCTTCTGGTAGGCGATTGAAAAATTTCCTAGATAGTAATAAAATAATACACAAAAACCAGTTTGGTTTTATAAAATCACTCAGCACACAAGATGCTATTGCTAACGTAACTTCATACATTTACGAAACATTAGATAAAGGTAAAAAATGTGCGGGTATATTTATTGACCTCAGAAAGGCATTCGATAGCATAACTCATGAGATGCTATTAAAAAAATTAAATAACATTGGCATAAAAGGCAACGCGATTAAATGGATCACCAACTACTTAAAAAACCGTCCACAAGTGGTAAAAATCAATCATGTTAATAGCGATCAAGAGCTTTCAAGCTTTGGAATCCCCCAAGGTACAGTGCTTGGACCAATTCTATTTACTATATATGTAAACGATATTTTTTTTCAACCTTTACATGGTCAAATTACATCATACGCCGACGATACAGTATTAATAATAAGTGGAAAGATGATAATAAGTGGAAAGATAAAATGATATAAAATAGTACTTACTTTGTTGGAGATCCAGCGAGATTATCATGGCGGGTTCGGTCGAGGTGGGGCCGGCCGGCGCGGCGCAATGCAGATATTGTTGTATAGTGATAGTGTTTTTTATCTTCAAGGTACACTATTGCATTTTCCATAAATAAAACTAATCGAGTCTCGGTGAAACCTAAATTCCCCACTTTTTAAATTTGTTTCAAATAATAATAAGTCCTTGTATACAGCGAAAATAGGTATTTTAAATAGTTTTTGGTTTGAAAATGCATGTAATATTTTTTAAAGATGTTATTTTAGAACAAAATAATTGCGGTATCTTAATTTGATCATATCCTAAACTTCCGTGAGAGGTTCTTCATTTTCCTCGACTTCAACCAAAGTTACATTGCTGCATGATCCACCACAGCTCCCGCACATTTCTGTGCAATCAAGTGATGCTTTAAAGCAGCTACAATTATTTTTGCAAGCCTTTTTGCAGTTGCAGGAAACTAAGTTTATAACTTCTTCAGGTGCCGGTGGTTTTTTTGAGTGCACTGGGTACAGCATGTTGTCTGTTAAAATCCATCCCCAGTCCGTAGCGCTGATTTCCTTATCTCCAATCCATTTTTGAATCTGATAGTATGTTCGATAGGCGTGTTGTTCAGCAGCATCAGATGTTGGAGGGAGGGACGCCATGTTAAATTTTGATTTTAATGACATTTTTGCAACAGCTTTAAGGTACATTGAATATCTACTGTCATTCAGACTTGCAGACCTTGTGCATCCATATAGTTTCAAGACAAAAGCCTCTCCTACCTCTTTGAGAATATTTTTGTCTGCCTGTTTTTCATAAAACTGTAAAACTTTTGTGCGGAGATCATTTGATGAACTTAGCAATTTGTACGCGTTAATTTTGCCTTTGCCGAATAAATAAGATGTGGTATCACATCCTGTGATAGCATGCAAAAATAATACCACATCCTTCATATCACCAATCTCTTCACGAATCTTGCTGATGTCATACGTTGATGGTGTGCCAGAGGGTTTGTGAAAGAATAGTTGCACATTTTGACACTGTGGTAGCCCTAACAATAGAACGAAAAGATCAGTATCCTTTTATTATTTTTATGTAAAAAAACATCTCTAGAAATGAAATTCAACGTTAATATGGAATGCTCTGTGAAGCAAAATGAATTTTTGGCAAATCCAAAAAACAAAAGCCAGCTTATTGAACAGCTCTCTCAGAAGCTTAATGAAGCAAACATTCCAACCATTGTGGCGGAGGAAGATGCAGATACTAAAGTGGTCGGAAGAGCAATAGATGTCTCCCAGATTCAAAGTGGGAGGCCTGTAGTTGTTGTCGGACAGGATACTGATCTTTTCGTTATATTGTTAGGGCTACCACAGTGTCAAAATGTGCAACTATTCTTTCACAAACCCTCTGGCACACCATCAACGTATGACATCAGCAAGATTCGTGAAGAGATTGGTGATATGAAGGATATGGTATTATTTTTGCATGCTATCACAGGATGTGATACCACATCTTATTTATTCGGCAAAGGCAAAATTAACGCGTACAAATTGCTAAGTTCATCAAATGATCTCCGCACAAAAGTTTTACAGTTTTATGAAAAACAGGCAGACAAAAATATTCTCAAAGAGGTAGGAGAGGCTTTTGTCTTGAAACTATATGGATGCACAAGGTCTGCAAGTCTGAATGACAGTAGATATTCAATGTACCTTAAAGCTGTTGCAAAAATGTCATTAAAATCAAAATTTAACATGGCGTCCCTCCCTCCAACATCTGATGCTGCTGAACAACACGCCTATCGAACATACAAAAAATATATAAAAACCACCGGCACCTGAAGAAGTTATAAACTTAGTTTCCTGCAACTGCAAAAAGGCTTGCAAAAATAATTGTAGCTGCTTTAAAGCATCACTTGATTGCACAGAAATGTGCGGGAGCTGTGGTGGATCATGCAGCAATGTAACTTTGGTTGAAGTCGAGGAAAATGAAGAACCTCTCACGGAAGTTTAGGATATGATCAAATTAAGATACCGCAATTATTTTGTTCTAAAATAACATCTTTAAAAAATATTACATGCATTTTCAAACCAAAAACTATTTAAAATACCTATTTTCGCTGTATACAAGGACTTATTATTATTTGAAACAAATTTAAAAAGTGGGGAATTTAGGTTTCACCGAGACTCGATTAGTTTTATTTATGGAAAATGCAATAGTGTACCTTGAAGATAAAAAACACTATCACTATACAACAATATCTGCATTGCGCCGCGCCGGCCGGCCCCACCTCGACCGAACCCGCCATGATAATCTCGCTGGATCTCCAACAAAGTAAGTACTATTTTATATCATTTTAAAGGTAATAACAGGGGCTACAACTTTTGTAGGAAATATTTTTTCATAAAATGTCGGCCTGAAAAGTTCTGTGACAAAATGTAAAATTATGTGCCAAAAAATATACAAATTTTCACCTTATCATACGAATAGGGTATTTTCACAGTTTTTTTTTATTGCCGAAAAAAATAAAGTAAAAAATTACGAGAACAACGAAATTTTTATTTTATTTATATGATGATTTATAAATTTTCTACAACGATTTAAAGTATGCCATTTTTAAAATGCCGCCAAAACGATTTTTTCGCGCCGAATGTACCGTCGCTGAGCTGTGACGTCAGCCCCGTCAATCACCGTCATAAGTGAGATCTGTCAGTACCAGTTAGTACGTATTATATTCATAATTTAAAGGTAGAAACGATATTACACCCTTTGTGTATAGTTGTAAGGAGGACATCTATACAATAATAAGGAAATTTACTTTGAGAATGGCCAAAGTTTTACAAAGCATCTTACGAAATGGAGGTTAGGTGACCGAACTGTCACTTGTTTCAATTTCAATAAAGGGCCAAAATAAACACTATTTTGTGCGCATGTTTACAAAATGTTCAAGTATATGTATAGGATTAGAGTTACACAATATGTTTTTCTTACCTGGTTGCCTTAAAACCTCTGAATTCAGCACTTAGAAAATTACTGTTACCAGCAATAAAAGATGCCATCATTATAGCATCTACTTTGGGCAAATTGTCGGACTGCGCCCGTAAAAAACCGCTGTCAGTCATTATAACAACACTATATTATATTAAACTATTATAAAATAACACAAAAGTCTAAAAAAATTAAACAAAACAGTTGAAAACAGGCGATAACAACAAACAATGTTTTAACTCCTAACAAAAAGATGACAATGACAATGAGCGAATCAGCCGGTAATGGATGACGGGTGTGACGTCATGATTCTATGAACCAATAATGGGCCGTTTCTGGATGAACAATATTTGGCTGCTTTTGAAATCAATAATTATGAATGAAAATATTAAAATTGTTCATTTTGAGTATGATAATCGTAATCAGAAAAATAAACTTTAAATCTTCCACATATTTTTAACAGTATCCCCAGTTTGTGAAAATACCCTATTACAAACAAACGGTAAAAGTTACGACGAAAGTTAACTGAATTTTTTTTTGTAGAAAATGTTACAGCAAAGAGAATAAAAAAAATTCTAATCCGATATGTTGTTTAATAATTGAGATAGACGCGATTTACGAAACCCTTACACTTTTCATGTTTGGGGGGGCACAGGGGGGGAAGCAAGGGGGGTAGGGGCGGGGACTTTTTTCTAAACACTTGTCTAAATGGTAGTAGTCGATGGGGAAAAAATTAGCTTTATACTATTTAGTTGGTCTAAATGGTGTTCTACGACACAGGCTGACTGGACTATATAGGGAAGAAGAAGGTGGGGAAGTATCTGGCTATTCAGATCTGGCCAATAAACACGGCTAAAGCCATTTCAAGCAACGTTTCAATTCTTAATGGTGGTCTTACACCAGGGCGATACTGAGAGTATCTTCCACTCTAATGGCCGTAAAATACAATTAAAAAACAAAAAAACCAAAATTATAAAAAGAATATAACAAATTGTTTATTCATGTAGGTATCTACTTAATATTTATTTATTTATTTATTTATTTATTTATTTATTGTTTGAAAATATTACATAATACAATATAGTGAACTTAAAATGTCCAACTAGGCAATTGCCCGTTTTAGGACATTCCAGTATGATAATGTTTTTACATGTAAATTATAGTAAATTGTAGTGTTGACTATTCTGTTGGTAAAATAATACATATGTATATTCATATTCTAGAATACTTTCAGTTATACCACGACATTTTTTACTATTGTTTAGCTGACATAATAAACTAAAGAAATATTAATAGATAAAACAAGAAAAATGAATTTGAAAATGAAAATGAATGAAGAAATTCTGTTGGTAAAATAATACATATATGTATATATTCATAATCTAGTATACTTTCAGTTATATCACGACATTTTTTTGCTATTGTTTAGCTGACATAATAAACTAAAGAGATGTTAATAGATAAAACAAGAAAATGAAAAATAAAAATGAAAGTAAAGAAGGAACTTTTCCTTTAAGGAAAAATATCACGAAGAATTGAGCAATTTTCGAAGTTACTTTATGTAAAAATACAGTTACTGTAATGCTAATATAATACCAATATAAATTAAAATGTAAAGAAAAACAAAAATTATAATTCAATTACTGTTGTTTAGCATATTCTCGCATTCAGCTCTCCCCAAGACCAGAAGCCAATTAGTAACCTGCATACGCAGAATATTAGTACTCATTGCCTTCCATGCATCAGGTATGAGATTGAGCAATTTAGGGCCTAGGTATGAGAATTGTCTCTGTGCTAAAGATGAGGAGGTGGTGGGCGGAACTATTGGGTTTTTTTTTGCATGTCTTGTATTATGACAGTGGTTTACGGAAGCGTAGTGGTGCCTCTGTTTTTGAGTGTGTAATATGATTTTCCTTATGTATAATTGTCTTACATCAAGAACACGAAACTCTGCGAACAATGACTCGCTGGGGTACCTGAAAGGTTTTTTCAGTATGACTCTTATAAGCGATTTCTGGGATTTAGCTAAGGGATCGAGTATAGTTTTAGCACAACCGCCCCAACCTAAGGAAGCATAGTCTAATATGGAATTACACATTGCAAAGTAAATTCGTTTCAAATCATTTACGCATAGAATATTTCTTATTGCTATGAACAGATGTGTAAGTTTCCTGACCTTTGTGGAAGTTAAGGCTATATATTTGTCCCATCTCAGAAATTTATCAATGATAATTCCTAGGTATCTTATATTGTCCACACATTCTAAGGTATTGCATTTACATGTAATAATGTCGTTGCAATGGTGTATTCTAATGTTAAGTATTTCTTGTGGTTGACCCGCTTGAGTTGAACTGAAGCAGATGAATTTCGTTTTATCCGAGTTTAGAGTGAGGAGATTACTATCTAGCCACTGTTTAACTTTGTTTATGCCGAATTCAGCTTTACTGCAAGACTCATTCCAGGTTTTGCCTTCAAATAAAAGTACTGTATCGTCAGCAAATGTAATTATGTGGTCTGCAAAGGAAGTATTACATAAGTCATTTATATAAACATTAAACAGTATGGGACCTAGAGTACTTCCTTGCGGTACGCCATATTTAATATTGGCTGGATCACTTAGAGTACCGTTAATATCCACTCTTTGGCTCCTGTTTTCTAGGTAACTAACCAACCACTTGAAAATTTGACCCTGTATCCCAATTCGCTGTAGTTTATTCAGCAGAATTTTGTGCGAGATAGTGTCAAATGCTTTAGCTAGATCTAAAAAAAGTGCAATGCATTTACTACCTTTATCTAGGTTATTGGAGATGATTTTTGTCAAATTAGCGATGGCGTTTTCAGTGCTTAAACCTTTGCGAAAGCCGAATTGTCTACTAGAAAGGATGTTGTTATTTTCTAGATAATGGGTGAGACGGTTCTTTACAATTTTCTCCAAAATTTTTGAGACCGAGTTGAGCAGAGAAACCGGCCGGTAGTTATGTATCAGTGATTTGTCCCCACTTTTATGCAGTAAAATGACGATTGACTGCTTTAAATGGTTAGGGAATTTCCCTGATTTAAAGCTTAGATTCGCAATGAACGCAATCGGTAATGCTATGTATACTTTAATGATTTTTAGAAGATTCGATGAAATCTTATCGGGACCACATGCTTTTGATGACTTAAGGTCGTCAATTATCTTCATGACTTCGTTAGATGACGTTGTGATTGAGTCTATTTTGTGACCGATATTAGGGATAGTTAAATTGGCGAGAGCGGTTTCTGATTTCTTACACTTATCGAGAATTTTTTTCGCAAGTGTGTCTCCCACAGATGAAAAGTAACAGTTTGCAAAGTTTGCCATATCTTTGGGAACTTCAGAGTTTGATGTGTTAATGTATAGAGATTTAATTTCTGAAGATTTATTGATTTTGGATTTGGTTATGTTGCGAAAGGTATCCCAAAAACGTTTTGGATTGCAGTTGTTTTCGTAAATGAGTTTCTTATAATAATTTTCTTTCGCCGATGTAATTAATTTCTTACACAAATTCCTATACTTTTTATAATAACATTGTAATACCAAATTCTCAGGATATGTTTTTGCCTTTTCATGAAGATGAAAATACCTACTGTGTTTACGCATTTCACTTGAATCTATTTATATTTATGCACTTCGATATACAAATTACAAATAACTACTACTAATTAAAATTCTGGAAGCGAGAATAGTAATATAAAGTAGTAATAGTAGCGGGCAGCCCTAGCTCGCGTGAACAAAACCCTCAAAACTCGGATTGCCGCGGAACGAAATTTAGTTCTGAAAACGCCGGCTCGCGAGCCCTGATGTGTTAGCGCTAGTGTCGGAATCGAAGTTGTCATGTGCTGGTTATTCACTCTTAACCCCTAGAGAAATTTTGGTAGATATATAACCTGTAGATTCTATTTCGGAGATATCTCTCCCAGGCATCAAACACCCATCGATTCTTTTTGGGAGATATTTCTGTCAAGCATGAAACATGTAGATTCTTTTTGAGATATATTTCTCCCAGAGGTCAAACACTCGTAGATTCTTTTTGGGAGATGTTTCTACAAGGCGTGTAATACAGATAGATTCTTTTTGGGAGATAGTTCTGCCAGGTGTGAAACACATGTAGATTCTTTTTGGGAGATATTTCTTCTAGACAAACCACCCGTAGATTCTATTTGGGAGATATTTCTCCCAGGCATCAAACACCTGTAGATTCTTTTTGGGTGATATTTCTTCCAGACATTAACCATCCGTAGATTTTTTTTGGGAGATAAATCTTCCTGACATCAAACACCCGTAGATTCTTTTTGGGAGATATTTCTACAAGGCTTGAAACTCGTAGATTCTTTCTGGGAGATATTTCTCCCAGACATCAAACACCTCATTTTGTATTACGGTGAAATACAAAATACTGTTAAATTAAATTTAGTATTAGAAAGAGAGAACACCATACTTTGTACTTGTATTTTAATGCTTACCTGGCGCATTGAAGCAAAGGAGAAGGTTTATCCTTTCTACCTTTTCAAAGTCAATATAAATTCAATCCGATCACCCTAATTGAAGTTATTCAATATTATGTTTTATTTTTATTTTTCAGGATCCATGCGACGTGAGCAATGTGTCGAATGCCAGTAGCGGTAGCACTAGCGAAGGGGACCCCATTCCTCCACCCATGGCCACCCTTCCCCCGCGCCACCCCTCCAGGCATCTCAAGAACAATCACGGTACCTACTCATGTTTCACTACTACATACACTTATTAATTAAAAAATCATGATATTGTGAATGTTTTTATGTATAAATCCTTGTTATTATTTTATTGCAGATCACTCTAACCCTGACACGGTTCCTCCACAGTGGCATAATCCTCATTCAGAATCTCAAGTCACTATGTGGTGGCACAACAAGGCTAATCAGGTAAAACCAAACACCAAACAATAAATTTCAATCGTTAGGTTGCCCTTACATACATAAGTTTTTTCCGATAAGTCGTTTACGTAAGTAACTTATGGCAAAATTACAAATGTAAATGACACCGTAAGTCACTTACCGTAATTTACAGCAAGTTAAGTGGATAAGTACGTTATCATCTCCCTAAAATAATATGTATAAAAAAATGACACTAGATATGTAAAACTCAAATAAGCACTACCTACCAAAACAAATGTAAATGGAAAGAAAGTTTTCTTGAAAATTGTAAGAAACAAACAGCAATTTTTATACAAGATGAGTTATACAAGAGGTTAAACATGAGGTAAGTCAAAACAGTTTCTTATGCTAATGTTGGTTATTATGATATAATATAAAATTGTAATTGGTAGTAACCATTAAATGAAAATGAAAATAACAAAGAAAAAATATAAATATATTGGAAGGAAGAAGGAATAGGAAAGGGCAAGAGGCAGAGGAAGATGGGATGGGGATAGGAGATGCTCATGCTGTACCTTTTCTATAGTTGTGCATTAATCTAATTAACATTTGTGGTCGTACGCTTGACTTTGTTTCGGTATTTCACAAGAGTATTATTAAGGGGATCTTACCGCAATCGCAGCATATTTGCAGGTTTTTGATGCAGTTTTTAGAAAATTTCTATATTGTTTATTAGAAAATAATATTATGTTTTGAACAAATAAATTATTCTTCTAAATGGTGAACTAACAAAACGTATTAAAATGTTTAAAACAATTGCGTAAAAAAATATTTACGGAACCTCTAAAAATAGCTCAAAGTTCGATTATATCCTTTAATTCTAAATACAGGAGAATTATAAAAATAAACATGATCACCACATCAATGTTTTCTAAACGGCTAGATAATAAAATTATCTTAAAAAGCATAAAAACAATGCTTATAAAAATAAAAACCGTTTTTCAATAATACTTTGTCTCGCGCCATTATATAAACCAAGGCAGAAGTTATTTCTCGTCAGTACGCGAGATGCTTTGAGAGTGGGACGACGTCAAATTTTACGAAAAATAAATACGTAAATGTGTTGGCACATGAGAAAAGGGGTCACACTAAAGGCTAGTCGTAATAATATTGTGTATTATTTCAGAACCAAGTTGACTTTTTTACTAGAAATTCCATTTCTCGGCCCGCTGTCTACAACCAGCGGCATAGAATATTTAGAGTGCGCCTTCACCAGAATCGTATTCCTAGTTTTATTCATTTGCGCCCTACTGGGCTTTTACATAAATTTCTAATTATACAGTTATGTTAGTTGTAACATTGGTATATCTAATAAATTATGATAAAATAAATGAGTTACAGAGTTATAAAAAGTAAGAAAATTGTAAAATAGATTATAAAGGTTGCAAACAAACAAAAAGAAGCCGACACACTCCTGAAAATTAAATATAGGATTAACGAAAAAAAATATTGAAACCTATTTTATACATAAAATGCGAAAATAAAATAAACCATAAAAATTGTGTGCGTGGAGTACACGCGCGACAGAAGTGAAACTTCTTGTTTATTAGGTAAAGATAAAGATATTATTAGTATTTTTTATTGCACAAGAGATAATAATTGAAAATAGGAGGCAAAAAGTTTCATAAAAACACGAAACGATCCTCATCATAAATCTCCCAGTACGAATCTAACGTACCTTGCAGCAATAATTAAAACGACCAAATGTGAATAACCAACAAATTACGCTATTTAATATTCAAACATGTTAGTTCACATACGTTTTTAGATTTTCACGGCCAAAAGCATTTTAGTTTGTTTTTGGGGTGTTATGCCGCGTTGCGCTACCTCCTTCTTTAGCCGACTTTTCGAACCTGCAACATATCTCGGATCTGCTGGATCTGCCCTGATGATGGACACTGCAACGCTGTCCGAAACGTCGGCTAAAGAAGGAGGCAGAGCAACACGGCATAACACACCAAAAACCAATAACGAAAATGTTAGTTCACATTCCTGCCGCAGGTTTTTAATGAGAACTATGGAATGTACGAAATATTTTTGTAGTTTCCTAGGCTTTAATATCAAAGGCAAATATTGTGATGTAACTCTTATTTAGTATTCGCCTCGGAAATCGGAATTTTCGTGGCACTCTAAAATTTACTTTGGAGTGCCACGAATAATATTAAATTTAAATTGGTTTAACTTTTTTTTTTTTTAAATAAAGACAAACATTCCCGGGTTACGAACAGCCCAACAATGTTTGAAAATCTCCTACTACCACCACAGAAAGCCGAAAATATTGCTTGTGTTGTGATGGAGGACTTAGCCAGCCGAGGAATCGAACATGCGACTATACTTTGAATGTTTGTACTCTACATCAATGTTTACTTCTGGAATATTTAAATTTATTTTTATTACGTCCTTTATGATTTTTTTTTTTCAAAATATCTAATATACATGTTATACGAGGTTTTATTTTTCTTCAAATTTGTATTTATAATAGCTTACTATTATTTGTACTTTATGCTGTCACTTCGATATGTACTTTTTAATTTTTTGTCACATGTACATTTTTTTCTTAATCATGTATATTCTGTACCATTTCAAATTATTGTAATTTCCATGTAAAAGCCGTTAATCGGCGTTAATTCATAAAAAATAAAAAAATAATTATTTGTTATTTTATGTAACTTTTTGTAAAAAATAATAATAAACTAGCTTATGCCCATTGCAAATGCAACTAACGGGTTTAAAACTAACTTAACTTACTATCGTACAGAATAAAATTATTTCATAGTGCGCGTGTAAGTATTTGGAAGGTACGTTGTTGTAATTATTCACAAAAATGACGCTATAAAAATGTTTTATTCAGAAGTTCTTAGAAACTAAAACTTTCATTTATCGGAGCAAAAAAATTACAGAAAAATATTTTTTCATAGTATGCGGGTAGGTACCTATTGCCCTAAGTGAGATTTTAAACAAAAACGGCGCTATAAAATTGTATTATTAAGAATTTCTAAGAAAAAAAAACTTTGATTGACTGGAGTAAAAAAATTACAGATTTTTTTTTCTTCATAGTAAGCGGGTAAGTACCTATTGCCCTTAGTGAGATTTTAAACTAAAACGGCGCTATAAAAATATGTTATGAAGAATTTCTAAGAAAAAAAAACTTTGAATTATTGGAACAAAAAAATTACAGAAATTTTTATTCTTCATAGTAAGCGGGTAAGTACCTATTGTCCTTAGTGAGATTTTAAACAAAAACGGCACTATAAAAATATATTATTAAGAATTTCTATGAAAAAAAAACTTTGATTTATTGGAGTAAAAAAATTACAGCAAAAATATTTCTTCATAGTAAGCGGGTAAGTACCTATTGCCCTTAGTGAGATTTTAAACAAAAACGGCGCTATAAAAATGTATTATTAAGAATTTCTTAAAAAAAAAAAACTTTGATTTATTGGAGTAAAAGAATTACAGAAAAAGTATTTTTTCATAGTTAGCGGGTAAGTACCTATTGCCCTTAGTGAGATTTTAAACAAAAACGGCGCTATAAAAATATATTATTAAGAATTTCTATGAAAAAAAAAACTTTGATTTATTGTAGTAAAAAAATTACAGAAAAAATATTTCTTCATAGTAAGCGGGTAAGTACCTATTGCCCTTAGTGAGATTTTAAACTAAAACGGCGCTATAAAAATATGTTATGAAGAATTTCTAAGAAAAAAAAAATTTTGAATTATTGGAACAAAAAAATTACAGAAATTTTTATTCTTAATAGTAAGCGGGTAAGTACCTATTGTCCTTAGTGAGATTTTAAACAAAAACGGCGCTATAAAAATATATTATTAAGAATTTATATGAAAACAAAACTTTGTTTTATTGGAGTAAAAAAATTACAGAAAAAATATTTCTTCATAGTAAGCGGGTAAGTACCTATTGCCCTTAGTGAGATTTTAAACAAAAACGGCGCTATAAAAATATATTATTAAGAATTTCTAAGAAAAAAAAACTTTGATTTATTGGTGTAAAAAAATTACACAAAAAATATTTCTTCATAGTAAGCGGGTAAGTACCTACTGCCCTTAGTGAGATTTTAAACTAAAACGGCGCTATAAAAATATGTTATGAAGAATTTCTAAGAAAAAAAAACTTTGAATTATTGGAACAAAAAAATTACAGAAATTTTTATTCTTCATAGTAAGCAAGTAAGTACCTATTGTCCTTAGTGAGATTTTAAACAAAAACGGCGCTATAAAAATATATTATTAAGAATTTGTATGAAAAAAAAAACTTTGATTTATTGGAGTAAAAAAATTAGAGAAAAAATATTTCTTCATAGTAAGCGGGTAAGTACCGATTGCCCTTAGTGAGATTTTAAACAAAAACGGCGCTATAAAAATATATTATTAAGAATTTCTATGAAAAAAAAAACTTTGATTTATTGGAGTAAAAAAATTAGAGAAAAAATATTTCTTCATAGTAAGCGGGTAAGTACCGATTGCCCTTAGTGAGATTTTAAACAAAAACGGCGCTATAAAAACATATTATTAAGAATTTCTAAAAAAAAAAACTTTGATTTATTGGAGTAAAAAAAATACAGAAAAAATATTTTTCATAGTAAGCGGGTAAGTACCTATTGCCCTTAGTGAGTTTTTTTTACAAAAACGGCGCTATAAAAATGTATTATTAAGAATTTCTCAGAAACTAAAATTTTGATTTATCGGAGTCAAAAAATTTAAGAAAAAATATTATTTCATAGTGCGACGTTAGGTACTTGGAAGGTACGTCTTGTAATTTTTCACAAAAATGACGCTATAAAAATGTATTGTTCAGAGTTTTTTATAAAAAAAAAAATATTTTATTTCCTTAAACAAAAAACAGAAAAAATATTCTTTCATAGTGCGCGAGTAGGAACCCAACGTCCTTATATTCATTTTCACTTAAACGGCGCTATAAAAATGTATTATGCAGAATTTTGTTTTCAAATAATCATTGTAAAAAAGCTCACATTATTATGTATTTGTATAATTAATACGAATTCTAATGTTGAGTTGGACGGAACCTAATTTATTTTTTTAATCATTTTAGCAGGTACCTACCTATTTTATTATTGGCAGACATACTCATTAGCGCAAAAAATAAGTTTAAAAAAAAAACTATAAATTTTTCATTTAATTAATCCGCCCAATGATTAACGGTTTTTTTTTGGGTAAGGGCGTGGCCCAAATAAAATCAGCCAATCGGGAGCCTTAAATTACATTCTGTGTCTACAAAGTATCTGATAGGCTGGACGTGTCCAACCAATCAGAGAACCCACATTAAAATTGTGGAAATATGCAGGGTGGTTCACATTCCAAATAATAATTTTAAACAACAACAAAAAATTAAAATAACTATACGTTTTTGGAAAAACTTTTTTTTTTAAACTTTTTTTTTTGGAATTGATATTTTTTGTATGTCGATCTTTTGAATTCATAAAAACACGTGCTGTTTTCTTAACAAATATGTATTTTTTTATGAGAAATGTATGAAAAACTAAAAAATTGTTCACTTCTTAATTTGAGATATGAATCTGCCTTGCCCAATCGTTAATGCAAACGCCCGAATCGATTTTCTGAAAAAAAAAATTTTCAAAAAAAAAGTCTCTATTATTATTAAAAAATTTATTAATAATTTTTCCAGCGGTCTTTTATAATCCACCCTCAAACCAACACCATGAATTTGAAAATCGTTCTAAAAATGAGCCAACAACAACAAAATTATAGCACTATTTTTTGCTTACGTTCGAATCTCCAATATAATCTAAATTTGAATTTTGCTTAAGAAATGCTGTAGTTCTATTTTCTGCCGAGCGGGGGCTCCGTGAAAAGTGTACATTTTTTTAAACATTAGTTTCCAAATATGGCTTTTTACTCGTTTTTTTAGCAAACGTCAGATTTCAAACGAATATCCCAACGTTGTTTTTGTGAAAAGTGATAAAACCGATGGTAAATAAACGTTCTGAAAACTCTCGTGGACGTAATTTTACAAAATTTTGGCTTCCAGGCGTGATATTTTTGAAGATATCGCGTTTGCGAGTCGGCCGGCGAGAAAATGAAATATAAATGGATCCCGGTGTAACTGACCTTGGTTAACAGTCTCAGAAACAATTGCTAGTGGCTGGAAAATAATCGACGCTTCGAAGGATTGTGAACTTTGAAGTGTTCCAAAATATCGAGCGCTAATGTCCATTCTCGCGTGTCAGCCGTCGGGATAATTTCCTTTGAACAAAATTGAACCTTGAGGTGTGCGAAACTCGAGGATCGGAGAGGTCGTTTTGGCGTGCCAGCGGCATTTTTGCGTCGCCAAGCCAAATTAAACCTTGAGGTTGGTGAAACGCGAGGGGCGGTGAGGTCGATTTTCCCGTCAAGCGAAAAGTGAGTTTTTTGAAAAACTGAGCATTAATATATAATATATATTGAAAATGGCCGATATTTTATTTATCTGTCCAATATATTCAGATATAATTATGATCACATATTATGAAAATAGTGCGTAGGTAATTGAATACCGTATTGTTTTGACATCTGTCAATGAAGAACGTGTCCGTTACGAGGCACAAGCGACTGACTACCGTCTAGCAGTGTAGTTGTTTGTATCGAATAATTTATCAAACAAGTTTGATCGAAATCCGATCGAAAGAGTCATAAAATCACGAGCTCCTTTTGCAATCGGTAATGTTTCTATCTAAATTTACCTAAAACATGCACATTCAACTTAATAAACATAATTTGAAAGATGCCCATTATTTATTAAATGTTTCATGTTCAAAGCTTACTCAATCTAGTACCATCTAGTCTAGATTTCTTCGCTGCTCTGCCTTCGCCCGTGCGCGTAGCGAATTCCCCGTTCCAGCTTACCTCATTCTTCCCCGCCCCGAAATATTATTTCGGTTCGCGTAAATTACCCCTTAAGAATATCGATATTGTTAAATTGCGTGTTATATTGCGCGCATATACGGGGGATTGGATAATTTTTTCTAAGGTTGGTTCTGCACGCGGGCAGATGAAAAAAATGGTTTAGTCTGGTTGGCCTTGTAGGTATGTGAATTCTTAAATAATTTACGAGTTTAGGAGAGTCCAGGCCATTATTCAGAATTTTGTATAAAAATATTTGTAACATGACTTATTTGAATTCGAAGTCGGTTGCTGTCATCTGGCTAAAGAATTCATTTCCGCCGTTAACTGAACAAAAGCATGTGGAGAATTATTGTTTATCTCAAGCCAACTTCTATACCAACACTTTATTTGGATTCTTTTGTTGTTGAGAGTAAGTCATCTTACCGCAAACTTACAGATGTAAGCACTTAGATGAACTTCCGTGAACATTAATTACTATAAGTAGGATGCATAAATAATCGCTCCTGTGCGTAACTTATCAAAAACTTACCTAAATCGTAAATTTTGCTTATGATTGTAAAGGCAGCCTTATTATTATTAATTTTTTTTTAACCTAAGTATTTCAATTTATTTCGTTGTATTGCAGCTGCAACAGCAATTGGAGATGACCAGCAACCTTTGCCAGTCTCTCATGCAAGACAAGAGGACTGGCCAAATGACCCCTTCCACACTAAACAGTTCCTCGCAAACTACACAAGTCCCCAACTCGATCCTCCTCCCGAACTACCAGAACAGCAGCACCATGAGTCTGCCCACGCATTCTACCCATCCCAACTACCCTAACTATGCAGCGGCGAACCCCGTCATGTTCCAGAACTACGCTAACAATCCCATGTTCATGCCCCCTCCCAATATGGGGATGGCTGGGATGATGATGCCGAACTTCAGCCAGGACATGATGATGGGAGCAGGGGGGCAGTTTTGGGCAATGCAGCAGCAGCAGGTGGCGGCCGCAGCGTGGGGCAGCGCTCACTGCATACAACACCTCCTGTCGCAGCAGAGAGAAATATCCTCGCTGAGGTCCACTGTCAGCAACGTTAGTTAAAATAGCATTTGTTTCTTTTGTAATACTAAGGCATCAGCAATTGTTGTTTCTGTATACCTCATAATAATATAATACAACTATAACATCCGCAATACTGCAGGGATATTCCTAGCATGGCAGGCGAAAAAATATTCAAAATATTATATAAGTTTCTTGCTTAAAATAAAAAAAATAAAAAACAATTCAGATATTATGTGACTTATGTATTTGATATTATTTTTTAATTGTGATTAATTTATTTCAGTTGGAGGAAAGGCTGCAAACTTTGAATCTGAACATGCCCCGAGCTCATTCCACCCCGCCCCACATCAACTTCCCGGAGAACACTCAGAGTCAGCTCGGAGCTCGAGCCAATTCGGCCCAGTCCGGTTCCCAATCACAGTACTGGAACATACAATCGCAGGCTAATCTCTCCAACACTGATACTAGCAACGCAAATGCGCCTATCAATTCTCAATACAATCCGGTGCCCCCTCCTGGCCTGGCCAATATCTACCCTTCCAACTTGAACCAATCGCGCGCTCCTAAAGTGACTCCAAACATCCTATCTTTCCCGGTCGAACACTTCAATACTCAGCTCCCGGCCAATTTTACCTTGCCTTCCAACCTTTACCAAAGCGATCCGTCTGGTGACGTGATGAGTGTGCCTCACAGCAATGTGGCTTTGAGCAACCAGCCGCTGTTTAACAACAGCGCGCCGCCTGCACAACTTAATCCTAACGTGCTGAGCAGTCAGTCCATCCCGCAGCCCATTCAGAACAACCGGAATCCCAATTGCCTGCTTAATCTAACACCGCATGTGGCGATGAATAATCCTCACTTGATGGGGACGCAAACTCTTTCTGGACAGAGCACTGCGCTAAACAATCAGGTGCCGCCCGGCAACCGGGCCAACAATTACTGGGACAATTTCAGGAGGTAAGTAATGCTCATTAACTGTTCATTTAATTTCACCATTTTTTATTTATTCATTCATTCATTCTTAAAACACTAAATGCTCGCAAACATACAATCATTTATAGAGTAATGCTTGAACTATCAAAAATATAAACAGTCCACAGACTAAAGAATTTACTGGGAGTAAAAAGTGGTGGGAGAATGGGGTGTCTGGATGATTTAAGGGTTCTGAGATGTCTTGGTGCACATTTTGCCCTATTGAATAATAAAACTTTTCTGATTTAAAATTGTGTGAATCTGTGATAATTTTAACTCATAATAAAGTTTGACATGTTTCAACGTCAGCAGCTTGTGTAATGAAGGTTTAGATTGAGGTCAAGTTTAACCTTTCTTAGTTCTGTGGACTAGTCTTTATTCATTTATCTTTTATTTTAGAATTGAATTTGGTGCATTTCACTTCATGCACTGTGTTTTTGTTACGGTTACCAATGAGACAAAATTAACTAATAAAGCATTTTTTCAAGAACCTTCTTTAAAAATTTAAACCCGACTGCACAAACCAGCAAATCCGTCTTGAGCCATAGCTTTTCCTTCTCTTCCAATCTATTCCTTTTGACATTATAATTTCTCTCAATTAGTTACATACATGAATATATAAGTAGGTAATAATATCGCACACCTTGTAGAAAAAGGTTGTAAGTCAAATTTTTTTTGTTTTATAAAATTTTATTTTTATCTCTGAATAGTAAAGTGATTGTGAATAAAACCGTATTTAAGTTGGATCACTATCTCCGCAAGATGTCGCTAGTGTTTCTTTTGGACGGGACCGCTTGTTTCATCAATAATCATTTGTTTTCGCTCTCTTGTAAAATTAATTTTTTTGACTTACAACCCTTTTCTGAGGGATTACGATATTAATTTTCTTGGAAATTTTATTTCTATGAATTATTCATCCAATTGAAAATCTAGTGAGAATTTACCAGTACACTCGATAATTTACAGTTTGTTTATTGTTTACCAGTATCTGATTGTATAATTTATTTTTTGGAAAATAATAAATATGCAAGATGTTTAAAACTTGTTTTATTAGCAAAATAATATAATCTTTATAACGTACACTAACCATGCTGTACAAATAGCATAAAAGTTACAAAATGAACATTTGATTTTTAGCTACTCCAGACAGAATCTACTGTCGGGAAGCAGCAAGAGCAATGCAGACCCGGCATTCCCCACCCACAGTCCTCACCCACTTGTAGAGAGGTCCCACAACACCCTCCACTCGGGGGCTTCTGCTGCTCCGGGCATGACCCAGGCCACCAACACCCCCAAGAGAAACGTTAACAACGTTTACCCCTCCGGTGCCCCACATAACTCGCACTCCGACGTCGGCTTTGATAGCGGCACCCAGCGCAGGGGACGGAGAAACCTGGCGCAAGAAACGGAATACTTCACTGCCCCACCTGATGTTCTAAACGTTAACCAAAACCTCGATGCGGAGCCTAATCAGTTATTAACTAATTTATTATCCAACTCCGAGGAACCACTGGGGCCAGGGAACAATCGATTCCACAGCTCGGTCAACGTAAACGTCAACCGGCTGAGCACCAATCCTATCCCAGAAATCATACAAGCTCATTCTAACAATCTGAATCTGCCAAGATCTAATGGTGCTCACAAAAAGAAATCTTCTTCTAAACTTCCCGCCAAGAATTCTTCCAATGCGGGAAACTATTCTTTGGACTATGCTCACAATAGAAACGTGGAAACTAACGCCAGCAACGAAGTCTTCAACCCGAATCTCGCTTCTACTAGCTCCTCCAATAGTCAAGAAAAATCCACAACCAAACTATTTGATCTGCTTCGTGAGAATGTTTACTCGGAAGTAACAGCTCTAATAAGCGCTAATGAATCTCGTCCACATTTTCTCATACAGTTATTTAGAGATCTGCAACAGATCAGTTCGGACACACTGAGGCAAAGAGCTCTGCAATCTATACAGGAATTAATCTCACATTATTTATTGGCCGTGGAATCTGAATCCTATGAAGCCAGCGATGATCACAGGAGTCTGCGAAGAAATACGAGTGGAAGTCAGAACCAAGGGGTGCCTATTGATGAGTCGGTAGTCGTAGATTTAGATATTCCCCATGAAATGGTGAGATTTATACTCTCTCATCACTCGGAGATTTGCAGCGATGAATTAATAGAATCTTTAAGACACATTGTAATGGCAGCAAGAGGAAATCATGTTGACCAATCGCAACTCGATCAGAATCTCAGCGATTGTTTTGTTAAATTTAGAGGATGCAAGTTGGAAGATGTAAGTGACGACTTGTTGATAGCCATCTCGAGGATTCTTTCCGCTGCAGACTCAAAGAACCAGCTCGGCGAGAACTCCAGTATGGCGACAGAGAGCTCCGGAGAGATAGCTCAGGCTCTGCATTCGGAGGAACGTCACCTGCCGTATCAGGATAACAGCGGTGCAGCCAGCATGATCGGCAGCCAGAACGAAGCCATGGGTCTGTACTCCCCGCCTAGCAGCTCCTCTCACCAACCATCCAACAGATATGGTAGCATGCCGGAATCCAAGATAGACTTGATAGAGAGTGTGGAGACGTACAACGGAGACTTGGCGGAAGCTGATCAGAGTCGACATGGATCGGAGACTACTGCTACATCAGGGGATGGACTCCTGCCAGATGTGGTGGACACGGAGGAACAGACCCCCACTGAGGTAGGTTGCACATATAGAATTCACTTGTAGACGAAATGCCCTTGTGTTAATGTATACTCAAAACAGTGAAACCCTCTTTAAGAAGTTCCCTCTTAACCCCTTCAGTAATCATTAAAAAAAAAATGGAAAAAAAAACACCATTATGAAAACAAATTGAATCACGTAATTAAAAGAAAAAAAACTTCTGGTAAAGCTTACCAGAGTTATCTCGGGCATGCATTTTCGCACATAATAGCCACCAGAGTATACTCGGGCGTGGTCCTTAAGCGGATAAGACGTTTCGTGGCTTAAGAAGTTTGGTTTTTATCAGTCCCTCGGTCCAAAATTGACCCAAGTTTCCCGAAATATAAGGTTTTCCTGCTTAAATAGTTTGTTTTTTCTGGTTCCTTGGAAAACTTCTTAAGAGGGTTTCACTGTACTTATCTCGTTAATAATTTCTTTATAATAATTGCATGTTTTAAAATATTGTAGTCAAAATTGAATCAATTCCTGAATTATCAATTACTCTTTAATGCAGCCATCTAATGACTGAGATCATTATGTTTTTATTAAAAATGGGAAAGGTGTTGTAATAAATACAAAATAATAATTTGTACAAGTTTATTTATAAATACATAATAATATATAGCAAAGAACAATAGTTGAATGCTTCTATCACAGAGAATATCACAATGCAGATCTTCATGAGATCAGTATTAAATGAAACTTGTAACAATCATCTTAAGTGCCTGTTTCTTTTAAAGGCTGAAGCCGAATGGCTGGGACTAGACCGAGTCCCGACGCGCCTGCAGCAGACGGAGGACCCTGGAAACCAAAGCGGTGCGTATTAGTGACATGTCTCCACTTGACCACACGCCGGGGACCAGCTTCAAGAGCCTTGAATACGAGGTACAAAAAGCTCGAGAAATTGCATCCCCGCCGTTGCCTGTAATAAATATGAATGAATTAAGTTGATGACTGCGATGGTACCTGAAACAAACAAAGACTTTAGTAACACGAAATGAAATGTTTTGTTACAGACTCTAGTCAGGCGTGAGCACCCGACCGACAACACCCGACACCCGAGCCCACGGATTGCCATTCATAATAACATTGACTTATTTATATTAAACTTAGTGTGTGTATTCTAAAAGGCTAATAAATTTTTAAAACTTTAAAAGGGTGTTGTTTTTATTTCAATAAAACACCTGGAGAGAATGTAAATTTTATTAGTAAAAATATTTCATATTATAACAATACAATTCATATGGTAGATATTTCAAACATCACTTAAACTATTTAATGATAAAAAATTAGTCTTAACACGAATTAATATAATTGAATGAACAGATTTGCACAGAAAACACTACACAACACTGAGCCTTCTTCTACTTGCTACTGCTACTGGATGTAATGGAACATGTGGCAGCCGTGAGTCCCCGCCAGGAGCTCCTCCAGCGAGGGGGGTTGGGGGGGCTTGACTCTCCGGGCTCCCTCGGTCCTGTCCACTGCAGAAAACAAGGCCCAGTTTAGCGATGAGACTCGGGGGTTAGTTAGATCATGTGCGCCATGAGGCAGCGGGTTACGTCCGGGTTGCAGTGCGTGGGGCGCGCGAAGCTCTGGGGGACCATGGGGGCCTGGTAGGCCTGTGGGGGGGGCACCAGCTCTGAAAGGCAAGCCACACACAGTGACAATACCTGCCCAGGGAACTTACCAAGTGGAGATAAGTGAAGCACCCTCATAATCACAAGGTGACCAGAACGCCCCGACCACGGTCGATCTTCCGTAGACTTCACCCTTGGATGGGGAACAGAGAAAATAAGATTATACACTTACCTGATTGGTGGTATCTATTTCTTATCACTTTAATCAAAAGTTTATTTGATTTCATCTTTGGAGCTCCATCCGGGAAGACCGGCCGTGTTTCTTGAAAATTTGAAGAAATATTCCTGAATTGTTGAACAATCACTTGACTTTATATTCACTTAGTATTGAATCACTGGCTTCTGGTCAACTTATGATGCACTGTTTTATACTTAGTTGTAATATTATTTTCCCAAACCACAATTTAAAAGAGGAGCTGGATAGGGTAACCTATTAATAACGACTTTATTTCACAAATTGAGTAACAAGTTCATACCCGACATATTTCAGCAAAAACAACATTCAATGGTTTTTATTTAGATTCCAAAAGTAAATACAGTACTCTTCTCAATAATCTGCCAACCCAAAATCCACTCAAGGATCCAATAAGTGAAAGCGGCTGACTGTAGTGCATACATACAATATGCGCTAAAAATTAAAACAGGTATTTCGTAAAAACAAACACTGCTGTCGATGTTTCGTAAACTTTCCTTTTTTTGGTTTAAAGTTTAAGTGTCATGTTTATGCTTGCAAGAAGACTTAATTTTGTAAACTTATTCAAACCAACATGGCAGAACGAAACGAACAGAAACGCATGCGACAGTTGCTAGAATACACAGAGGACTGACAGAAATTTCCAAAAAAAACAATAATGAACCCCTGTGAAACGGTTAAGGTATAAAGAGGATAACCAAAACTGTCTTATGTACAAACCTTGGCGCTCGAGTACATGGCTGACTACTAAATTTGACAAATGAATATCGGCAAATTATAGAACTTGATTTTATGCTTTCGACTAGTAAAAGTAATGACAGATTATAGCAATTGTCGGATAATTGCGCACCGCATTACTGAGAGAGTACTGTATTGATTATATATTCGAGGTTTTTCCTTACCCAACCCCTCCAGTACAAAATATTATAAAATAAAGCGTATTATTTTCGTGAGATTGTTAACCCCTTCTCACCCGAATTAATGTCAATGGATTAACAGTTTTTTTTATTAATTATGTAATGCGGTACTCAAATACAAAACAAAAAAACACAACGAGATAGTCAACATTGAGTTATCTTTCTAAGTAAAACCACACTGTATAAAAATAACATTTTGTAAATATAGAAATGATAAATTATTTTTAAAATATTATATTATACACTACAGTTTTCGAAGACATGAACTCGATTATTTATTTGAAATCTGAAATTTATGTTGGGTAGCACCAACAAAACAATGTGAACTTGTATAACTCAAAAACTACAACTAAAAAGATCAGGGCTTTCTTTCAAAGTATATCAACGGTCTCGAAGAACAATGTCGGATCTGCTAAAAATTGAAAATCTTTTTTTTGGCTTATTTTAATTTTTTTTTGATGCTTTAAAAGTCTGTATTTTCGAAAATTTTAATGAAATGCAAAATATCAAACCTCAAAAACAGTAAAAATGCAGAAACGAAACTTTAAACAGCTCTACTGCAAAACTAAAAAATCGCACATCCGACATTGTTCTTAAGGACCATCGATTTAAATGAATATCAAACATTTTCTGATTCAGTTTGACATTGACTGAGAAAGGATTAAAACATCAACATTGGTAACCCTAGAAGCCTTATCTACGCCTGCGAGGCGTACACTCAATCGAAAATTCTCTAACTCTTTCTGACCGTTTAAGTTAGCGCCTCATGCTCTTTAACCAACGCAGTGGCCGGCGGGAGTTTGCCGATGGTGCCTATGTCACTAAGGTAAGTCCCGCTATTTTTGACTTGTATAGCACGCCTGCGAGACGTATGTTTAGACTTTGTGTAACTTTTGACTAAGATCAAATTATTTTTTTTTTTAAAGTCTGATTCCTTTTAATGTCCTAAGAATAAGTAATTAATGCTAAAAATAAGCATAGTTTTTGTTTTGTTGTAATAGGAAATGTAGTTTTCATTGATAAAAATGTGTTTTATTATTAGTTTATATCCAAACCTTAAATTTCCTACAATAGGACAAAAGTAGGGAAGTTTTAAGATACAGGCTCTCATTTATATAAGTACGCCTCTGGGACATATGTTAAGGCTTTATGTACCTCCAAAATAGATTAGGCTTCTAGGGTTAAATTATGCTGTAGAAAACAGAGGATTGTTTGCCAAAACTCTAAAATAGTAATACATCTATGTGTTAGTCAGTGGCAGCTTGGAGATAGTTGTGAAATGTGTATCCACTTGTATCAAGTATTTTTTACTGTTATCCAATAACTTTCTCTTATGCCTTAACCCCTCAGGCTTCAAGCATATTCCGTCAGATGGGCAAAAAAACTTTTAAAATTGGCTCACATAACTTTTTTCTTCTAACATAACTGATAAATAAAAATTAAAACACATACACATTTTATTAGACAAACATTATTGTCACATCACTTTTTTGTCATTTCATGCAAAAATAATGAATACAAAATTCACAATGTTTAATTTTTTTTTTTTAATTGCTGTCGGAAACTTTCGTTTCATAGAGGGGTACATTTTAATTTTTCTGTTAACTTTTAGATTTGAAAATAAAGCCGTGGTGTTTTCTCTTTCTAACACTGTTTAGATCATATTTCTCACCGTGACAGTAAGAGAGATACAATAATTTCTATAAGACCCTATATGAGATGTTCCAAAAAGAAAACGTATTAGCCCGAGGGGTTAATTGAAACACGTTTCTATACCATTGTAGTAAAGAAGCTATTTCAGACATTACGAGAACAGGTGTGCAATGTTTGCGTAACATTATGTTGGAAAAAATAAGAATAATAGCTACTAATTTCACACAAAAGAATATGTATAGACAATACACTGTCTTATATCTTATGAATACAAGACCAACACAAGCAAAAAAAAAAAAAAAAAGTAATTTTGAGATTATAGGAAGCGAAATTATTTATAACATGAAAGTTTGTTTTTTCTTCTTGACAATAGTAAAGTTTATATGGTTTGAAAGTGTGAATATAATCAGGTTGTATTTTACATAGCCACTTTATAAAGCAATTTATTGAATTTAGAAAAATGTCCATCGCTGGCATTGTATTCACACAGAGCTAAGTATAAAATGGTAAAAACATATTTTGCTGCAGCTATAATAACTTATTAAATTATTTCAATAAAAAAATATGTTAATGTAGGTCGTTAACTATCCTTTTTTGAGTTAGTCGCAGCATTTCCCAGAAAAATTTTGCTAGTTAATCCAAAGACAACTAATGTTTTTCAAATAATTGCCCTAATAATAATATGGATTACCAGAATAATTGTCACTCAAAGAAAAATAATGACCGATAGCAGATAACGGAGGATAATGGAAAATGAATTAGATATATTTTTATATAATCTGAGCAGATGGTTGTTCCCATTCTTAAATAATAAATTCTGAATCAACAATTACGCAAATGTATTCTGTTGTTAAACAATATATGTATGTAGGTTACCATATACAGGCATAAATACAGCATATTTCACATTACAGCGTAGCAACAACTCTAATAATTATGACTGTACATTCAAGTCAAGTAGCCAAAGAAGGTTATATCTTTCCAACTGTATAAACAGAGGTTCATTACTTTATCGGTAAAAACTAATTATTTGCTTTATGAATAAAAGATATATTCCACATTGTGGTTTTACTTGTTTATTGAATACCTTTGTTTAAACTCTAATGGAAACATGAAAATTTTTAATGTTTTAATATTCCCAAAATGACTCAATACCCCTTATTATTATTACATAGTTTAAAATTAGGAATCTTAATAACACACTATTCTTGTAATTTTATTAATATTTTTAAAATATTAAATCCTAGAATACTAATGATCGCCAAAACCAGTCCATTAGCTTGCGGAACCTTTGCATAAGAAATATTTACCAGAGTAATAAAAGTGCCCTGCGTCTTGAATAGGCAATGCATTATTATTATTACTGAACCACCACAATATTTCGATTGTTCACGTTTTTATCGAGGTTTGGCAGTCTTGAGCGTTTAGATTACGAAGATATGTAGCCGTAGACAGTACGCCAAACCGGCTACTGGTACATTTTGGTTAAAATCTCTGTACTATTATAACATTTCATTTTGATCGCATGCCACCAGGAAATATTATTTTATTTAAAATAGTCATTGGTGTCCTGAAATCACTTATCTCCACTTAAAGCTATCTGTGAATAAATAACCCATGGCAAATTAACTTGGAAAATCGGTTATTTTAAGCATGTACAAGTGATGACAGTAAAACAGTACCGTTAAATTAATTAAATACTAAACTTCAAATAGCAATAAAAGTATCGCCCCACTAATGGGAGACGTAACGTTCACTTTTACATGCGTATACCGAAACATAGTTAGTTTATAGAACGTACCTTCTTGTCTGAATCGCTTGAAACTTGCATAACTGACGTCATCGCTGGCTCTTTTTCTGCCAAGTGTCCGTTCCGGAGTACAGTATGACGAAATCGGGGCCATGTCGCAATCCATTAACCTGGTGTCATCGACATCATGGGGCCCCGCGCCGTGGGGTTTCGCTAGATGATGACCATAATAAGTGTTGTTTGAAATGTGTATCATTTGGCTATTTTGTTGTTCTTTTGTGCTGGTACTGTTATAGTGATTGCCACGCGCTGCTTCAACTTTGCACGATCCAAAATGATATTGAGCAGCAATTTGGGGTCGTTGTTCGAAGAAACCACTGTAGTCATAATTTGTAGCAGCCATTATTATCCGTTTTTTATTAAAAATATACTGTATTTTAACAATAATTTGTGTGTAAACAGAGAACTGAGAGCACCGGCCGCAATCAAACGATTTTGCAAAGCGTAACTTTTCTATGGCTTATGTTTATTTCCGGAATGTCTTGTCATTAGAATGATGACGTTTGACGACCAGCTAGAAATACTTCTATTGATAAACTTATTGATTTTTGAAAGTGACCTCTAAAACATCATTAACGTATAAAAATATGGAATATTTTTGCAAAGCAAGCTTATTCCCACAGGGCAAGAACTGAACTAATGAGGTCATTTGAAGGACCTTCGCTAGATATTGTGTTCTCGACTTGCCATAAAAGCGATAAAAAAACATAAAAGTCATAGCTAAAATGAAACGTAGATCACGTCACCAATGTCAAATTTGAAATGTTGACGTGGGGGCTGTGCTATTTAAAAAATTATTTGTATTCTAATGCCCGTGTACTTTGAGTGATTATTATTTTTGATGGTGATTATGTGTGTTACTTTATGTATTTAATTGTGTTTCGCATTTTTAATAATACTTATCAACACAAAGTCATAAAAGTAACAATTTTGATGTAGAAATTTGAAATAATATTTGTATGTTTTATTTCGCTCAAAATAATTTCATTTTGATTATTTTTATTCAGAACCTAGTTTATAAACTTAAAAAAAAATTATCATCATAATTGATTTATTTGTATTTAAAATTATTTATTGAAGTTATTTATAAGAATACACGGTTTGAACTGCGCATTTGAGGGATGTAAATGTAAATAATATTATCGCACTTTTTGGTGCAATTTAGATATAGTAGTTTTTATAGTGATATTATTCAATGCCATATTTTAAAATTTGGAGCCAGAGAAAGTGCAAACACGACTTTAGTTTATATATTTTTTTACAAAATGCAATAATGTTTGTATTTCCTTGTAGATGGCAATGCTAGAAAATGGTTGCCTCTGAATCTCCAGCGCTCATCATGCATAAACCTAATAGTAAGCTATATTCAATATTTTTATCTTGTTCGATGATAAGAAAAGCAGAGTTAAGTATCAAGATGAAATTATCAAATGATCTGGATGATGAACGAGAGAGTGCATTCTAGTGTCCAAGCTGCCAACATGAGATTTTTTTAGAGGAATGGTAGGAGTCACAAAATGGGATGTGCTTGGCATCGAATTACTATGGTTTCTCTTCACAGAAAGTCGCTGATGGAGTTGCATGGACATTTTTTTTTAAATGTTAGTTCCACACAGGAGGCTCTGAGAAAAAAAAAATCCTTAGGGCCTGTGGAGTGTCTTTTTAGGGAAAGGAAGGAAAGATGGTCTAGGAAGGAAAAAGGTGTGGGTAGAAATCTGGGTGTGACCAGGAGTGACGGACGTGTGAATCCATCCTTCCCACTGCGGTGCAAGACGATGGGTCGAGAGAGTCGGGCTGGAGAAGTCTAGTTTAGGTCTTCCTTAACCAGTCTCTCTCGATTAGAAAGCAACGCAGAGGCTGGCCACAATTGATGGAGGCTGCTGAAGCAGCAAAGAGCAGACATAGCAGGGACGGCTGGAAGCACCTTGTCAAAGAGACGGATCCCCGACATCAACAGGAAATGTGGAAGAAGAATGAATTTTGCCCTTAATTTGTAAATTTCAAAATCCCGATTAATAATCCGATTATGTTATGAAAACGTGATTTCTTTTTGTTTCAGATTACATTAAATATGTTAGTTTAGTTATATTAACGGTTCAAAATGCAGTTCTGGGGCTCAGCATGCGATATGCTCGGACCAGAGATGTGCCAATGTTCTCAGCGGCTGCAGGTAAGCACAAAGTGGATAAAAAAATAGATTTATTTTTGTGTCCTATAGCGCATTTGTAAGATTTTTGGCATTGCATATACACTGCATAAATGGTACAATTATAACGTCTTAGGCTATATTGCCTGTAATTTGTTATAAATATATGTAAAAATTATATATATATATATATTTTTTTTTTATTACAGAAAATAGGTTTTTTTCTTGTTTACATTACAACCTGCAAAGCTACTGCAAGTAGCTTGTCGGCAGGAAAATAGTGTGGACAAAAATATAGTACAGTATAAAGTCTTACAATAGAAGAAAAAAATATTGCAATTTAATAAAATACGAGTACATAATATATAAATAATAATAATAGATAATAATAATATATAATAATAGACGGTATAAATAAGTATAAAAAAATAAAAATATGAAGACAACGTCTAAAAAAAAATTAAAAATGCACGAGGAGTCAGTTAAATAAATAAATAAAGTATAATTTTTATCCTACAGCAGTACATATCGATCATCTAGTTCAGGGGTCTCCAAACTTTCCAGCCTTAGGGCCATACTGATTACTCCAGTAAATTCAAGGGTTAAAACTGTTTTAATTTTCTTACCATTATCTATAATTTCTAGACTAGTCGCCGAGTACGCGCCCTGAGCGAGCATACACTTGCTAAATTCGCTAGTTCAATTATTATTGTAATGTACTTTATTGTCACGACTGCGATACTTGATGACATCTGGTGGTTACATGCGGAAATTAAATAGTGGTACCCTCTATCCATCGCTAACAGATAGTGTTAGTAGTACTTTTTCACAAATAACCTCGTTGGTTCGATATTATACTTGTCATTAAGCTTTACCTAGCAAGTAAATAAAACCGAGTTACTATCATTCTGTGTTTTTTATCCAATTTATCACAAAACAATAGTTTTTTATCCAACTCATCCAATTTCATCTTTGGTTTTTTTGAATTACCTAACATGAAACCATTTAAAGAAAAGTAACATTTCCAAAAAATGTTGCTTGAAGAAATGTAGTCGATATGTATAGTGTAAATATGTCTATCGAAGAGACAAACAGATGTTAAAGAAGAAATATTTTATTTACGTAAAGTATTTATTTAAGGTGGAGTGACATTTGTTTGAGTAATGTCTTTTGTGACGATTTAAATTGGAGTATATTGTTTAATGTTGTGTGAAAGGCTGTAATATACTTTAATAGCCATGTATTGCAGTAAGGTCATTTTTGAAATTTAGTTTTGTTTGCTTGTGATGTTAGTAAGTTTGCATGTTTATGTGAGGTTTCAGTTTTTTAAGAAGGGTCTGCTTGAATCGAGATATCCGGAATTTGTGATTTTTCTTAACCCGGCGAGCATTAGGTTCAAATTTTTGACATTGAACACAACGTTGGGTAATTTTCATCCGAAATTCTTACGGTGCTCCAGATTTTATGTCCGGGTTAAATCTTTCCCAAAATAAAAAAAATCTGGAGAGCATTAGGTTCAAATTTTTGACATTGAACACAACGTTGGGTAATTTTCATCCGAAATTCTTACTTAGATCGTTTTTTTTATTCTCGACTTATTACTATTTTTAATTCGATAGTACTTATACTTATTTTATCTGTTTTCTAAGTACTTGCTATTAGAAACTAGGAATAAAAGTGTTGTAATTAGTAGTTAAATATATATATTTTTTTTTTTTTACTTTATGAGTAAATACTCAAATTATAATATTGTCTTCATTTAATTAAATAAATAATTTTTATTCAAATCAACATTTCTCATTGAGAATTCAACTTATTGTACTTAATTGTTCATTTTTATATAAAACTAAATAAAATCACAGAAAAATTAACATCTACAATGTACAGACTTACTTCTTTACAGACTTAATTATTCATCTTGAAAAATAGTACCACCAAGCGCTATGTGGGTAAAACTCACCCGCCGACAGCTTTGACAATGTTAAACTACCTCGCTGAGCGGTGTGCTGACTAAATCCTCGTGTCTTGTCGCTCCCTTTAGGGGGAGTTGAGCATATACCCAACCTTACGCTCGCCAGGTTAAGCATTTGTTTGGAATATTAAAAACATCTTTGACATTTACTGAATTTTCACAATCCTAACTAACTAACTAACCATCACGCCGTTTCCCCGCAGGGGTAGGCAGAGAGGACGGACCGCCAAACAACTCGGTCCTATACATATTTATTTCTTATTATTATTTAGGAGACCATTAGCACCGAATTTTTCTTCACTTTAATTTACAACATGCCCTTTAGAGGCCTATAAGACTGCCTCCTAAAATAACATCAACAAATCGAGGGAAAAAATCTACTAGGAACCATAGATCTACAAGGGGATGCCGTGTGGCGCACACATAAAATACTTAAATATTTTTTATCTAATACTTAGTTATTCATTAATTTTATTTCTAATCAAATTACATCCTCACACAAATGTTTAATAGTATTGTGTTCAAAGCAAACTAGTATTTTGATGAAGTCAGATTGTAAAATTGAATCATAAACAATTTTAATTTTAGTAAATATTGATTAAACGTCCCTTTATTTGCATGATTTATTATGAGTTTGCTAAGTTTATGTTCCGATAAAACGGTGCATAAAGATAAGTTAAATAATTAAATAATAAAAAAGTGTAATTCTAGATTAAGCAGCCATAATATTCTAACAGGCTTTTTTCAAGTCACAAACAATCCAAGGTTGATTTATTATTATTTCATTTTATTATTTGTTAACAAAAAATTCCACCAAATACAAAATAATATCCATTACACTCAAACACATTATTATTAAATATTGATCTTAGCTAAATCTTTTGGTGATTAGATTAGACATTGATTTATATACATCGAAAGCCTCCGTGGTCAAAGCTATTGACTACACATTATCTTGTTTAACCCCTTGAATGCCAGCGTATCCGTAGCAGGTATATAATTTTTTTTTAAAAGCAAAACAAACATTTCCGGGTTACAAATAACCTGACAATATTCGAAAATCTCCTGCTATCGTGATGGAGGACTTAGCCAGCCAAGAAATTGAACACACAACGCCTGGGTGGGACCCAAACGCAATGTCAACTCAGCCACTGATCGTTATGCTAGTAGGCTTGCTTCGATTTAATCATATTTTGAACCTAAAAAAAATCTCTTAGCATACTTAAGTATATTTTATTTGTTTGGCAAGAAAATAATGTACTTGTAGTGGATGTGTTATCAGGGAAATAGAAGATTTGCTAAAACTTCTTAGTTTTCTTCTTTCCTATCGCTGTCCCCCTTCAGCCGGCATTATTGAAAGTTCTTGGCGGCAGCTATATACGCTAGACCGCCGTACCGTCTTCCCCTCCGCTCCCCGCTTCACACAGCCGACCAATCCGAACGCCGATAATCATTTTGGTCGGATAGGTGCGGTAGCTTGTATTTTGGATATTGTTTATGTTTAATTCACAAGAGTTCGGCCTATAATTTTGCCGAATAAATGATAATGAAAGGTAGGCCGAACTCCACATTGCATAATTAGATGATAGGAAATATTGTAAATCTGGTTATAAGTTACATATTTTGAAATCTCCTGAACATTGTAGGGCCGGGGATATTTTTGTAATTGTATTTCTTGATTTTAATAAACATGCTAGAAAGAGATAATTTTGCTCGGCAGAGAGAACACAGATAAAAGTGTAGTTCCAGAGGTCGCAATGCCCGTCACACGAATTGTGGCGGAGGTTACGACCCCCGAAACATTCAATTTTACGAATAGGGCCGCACCGAAAAACCCTCCACTTGGTCGAGGAGGGTTTTGGAATAAATAGGGATGCTGCCCCGGAACCAGGGCACTCTAGTACGGAACACGACAGCTACCCTTCTTCTGCCGGCTGAACCAACTCTCGACGGAAATTCACCTATAACTCGACTTTGATTTCATGAGACTTAGCGGCTGATAGACTTACCGGCGCCCTATCTGACAGTCTGTGTGAGAAGACGGAACTTACAGCACTTATATATTTATTTTATCTGTGAAAAGGTGCAAAATTCCTTTTCAAATGTCATAATTCCGATTTTTTCCGATTCCGATTTAGCTGGAAAATTGAATAAAACTCAAGAATGTTTTCTTAATATCTTGTATTCAAACTGTTTATGTATTTTTCTATCTGTTTATGTATATCCCTAACATCCCTTCTTCCTTTTACCTTTTCTGTGCCCTATTACTTTTGTCATATTGGGCATTCACCATAATTGGGGTATAATAAAATTTTGGTCAGTGAAAAACAGATTGTACAGAAAAAAAGTCTTAACAAAAATAAATCATAAAATGTTTCCTTCTTTTCCAGCTGTTCTCTTGGCGGAGTTGGTGAAACTGTTTGTGTGCATCGGATTGGTGATTATAGAGACTGGGAGCACGCATCATGGGATAAAGGCGATCCGGGTGACGGTGTTTGGTCATCCGTACGACACGCTGCGGATAAGCGTTCCCTCCGTTCTATACATCCTGCAGAACAACTTGCTGTACGTTTCTGCCTCCAACTTGGATGCAGCCACATATCAAGTAAGAATGAAACCCTACCCTAACCCTTTGGTCTCAGCCCGAGTCCCAACTGCTCTATCAATTGGATCCAGTGGGACTATGGCATCCCCAATTGAGGTATGTTGTGAGGCTGGAGGGAGTGGGGATGGTAAGGAGCCGGGAAAACGAAAGGTTGAGAATTACCTGTCTATTTTCATATGGTTAACATTTGGTACAAATGCGGTTAAAGCCATTTTGAGCAAAGTTTCAGTTCTGATCAGTGGTCTTTCTCCAGGGTGATATAGTGAAACCCTCTTAAGAAGTTCTCTCCTAAGAAGTTCTCTCTTAAGAAGTTTCATGGCTTAAGAAGTTTGGTTTTTTCAGTCCTTCGGCCCAAAATTGGCCCAGTTTTTTCCACATATAAGGGTTTCCTGCTTAAGAAGTTTGTTTTTTCCAGTCCCTTGGAAAACTTCTTAAGAGTACTGTACTGTAGTACACTGTATTGAGAGTATGTACCACCCTAAAACGTGGCTTATACGTGCTAAAACATCAAGTGAACCAAATATTTGAGTCGGACCATGTCAAGTGTCAGAATAACAAAATAGTATGTATGAGATGATGTATGAATGAGAATGAGGCAAGGAGTGTGTGCCAAGACTGATTTTTTTGGCAGTCAGTCCTCTCTGCCTACCTCTGGGGAATCAGTTTAATTTTATTTGCGCTATGAATTGCTGCCGCACCCACCGTACTCGCCCGACTTGGCTCCCTGCGACTTCTTTCTGTTCCCCAACATAAAAAGATGGCTCAGTGGAAAAAATTCAGTTATCGCCGAAACATAAGCACTTTGAAGAGCATGACAAATCGTATTTTTTGGAGGGGTTAAAGGAATGGCAGAAACGAAGTGAAAGTTTATCAACCTAAAATAAGATAAAGTTTAAAAAATATATATTGTGAAAAACTTGCATTTTCATTCCTAACACGGGTACTTATTGGTCCACCCTCGTATTACCTATTTATTTTTACAATAATATGTATTACTTTTATCAGTAGCAGATATGACAGTTTTTTCAATCCCAGTAAATTAGTCATGAATGAAGTTAATAATTTTATCTTCATTAATGGACTGATAACAATAATTACAAATATTACGCAGATTCTACACCCACATATTATTTCATATAATTTTAAAGTAATATCAAATCTATGCTCTGAGGTATTTAGGTTATCTTTTTTTTATATGAATACCGCACAAGAGTTCCAACTGCTCTCGTCTGAAGCTATCTGGTCACCAAACACGGCTAATGCCATTTCAAGCAATGTTTCAATTCTGAATGGTGGTCACACCTGGGTGTTACTGAGAGTATCTTCCACTCTGGAACGTGCCGCAAATATACTATATGTTATTTTAAATGAATAAATTGTGAAATAACACAAATTAATCATATAAAATTTATTTGCCACGCCGGGATTCGATCCCGCGACCTTCAGTGTGCTAGTCAAGCGCCTTACCGCTGCACTACGCCGGCCGTCAGTGAATTTTGAATTATGAAAGGCTTCTATGGTGAAAATAAGATTCTATTCAATGTCACATTGGAATGATTGATTTTATTAGTCGTATAAGCGCCCAGACCTGTGAAAAATCACGGAATATTATAATTAAAATTTTGAAAAAGGCAATTAAAACTGCTAAAAAAGAAGCAAAGTTAGCAGTCCACAATGGAGTGCTGGTACCTACCCTGATGTATGGCAGTGAGGCATGGAACTGGCAGAGCAAGGATGAAAGTAGACTGAATGCTGTAGAAATGATGTGTGGTAAAACCATGTATGATCGTGTGAGAAATGTGAAGATTCGCAAAGAATGCAAGGCTGATGTATGCGTAATGAGTAAGATTAAGAAAGGGACCCTCGAATGGTTTGGGCATGTAGAGCAAATGAACAAAGATAGGAGATGACGCAAATGTGAGTGGTAGAAGAAATCGGGGACGCCTGAGGAAGGCATGGCATGATCAAGTGAATCAGATACTTGAGTCAGGCCATGTCAAGAGTCAGAATAATAGAAGAGTATTTATGAATGTGACTGAGACAAAGAGTGTGTGCCAAGACCGAATTGTTCGGTGGTACACATCCTCTTTGCCTACCTCTGCGGAAAAACGGCATGATGATTAGTTAGTTTACTGCTAAAATATTATATTATGGGTGGGTCCGAATGAATCCTTCATACAATCAGTTCCAATTTTTAAAATGACTCGAAATTCAAAGTGAATTTGAGTTCTTTGAACCAGATTTCACGGGGAAACACAGACAACCGAAATTACAACATATGTTTGATTATATTCCAGCCAGTATTTTTTAAATCACTAAATATGTAATATGTTATACAGGGGTGAATGGATATTACAAAGCTCTACAGATAATGATGGAAATGACTTTGTAAGCCGTAAATATTTGCGCTGACCTAGAGATTTAAGCCAGATAAAGCTGTGAGAATGCATGAAATCTTACAACGGGTTGATTCACAGAATTTGAACAGAAGTTTATATTCAAGTTCTGTGAAAGTCTTAGGACGGGTTGTTTCATAGAAATTCAAAGGTAAAATTGATATCAAATGGCCATTCAGCGCCATTTTGTTTTTTGACCGTTGAAGGGTCCCTGTTAAATGCCGATTCTAGGTCTGTTTCAGCTTTTGAACAAATTGTGATCAGCGGAAGAGGACAACTATTATGTTGTTAAGCTTGTCAGCTTATTAAAATTTGATTAAAATCAGAATCAGCTTTTAATGGGGACCTTTCAAATGTAAAAAAAAACAAAATGGCGCTAAATGGCTGTTTGATGACTTTGTCGCATGTGAGTTTCTGCGAAACAACTGGGCCTTATTCAAGTTCTGTTACAATTCAAGTAGTGTGAAACAACTGTCCTATTATGAAATAATAACAGAATTTGAATAGAACATTCACAGAACTTGAATTTTTAACTTTGAAATTTGATGAATTTTTAAAATTCTATGAAACAAACCATCCTCACTGTTTTAGTCACTCAGAAAACAGATTTTGGTTTTACAGGAATGATTTACATTCTCCTTCTCTGGACGAATTTACGCAGATCCTTTGTCCTTCCTGTCATGCCCCGATCCACCTCCACACAGTTTAGCCACCCATTCCTCAGTCTGCCCTATTTAGTTACTAATCTTTCTGATTTATTTCTAGGTGACCTACCAGTTGAAGATCCTTACCACAGCCTTCTTCGCCGTGCTGGTTCTGAGACGGGTGTTGAAAAAGGGGCAGTGGGTGGCCTTGGCTCTCCTGGCCGTGGGTGTTGCCATGGTGCAGTTGTCCTCGTCACCCCCGCCCCCCGTGACCAACCTCAACGCCCCAGCGCAGTCCCGCCTGATTGGCTTTTCTGCCGCATTAGCCGCCTGTTTTATCTCCGGATTTGCGGGAATATATTTTGAAAAGATGCTCAAAGGCTCCGACATATCTGTGAGTATAGTTCCATGACAAAACAGAACTCAACATTGAAGACAAGTGAAGAGAAATAACAAACCTAACCTAACCTATTCTTTTATCTCATATTGATTTTCTCTGTTACTGATGGGTACAACACACACATCTACCGGACAAAAAAATCTTAACCTCTTTGGTAATTTGGGGGGATATTCTTCACAAACAACTGGAGAGTCTTTTTAGGAGATATATCTCCCAGTCTGTCACCGTCTCGTAAAAGTTATGCTATCTCATTTTGTATGTTACGGTGAGAAATATGATTTAAACAGTGTTAGAAAGAAAGAATACCAAGCTTTCAGTTTACCTCAAACACCCCTGAAAATTTTGAAATATTTCTATGAAACGACATTTAGCATTTGATAAATATTTGTCAAGGTTAGCAAATTTAAAAAAAATATATTTGTATATTAAACAATAAAAAAAATAAGTGGCAATTTTATAATACCTTTATCTAACTAAATGTGTTTTTTAGTTTCGTATAGTATTAATTACAGTTTACGCGATAAAAACCATTGTTAAAGCGATTTTAAAAACTTTATCATTGTTTGTAATTGTGTGTATTCCTTACGGCACATAAATAAACCTCTCACTAGATTGATAACTTCGTGCTTTTTGTACGTAGAAAGTTTGTCTACTATTTAACCATAGATCTGCCAATATTTAGACAAGTTTTTATGCCCGGACTGTGTCTTCGCCACACCATACCATCGACAAGGATAGAGGAACTCTGAAAAAAAGGCGCAACCATAGACAATATAATTTTTCTTCAGAGCCTATCCCATTCATCAGCCCAAAATATTATTTTAAGAATAAAAATGTCAAAACATCAAAAAAAAAAAGATTGAGTTGGGACCACAACATTATTGTTTTGTATCGACCGTGGCCATCGCTGGAGATTCGACTTTAGACAGTATAGATAACTCAAAAACAGGAAATATTCTACAAGTTATATAAACACAAAACACATTTAAAGAAGGTGAATGCATTCATAATCTTCTGGGATCCTTTGGCAGAAGGAACCGCACTGTTGGGACCTGAAAAAAATAACGCTCGGAAATAGATATACTTATCACATTAAACAAATCTTTAATCTTTTGGGATCCTTTAGGTAGGATTTATACTTTAATGGTGTAACCATGTTCTTGGATGGCTTCACAATACCTACTGTAGGGTCCTGGCAGAACACGAATGGGTTCTAAAAATATATTCAATGCTGAAGTGAAGTTTAATTGAGTTAAGATTAAGTTACAGATGGAAAACTTAAAACAAACAAAAAGATTCGCACCTGTATTTTGGTTACAATCACAGGTGCCATGTTCTCGAGGTAAATCCGGTTATTTTCCGGGGTCGGGAAGATTGAGCGTTGGCAAATACAGTCTGTAGGCAGAGGCGGCCCCTTCCTCAGTGCATTCGTGCACTGCACTTCCAAACTTCGATATCCATCAGAAGTGTAAATTAGTACATCCTCTCACGAAGAATTCCCGCCAATTCGTTACAAAATCCATACCAATTGACTAGACTCCCTTCCATGAGAGAAAGGAATTCGTGCACATTTTGTTATGCCTAGGCGTGACGTCACATGAATGTATATTTCTACTGGGGTCATCTCCAGATGCTAAAGTGCTCGTGCCCGTGAAATGAGCATGACAGGGATAGACCCATACGAAAATTGACGTGTGAAAGCAGAGAAGACATGCAAGAAGAAGGTGCTGGCGTGCATTGCCGGAGCAAATGACAAAACATTAAACTTGCGTAATGTGGTCCCGAACCTTTGGAATGAAATAGTTATGTTTAACGAATTAAGAACTAATTTACAATATTATGTTTTAACACCATCGGTCGCCAGCCTGGCGCAGTGAGTATTTTTTCGGTATTGACAGCATTCAACGGTTTTCGCAAGTTTTATTCTATAAAAAAACTTATTTAAAATGAGTGCTACTGAAAACATTGCGATTAAAGTCGAATTTATCAAATGTAACTTAGTGGAGTGTTTTAGTGAAACAGTTAAACTTTTAAACATAATTTGTACTATTCCAATGACAACTGTTGAGTGCGAACAGTGTTTTTTCTACGTTAAAACATGTAAAAACATTTGTGAGGAACACTGTGTCCCAACATCGGCTTCATGCAATGATGAGCATCGAAAAAAGTTTGATATCTTCCATACCAGACATTAATAATCGTGTCATTGAAGTATTTTCACAAATGAAAGAGCGACAAATGGATTTTCTCTACAAGTGAGGGTTATACTAGGCATGTCGCGCCCTTTAAATCACTTTATTTGCCCATGTTAATGCTACCATTTTTTTGTGAAATGCACTGCTCGCAAATTTTGTCACGGGCCGCCTCTGTCTGTAGGTACAATCGGTACTGTCAGTTCAGTCTTTTACACAAATCGGCCTACAAACTTTATCGGGAGACATTTTCACACAAACAGTGGTTTATGATGGTTTTACTGCCGAACTATCTAATCGCTTATACATATGCGAGCTGAACCACACAACTTCAGATTTTAGTAATAAAATTACATTTTTGATAGCCAATGCAGAAGTTTTTAAAGTGGTTACCGATAGTTTTTATTGTATAAACTTTAATTATCACTATACACAAAGCTAAAATTACATATTTATTTAGATAAAGGTATAATAAAAGTTATTGTTACTTTTTTTTTGTTTTATGTAAAAATATTTATTAAAAAATTTGCAAATCCTGGCAAATATTTTTCAAATGCTAAATATAGTTCCATAGAATTATTACAAAATTTTAAATGCAAATAGAAAACGTGGTATTCTCTCTTTCTAACACTGTCGAAATCGTAATATTTCACCGCTATACAAAATGAGATAACATGACTTTTATCAGTCGTGTCAGGCTGGGAGAAATATCTCCAAAAATTGATGTACGAGTTAAAACAAAGTAAAGTTTTTCATTACTATGACAACACCGATTTTAGAACAAATTATAATATTCAAATTTGAGGTAATGTTTGACTTCTGAATCTGACAGATGTTGTAATAAAATACATACTGATAATTTATTATTCCAGGTATGAAAAGTTGTTTTTTTTTAACAATATGTATGTACTTAACCCTTTAGGAATGATTCAATTCTAGGTTTGGATGCGAAACGTCCAGCTGAGTCTCCTCTCCTTGCCTTTTGGCTTCATCACCTTCTTGCTGGGCGGCGGCACCATGGGGGAACTCCTCAACGGCTTCGACAGCTTCGTCTGGTACCTGGTGTGCCTGCAGGCCGGCGGCGGGCTGGTGGTGGCCGTGGTGGTCAAGTACGCAGACAACATCCTCAAGGGGTTTGCCACATCCCTGGCCATTGTCATCTCGTGCGTGGCCTCCATCTATCTCTTTGACTTCAACTTAACTCTGCAGTTTTCTCTGGGAACTTTGATGGTTATCAGTTCGATATTCCTCTATGGCTATGAGCCCAAGAAAACTGAAAACATACCGCTGAAGGTATAAAAATATTCTTGACTCTAAGTTTGGGGTGTTTCCCAAAAATTCAAATTTAACATTTTCATCAAATATCCGATCAGAATCATTTTGTTTTTTGGCCTTTTGCTGATTCTTTCGTATACTGACCGCCGACAAGAGCTCAACAATATAAGAAGATCCTGCTTAGAAAAGTAAAGTTCACTAAAGTAAGGAAACGGTGCAATGTGGTCCATATTGGGACATTTCTGCGCGGGGCCGGTATGTTTGTTTCTCTCCGAGTTGCCGGAGCATTCAATTTTCTTTCAGGTGTTCTTTTTTTTTTTTTTTTTTAACATAAACTTCACACAGTAGGCCCTGAAGAAAATAATTTCCCTCAAGACCTATGACATCTTTTTTGAAGATCCAATGTGGAGAGTCTTTTTGAGGCGAGGAAGGAGTGAACACAGGTCTTGAATAGACACATATCGTAGGAGGGAGGAAACACAGAGTCCGGAAAATCGTTTCACAGCCGAACTCAAGAAAGAGTCATAGAAACGACCCGTTCTCGTGTGATGAATGTCAATCGTGTACATATGTTGGGCGTGTGTTTCCCGACTATGCACCGGTACCGAGGGGATCAATGACGCTACTTCCTCGAAACATCTTCTGTTGAAATACTGGTAGAACAAGGACAGCTTTCCCACCTGACATCTGTGTTCTAAAGATTGCTATTCTTTTGTTAAGATGGGAGAACCTGTCAAATAGACCGCCCATTTCTGCACAGAGTCGAGGGTTTTTTCAGATATTTTAGGACTCCAGACCAGAGGTGGTTGCCAAATTCAACTGTGGGCGCACTTGCAATTTGTAAAGGGTTAGCAATTGTGTACTATTAAAGTATCTGCGGGCCCTGTACAGTATGCCCAGTTCTGAGAGGCTAACTTAACTCTGGCTTCGACGGACCCTCCGTACTTGAGCTGGTCACTTATAGTTACACCAAGCATATCAATGGAGGTCTCTGTTGAAAGAAACTAGATTTTTGAGTTATAATTTACTGCAGTGAGTAAATTATAAAACATGTAAAAGTACCTTAACCACTCAGCAACCTAAGCAGATATACACGTTAATATGACAACATCAGTCAAGTACAATAACCGTGTTTTCACATAAACGCGTATGTTTCCACAGAAATCGTTATAACTCCGTTATTGTTCTAGTGACATCCCTAAAACAAAAAGTAGAAGCTCCACAATAAATCAAGCTACCCATCACTACTCAAGTTGTCCATAGAAATACCTAAAAAAACCTTTTCTGTCAGATACACGATAGACCGCCAAATTTCCTACCCACTGTTAGACATTGTTATTTTTTTATTAAATATGTTTTTTTTTAATATAATCCGTGATTTTAGTACCGTTTTCACATAAAAACATCTTGTGAGTAATTTTAACATTTTTTAATGTTTGAATTCTATCTTTTAATATTTACAAATGTTAATATTTATTTGCAATGTGTATAACAATTTGAAAGCTTATTTTGTAACCTTTCAAAAACAGTTTTTAGTATTCGGCTACGTACAGAAATGTTTCATTTATAGAGCTTTAATTGTGAAGCGGAAATAACATAAAGTTTTCGTAAATCTGACATGTCATTTAAGACGTAAAAAGTGCATATTCGCGATATATCGGAGTGGTTAATTAAACACTATAACATTTTCGAGTTTGGCAATAAGTCAAAATTTTTTCGCCCAATTTGGGATTTGCAATGACGTGTAGCAGTGAGCAATTCGCAGATTTTATTTTCGAAGACAAAATGTGTTTCTACAATGCTTGTAAACTGGCGGATTCATTTTGTTGACAAACACTGAAAGGGACACTACCTCGCCACTTCCTGAGCTCCGCTCAATTTGCTTTGTGCCCCTCCCTCTTACGGGCAGGTCTATTTTTTCTTTGATCTGTAGTTTCAGGTTTCTATAAAATTGTGATAAACTGACAAGTATAACAATGTGAGTTTTGCCTTTTTAATGTTGAAAATCTGTTCAAAAACTGAATCGGACATAGAATCGTTTAATATCTATATACCTTTCAAATATCAGAAAAACAAAATGGCGCTTATTGGCCATTTGGTGAATGTGTTATATTTTAATCTTTGTGAAACATCTGGCCCTAATACTACTTCGTACTTTATGGCTCGACCAGCTGGCCAGTAAACTTTTGAATTCCTAATTTTTTTTAGAAATAGTTTTTTAAAACATAATTTATCCTAGATTTTATAGTTATATATTTTAAAGTTTAATCATGCTTATGTATCATTTGGAGATTTCTTTTACGACTTTACAAAACTTCATCAAAATAATGCTTTATATATTTTATTATCACATCTCTCAAGTTTAAGAAAATAGTACAATAGTATGTACTCGTTTTTGACAGCCTTTTAATTTTAATATCTATGCATCAGAGATTAAAATCCTGTGAAGTACAATATTAACCCGTCCTGAGTTGTTGTTCCAACAAAAAGTGGCTATCTTACAACAAAATTAATTTTCTGCATAACACAGAAGTTCCTAACCTTTTTAGGCCCATTGCCCGCATTTCAAGATTTTTAAAATGGAAACATTCAAATTACATCAAATGTAAAAATCTCAACAGCAAAAAAACAATGTTTATAATATAAAGTAAGTGCGCAAATTCGCCTAATGCCCGCCCTTCAAAAAAAATTTTAAAATCACCCCCCAAAGCACTTATAACTCTTGATCGCCCCACAAGCTATTTAAATATTGCCCCGGTTGGGAATCACTGGCGTAACATAACATGATAAGATTATTGCTGTTGAAAAAGACATAATTTATTTTAGATTAAAAAAAATGTGTTTATATGAAGGTTGTGTAAATAAATATTAACTTTTTTGATAAAAAAAATAAAACTTTAAAATATACTTTGTATTCCGAATCGCCAAGGTTAAAAGAATTTCTGTCACTTCCAGGCCACTTTTGTGAATAAATAGTGAAACAGGATTGCATGCCATTTTTATAAAATAATTTTTAGTGATAAAAGAGAAATTTTTGAATTGGTTTTGCCTTTGTGAATCTGAAGTAGGTACTATATCATTAGACAGGAATTAATATTATTATGTTGATCTCTCGAGAGACTCAGCTTTAACAGTATTTCTTTTAGAGTAAGCTTCTACATCTTGCTAGTTTATTATTAATTAATTAAATTATGTCAACTATCTTTCGACTGAAAATAGCTTTTTTAAATGAGATAAATTTAAATATTGTATAATGTTTTTTTTATGAATTTTCAATGTGGAATAGAATTATTTTCTATTTGTATTATTATAAATCAAAATTTCTATGAAATGTGATCTGATTTAGGTACTTACTAAGTCAATAATGCATTTAATTATGATGTATGTACTGTTAATTTTAATGTATTTCAAACTACTTATTTTTAATAATAAAATCGAAATTATACATATTTTGTACTTGTTATTAAAAAAATATTGTTATTTGACCGGTCTGAGTAGACAAATGAGTCAGGTTCCCATAAAGACGGCATGGGTTCAATTCCTCCATCATGACCCAAATTTTCTGTCAGATTCATGATTTATTTACAACTAGCCGGTTCCCGGCATGCGTTACAATGCCATATTCAAGGAAATACATTATTTCTCCCTGAATCACCTTTCCCGTGCATCCCCGTTCTCCTCCCGCGTCCCCTTCCTAGCTAGCTTTATAAATTATAGCCTATAAGTACATGGTGTGAAACAACATACAAGATTATGCAATTGAAAGATGACAATACATGGTTATGCAATTGAACAAAATAACAATACATGGTTATGCAATTGAAAAATAACAATACATGGTTATGCAATTGAAAAATAACAATACATGGTTATGCAATTGAAAAATAACAATTCATATTTGTACAATTGAAGAACAAAAAAAAAACAAGAACAAAAATGCCTGTGTGATTCTAAGGTTTCATTGGTCTGGGAGCTAAGTTTGCGAAGCGTGGATTTGTTTGGTTTCGGAGAATTTCGAAGAGGAGGACGTGGTTTCACAGATTCTAAGGATTACATTATCACTGTAATCAGACCCCTTTGAGATAACACTCAAAAGTACACTTGGGCCTTAGAAAACACTTGGTTTCGTCGAAAACGTCGAAGTTCACGAAGTGGAGACTGTGGTTGCTGTGCCGCGACTATGGTTACAGAGGTCATTGAGGAGGAGAATCCAGTGTCTGCAGACATGCCAGTACGAATCCTAAGTGTTATTAAGGTAAACACGGATCGTATATAATGGTTATTGAAGCATAATGTAGCTCAACATAACTTGTATTGGTACGCATTCAGCGAATACTGGAGGTCAAGGTAATGATGGTTTACACATGACGATATATGCGTCACTGCATGACAGCGCAAGAGACGACATGGTTGGCATTGATAGCAAGAGTAAGAACAAACCTAGGAGCTAGCGTGCCCAAAAGGTGGTTCAGAGTGTCATAATGTATAGTGGGACAACTCAACTTGCTGTGGCACGACAAAACAACATACATATGGGTGGAATGGTCTGTGCTTTCAGGAACAAATGCGTAGAAAAATGGCAGCAGGAGGGACCTAGTAACCACAGCGCGTGCTGTCAGGAAGTGGAGCTCAGCTTGGCTGTTGGTGATGACATCTGCCTGGGCTTCTTTTTAATCCGGGAGAAATTATTATTAGAGCAAAATTCTTGAAGTTTACCTGCCTAGGGACCAATGAAGAAAAGGTTTGGAGAGAAACAAAATGTGTCCAGATTATGAAATAAACGAAGTTTTAACCACCGACCCAGAGAGTGACGAAGAGAGAGTTTTCTAACTAAATTGTGATTACATGAACATTTTCCTTTACCAAGATGACTTGGCGTTTGCCGAGTGACAATATGTCTTGGTTAAAAACAACCGGCCTTCCATGGCCTATGTTAACATAAAGGTGGTAACATTTTTGTAGAATTTCAACGAACAAGACAAAGAAGTCGTGAATGAGTCACGGTAAAAGCAGAGAAACCAATTCATGAATAAAGGTTGTCAAAAGGAGACAGACGGTACGCCAAGTGCATATCGTACATATCCAAAATTCATGAATGTGTTTCGTGAAATTGAGAACGAGAACAAAAGGTGAGACATATGCCGAGAGTGAGGGAGAAAGCCTGCTGATAATTGGTTAATTTACCGATTCGCACTCCCAGTGAGGGCGAATTATGGTTAACAACAGATTTTCCTCTTCATAACATATACCTGAGAACATGATGGTGAGGAGAAAGGAAAGGAAAAGGAAAGGAGTTGAGTGACGAAACTTGCTAGAGACTGGACTAATTTCCACTTCAAACTCCATGTGAGAATGAAACCTGATCAACCAGCAGATTTCCTGACTCTTTACAATTGTTAAGGATGAGGAGAAATTTGAATACACATTAACAAAGAGACTAATCTTTTGCGTGTATTGGGCAAAAGATTAGGGGTCATTTTAAAAACTCCTGCGTGATTGTGAGAAAAGACAGACCCTTGCTCCAATTTCACAAACCTGGGGGTTTTCTTATCCGTTCCCCAGACAACGAGTTGGGTGGTTTTGTGCTCAATCGATTAACTCCCACAGCACTATGCCCCATAGTTAGCAGTGAAGCTACAAACTAGTCCTTTTGGGATAGTAGATACTCCTGGGCTTCTTTCCTTTTTGCAAAGAAGTAAAAAAACAGGAGGTCCACGGGCATTGGCGTTGAATGACAACAAAGGGTTGTGGACTACGTTTCGTAGATCGCACACAAAAGGTTTGATATTATTTCGTTCGCACGACTCATGGTAAGTGTTTTAACGTCTCCACGTCTCGTGTACAAGGGTTGTACACAATTATACATACAAGCGGTACTCATGACAAATGAATGACACACGACCAAAATACAAAAGCGGTACTCATGACAAATTAATGACACACGACCAAAATAGATTGTACAGAAAGGGTGGTACTCATGACAAATATGTCACACGACCAACTCAATAACATTTAGCTATGAGCAAAAGTGATTATGACGAACTTCTCGTATCGTGGCAGGTATTTTAAGGATCCCTCCTATGACGGTGGATGTTCTAAGGATCTCTCCTATGACGGTGGATGTTCTAAGGATCTCTCCTATGACGGTGGGTTACGTTTAAATACAACACAATAAACGTTAACGATGCTCGTTTTAACACATTTTATAAAGATTCGTTAGATTAACTAACTCCGTAGCCCAAGAGCGTACGACAGAGAAGATAGACAATTTGATGCTACTTCATGTGTTACAAAGTACAAGAGTGATGGCAGAGTATAATTCTACTTACACCAAGTATTTAAAACAAAGACAGACCTATAATGGTTTTACATACTGTCTGTTGTGGCAACCTGCAGTGAGGAAGACCAAAGAAAAGGGACCAATTACGGTTTTACATACCCTTTGTGCAGTTACAAACATACCAGGTTATGTGCAATTTGGGTTGCAAATACTTGGTTAAATGAACACCTAAAAGTTGTGAATTCCAAAATCAGGATGACCATAAGGTTTTATTAACCTGTCTCGTAGGGTTGAAACGTGTCATATAAGACATACGTAACGTACAAGCAAAAAAACAAAATAACAAAAGGTGGCTTTGTTATAACAACCAAAGACCGGATGATTCGGTTTTACGTACTTTAGTTGAAACGAGCCAAATTGATTTATATACAGGGTTATAAAAACCAATCATTGGTTTTATAAATACAAGTTCCAAAATGGACGTGTCGATATCCAGTTTGGGTACATGAGCATGAATTTGGGTAGGACGCCATCAATTTTTAATTTAAGAGGAAAAAATTGAAAAAAAACTTATTTACACGAGGGGCGACTATGTAAGTAACCACTGTTTGATTTTCATGCTGGAGATACCTCGGAAGGTTTTACAACTCATGATGAACAAGATAAAAGGAAAAATTGTAAAAATAGTTAACTGGTTCTGAGTCGGAATTTAACACTTTGGAATTTACAAAACCCGACTTCTAGAACGACACGCCGATGGGCAATTGTCAACTACTTTACATGAACAAAATAAACAGGTGAGAAAGTTCCTTTCCACACGACAAAAATGCAACAAAAAAATAAATAAAAAAATTACAAAATTACATGACAAGGCAGGGTATGACATGGCATGAACATTGCGTAGTGTACGTGTTGAGACAATAAATGGGCTCGCGACTTCCCAAACATGAAACTCGAAAAGTGTCTCCGTTCCAAAGTGATCAGTTTTAGAACAGGTGAAAAAAAATAAAAGAAAAAAAATTGCCGTGAGGGAAAGAAAAAACAGTGCAAAAACAACATTTGAAAGTAACTTCAAGGAGAGTACGCATTAATTTACAAAATAATTTACAACTTGTTTCATTTACGAAACGATGGGCATGTGATTGACACAATACACGCCTGACGTAGTAAGACTCTGTAAGCTTACAAAAAAAATGTGATACATACTGGATCATTTTACGTTTGCTGAGATAGTGGGGGCAGTTTTACTTGACTCCTCACTTCCAGACTTTACAATGTCCTTAATGTGGTAATTACCAATGTGCTTTCCAGATGAGTCAGACAAGGAGTACACTAGGTCTGATATTTTCCTTAGGACTTTGGCCTTCACGAAACGTGGTGCCAGCTTAGCAGAGAAATACATGGCTCCTTGGGAAAGTGTGTTGTTCTTTCTCCAGACTATGTCTCCTGTATTGAAGGTGACATGTTTTCTACGTAAGTTATATCTGTCCGCACTCTTTTGGTGAGCCAGGAGCAAAGCATCAGTGACTTCACTGTAAATGGCCGACAGTTCTTCCAAGCGATGGGCATAGTCTGCGGTAGGGTTGCTTGTGGTGGCAGATGACGTAGGAAAGTTTGTGTCCCTATGTAGAGAACCATGGACGACTTGTTTCATACCGTGTTTTAAGAAGAAAGGTGTGTAACCAGTGGCCAGGTTAACAGTGTTGTTCATAGCGGCCTGAATTTTATCTAGGTTTTTACACCAAGTGCGTTGATCTTTATCAACTAGAATAGCTAGAGCTGTGTTGATTGTTTGGTTGTAACGTTCGACAGTGTTATTTTGGGGAGTGTACAAGGTGTTATAATAAATGTCCTTGATTCCGTATTTGGCAAGAAATTCTTTGAATTCTTGGGCAATAAACTGTTTTCCGTTATCAACAATTACGGTTCTGGGTGTTCCGTAAGGTATAAAAATGTGTTTTTCCAGAAGTTTGATGATGGCGGACGCGTTGGCTCTTTTTAAAGGGAAGATCCAACAGAATTTGGTGAAAACATCCACTACACTAAGTATGTGCATGTATCCGGCATAACTTCGAGGAAAAGGTCCGACGAGGTCCATTGACAATGACTGTAGGGGTCTGTCGGCGCGTTTGGGGTTACCCATTAGGCCGGCAGGTGCTGCCGTGCTATGTTTATAGGCTTTACAAGTTTCACATTTAGAGATGTAATTGCGAATTTGTTTGAAAAGACCAGGCCAGTAATACTTCAAGGAAATCTTTTTATACGTCTTGAAAGTTCCTGGGTGTATAGAGTCGGGAGCACTATGATTGTCAATTATTATTTGTTCTCTTCCTTCGAGGGGAACGACAAGTTTCCAAGAGTAATCTTCGAGGATGGATAGTGGTACCTTGCAATTACGGTATAGTTGTCCTTCTTTTATGATAAAATTAGGAAACTTTTGTTGATTATTTTTACAACCTTCGAAGATTTTCAAGTACCATTCATCTTTTGTAGATGGAGGGGGGGCAATTGTGTCAACATTTAATGAAGCCAATTCAATTCTTGAAAGAGCGTCAGGAACAATATTGTCCGCGCCTTTACGGTGTACAACATCAAAATTGAATTGAGACAAACGGGAGGCCCAACGAGCGAGTCTACCGGAGGGATTACTTAAAGAGATCAGCCATTTCAAACTACTATGGTCTGTGACTACAGTAAATTTGCTACCGTCTATGTAACCGCGGAAATGGTGAACAGAATCCAATACAGCCAATAACTCCTTTTCGGTAATTCCGTAGTTTTTCTCGTGTTTATTTAGTGTACGGGAAAAATACGCTACAGGGTGTTCGCCATCTGGGAATTCTTGAGTTAGGACTCCACCGATTCCTACGTTGGAGGCATCCGTGTGGAGGGTAAAAGAGAGTGCAAAATCCGGGCAATTCAGAACGGGGGCTTTTTGAAGGGCATTTTTTAAAGTTGTAAACGCTTCTTCATGTAGAAATTTGGTGGGGGCTTGGAGAAATCCACCTGAGGTCTGACATCGCTTGGGTTTTGTAACCTTTCTGCATTGTGCCTTGATCTCTTGAAAATGTTGCGCAGTTCGTCGCGTGGAGGAGAGCGGTCCCTAGAGTGGTGTCTCTTGGAGGTTCGGGGTTCCTTGGATTCCAGAAGTCTTGCTTGCTTGAAACAAGTAGCGGCCAGGTGGCCTACTTTTTTGCAAAAGGAGCACACTTTTTTGTTGTCGAATTCTGGCTTTAAACCAGACGAACGGCTTGGCACAACCACATTATTCGACACATTCTTTATGTTTTTCCTATCCTGGTACGATTCCAGGAGGAGGCAGACTTCGTTTAGCTGGGCCAGGGATGCAATTTTCTGTGAGGTGATGATGTTCTCGTATTTGCTTAAAAGGCCATCAGTTATGACTGGTAATAGTTCAGCTTCCGGAACAGGATGTGAAAGCTTGATGTTGATGGATTCAGCCCTTTCTATGAATGTAGCCACAGGTTCATCTACTAGTTGTTTAATAGATAGTAGAGATAGTTTGATCCGGTGCTGGGCCTCCTTTTTTCCAAAGCTAGAGATTAGGGCAGCTCTGAGTTTATTCCAATCTTTGCATTTAGTCTTTTGGATGCGGTGCCACGGAATTAATTCTGGGGAGATGAGTTCTATAAAGTTTCTCCGTAGAATCTCGAATGGGATATTTTTGATTGTAGCCGTTTCTTCAATACGGTCAATGAAATCCAGCACATCGGAGACGCCATTATATTTGACTTTCCAAGAGGATAAATCGTAAGTTTTATCTTGTGTCAAGATGGGTGCGACGTCCTGTTTTATCATTACATGCGGCGTAGGTTCTTTGTCAAGATTATCCAAAACTTGCGTAGCCGAACATGAATTATTTTCGTTGGAGGGGGCGAGATTTATTCTCCTAATGTACTTTTTGTTGAATAAAAGTGCATATGCCTTCAATGTAGATTTAGATTTGCTTGATGGCGAGAGTCCTCTATCCCTTAAAGCAGCTTGTAAGTGGGCTTTGGATAAACTATGCACATTGGGAATGGTACCCAAGTTGGATGGTGTAATAGCTTGCTTGTCCTCCATTGCGAGTTTCCTGGGTGGTGAGGAGAAGAAAAAAATTTGGCCAGGGGTTTCCTTTAGAAAGCGCAAAAATTAATTTTTGTGAGGCACTTTTCACTTGGTGATCACTGTTGGCACTTCCAAATGTGTTTTGTATACATGACACCAGAATTCTTGTCAAGGAGAGGCAGACGAGAAAAAATTTTGCGTGGAAAGACCTTAGTGGTAAAGGTTTTTGTATTTCACTGACCACTTTTGAGAAAACTGTGAAATTCACAAGTATTTATTTATTTTAGAAAAATTTTGCCAGGACTGACCTTTAGAAAACAGGTTTTTTATTTTCACAAAACACTTTGCACTGAGAAAGGCACTAAAGTTCACAAAAGGCACATTTCTGGCAAATAAAGGACAAACTTCCGGATGAAAATGACTGGATATGGGGTTTATTGCATCCAACCATATTAAAATTATTTTATTTATTCATGGAATCAGTCATTGGCTTTATTATTATTCCACTTTTCACTTATGTAAGGGAAAAAACACAATTCACTTTCACTTATGCTGAAAAAAAAACAGTACCTATAATGTACAATGGGGAAAGAAAGTCATTATTTTGTCCATTTGGAGAAACATTAAATTGTACTAATTTGACAGACACAAGTGGGCCAATTGGTATATTGTGCAGAAATAATAAAAATACGTAAGTCCGAAATTTTCATTAAGGAATTCGCAAAATAACTGGGGTTCCAGAATCAAATTTATAATAATGATTTCCGTTGGTATCCCGGTTCAGTCATAAAAAACGGTTTGGATTTAAAACGCAGCCTAGCAACAGTCGGTTAGGATATCGGCGGGAACAAGGCATTTGAGCGCACAATCCGGAATATCGCGTGAAACAAAGGCCGTTGGATTTGGCGCGGATTGCTGTTGCTACGCGCTCGTTGTTTGGTGACGCGTGCGCAATCAGATTCGCGGCGTTTCGGGTACTCAAAATGGCCGTTGTTTCAACTTGCGATGCAATTTATAATTCCAGTCAGATCTGTTATGGATCTAATTTACATATTGGTTTCTGTGGTTTTTTCACAGGATTCACTGTAGAATAACAAGGCATAATTAATGTTTACAAAATAGTTGTTATGCGGGAAGGATTTCGACAAAGGAAGGTCCCGCAAAGCGACCGGGATAGAGAAAAAAAAAATTCCAACCCCACGATCGGGCGACAGTTGTTAGGGTGCCTCGATGTCGGCTTCTAAACCAACACCAGGGCCCAAACACGTCCCTGACTAGCTCTCAGCGGGACTATGGTACTCTCTATTCAGGGGGGTGGGCAGCTCAAGGCTAGGGAACTTCTCTCCATCCTCCGGTGACCCACGGGATCCTCACTGGTCAACAATCCTCCCGCCGTAGCAGAATAATAACAATGTTAAATCATTTAGACATGTATTGTAAACTCAAACACATACATAGGTTTCTACAGTACAATTCAATTACAAGAAATGCAAATTACACAAACCTAGCTAAAGTGTTTAACTCTCTCTGACTCTCTCTCAAAACGAAACTCTCCGAGTCGTGATTTCCGCGGGGGCCCTACATTTCACTGAATTACGGACAACATTTAAGGAGGAAATCAAGATACAGCTTACATGTAGGTTGGCAGGAACCTCGTCTCATGTGGCAGCTTCATCAGGCACTTTCGTAGTCTAAATAGACCGAACTATAGTGCGGCAAAAGGCCGATTATACTCAAAGGTATTTCAATAATACATCGCGGCCCCATTGAATTGGGTCCGCCGGCTATAGTGGGCCGCTAGCGTGTGTTCGCAAAGGCGCTCAGATCTCTTCTGTGGGGAGAGCAGCGGACTGCCGAGAGGCCGGGCACGGGGGAGAGGCAAGGAGAAACAGGATACGGGGCGGGGAGAGGCGGCGGCCGAGCCGTGTGGACTCGTGCTGCGTTCTGTGCTCTCGTATTTACTCGCTTCAGGGGCGTATCGTAACAAAGTTCAGATTTGCCATATCCATGGTCATAACTAGACATCGGATTATATGCACTAACAAAGTGCCAAAATATGCATGCAAATATGCACTAAAAAAGGCCGAAATATGCACTTAACACTCTTGATATGCCTAAAATATGCACAATGAAAAATCAAAATACCATTTTTATTTTTGTATATTTTAATTAAAGACAATAAAAAAACAGCGAAATATTCTTAAAATTATGCATTGTTTTGTGACAATAAATAATTAAGTATTTTTCCAATTTTTCGGGCAAAAATTTTTGATGTTTGTCACCCAAAATGCCGAAAACGACTTCTCTACGTCAACTGACTACGTCTTCGACGACCTCCGTAGTGTAGTGGCTAAGACTCTTGACTCACAATCCGGAGGTCGCGGGTTCGAACCCGGCGTGCGCAAATAAATTTTATTTGATTAATTTGTGTTATTTCACAATTAATTAATTAAAAAATAATATACATATAGTATATTTGCGGCACGTTCCAGAGTGGAAGATACTATCAGTATCGCCCTGGTGTAAGACCACCATTCAGAATTGAAACGTTGCTTGAAAATGGCTTTAGCCGTGTTTGGTGACCAGATCTGAATAGCCAGGTACTTCCCAACCTTCCTCTTCTCTTCCCCACCTCCTTCCCCTCCCCACTACCTTCAGCCTCACAACATACCCCAATTGGGGATGCCATAGTCTCACTGGCTCCAGACGGGAGCAGTTGAGATTCTTGTGCGGTATTCACTGTAAAAAAAAAAAAAAAAACTGACGTCATCCGACAAAATTTAAAAAATTTGGCACCATTTCTGGAGTTAACTGTTGACGCAGGGTATGTATGACCTGTGCCGTTGATGTAGGCATTAAAGTTCTTCATGTCTTCAAAACTCGGATTTTTAAACAAAATAGCGTCTAACTTTTCACGAATCTTTTCTGATATTGAATTGGGAAGGGCGTTGGCCGTTGAAGGGAAATCATTGTTTCCAGTATTTCCTATTGATTTAAATAGAGGAAGGTTTTTTGTTTCCAATTTTTCTATGGCATCTGGTAACTTGTGGAAATGTGTCGAGATGAGGGCGATATTCTGTTTAATGGATGCGTCTTCAAATGCTAAATATGCACGATTGGGAAAAAAAGGTTAAAATATGCATTAACGCCGTAATTAGAGAGTTATATGCATTTGCATATATCCGATGTCTAGTCATAACAGATAAAAAAATAAACGGCTGGCCAAGGAAATGTTTTAAATAATTAAAATAAATGTTTTACGAATGGTAGGAAAATGTGGTCCATTTTTCGACCGAAATCGCTCCAGTGATTATCAGTTTGTACACAATAACATTACTGCTGCCAGTGTACTGTCTACTAAAGGGCACAAAAAGATACAAGGGGTTAAAAAATAAATTAAAACCTCAACTGTGATTCCTTAGAAAATTTATTGATTTATACAATTACATAACAAAAAAGTTTAAAGCCATCAAAATTGCCGCACCATGTAAAAATGTGTATAAAAATGTCAACATTCATTTGGAATGTAACAGGAATTGTAAGTAATTAATAGAATGTACAGTTTGGGTGGACACTGTGATTATGCCTTAGAGATCAGGGATTTGATCAGGGTTTCCAGTTTGCGGGAATCGGCGGCAAACTTCCTGATTCCATCGGAGAGCTTCTCGGTGGCCATCTGGTCCTCGTTGAGCTGCCAACGGAAGGCAGCCTCCGAGAGGGTCACTTTCTCCAATGTCAATTTGGTCGCAGAGCTCACGTCCAATTTCTAAAAGAACAAAAATAAAATGAACATGAGATTTGGAAAGAATGGGTGGCTGAAGAAAACTTAGTGAACAAGATTAGGAAAAAGACACTTAAATATGACATGAGGAACTTATGAACGAAGACAAGGGCGTAGCATTCACACGAGGGGGGTTCGATCCTGGGGGGGGGGGGGGGGGGCGGAAAGTTTATATATGCCCTAGAACGAAGACAGGAGTGCAAGAAGAAAGATGCCCAAGGAAGACATGGTACGATCAAGAGTATTGAACACCCAAGTCGGGTCATTTCACAAGAACCTGAATAACAGAAGAGTATGTATGAAACGATGCATGAATGTAAATGAAGCAAGAAGTGTATGTCAAGACAGAGTTGTGTAGAGGTCTATCCTATCTGCCTACCCCTGCGGAAGGTGTGATGGTTAGTAAGGTTTGGAAGTAAGAGTAAAGCATTTTAAAGAGAACCTTGCTTGAGTGGTTTACTGGTTGGATAAAAAAAATAACGATTTATTTACCTTTTTAAAGCTTGATGTTTGGATGCAAATTCAAAATCTTTTTTAATTTGAATATGAAGTACAAGATTACAGGTAAGTACATCCTATTTCCCATGGATAGACCCATGGATTCCCATGGACGGATATACCCATCCTCAATAAGCAATAAGTAAAGAATAATAAAATATTTTTATTTTTAATTTAATGAGTAAAACCTCAAATTGTAATATTTAATTAAATGAAGACAATATTAATGTGAACATTGTAAATATGTATTGTACCTATACAGTGAAACCCTCTTAAGAAGTTTTCCAGGGGACCGGAAAAAACAAACTTCTTAAGCAGGAAAACCTTATATGTGGGAAAAATTGGGCCAATTTTGAGCCGAGGGACCGAAAAAACCAAACTTCTTAAGCCACGAAACGTCTTAACAGAGAACTTCTTAAGAGGGTTTCACTGTATATACCGCGAGTATAAATTTAAACAGTTTAATTCTAAAACATAATACTAAATTCTGAACGGTGGTCTCCCAGAGTGACCCACTGGGACTATTGTTTACTCTAAAACAAGATGCAAAAGTACCCAGGTTTGGAACTCGCAATTTCTGAATGTAAGTTAAGTTAATAGAGTCAAAGGCCTACCTTCACAATGGGCTCGGTAGATTCCTCGAGCTCCTTGAGCAGGCCGGGGCTGATGGTGAGCAGGTCACAGCCGGCGAGGGCACGGATCTCCCCCGTGTTGCGGAATGACGCTCCCATGACCTCCGTCTTGTAGTTGTACTTCTTGTAGTAGTTGTAGATCTGTGTGACGGACACTACCCCAGGGTCTTCTTCGGGCTTGAAGGACTTCTGGGCCGTATTTGCTACGTACCTGTGATACAAAAACAGTACTTATTACATACATGTATACTTATTGAAATAACAATAAAATTATATTATTAACTCCACACATGAGGCCTTGAAGGAATTGTCTTGGGGTATGTTAAATGGAGGTTATTTTTGAGGAAGGAGTGAAACTGGTTCTTGAAGATACCCACATTGTGGGAGGGAGGTGACACAGAGATCAGCAGAGCCGAGTTGTTGAACATAAGTAGTCGTAAAAATCACCCATCCTCATGTGGCAAACGTTGTATGTTCATAAATAGAATTTCAATTGCCAGTTTGTGGAATTGTGATTTACCCCTTTGGGGAACTTTGTGAGGAAAAAGGAAATGGGGGAGAGGAAGGAAATGATAAAGGTTGGGAAGTACCTGCTTATTTAAATCTGGTTATCTCCAGCAACTTTTTTATGCCAAAAGCGGTCTCTTTTCTGTGGTATCTATCTTCCACTCTGCAATGAAATATTATATTACATCATTTATTTAACTAAAAATGAAATAGCATGTTTTGTGAATTCAATTTTATTTTATTTGCCCAGGCTGGGTTTAAGATACTAATATTTTTTCACAAGCTTTGTATAATTATGTCATAAACTTGGATGGAAAGCCATTAAAACATTAATTCACAATTCACATTACAACTTTTACACAATTTTCTAGCTTATACCACAAGTTTCTGGATGTTATGTATTGCATTGATTGTGACATTCGACTGCCAAAAAAATCAATTCTTAGATGAGAGAGATAAAACTCATCTTGAAGCAGGAAAATTAAGGGAATTCAGTAATTTTCACAATATAAAAAATATTGTTAGCCTTCATTCATTTTCTTGCTTCAAAATTATTTTTTTTATTAATTAAAAAATTTCCGCATTGGAGGTATAACGCGCCAAGCAACAGGGGCGTGCACAGAGTTTTTGATCAGGTTAGGCAGTAGGTAAATACAACAAGTTTCACAGGTTAAAATTTTCATATAATTTCCAGATAATTTCAGAATGAAAGTACCTACGACAAACGTTTTTAAACCGACAATTAGTATTTATGAAAGACAACTATTTGATAGAAATACATAACAACAGATGTCACTGTCGTCACTGATCGCCATTTGCTAATTTTGTTCCAGAAAGGAGAAAGCACTGCTTAATACTGACAAAAAACCTCATAGAGGCCAATTCAAAACGACAGTTCTACTCTATGCTTTGTGCATTTCGTAAACATTGAATTATATCTTGTATGAAGTTAGCTCCAGTCAGAAATAATTCCTGCTTGCATTTTAGTGAGGCAGTCGGACGGCGCGCGTGTAGTTTCTAGTAACAATTTATGCCGTTTGATGTGGCGCTCGCGTAGTTTCGGTTGCTCAGCTTTTCGCGCTTATTTTTGAAAGTGTGTATTTATTTTTAGCAATAATTTAATAAATTATAATATTATTTCCATGCTCACGTTTTACAAATACGGCAGGGTAGGCAATGCTTATGTGGCTAAATGGAGTGCACGCCCCTGCCAAGCAACAATATAACTTAACATTATACTTTTCTGAATTCTAATCATAAAGTTATACTAGATTCTGCTGCGTTATCTGTAACTTTAATATCTTATCTATCATTGAAACCATTAAATTTATTAGCCATACTTTCAAGCTTTTTATTCTTACCGTATTGTTGTGTATTTACAATGGTACCATGAGAACTAAACAAATTGGCATTTCAATACCCCTTTGAAAAGCTATTAAAAGTGGTGACAAAAATAATAGCCCATAACTTAACCTGTTTAACCTAGTTTTTTTACTATCACTTTTGATGATTTTCCAAAGCAGTAATGAAGTGCCACTTTGTTGAGTTGTCTGGTCATCGTTTACAATACAAATTCTTTTGATAAAAATAATATTTATTTTCTACCGTTTGGCACTTGGTGTATCATTTCAGCGACACATTTCTCCAACTTCCAACTTTACTGATCTGAAACCTTTTTCTAACCCTATTTTCCCTCAAACTCCAGTTTTACCTCCATAACGCCAATGACATTAATACTGGACGCGGGGTAGAAATCTCAAAGTGGGAAGCCAAATACAAGACGATTGTAGCTGTCTCTACTTTAGTACTAAACTGCTACGCGTCGAGTGAGGTCGTGTCTTACCAGTAAGTAAATTGCATTGCAAAGCGCCAAAATGCCCTCCTGTGTGATGACAAAATGCTTAAATTACCCAGCAAATAGTGGTAAAGGCGAAGGAATAACACTTCATTTGTAAGTACACGCAAATTACTTAATATTATCAATTATTATAAATATTACAATTCGTTTTCATGTTTCCCGCCCGCGGTTTTACGCGTCATCAGAGAAAATTCTAGGCCTACTAAAGGAAAGGGTCTGGACGCGCAACAGCCAAATTACTTTTTAAAATAAAACAGTAACTTTGTAAACACCATTTTTATTTTTTATACTTTATGCCGACCGGGTTTCGCTACAACCGTAGCTTCTTCAGGGCAGTACAATCTCTACTAAAATTAATTTACATGTGTGTTATAGCTCATACATGATTAAACCAAATGGGCTGGACTCCTCAAGTAATGGAGGAAGTAGGTATAGGTGTAGATGGAGAATTGGGAAGGGAATGGGCGTGTTCTTTGTCAATAGGGAACAATCTTAGTATAGGACTTTTATTTAAATTTAGTTGGTTATTAACTACTTTACTATTAGTGTTTATGGCTTTCCTTAGTTCAAGTGCTTCTAAATTGTCTAGCCTAATACCGATGTTGTTTTTATGAATCAGTGTGGCGCCTGTCTTTTTAAACACTAATATAGTAAGGTAGTTAATAACCAACTAAATTTAAATAAAAGTCCCAAACTAAGATTGTTCCCTATTGACAAAGAACACGCCCGTTCCCTTCCTAATTCTCCATCTACACCTATACCTACTTCTTCCATTACTTGAGGAGTCCAGCCCATTTGGTTAAATCATGTATTAGCTATAGCACACATGTAAATTAATTTTAGTAGAGATTGTACTGCCCTGAAGAAGCTACGGTTGTAGCGAAACCCGGTCGGCATAAAGTATAAAAAATAAAAGTGGTGTTTACAAAGTTATTGTTTTATTTTAAATTATAATGTCACATCACAAAGTAACTGCTTCATATGAACAAAAAGCCAAATTACTGTTGCTAAGTAAACTTTACTTATTATTTTTAATTGATAAACTAACGTTTAAACAAGATTTTTATGCAAAGCACAAAGGGTAGATAACAAATATTATAATCAATAATTATCAGCCTGAAACACTCATCTACATTGAAAAAATCTTCCGAGAAAAGATACTGGCCGCCAACGGGAATTGAACCCGTGATCATCTGATTGCCGGTCAGCAGCTCTGACCACTGAGCTATGGCGGCTTATCAAATACCCGCCAAATAATTCAATAAATAATAAATAATTTAATAGTGTTTCATTCGACAATTACTTATTATTACATTTTTCCAACTGAAAACAACCAACTTTATTTTTGTGAGAGAGGTATTTTTAATACTAAATCTCCCGCTAGGTGGCGTCGAGACTAATTATGTCTGCATTTTTTGCTGAAATACTTTAACTTGTCAAATATTAATTATTATTTTTAATTGATAAACTAACGTTTAACCTTTCCGGGAGTAAGTTTCGCAACGCTGGCCGTGCTTTGGGGAGTGAGTTTTTTTTTTATTTAAAAAAAAATATTTATTTAAATTAAATATATGCTTTATGATAGTATCAATGACCCAAAAATGGTAAAAAAAATCGTACTCACCATTTTCAGCTTTTATCGCCAAAAATCCGTAATTGTTTTTCAGGGGTCACAAACCACTGGCACATGAACAAAACGGTAAAAAATGTATATAACACAATTACTTTCACTTAGCCCTTGGCACATGAACAAAACGGTAAAAAATGTATATAACACAATTATTTTCACTTAACACTTGGCATATGAACAAAACAGTAATAAATGTGTATAACACAATTATTTTCACTTAACACTTGGCACATGAACAAAACGGTACAAAATGCACATAACAGAATAATTTTCACTTATCACTATCATTGAAACGTATATGGAGAAAACTTTAAACTATGTATGCACATAAAAATAAATATTCAATTAATAATTTTTTTTTGTGTGGTAATCCATGAAACACGGATGTACACAAAGAGCAACATCACACTCATAACACATGTATCTAGTTTCTTTCCTTTGAGGTTTCCTTAACGATGTATATGTGCACACAAAACAAAACAAAACATTAAATTCAAACGCAAATGCTCAGATATACCGGAAAAAAGTTATTTTTTTACCGTTTGACACGTGGTTGGGTCACAAGAAAGGTTAAAAGTTTAAAAACCATGCAAATTATATGTTGACACAATGTGATGCACTTTACCATTAACTTATAATCACATTAAAAAAACAAAAACTTCAAATTCAAACACAAATGCTCAGATATACCACAAAAAGGTTATTTTTTTACCATTTGACACGTGGTTAGGTCGCAATAAATGTTAAAAGTTTGAAAACTACTCAAATTATTTTTGTTTACACAATGTGATGCACTTTACCATTAACTTATAATCACATTAAAAACACAAAAACATCAAATTCAAACACAAATGCTCAGATATACCACAAAAAAATTATTTTTTTACCGTTTGACACGTGGTTGGGTCGCAAGAAAGGTTAAAAGTTTGAAAACTGAGCAAATTATTTGTTGACACAATGTTTTGCACTTTGTTACGAACTTAAAATCACACTAAAAACATCAAATCCAATCTCTAATGCTCAGATAAACCAGCAAATTATTAACAATCGGCGAAAAAACGTCAAAACGCGTGGGCGCCGAAATCGACGGTTGAAGATATCTGTATAAGTTCGAACTTGTATGTGTGACGTCATCAAAAATAAAGAATTCTCAATATCTCTGTCGATAATGAAGATAAAAGTATAAAAATGGTGTAAAGTTATAGCAATATGTCAAGAGATGGCAGTACGATGCATATTTACAGCATATAGGCGCCAAATTTAAGTTTGCGATGCTTGACGGCTATGGACGTCCATACTCCTTTGCAGAAAGCGCGCCTTGACGTTCAAATCCGTCCATACTCCCGGAAAGGTTAAACAAGATTTTTATGCAAAGCACAAAGGGTAGATAACAAATATTATAATCAATAATTATCAGCCTGAAACACTCATCTACATTGAAAAAATCTTCCGAGAAAAGATACTGGCCGCCAACTAAGATTAAGATTTTTTCAATGTAGATGAGTGTTTCAGGCTGATAATTATTGATTATAATATTTGTTATCTACCCTTTGTGCTTTGCATAAAAATCTTGTTTAAACGTTAGTTTATCAATTAAAAATAATAATTAATATTTGACAAGTTAAAGTATTTCAGCAAAAAATGCAGACATAATTAGTCTCGACGCCACCTAGCGGGAGATTTAGTATTAAAAATACCTCTCTCACAAAAATAAAGTTGGTTGTTTTCAGTTGGAAATGTAATAATAAGTAATTGTCGAATGAAACACTAGTATATATTGAATTATTTGGCGGGTATTTGATAAGCCGCCATAGCTCAGTGGTCAGAGCTGCTGACCGGCAATCAGATGGTCACGGGTTCAATTCCCGTTGGCGGCCAGTATCTTTTCTCGGAAGATTTTTTCAATGTAGATGAGTGTTTCAGGCTGATAATTATTGATTATAATATTTGTTATCTACCCTTTGTGCTTTGCATAAAAATCTTGTTTAAACGTTAGTTTATCAATATTTTTACGGTGCTCCAGATTTTATGTCCGGGTTAAATCTTTCCCAAATGAAAGACTAAACCCTTCCACACACTTTTCCACAAATGAATATCTAGTAAATTAACGCAATGTAAGTGCACTATATAAGAATAATAAATACAAAACAATACAAGAACAATACGTCAATCCACCAGGAACATAATGGGAAAATATTTCACCGACTCCAGATATTTTCATATCAGAGGGTTCGGCTCTGATGAAATCCTAACTGGTCCGATAAATCCTACTGATCCCTCAATATAAATATTTAAAAAATCTTTCGTAATCCTACATGTATTTAAAATGACCGACTTTTGCATTTTTATGTACAAATTTTTTGACAAATCTAATACGCCTAAATTTTGAATGAGAGAGCTAGGTATAATGCCAGTAGCCGAAATAACAAATGGTAATATTTTTATAGTCTGAGAATGCCAAATTCTTTTAATTTCATTTCCTAAATCTGTATATTTTCTTATTTTTTCAGAAACAGTTTTCTGAATATTACAAGAATTTGGAATAGCGACATCAATGATATAAGTTATTTTCTTAATTTTGTCATGTAAAACTATATCGGGTCTATTATGACTAATTGTTCTGTCTGTCAGAATAGTTTTATCATGATAAATTTTATAAAATTCATTTTCTAAAAATGAATTTGGTTCATATTCATAATATGGTACATTACGGCAGTCAATCAAGTTATGTTTAATTACCAAACTTTGGTGAATTATTTTTAAAACTTGATTGTGCCTAAATGTATACTCGGACGGCGCTAATACAGAACATCCCGATATAATATGTTCTATAGTTTCCGGAAAAGCCAAACATTTTCTACATAAATCATCAATTTGATTTGCATCTTTGATGATATGCTTCCTATAATTTTTAGTATTAATGACTCTATCTTGTATGGCAAACATAAAGCCTTCTATTTCTGCGCTCAACTCTCCAATACTCAACCATTTGTTTGACGAAAATTTGTCAACATATGTTTGGTTGAGATAATTGAAGTGTTTTGCGTGAAGAATTTTATTTGACCAGGAATCTAATAATTCCTGGTTGGTATTTATAAGAATGCTGGCATTCTCGTCGTATAAATTTAATGGTGAAATATTTCTATCTGCCTTGCAAATTATTTTGTGCATTTCTGAACTATCAGCTTTCCTATGGAAAAAATTTCTTAGCATTTCTACCTGATTATGTTTTAAAGATGTTATTTTGACTATACCTCTACCTCCTAAATTTCTGGGTAAATTAATTCGTTCTACAGCTGAATTTGGATGATGGCAATGAAATTTAGTTAATGTAGTTCTAATTAATCGTTCTAAGCTATCTAAATCTGTATTAGACCATTTAATTATGCCAAATGAGTAAGTTAATAGAGGTATTGCCCAAGTATTTATCGCCTTTACTAAATTTTTAGCAGATAGATTGCATTTCAAAATTTTTCTGATCCTAGTTTTAAATTTAATCCTAATATCATTTTTAATACTAGTATGATCTAATCTATTTGATTGCGGATATCCTAAATATTTATAAACCTCACCCCCTTTCATACTTTCAATTTTGAAATTTCTAAATATACCCTCGTCTCCATCTACAATTTTACCTTTCTCTATATGGATCGTTCTACATTTATCTAAACCAAAAGTCATTTTAATATCATCTGAAAAAATTTTAACTACTTTAATCATTTTCTCTAAATTTGGTTCAGAATTCGAATATAATTTTAAATCATCCATAAATAATAAATGAGAAATTATATTTCTCTCTCTAGTATTACCTTTAATTTTTATTCCAAACTTGCTTTTAATTAACATTTTAGATAGAGGATTTAATGCTAAGCAAAACCAAAGAGGACTCAATGAGTCTCCTTGAAAAATCCCTCTTTTTATTGAAATGCCCGGTAATATAATTTTCTTATCTTTCAAATTCAAAAGCAAATCGGTATTCCAAAATGCCATAATTTTTTCCAAAAAGCTAATAATAATTGGGTTAATTTTGTATATATTTAAAACTTTTATCAGCCACGAGTGCGGGACACTATCATAAGCCTTTTGGTAATCTATATAACAAATATGTAAATTACGTTTTGGGGTTTGAATCTGTTTTAGAATTACAGAATCAATAACTAATTGTTCTTTACATCCCATATGTTTTCTGCGACAACCTTTTTGTTGTTCAGATAAAACATTTTTTTCATCTAAATGAGTGTATATTAAATCTGTCAAGCAAGAGGTTAAAATTTTATATATTGTCGGTAAACATGTAATGGGTCTATACTGAGAGGGATTATTAATATGTTCGCTTTTAGGCAACATATAAGTAATGCCCTTAGTTAGAAAATTTGGAAAATTTTGAGGTTCTCTGACAAATTTTGAAAGATTTTTTGCCAAAAGGGGATGTAAAGTAGTCAGACGTTTATACCAAAAATTATGTATCCAATCGCAACCCGTGGCTTTCCAATTATGAGTACTTTTTATAATTTTGGCTAACAATTCAACCGATATATCAGAAAAACTCATTTGTTCAATGTCTGAACAATTGAGTTCTTCATTTTCTATCCACGGACCTGACTCGTTATGTTTTATATCTTTACTCCAAATATTTGTCCAAAAATCGCGCATATCTGATTCAGATGGCAACGGATTATTATTATTCGAAATAATATTTTGTTTATCGTCAAGTTTGGAATAAAATATTTTCTCATTTTTCTGAAATAATCTATTATTATTTTTTTTATTATATGTATAATTATATCTTTTTAATCTACTAGCTTTTACACCTAATTTTTGTTTTAACAAATCTAATAAATCATTGATTATATTTTCATTATTATTACTACCAATGCTATAACCAAATTTTCTCCCAATTACATCTACATGTCTCAAAATATTCCTACTTCTATTTCCGTTTTTATACTCTATTACTCTAGCTATGCTACTTCTTAAAAATACTACATCATTTTCTAATCTACTCTGCCATTCTGGTTTTCTATAATTATATGATCTATCATCAGAAGACGTTAATTTAACTCCTAACTTATTACATATAGTGATAGCACTAGCATACACTATTGTATGAAGATCTAAAAAACTAATGTCATCAAATATAATTTTTGGTAAAATTATATTATAATAATTAATATTTGACAAGTTAAAGTATTTCAGCAAAAAATGCAGAGATAATTAGTCTCGACGCCACCTAGCGGGAGATTTAGTATTAAAAATACCTCTCTCACAAAAATAAAGTTGGTTGTTTTCAGTTGGAAAAATGTAATAATAAGTAATTGTCGAATGAAACACTAGTATATATTGAATTATTTGGCGGGTATTTGATAAGCCGCCATAGCTCAGTGGTCAGAGCTGCTGACCGGCAATCAGATGATCACGGGTTCAATTCCCGTTGGCGGCCAGTATCTTTTCTCGGAAGATTTTTTCAATGTAGATGAGTGTTTCAGGCTGATAATTATTGATTATAATATTTGTTATAAACTTTACTTGTTTTAAAATAGACTAATCAACATAAACACTCTGTTTATTTGTTTGCTTGCGGCAAAACAACACATAAATCAGCAGTTCCAACAAGTATTGACGACAACCGCCACCATTTGAAAACTGTCTTTATTGTGTAGCTCGAGACATCAAAGTCCGACAGGCATCCGGACCTTTTATTCTAGTGGGCCTTAATAAAAGGAGACAGTGAACGTTGCATCACAAAGTGACATAAGCATACGCTGCCCGACCATATATGTATCTATGACATTCACACGCGTACATTTTTTGATTGTCTGTCTTTATCACACAGGAATAAACTTTTGAATTTAGAAATTATACTGAAAACCGCTGAAAACAAAAGAGCGTTGCTTGCTTTCCACATTATATTGCGAGTATGTGAGACTATGGCGAGTCTATTTATAATATATAACGTCATTGCATAACGCGTCATCTGCCAAAACAACAACATAATAATATGATTTTGCTTAGTATGCTTAAATGGAACACATTCAAATATGAATGGAATCTTACAAGAAAGTAATTACCTACCCCCAACTTCATTTAACTCTTTTTTTTTTATTCTAAGTACTAATTTATGATGTATTATTAAATTATTACCCCTTATTAATATTATTGATAACTTTTGTAAGATCAAACTCCAATTATATAATCATTAATATCAGATTTATTTGATATTTGCATCGAATGAGTCTCTCAGCAGAGGCTAGTAGGTACTAACCAGTCCATGATGCGCCCCACAAAGGGGGAGATGAGGGTAACTCCGGCCTCGGCACACGCCACGGCCTGGGCAAAGGAGAACAGCAGGGTCAGGTTGCAATGGATGCCGTGGGTCTTCTCTAGCTCCCTGAAACCAAAACATTACAAGAGATTTAGATCAGAATTTCACTAACTGTATTCATACAGATCAACAAACACTGATTCTGAAGAAATAAGTTTTATTATTATATGTACATAGAATTTATATGTCATTTAAAAACGAATAAAACACCATCCCATTAAAACACACTGTTTGGTTTGTACAACTGAATCTGCTGATTCTGTCTCGGAACCAGTCTATGTGAGTAGTATATCTATTATCCAGCCTACAATTTTCACATTTGAACCGACGAACCAGCAAGTGGTATATGTATGCGATGCACCTTTTGTTTATATTTAAGAGATTTCATTGATGTTATTTCAGTGTTGATGGAATTGAAACATTATTTAGGTGCAAATATAGACCGATGGTGATAGGTGTCTTATTTATAAAGGAAATATTGAGGTTAGTGTTAAAATCATAATACAATAATAATATTTATTATATGGTAATAAGCTTTAATAATATTATGTATACGGTGCTCCAGATTTTATGTCCGGGTTAAATCTTTCCCAAATGAAAGACTAAACCCTTCCACACACTTTTCCACAAATGAATATCTAGTAAATTCACGCAATGTAAGTGCACTATATAAGTATAATAAATACAAAACAATACAAGAACAATACGTCAATCCACCAGGAACATAATGGGAAAATATTTCACCGACTCCAGATATTTTCATATCAGAGGGTTCGGCTCTGATGAAATCCTAACTGGTCCGATAAATCCTAATGATCCCTCAATATAAATATTTAAAAAATCTTTCGTAATCCTACATGTATTTAAAATGACCGACTTTTGCATTTTTATGTACAAATTTTTTGACAAATCTAATATGCCTAAATTTTGAATGAGAGAGCTAGGTATAATACCAGTAGCCGAAATAACAAATGGTAACATTTTTATGGTCTGAGAATGCCAAATTCTTTTAATCTCATTTCCTAAATCTGTATATTTTCTTATTTTTTCAGAAACAGTTTTCTGAATATTACAAGAATTTGGAATAGCGACATCAATGATATAAGTTATTTTTTTAATTTTTTCATGTAAAACTATATCGGGTCTATTATGACTAATTGTTCTGTCTGTTAGAATAGTTTTATCATAATAAACTTTATAAAATTCATTTTCTAAAAATGAATTTGGTTCATATTCATAATATGGTACATTACGGCAGTCAATCAAGTTATGTTTAATTACCAAACTTTGGTGAATTATTTTTAAAACTTGATTGTGCCTAAATGTATACTCGGACGGCGCTAATACAGAACATCCCGATATAATATGTTCTATAGTTTTCGGAACAGCCAAACATTTTCTACATAAATCATCAATTTGATTTGCATCTTTGATGATATGCTTCCTATAATTTTTAGTATTAATGACTCTATCTTGAATGGCAAGCATAAAGCCTTCTATTTCTGCGCTCAACTCTCCAATACTCAACCATTTGTTTGACGAAAATTTGTCAACATATGATTGGTTGAGATAATTGAAGTGTTTTGCGTGAAGAATTTTATTTGAACAGGAATCTAATAATTCCTGGTTGGTATTTATAAGAATGCTGGCATATATGATATTATATAATGCTGTATACATACAGTCCCTGGCCATATTATTAGATGCACTACAAGATTTTATGTAAAATATTAATTACCGGGTGATATTGTACCGTTTTATTATTTTAGATTGATTTGTTTTTTTTTATTTTTATATTATCCAATCAATTACCGATTTATTTGACATAAATAAAACAGCATTAATTTAGAAAAGCATAAGTTTATTAAGTTTTAAAGAAAAGTGAAAATTGTGAAAGATCGCCTTTTCTACCCATAATGAAAACAGTCAAATTACTTTTTAAAAACACTGCATACAAAATAAACTAATAACTGAGTAGTATAAAACTGTTAAACAAACAACAACAGTCCATAGAGTCACAGAAACACGTCCGTACCTGACTCGTTTCCGATCGCGACTGATACAGGTTTGTACTTGTTTACGTTCATGTATCACTTTGTCAACACAGTGTTGCCATATGTTAAAAATAAATACAAATATGTAGTCTACAACAATTATTTTAAATAAAAATCAATAATATTGTAGTTTAAATATACCATTATTGCATAAAAACTCTTAAAAAACATAAAATTACAAAAAAAAAAATACAGTGCGTCTAATAATTTGGCCAGGGACTGTATATGATATTATCATTGTTGATTATAATAGGTCTAACATAATAATATGTAACCCATAGGAAAATTTCTAGGAATTATCATCTAATAAAGAAAATATGCAAGTTATATGAAAACGTTACAACGTTAACTCACCAAAGTGTAATCAAACTTTAAATACTATATTGGTTAAATTTGTAGCAAGCAATTAATGTAACATCTAAATTAAAACTCGGTTACTCGAATTTCTACCGATTTCTTACATATCTCCCTTAAACATTTGAAGTTTTTAAGCTCTTAAAAAATATATATTGTTCTTTAAGATAGTATCTAGACATTTGTCACGCTGAAACGGAAATTATATAAAATTCACTCGATAGAAATTAATCGCAAAGAATACTCCAAAAATTATGATTTACACGATTCCTTTCATTATTTTAAGTTATATCAATGAAAAAATTCACAATGTTTCTTTAAATGATACTAAAGACAATTATCGCGAGATTTTTGCTCTTTTTTAAATAAGCCATGATAAATTAAATATTTTAACAACAGGCGCTTACGTTTTTTAATCCTAAAGATCATTATTACAGGCCCTCTCTGTCTAACGCGCGTGTAACCTATATGCCTTTCAAATATCCGCCAGTTGTCAGTCGCTACCAGGAGAGCTTGCCGAGCGGACCTATGCTCGTATTTTTACATGATTTGTCGTAGAATACATATTTTTTACTAACGCGGTATTGTCTCTCGCAGTCAGATGTTATTCTTCTGTTGGGTCGTGCGTGCGGCCCGATAATATTCTGCGCCGCTGATATACTCTTAAACTGTGGGGAATCAGAAATCTTGATTTAATGAATTATGATTTTTTTTAAAGATTAATAATCAGTTTAATTAAAATGTAACTCTTAGATATACTTTTATAAAATTTTTATATACATTTATAAAATTCAATTTACGAATTAAACAATTAAATAAAAATAGTCAAAGAAAAAAATCAACGTCAATATTTGAAATTACCATTAACGGCCTTACGAAAAAACCCCGTGAAAATTTTATTCAATTGACTAACGGCCGCGGATGTGAAAACATAACTAATTAAAAAATTGTTCTTGGAAAAAAATACACACCGTTTGCACAGCCTGGAAGGGTAGTTTATCTCTGTTTTAGTGATGATGTTTGAACGAAATTTGGAATTTTCTAAAGTATTTCGAATGTTCTATATATTCCTTATTTTTGAAGGTGTCGTAAAAACAAATACCATTTATAAAAACAAGATAAAATTACATTTTAGATTTTTGTATTTGAAATACACTTTAGTTTTAAAAAACTGCCATATTTTAAGATTTGGTAATTGTTCGGAATAAACGTCAACGGTTAATACGCACTTTTTTTTGATAAAACTTTTAGATTCTTCTTAATTACCATAAAAGACAACTATTTGCATTGGGGGAGGTTGAAAATGTTACATTGCTAATTTTAGTTAGGTAAATTGAAAATTTGCTTTCACACTGTCAAATCACTCTGTTTGCCATATTATTGTTCTTTTAATATGTTGTCTATGGTATACTTGATAAGACGCACGTCATTGTTACCTGCTTTAATTTACGGAAATTCAGTGCAAGATAGTGTAATCAACTGTGTTTTCTGCTCAAAAGAGCTGAATAAAACCAAAAAAAGAGGATCAAAAACAAAACACAGTTAAATCAACGTTTTGTGTGATTTATAACAAAAATCTATAGCATAACCTAAAACAGTGATCATAGACTAAAGTGAAGTTTGCAATAATCAACCAACTGTCAAAACTCAACATCACAACAAAGTTTAGTGTTGCCATAACAATAAAATCTCCCCAAAAATGGAGAAAAAAGATATGGAATGGCTATTAACAATGTTAGATGAGAAACTGAATAACCAAACTCTTCTCATAACAAACTCAGTAACCAAAAATGTAATGGAAGCGCTTGACGAGAAACTGAGATGTATTTCAGAAGAAAATAATATCCTAAAAGTAAAAATATCTGAATTACAACAGGAAGTGAAGTTCTTGAAAAATGATAAAAGGAAAAACAACCTGGTATTTTTCGGAATTGAAGAAATGGGAAAAACCGAAGGCGAGCTTGTTGATTGCATAAAGGATGCCATAATTGAATCGGGCACATTCTTTGAGAGCAACGAAATTAGCAATATATACAGAATTGGAAAACAGATCAACAACAAAAATCGCCCTATAATAGTTTCCATCACCACTTTATGGAAAAAGCGCATTATTCTGCGAAATAAGTCCAAACTTCCCAAAGGAATATACATCAAGGAGGACTACTCCAAAGAAGTGTTAGAAATAAGGAAGCAGTTGCAATTACAAGTTGAAGAAGAAAAGAAAAAAGGGAACATAGCATTTATAAAACATGATAAATTAGTAGTGAAGAAAAACACTGACAACAACCCAGAAAAAAGGAAAAGAGAAGAGTCAGGTTCTCCAAACTCCTCAAATTAAAAGAAGACTTCAACCACCACCTCAAACCGGAAAATTAACCCCTCCACCAAAACTTCAGGAAAAGACATTATAAGACCCAACATACTCTCCTACGTTGAACGAGGAAGGTCGGCTTCACTATCGGAAATTCCAAAAAACATGTAAGCTGCATCGACACCAGGAACCATATTACCACAACATTAACTAAACCAACCTCCAACACAGGCAGCTTGCAAAAAACAAAATCAACAATAAAAACCAAACCACATCTTCCAACCCGGCTGGTCACCGTGGAAGATCAAGACCAAAACCCTCTGAAGAAGAAATCCCAAACTTCCTCAAAAATACAAGAAGTGACACAAACACAAAAAATTCTTAACCCTACGAAAAAAACAAAAGATGAGCTTTTCATAGTAACCTATAACGTCAGAACTTTATCTACTCACGAACGTTTAATCGAACTAAGCGAAGCAATCAAAGGAATAAAATACGACATAATTGGCTTGTGCGAAATAAGGCGTCAGGGCACTTTAATAGAAGAACATAATAATTTCATACTATGTTACACGGGCCACACACCTGGTAAATATGGAGTCGGATTTATAATAAATAAAGTTCGCAAGGAATGGATCGAAAGCTTCACAGGCATTAGTGATAGAGTAGCACTATTAAACTTAAACATTCAAGGACTGGCCATGTCACTTATACAAGTATACGCACCGACCGAAGCAGCTTGCGAGGAGGAGATTAACACCTTCTACTCGAATATCAATAAGGCCATCGATCTAGCTTATAAGAACTATCTAATAATGGGTGATTTAAATGCCAAAATAGGACAACCAAGAAAAGACGAATGTTTAATAATGAAACCAAACGGCTATGGCGAAAGAAACCAGAGAGGCCAAAGGCTAATTGACTTTGCCCTTGAACACAAACTTGCGATTTTAAATACTTTCTTCCACAAAAAACCGAAGCAAAGATGGACCTGGCGATCACCGAACGGTAAACACAAAAACGAAATAGATTACATATTGTCAAATCAACCTAATCTCTTCCAAAATATAGAAGTTTTAAACCTTAACTTTCCGTCGGATCACAGACCAATCAGAGCAACTCTGTCCATCAAAAAACAAAATAAGAAACGCACAGGATATAAAAACAATAGATATTCATCTCTAAAAACTGAGCAAGAAATAATAAATTATAAACAAAACATTTCATCTCATTTACAAGATATAAAAAACTGCCAAGGAAAAATATCAGTACAGGCTTATTACAACACATTAACAAAGGCTATATCTCAGAGCTTACAAGACGCTCGAACACCTAACGAAATATCAAAAGGTACCCATAAAGTTTTAAAAGAGCGTACACTGGCACTTATCAAAAGAAGACAAGAGCTACATCATGCTAAGACCAAAACTCGGGCCACAAAAAATGAATTATCCGCACTATACAAACTAATAAGTAAATACATAAAACATGACTATAAAACTTACAGATCAAAGACTATCGAAAAACATTTGAAACAAGCGGGAAGCTCAAAAAAAGCTCTTAAAGAATTAAGAACACATAAAAACTGGATAGAGGGTTTAAACAGTGAAGACAGAATAGTAATTAATCGTAAAGAAATCATAGAGGTAGCAACAGATTTCTACAAAGCTCTATACAGTGCCCAGGGAAAAGAGCGTACCAACCATAGTTATGCCTTTCCTAAAAACATAAACAAGAGCGGAAATATAACACCAATATCTGAAAACGAAGTAATACAAGAAATAAAAAGGTTAAAGATAGATAAAAGTCCAGGACCAGACGATATTACGAATGAAGCCATAAAGGTCGCCTACGAATTACTGACTCCACCCCTAACATATTTATTTAACCATATATTAGAAACAGCTGAGATACCATCGCAATGGTTGGAGTCAGAAATAGTATTAATTTACAAAAAAGGAGATCCAAAAGACATTGCGAACTACAGGCCTATAAGCTTACTCTCGTGTATCTACAAACTGTTTTCCTCCATCATAAACAAAAGAATAAGTGTTACACTAGAAGCAAAACAACCAATAGAACAAGCAGGTTTTCGAAAGAGCTTTTCGACAATCGATCATATACATACACTAGAACTAATAATGGAAAAATACCAGGAAAAGCAAAGAGTGCTCTACATCGCGTTCATCGATTATACAAAAGCTTTCGATACCGTGTCACACCCAAGTATATGGACTGCTCTGGAGGCTCAGGGAGTTGAACAAGAGTACATAGAAATAATCAGAAATATTTACAAGAGTAGCATAGCCAAAATAAAACTGGAATCTACTGGTCCTACATTTCCCATTAAAAGAGGAGTGAAACAAGGAGACCCGTTGTCCCCAAAATTATTTATAGCTATTTTAGAGTCAATAATAAATAGATTAAATTGGGAAAAAACAGGGCTCAACATTAACGGCAAATATTTAAGCCACCTGCGCTTCGCAGATGATTTAGTACTCTTATCAGAATCTAGCACACAACTACAAACCATGCTTGATTCGCTAAACGCAGCCAGCAAACAGGTAGGACTGGAAATGAATCTTTCCAAAACAATGGTCATGACAAACAGCATAAACAGAAGAATATCAGTAGACAGTGAAACTTTGAAATATACAGAAAAATACATTTACCTTGGAAAACAAATTGGCTTCGACAGAAAACAAAATGAGCTAGAAGTAGAAAGAAGAGCACAAATTACTTGGAATAAATACTGGTCCTTGAGAGAAATATTTAAGAGCAACATGCCAATAAATATCAAAACAAAAGTTATGACATCAAGCCTCCTACCATGCTTAACCTACGCATGTCAAACTTGGAAATACACATCCAAAATCAAAAACAAAATTATAACCTGTCAACGCGGAATGGAACGAAGCATGCTTGATATTAAAAAAATACAAAAAATTCGCCACACAAAAATCAGAAAAATCACCAAAGCGAAAGATGCTCTGAGCTACGCTAAAAAACTAAAATGGAAGTGGGCAGGGCACGTAGCGAGGCTAGAGGACGACAGGTGGACTAGCAGGGCAACAAAGTGGAATGGCCCACACGGTAAGCGTCTCAAAGGCAGACCTCACACGAGATGGGCAGATGAAATAATAAAAATAGCTGGCCCCTGCTGGCCGCAAATAGCTCAAGAGAGAGATAAATGGAATTCTTTAGAGGAGGCCTTCACCTTCGCCTGAGAGAGGGGTTCTTGCTTATGAATAATTTAAGATATCTATGTAACTTTTTTCAACAAAATTGTAAATAACATTAATTATACTTTTTTTTATAACTCGGTAACTTACCTATTTGCAAGAAATAAAAGGCTTTTTATTTTATTTTTATATTTATTTATAATATGTTGGTATTAATGATATTTTATATTGCACTGGCTGTATAAGATAACGAGTGGCTAGAAAATTAGTTATACCACCAATTTGTGTGAATTAGGTAAGCACTAATTTGGTTAGAAACTTTGCTTGGAATACAAACTAGATAAATCTTGGGGTGTTTTTTTTAAAGAATTAATTACACAAACCCGCTAGGATAAACCCTGCCTTGCCCTCAAACCATTCAAAACCTGGGATGTTTTTTTAAAATTATGATAACATCGGAATATTTATTTCATATCAATTAATCATAATTACACAAACCCGCTAGGATAAACCCTGCCTTGCCCTCAAACCATTCAAAACCTGGGATGTTTTTAAAATTATGATGACATCGGAATATTTATTTCATAACAATAATCATAATTACACAAACCTGCTAGGATAAACCCTGCCTTGCCCTCAAACCATTCAAAACCTGGGATGTTTTTTAAAATTATGATGACATCGGAATATTTATTTCATAACAGATTATCCTAATAAAGGTTTGTTTTTTTTTTTTAATTTACGCGCCTTTGAATATATTGCCATGAAGTTAGTTACGGTACGATGTAGCTTTCAATGTAGTATCAGTAATACAAACATAATAAAATGACAATAATCATTACAAATTGCATATGGTGAAGCGTTGTATCTAAATACGAAAGCAAATTTTCAATTTACGTAACTAAAATTAAAAATGTAACATTTTCAACCTCCCGCAATGCAAATAGTTGTCTTTTATGGTAATTAAGAAGAATCTAAAAGATTTATAAAAAAAAGTGCGTATTAATCGTTGACGTTTGTTCCGAATATTTACCTAAGATTTAAACACGGAAAAAAAAGTAAAATAATTTCTTACCAATACATTTTTGATGAAAGTGTACAGAAATGCATAAAAAATTAAAATTTAAAAAATACAGAACTTTTATGTAATGAATTTGGAATGAAACTGTAACCTCACTTTTTCCTCGTGCATACAATAAAAAAATTATAAAAAATTTCAAAGTTTTTTTTATTACCAAAAAAATAACCTAAAAATATCTCTGACATTTCAACAGATTTCTTGCACCACTAAAGATGTTAATTTCTTTGATAAGTTTACCACCACATGAATTTGATATTAATATTTACAAAAAACACCACTTTTATGAAATTCTCATAAAATAAATATCATTAAATGTAAACATGAATTTTTATGTATCATATAAAAAACTTTTTGACATTTCAACTTTGAAAGTACAATTATTGTTATTATAACTTCACTAAAACTTATGAAAAACCACAAAAAACACGGTAAATATATCAATCATATGAATATAAGAGTGAATTAGTCATATTAATAAAAATCGGGTCGGAAAAAAATCACGAAACATCACGAGAGAGGGGGGGTAAAATGAGATATCACGTGTATTTATTTTTCATTGAACGCACGATTTCTAAAGGTGAACGTTCTACACTTTGTACTAAAAAAATACACCTGATTTGAGGGGGGGGGGGGGGGGGGAGGTTAGCCTAAAACCTCACCACATATCACCAGGGGGGGGGGGAGGGGGTCAAAAAGTTGCTAAAAAACATCACGTGATTAATGGACGACCCCTTATTCGAAGTACAGTTACAGAATTCTAGTTTCAGACTGTGTATGTGCAGCCAGAATCAAAGAGAAACCATTTTCATGTTCTAAGTGTAGTTTTAATTCGCCGCACACAGATTTAATTTATACCAGTTTTGTGTTCAGAATGTAAAATTCTAGTTGTGCATTAATCTGCTGACACATTTCAAAAGAAAAACATTCTCTTATTCGAAGTGCAGTTATCAAATTCTAGTTGCAGACTATGCATGTGCTGCCAGAGTAAAAAAAACATTTTCATGTTCTGAGTGTAGTTTTAATTCACCGCATACAGATTTAATTTAAACCAGTTATGTGTTCATAAAGTAAAATTCGAGTTGTGGATTAATCTGCTGACATGTTTAGAAGGAAAACATTCTCTTATTCGAAGTACAGTTATAAAATTCTAGTCGCATACGGCGTATGTGCAGCCAAAATCAAAGAGAAATCATTTTCATGTTTTAAGTGTAGTTTAAATTCGCCGCACACAGATTTAATTTAAACCAGTTTTGTGTTAAAAATAAATTAAATGATAAGTTGCCGATTCATCGTGTACCGAGTGAAGCTTTGCATTTGAGTTGCATGCCTAATGCTGCAAAATTCTGAGAAATTGATTGTTCTGTGTGTATCTATTATTTCGGGTCTCTTACGCAGAAGCAATCTTAAGTTAAAACCTGCCTTGTGCGTTGAAGATGCGAAATCCTATTAATTGGATACCATTCTTGATTTCCGAGAGCAGTTACAGTGAAACCCTCTTAAGAAGTTCTCTCTTAAGACGTTTCGTGGCTTAAGAAGTTTGGTTTTTTCGGTCCCTCGACCGAAAATTGGCCCAATTTTTCCCATATGTAAGGTTTTCCTGCTTAAGAAGTTTGTTTTTTCCGGTCCCTTGGAAAACTTCTTAAGAGGGTTTCACTGTATACATTTGTAGTAGAATTTATAAACATGATTTTATTTGGAGAATACTCGTCACAAATCGGCATAAAATGACGTCTAAAAAAAGCGATATCTACCCCTCCCCCAGCGCTTGAAAAGCACTGTAGTCGAGTCGATCGATCAGAGTCTTATAATATTGAGGTAGATCGCCAGCAGTTCAAGTTTGAGCACCCCTGCCTTACATCATTTGGAATAAAAATCTAAATGAAATTTTGGTCTCCTGTGACATTTTTGATGTTTTTTTTGTCATCTAAAAACTTTAAAACTTTCTAGGTATTGGGTAGTTAGGCATATGTTGAAGAGTTGTTACTCGGCTGAGTGACTAGTGACATGTGGAAGAAAAAAAGTGTGGTTTTGAAGAAAAAAAATGAAACCAAAACAAGAAATCATCAAAAAGTGACCAAAAATCAAAATTTATTAACATTTTTTACTCCAAATAATGTCAGCAATCACTGGTTTAAAGTAAGTCAAGTGCGTCCCTCTCACCTGTATATACATAATACATCAGTAACATTTTAATATAAAATTTAAAAAAATATATTTAATTTATTAAATTGGTAATATCCCACAGATTGACAATAATCGGCATTTTTTATTTTAGGTAAATCAATATTAGTTTTCAGTGAGCTTAACAGATGGTGTTAATACGGGATATTTAAATTTATAAACAGTATCCTAAAACGATTAGGTAACCCGTGTTGCAAAAATTTCAAAGTATTAGAGATGGAATTTCGTGAATTGCAATTCTGGACAGAGATAGCAGGGCCTTAAACTATTGTACTTGCATCAAAATGGTCCCCGGAATAAAATGAAAAGTAATAAAGGAGCATTTTTCTAATGGTTAGTTTGATGGTGTTACACCATTCTTTTCATAGAAAAGCAGGTTTTTGAACACCAGTAAATTGTTTACCAGGTACGGTATTGGATGTATTTTTGCACTTTGGTACAATACAATAATAGTAGTGACGAGATGCTGACATTTCATACAATGTCCTTCAATATTAAAAGCGGTTAGACGAATAAAAAATGTCTCGATTCTTAATGCCGCAATACAAAATACAATGCTTGTAGCAATAAAACGTAGGCTTTTTGAGACTGGTAATGTTGCACAGAGAACCACAGATTTGGTGCAATTTCGGGAGACAGGAAAAATTAAAATTTTGAAAATTATTAAAACTAACTATAACAATACAAAAATATATTGATATTTAAGTTAGAAGGTTGATAAGAAGAATTGTTTAAAAAAATGGATTGGAGTTCTTTATCGTATAAAAGTTAAAGAATTGGGTACCTCCATCCTCCAGTGATAACTAATCACTCCTACATTCCTAATATTGTTGTATTACATACTACCAAAGTTCCTAAGTATGTTGCGGGACATTTATTTTATTTATTTATTTATTTATTATTACATTTATTACATACAAGAAATAACAATATAAAAGGAAGCTTTGACTGCCCAACTAGGAAGGTTTCCCGTTTTAGGACAGTCAACTTGGCAGGTTGCGTGTACATAATTTCACATTAGTGGATTCAATAATAAATAACAATAATGGTACATATTGGGGGAGTTACTTAGATATTAGGTACAATATCGGATATAAGTTGTGTTATTGTAGGTATACAGCAGTAATAAACAATAAAATCCAGATAGGTACATGTAAAATATAAAGTAAAATCCAGATAGGTACTTGTAAAATATAAAGTAGAACTAAAATATAACAAATGTAAGAAAGAAAAATAATAAAAAAAAGTTTTTTTTTTTTTATGAAAATACAGTTTAGCAGTAATAAGCAATAAAATCCAGGTAGGTATATGTAAAATATAGAATAAAAATATAATATATAAGTATAAGAAAGAAAAATAAAAAAGAAAAACAAAGAAGAAAATAAATTATAGGAAAATACAAATACAAAATCGAAGAAATCAACTCAGACTACGTTTTTTAATAATTTTTCGGAATCTGTCCTACCTAAGTCTAATAACCATTTTGTAATTTTAGTACCGAAGGATGATAATTCACACAGTTTCAATTGAGAGGGGATTTTGTTGTATATTTTTGGTCCCAGGTATGAGAAAACTTTTTGATAAGCCGCAGTATTGCTTGTTGGAATAGAAAGGTCGTTTCTGCTTTTACTTCTGGTTTGATGATTATGATCGATTGTTATCGTTTTGTTTTTATTTTTATGGACGCAGATTGTTATTTTTTTTATGTAACATTGTCGAACATCAAGCACCTTAAACTCCTTGAAGAGAGCGTCGCTCGAGTATCTGAAGGGTTTCTTCATAATGACGCGTAGAATGGATTTCTGTGCCTTCAGTAGCGGGTATAATGTTGTTATACCTGTTCCACCCCATCCAATGCAACCGTAGGTTATGACGGAGTTACAGAGCCCGTAGTACAATTTTTTAATGTCTTGAGTTTTCACAATTTCCCGCAATCCTATAAATATATAAATAAGCTTGCGCACTTTATTAGCTGTGTTTTCAATTTGTTGTTTCCATTTAAGGTGGTTATCCACTATTATACCTAAATATTTAATAGATTTAACACATTCTAGGGTTTCGCATTTACAAGTATGGTTATTATTTCCAAGGCTACACTTAATATTATGTATTGTGAGGTGATGAGGTGTTTTGGGTTGACCTGCAAGGGTAGCGCTAAATGTGAGATATTTTGTTTTTTGTATGTTTAGTGTAAGCAAATTAGTGTCCAGCCACTGTTTTACTCTGTTTATACCCGTGTTCGCAAGGTGGTGTGTTTCTTTCCAATCATCTCCTTCAAACAAAATAACTGTATCGTCAGCGAACGTGATAATTTTGCCACCAATGTGTTGGTTACAAAGTTCGTTTATGTATATAATAAAGAGAAGGGGCCCAAGTGTACTTCCTTGTGGTACCCCAAAAGTGTATTTTAGTGAAGTGCTAATAGCCTCGTTAATTCTGGTTTGTTGAAATCTATTAGATATATAACTTTCTATCCATTGAAAAGCTTTTCCTTTTATTCCTATATTTCTAAGTCTCTGTAAAAGAATTTTGTGAGATATTGTGTCAAATGCCTTGGCCAGGTCCAGGAAAAGGGCAATAGTTTTCTTGCCACGGTTCATATTCCCTGCAATAGTTTCAGTGAGACATGCGATGGCATCATCCGTTCCCTTACCCGACCGAAAGCCGTATTGGTTTGGACTTAGAATGTTATGTTCCTCCACATATTCGTTTAACCTAGTTTTGAAAAGCTTTTCAATGACTTTGGATATCGCGCTTAAAAGTGATATTGGCCTATAGTTTTCTACAAGAGATTTAGGTCCACTTTTGTGAATTGGGACAATAATTGATTTTTTAAAGTGATCAGGAAATATTCCTGCTGTAAAACTTAAGTTGTAAATATATGATAGCGGAGCAGAAATCTGATTTTTAATTTTTTTTAGTATTTGTGTATTTAGACTATCTGGACCCTTTGCATGTGTAGTATTGAGGCTGTTGATAATTTTTAAGACCTCTTCTACAGTAGTTGGTTTAATATTAAATGAAAAAGATTGTTCCTTAGTTTCAATTGTCGATGCTAAAGAGTCTTCCGTTTTCTGGGTTTCTAATAAGATTTTATTTGCTAGATTTGACCCAACAGATGCAAAATATTGATTAGTGTGACATGCAATTGATTGATTGTCAGTTATAATGAAATTTCCGGTATTTAATTCTGTTACAGATGCACTAGTATTTCTTTTACTTTTAGTTATTTCTCTGACAACATTCCACATGTTTTTGCTGGAATTATCCTTATCAAGTAAGAATTTATAATAACGCTCCTTACATTTGCGAATAACGGTTTTGCAGATATTACGGTATCGGTAATAGTTTTGCTGTTTAGTGGCGTTCAATGGGTCTCGTTTAGCTATTTTATGAAGGTGATTTCTTTTGTGTATAGATTTAACAATGCCGTTTGTAATCCATGGTGTGAGATGTATTTTACTATATGGAATGCGTTTAGTTATTGTGTGTTTTGTTATGATTATATTGATTTCATTAATAAAATAGTTTAGAGCATTGTTAACTTCAGTCTCTTTGTAAACATATTCCCAATTTTTATTATTAAGATCATTTAATAAACCCTCATAATCGATAATCTGTTTGTGATTAATTTTATGTTTTTTGGGTGTTGAGTTTGGGATACTGATTGCAGTGGTGTAATGATCAGTGATAGTATTATGTATTACAAATGCATTTGAATTTGTTATATTTCTGGTATATATATGATCCAAACATGTGCTAGAGCTATCTTGTACCCTAGTTGGAGAATTAATATTGGAAATAAAGTTACTTTCAGCCATAGCACAAAAGTAGTCGTCGGACTGCCTATGCAATACTTCTCCTATAGTATTTATATTCATGTCCCCGATCAGTATATATTGTGCATAATTCTTAGTTTTTTTTAACTCACCAATAAGATTATCCAGGAAATCTTGGATGTCATTGAACGATGGTGATCGGTAGATAGCTAGGATACCTAAATTCTCATTAATGTTGATTTTTAAACAATTACACTGATTTATGTTAATTTCTTGTACTAAGGAATTTAATGTGATGTCGATATATACTACTATTCCGCTATTTTGGTTAATATGCGATGTTGTATGGTATTCGTTATAGCCTGAAATTTGTTTGGCTATGTATGAATCATTTAACCTGCATTCAGTGAGAATTAGTACATGGAACTTTACCACAGATTTTATTTCTTCTAAAAATATAAGAAAATCATCCAAGTTTCCCATCGTTCTAATATTTTGATGTACAATATTAATCCTATTTGATTCCCAATTAAATTGCATAAATTTGTTAGTGTTTTCAAAAATTATTTCAGTATTTGGCACTATGATACTGTCGATTTCATGTTGAAGATCGTTTATTACCATTAGAATTCAAAAATTAATTGTTGTTTTCTGGGTAAAGTTTTAAAACAGTATTTAATTATCATATAAATACTTGTAGTACGAAATATGTAGCGACAAAACTGTAAACAAAATGATGTAATTAGGAAAAATAAAATATATCTGAGTAAGAAATAATATCTGAAATAAAATCCAGGAAATAAATAACGTATGTAGTTAGTGTGTGGCATTTGTTCTTTCAAAAAACAGTAAAAATTAGTATAAGTATGAAAAATAAGTAGTATCTGGGTTATATAAAGTATGTTGATTAGAGTTCTCTTTTGCAGAATTATTAGTAATATTACTAATAAATCAATTGATAATCTTATAATAAGTGTAGTTACCATTCTAGAGAGAATAAAGATTGCAATTAAAGTTAATGTTAAAATTAGAATTAAAATTATTCCAGTGCAAATAGGAGTTATGCAAAAACCTAGGTGTTTATATAAAATAGTGATGTTATGTAATAGAGAAGGAAATGGCGATATAAAGCGGTAGAGAGTTGTTTTATCACGATAATTAGAATAAAGAGCAGATAGTCATAGTTTCGGTATAGCTTGTTCTGAATTGATTGACCACAAAGATTATAGTCAAACTACACATTATAAGGACTGAATTTAAAAAATTGTGCAATTGTGGGCATTGGGCATACATATTATTTATACGATTTTTCCCGGGAATTCAATTTGTGATTATTTATGATGTTATTTTTAACAATAAATAGTGACTTTGAATTGTGAGAATACTAAGATCGCCATATTCATATTTTTTTGACTGGTTTTAATTGTTTGTTTAAATTTTTATTATACCATGTAATAATTTTAATCTCCGTAGTGTTGACAGAGGAGTTGCAGGCGATATAAAATCTATTTTCATATAAAATGTAGTGCAAGTTCTAAGTAAATGACTGATAGCAGAATAATTATTATACTTCTTCCGAGAAGATAATGTGTGAATAGAATAACATGTTGTATGTAAACAATATCTCTGACCTCTAATATCTAAAATGAAGTCAATGTGCTCAAAGAAAAATGTATGATTAATAAATTACATGTAAATTGAGTTAACCAGTGACGTAAAGATTACAGATAAGTCATTTGACAGTTCAATTAAAAGAGTGTCTGTAACCTGTGACAGGTGGATGGGTGGCGTGGATTTGATTTTTATACAAATATACAGTTTTATTTCGAGATTGATGAAATTTAGCACACTTGACCTTCAAAACAAGAGAAAGGTGACTGTACACATGGGATTTCGAAAAATCATCCCCATTCCCATCCCTAAAAGCAGAATTTTGATAATTAATGAAATTTTGATGAATAAATGTGCGTAAATCAATTTGCATAAATGCACTAGTAAGAGCCAAGGAATGTATTACATCATTCAAATTACTTGTCAAAATAAATAATGCAATTAATTAAATTGTTTCCTGAAGATATTAAGTGCCTTTAGAGAAAGTTAGTTAGCAAACTTAGCAAAATATAATATGTATAAGAACAGCCTACTAGCAGTAGGTCATCTCATTTAGTATTACGTATTCATCTTAGTGTAAGCGAGTAACCGCAGGGTCTTTTCATTCACACTTGTGATGTAGGACATACTATTCGATACAATTTTTAAATACGTCATATACGTCGTCCGGTCCTATATCTATTTCGTTCATGTACACATACACTTTGAATGTCTATTTTTGTCATACATGAACAACGTTTGAATTAAGAATTTACTGGAAAAGCGAGTGTGCAAAACAACGTGTTTCATGTCACATTTTGTTTTAATTTTTTGAGACGAAAACGGGTCTAGATGTAATTTTGTAATTGAATGATATTATACCTGGCAGCCTGGATGCCTTCCCATGTGGAGGCGAGCTTTATAAGAACCCTTTCCTTTTCAATTCCATTCTCCTTATAAAGCTTAATTAGTTTCAATGCTTTGGTTATGCTGGCTTCTTTGTCGAATGATAATCTGAAATTGTGGAATACGCAAATGAATAATTGTCGAAAACTTTTGACGAGTATTCAAAAACACACAAAACATTTTTATAGATTTCATTACCTGGCATCTACTTCAGTGGACACTCGACCAGGAATAATTTTTAATATTTCACAACCAAACGCTACACTCAGCACATCCATGGTCTCTGAAATCTTATCATCAAGGGTGCTGCAATAAAACAAAAACATGCTTAATATTTTAGTTATACAAAGAGAGGTTCATTATGTTAATAAAATGTGAATTGATATTAGAAGAAACAAATAATATAATGTGAGATTGTGATTGATTTCCGAATTTGACATGTTGATATTATTGGATAGGAAAAATAACAAAAACTATTTTTTCTTGTTGTTTTCGTAGAATGCTTTTTTTATAGATATCCACTGGAGCGACAGCGCATTTTAAAACTTTTGGTAAATATCGGTTCGGACTGGCCACGCTTATTACGAATAATTTTTAGAAAAAAAATTTAGATTCGCCTTAATTACTATAAAAGGAAACTTTTTGGCTTGGGGGCGGCGGAAAATAATGTATTTTAATTTTCAATTGCGTAAATTAAAATTCACTTCGCGAATCTACAGGATGTCAAATCGCGGCCATTAGGTATGTCACTGTTATGTTGGTATCCCTGATACATTGCAAAGAACTAAATACTACTGTGGCCAACTTCATGGGATACATGAAAACACACTACGAAAGCTGCATGTCATCATAATTTTAAAAAACATCCCAGGTTTTGAATGGTTTGTTTGGCAAAGCAGGGTTTGTCTAGCGGGTTTGTGTAATTATGATTGATTGTCTGTGAAATAAAAACAAATGTTAGTTCTTTGCAATGTATCAGTGATACTAACATAACAGCGACGTGCCTAATGGCCGCTGACAGTCACCGATCGGTTCACAGAGTGAATTTTAATTTTACACAATTGAAAATTAAAATGCATTATTTTCCGCCGCCCCCAAGCCAAAAAGTTTCCTTTTACAGTAATTAAGGCGAATCTAAAGTTTTTTTCTAAAAATTATTCGTAATAAGCGTGGCCAGTCCGAACCGATAATTACCAAACTTTTTTCTCTGTTTGCTCGACATTTTCAGAAGATCATTTTTTAAATTTTTGGCCAACATTAAAAATATCATACCTTCGAATTTTAACATGGAGACATAAAAACTTATCATAGTGCTATATAGCCAATGAATTAACCTGTATTTTACCGTTGATCTCATATTTGTAGGATTTATAAAAAAAATATTAAAAAATCGTTAAGTTTATAACTGCGCGAATCCTGCGTGGTTGTTACTTTGAAACTGCCGTGAGAGGTACTTATTCGAGTCAACATAGAATATTTTAGATTTCTGTATATTTTCCGTGGTATACTTGATAATGAAAGGTGCATATCTACAGAAAAAGGATTTAATTTTAACCATAAACAGCTGATTAGAAATTCTGAGTGAAAAAACTATTAAAAAAAATCATTTTTAACATCGTTATAAAATAGTCTACGAAGTTAGACTTAGAGCATTTCAATAGCTTCGTTTTAAGTCCAAAATAATAAACGTGGGAACTACGAATATTTAAAAAAAAAAATCTGCCGAATCAAGGAGATAATTGCCTTTTTTATCCGAAAAACAAAAGGAGACATTTAAAATGGCGCCAATATATGGCAAAAATCGCTCCAGTGGTTTTATAGTGGTGATATATCCAGCTGTCTATGCAATCCATTGGAAAGAGTAGATTTCATTAGATACTTAGGCGTAATAATTGATAATAAACTTCGATGGGAAGAACATGTAATTAATGTCACAAGCTGTATACGGAAACTGGCATATATCTTTAGATCATTGCGCAATATACTAAAAAAAAATTACACTGAGAAGAGTATATTTTTCTCTGTGTCAATCAATTTTATTGTACGGGATAATTGTCTGGGGAGGATGCTCTAAAACTATATTAGATCCATTAATAAAAGCCCAAAAATTGATAATACGCACCATTTATAAAGTACATTATATACACCCCACGAAAGACCTTTTTAAAGACTTCAAAGTTCTTAATATAAAATCCATATATGTAAAAAATATTACCTCTTATTTTAAATTCAAATTTACAAAAAAATATATTATAAATTCAAAATACAACACAAGATATTCAAACCAATCGAATTATATTATTCCAACAACAAAAACTTCATTGGCACAGTCCCAGTTTAATTTTCTTGCACCTAAAATTTTTAATAACTTATCAATTGAAATAAAGTCTAAAGCCAAATATCTCACTTTCAGTAAGGCGCTTACTGACCTTCTGATGAGTGACTATGACAGTGTTTACAACTTGTTTCATATACTCAGATAAAGATATAAATTTTCAACATCATTACATACTACCATATGTTTACAGGTTTATTTTATTTACATGTTTGTTTTACGTACTTCTTTTTCTCTTTTCTATTTTTTATTATAACTTTACCAATTTAACCATGTGTTTAAACTAGACTACACTCAAAGTTACTATCCTTAATTAATCACCATGAAACAGGCATTCGCCTAGTATGGTGATTTAATAAATCTTATTTATGGAAATGTCAAATATGTAACATTATATAAATAAAATAAATAAATAAATACTTTTTTATTTGAATCATATTAATGTTGCCATTTAAAACTATTTAAATGATTGCAGCGCCCTCTACACTTTCTTGATGAACTGTAGGACTGATTGTTTTTGAAAAAAAGGAATTGATTGAATACTTACGATCCCTTTTCATTTCCATATTTTATAGCCTTGTCCACCAGAGGTCTGTATTGTGGCATTCCAGCGGCAGACAGAATGAGGGAGGGGTTGGTGGTGGCATCTCGGGGTTTGTAGACATTCATAGCTACAAAAAAATAATCACTTTCACATTATTTATTTACTTTTACGGCATTTATAGAGAAGAAAAGAAGAAAGTGAATCTTCCAGCGCAATTATATTCAATTGTATTTTTAAATGTGCAGTGCGTTTGTATGTCGTTGGCAAGCAATTGGTGAGTAACCATTGTGAATATATGTTAATACTTTGGTTGCAGTAAACCAGTAAACCAAAAAAAATTGTTCCCCATCTCTTGAATCACTAAAACTACGAAATGGGTATTTAATCACGTATAGCTTGTATTTAATGAGATTATAATATTATATTGAAATAGCTACCCAAATTTATGAAGGTGAATTTTATAAAGTAAAATGATTTAGACATAACTTTTTTTTTAAACCTAAAAATATGGGATAAACGGTGAAATTTGGGCGGATTCATTGGCTTTAGAGCGCAGTAAGCAGTGCATATGTTTCCATATTAATATATGTAGGTATGATATTAATTAAATTGAATGGCCGAATTGAAAACTAACCACCTGGAAATCTCTATCACTCAAGTGGTCAATTGTAGTTCATTTTTCAACCGTAATGTTTTTAACAAACTTTGGACCAAAAGTCCTTAAAGCGAAAGTAAAATCAGGCCACTTAAGTGATTTACGCTTTCAAAGGATTAAGGGCAGGAGAGTTATTTTACTTCAGTGGAGGCATAAACTGTTGTGTGTGAAACCAAGCCTTTTCACCATACCGTAGAAAAATCATCATAATAGGTATAAAACTTTATCAGATGAATAATTTATTTTATTAGTTTATGGTGAATGTACAATTAAATCACACAAAATGTCCTTGACACACAAAATAACACACGTTACCATTCACACATCTTGCACACATACGGCAAGCCCTGAGGGAGTTCCTCAAGGTCTCCAAGTAGTGCTCTACTTAAAATAATATTTTTTTAGTTAGCTGTGTTATCAACAGATACTGTGTAGTGTACAATAAAAAATAAACATCAAGCGAATGTATGTCAATTATTTGTTTACCAAATCAGATTTATAAAGCGTCAGAACTTAATTGCCAAGATAATCTTTAATAATCAAATCAATATTAATTCATAGATAAAGAATCGCAATTATGATTAGCGATTACTAATGGTGACATTGCATTTATCTACCTATCTTTTGAGATGACAATTTGTGCAATAAAAAAATAAAAATTATATATATTACATTGGTCTGTTGCCCTCCGAAGGAATTATATGTCTGTCAGTATCAACGGCAGTTTGATGACGCTTTAGAAAAAGGATACAGCTGTCATTTTCCAATATAATACTTGCAGAGCTTACACAAAATAAATGAAGATCTAAAAAAAAACTGTAAATAATTTTGTTCAAGTTAATGATGCTTCATAGTTTCATAAAATTTAACGGTAAATATGCATTTGGTCCACGGACGTACAAAATATATGGACATGCCCTTACGTGTTAAAAAACGTGTTATTTCCCCCTCCCATTGGAACCATTTTTCGGAACCGGCTGGGCATGTCCGGACCAGTGTCGTGCTCTCGTCGTACATTTTACGCGCGGACGCTGTATGTCTATGAAACACTTACTTAGACAATGAAGGAGACTTGGCGAATCACAAGTCTCTTTCCTCTCTTCGCACCGCCATAGTTGGTTTTTACCCCTCATCTGTAAGTTCTCGTCTAGTTATTTGTATGTCTATGATTTGGTCCACCTCACGGATAATACGGAAAGTTCGTGTTGTCGAAGTTTGATGCACAGATAATACGGAATATTCCTAAGGTTAAACTACGAAAGCTGCATGTCATCATAATTTTAAAAAACATCCCAGATTTTGAATGGTTTGTTTGGCAAAGCAGGGGATGTCTAACAGGTTTGTGTAATTATGATTGATTTTCTATGAAATAAAAACGGTGAAAATAAAATGGCGTTACCGCGTAAGTGAATTATATTAAACGAAATTTAAATGTTAAATGCATATTTTTTTGTCTCCCGCGACATAAATACTCACTTTTCGTTATAATAAAGCTAAATCTAACTGTTTAAAAAATATTTCGTATTAACCGTGAAGCGGAGTATGACATAAATAATTAAAAGACAATTATTTTTCATCACCCCGAATGCAAAAAGGGTAATTCTTCGGAACAAACGTCAACGGTTAATACGGAATATTTATTTCATAACAATCAATCATAATTAAAATGCGTATTAACCGTTGACGTTTGTTCCGAATATTTACCGCAAAAAGGTTATATTTTACAGTAATTAAGGTGTATCAAAGATCTTTTCAAAAAAAATATTCGTAGCACGTTCAATGATTTGAAAGTTTACCACAATAATTATTATGACAGATTGTGACACTCATGCAGAGTTGATTTGTGATTAAAAATGCATTTTTTTATGCAACGTAATACTGTTGACTATAATATTGTAACAAAAATCCAACTGCAACTTATATCTGCGTAAAATATAACTGGAGCATTACAAAAAGGAAACATACTTCCTTCAAAACACTGGTTTCTTCTAAAATATATTTAATGATTATAAATCTGGGGCACCTTCAGTTTTACATGGTTGTAGTAATGTCAGGGTCTAAGTTTTTTTAAATAATGTTGGGACGAATACAAAAATAATCCGAAAAACAGCACAAAAATTATACCTTCAAAATCCCCGGTGTCGGCCACCACCAACGTCATTGTTTTAAGTTGTGAAAGAGAAGTCATTTTAGATATGTTTTTAATGTTACTGCAACTACACTTTGGACTTCTAACCTACGAGGCTAACATACGCGAAATGGAATTATCGCAGTAAACTAGTAAAAGTGCAAATGACAAGAAGCGGCGATAGCAAAATTCAAGGTGCTTCAATGACACTTGTGAGCAATGTTGCTAGACCATTGTATATAAATACCACAAAACCACACTGTATTAGCTAGTGTTGCTAGGGTTCCATAACTCAAGGTTCGTAGAAAATGCGTTTCGAGGTTAGCTCACACGGGCCTTTTTCGATAATAAAAACTCGTCGAGCCGCTTTCGAACCCGTGACGTATTGAAGCCCAGTTGGAGTTCGGAAGGAACAATCTCTTTTACTTTTTACTAGTTATATAATTATTTTTTTTTGGTAAGTCTAAGCTAATTTGCTCTCAATTTTTTTAACATGAGCTCCACACAGGAGGCACTGAGGAAAATAATTTCCCTCAGGGCCTATGTCATCTTTGAGGATGCTGTGTGGAGGGTTTTTTTGGGGAAAGGGAGGAGAGGAGAGTTCTGGGAAGGAAAAGGGTTTAAGGGGTGGGTAGGAATCTGGGGTTCAGTAAGTCCTGGTCATCCGCCTCCAATGCCTAGACAAACTTCACCCCTTGAACCTGGGCACAGTGGCGTAGCTAGCATGTGTGACACCTGGGGCGGATAGGGCGGATAACGTGGTTGGTGTCACCCCCCCCATTAGAGTTGACAAGCACTAATTTGGACTCATAAAAAATTGGAACCACTTGGGGTGACCTATGGCAGAGGAGTTGGTTATCCAATAAAGGTTCCCGGGGCATGTTTGTACATAGAAGTCGAAATGAAGTCGATATAATGTAGTTTTTTTTTAACAGTTAGTATATAACAATGTGCTATACAGTAGCGAATGGTAGAAAAGTCTGGAACGCCTAAGGAAGACCTAACGCATTATCTCCGCACTATAATGATATAAGTAGTCGAATTTAAGTGGATGTAATGTAGTTATTTTAAAGGTAACAATATGGTATTCCGTGGTGAAAGGTAGAAAAAGTCAGAACGCCCGAAGAAAATATGGTGCGATCAAGTGAAACAAATTCAATTTGGGAGGCGGGTATGGGTACCGCCGCCCGGGAGTCATTTATTGGATAACCAACGCATCTAACATAGGTCACCTCAAATGAAACGTTACGTTTGGTGACTTAGCAGGGGTGCCCGGGTCATCCGGTGAAATAATGTTTAGGTATTGTCGGCGGGCTGGATCGGGAGAGGCCGGTTCGGGGAGACCCTCTGGCCTCTCCAGCTGATTTCTCTCAACCCATTTTCTTGCACCACAGCGGGAGGGATGGATTCTATGTCCTGGACACACTGACCCCTAGATTCCTAACTATCCCTCGTACATTTATTCTTCCCAGAAATTCCTCTCCTTCCTTTCCTTAAAAAGACCCTCTATCCAGCACACCCAAATATGGCACCAGTAAAAGTGGCGTATGTTGAAGAACTAGAATAAGACATCAGCGATATCCAAGGAAGAAATGGCGCGATCAAGTAAAACATATACCTATTTACAGTTTTGCGTATTAGTGATCGAAGAACCGGTGGTTGCAATTTTTTAGCCATACTTTGACTATAGATTTATAATAAGGTGCATAAATATACAAAATAATAAAGTGATTTTTGAAAAAAATAAATAAAAACGAGTGTGCTTTAGACCACACGACTAAGTAAAACTTCACAAACTTATAAAAGAACATATGACATTGGGGTGACATATGACATTGGGGTGACATATGACATTGAGGTGACATATGACCATGGGGTGACCTAAGACCCTGGGTGACCTACGACCGTGGGGTGACATACGACCGTGGGGTGACCTACGACCGTGGGGTGACCTACGACCTTGGGGTGGCCTACGACCTTGGAGTGACCTAAGACCTTGGAGTGACCTACGACTTTGGGGTAACCTACAACCTTGGGGTGACCCACGACCTTGGGGTGACCTAGGACCTGTTTATTATCTATTATCTATTAACACTATTATCTCTATTTTTATGTTACCTATTTCAGAAGAATTATTCCACGGGCTGCTACTTCTATTTATCTTCTGTATAATGTTAATGTAAGTACATGCATACTGCTTACTCACCCCGTATGCATGGAAATTGGAGGGTCTAGAGTCGTTTAAATAAATGTAGCTTCGTTCAATAAACAAGTAGAGTCTTGATGTGTGCGGTGAAGGAGGAAACCATATGTTTCCTTATAACGCCGTTGGGAAAGTGGTGGGGTCCCCTCCAATGACCTACGACCTTGGGTTAGTATGTACGCCTTACCTTAGTTGTGCAGTATGTACGCCTTGCCCGATCACCGTTTGCATCGATCACTGTTCGCATCCTTACCGTTCGCATCACACTTTTCGTAACGCATTCACCAGCTTACCTCCCAAGTCGTGCGTGCGTGAAGATGTTTTACTTCATAATTTTATTTTTTCGCAAACCGTACAAATATTATTACCTACCGTACCATATTATTATTTTGTCGAGCTTGTGTGGTGGTTCGTGTGAATATACCCATAGACAATGCTTTTTCGTACGGAGTTTGAATCTTCACTTTTCACAGCAGCCCAAAGACCAAAAACAAGAAGAAAAAAATCAGTTTTTGAAATCTGTCAAAAATTGCCGCTTTGTTTGCCGGGTTTTCTGCAGACGGTTTTTCACGTTTTAATTTTTATTTTGAGGTATTTATTCCCCGTTTCACGTAAAATCTTAACTGTATTGAAACATTGTTTGAAATTTGGTAACGCACTATTTTTTTCGAGTAAACGAATCATAACGTATGTTCATTTATTTTGTCTGCTGCATTTGTCGACTGCATTCCGACATACCATCGATTTTTATAAAAACATATAGTTTTGTATTTGCTCGTGTTATCAGGATCGTGAGCTGAACACCTAACAACGAATTACGAGTACAAACAGAATACCTGTTGAAGTATTACGCTATTTTGTTCATAAAATGAAGAACGGAACACATTTTCCGTTATTTTTTTGTAAAAATCTTACTCCTTCGTCTCTCCTTTTTAATACTTCGTTCATTTAGTCTATTATTGTCCTCTAATCACTGGTCTTTCTTTGTTGTGATGTTTGTTCTCTTAAAATAGTTATACTTTATTGCTTTATCAAATATGTATTCAACAAATCAGATATCATCATCATCTTCATTTAAAGCCTGTGTTTCAATGACAAGATTTTCGTATGTAATACATCTGTTGCATTGTTATGACATTTTGTAAAATACATTGACAGTGTTTTTTCCAAATCCTTCAGCAAAGAATATCAATAAAATCGTATATACAGAACTTTCATTAGGTGCTGTGGTCTCAAGATTTTATTCTTATTTTTTTGTGATTGTTGCTTACTTTGGTCTTTTAATTCATTCTGAAATCATATTTTATGTTTTACTTTGTTCTGCAGTTGATTAATTAAAAAGGACAAAGTTTTAGTCACAAATTAGTCTAATCTTGAGGTTTACACATTCAATGGTTGTTTGTTTATGATTGATGGTTGATTGTTTCAGTCAACATGTTGGAGGTAGTGTTTCCTCCTTCGCCCAACTGGTACCTGCCAAGTGTGCTGTGTGTGGCCCCCGACGGCTGCATCGTGTACGGATCCTGTGCCAACTTCATCACCATCCTCACCCCCAATGGCGACCCTTCGCACCGAACCTTCTCCATAAAGATTATACATGTGGCTCATAAACTGAGGTAAGTGTTCACAATTTAGGAATTTACAATACAGCAGTTCTGTTATTGGAACTTTGAAATGAATTTTTTTTTTTTTTTTTTTTTTTAAAAAGAAAGACAAACATTCCCGGGTTACGAATAACCCAACAATGTTTGAAAATCTTCTACTACCGAAAATATTGCTTGTGTTGTGATGGAGGACTTAGCCAGCTGAGGAATCGAACATGCGACGCCCGGGTGGGACCCAAGCGCTATGCCCACTCAACCACTGACCGGACAGAATGCTTTACTAAGCGGGTTATATGGCCCTCTTTGCGGTGTTTGAGAAATCCAAAGGACACTTTCGGCTTTAGGGGTAACAGCGGGCATTGAAAGGCACTAAAAGAATGCCATTGGGGTATGTTGTGAGGCTGAAGGGTAAGGGTAAGGGGAGTGGAAAGAGTGATGGGCAGCACAAATACAGTTGTTCATCGTTACAAGAATTACGCCTACAAATTGTTCATGTAATATGTTTCTACATTTTTTATTTTCCAAGGAAACATAGAAAATGTTACAATCAATCAATTTTTGATAAATTGTACTTTATGAAATTTACATTTAGTTTATTTTGATAAATAGCTTTGAAACTTTGAAATTATTTACTATTATGTAGTGCCGTTCCTTATCCAGAATATTCCTTAGTGAGAGATGACATCTCTGTTTCTATCCGATTTCGGTCTCTCTTCTCCTTTTACCTTCTTGAAATATTCAAATTTCGCGCGATTTTTTGTTCCTCGGTGATCGCAATCACTGCTACCAACAGTTAGGCGCTCGCTAGCGTCTTACGCGATGCCATCTTCTTCAATTGGTGTCTATTTTCTATCGCGAGCGGTCGTCTAGTTACAATATTGCGATATAAACCAGAAACTAGATTTCTTCTCCAAAATTATTACAAAAATCATTACGAAAATCATTACGCAATGTCAGAAAATAATGTATCTCCCGAAGCGGTTGAGATTACCGCGTCCGCGAGTGTAAACCGTGACGAAATACGAAAAACGAAAGAAAGAATTTGTGTTCCGACTGTTCCTCTAATGAATCCGTTTGTGACAATAAACGAAAAAGACGAAGGCGACGCCGACGCTCACCAAGTTCCGACAGCTCTACGATGAGTTTTTCAAGCAGGGCTTCACGCTCCAGAAGGCGAGGAATGGCCCGTTCTATTAAGAAATTAACTGAACAAGTAGGCAGACTACAAAATTTTATTCAGCAAGCACCGAGGTCAAGATTCGCAGAGAATGCAGCCCCAGATAATATGTCCATCGCAGAGACGGAGAAAGAGTGTACGGGTAAAGAGTGTAGTCAACAGTATACGGGCGTAATACTTGTGTTTTTCAAATGCCGAGTCCCACCATTTCTCTTAAAGAACCCTTAATGACTGCTCCTCCTCAAGATAGACTTGAAGTGTTAGAGCGTCTTCAACGATTTAATCAGAAAGATTGGACCAATGTGAGATATAACAAGGTCATTAAGGAACACCTTGCCGATCCGGGCTTTAAGGAGCTTGAGGTGAACTGTGAGTTGCAACCTTACGATTCTGGGTCTCCTCAACAGGTTGCTATTGAAAGATCTTTCGCGGCAATAACACATGCAGCTCTCAAACACAGGGAACAACTGCAGCAGTCTCTGCAGAAATTGGTCGAATGGGGATTTGAAGTACGGGATGTCTCTCTAGAAACCCTGTACGAGAAAGTTAATGAGCTGTTTGGAGGTCAGAACGACTTACAAAAATGCTCCGATGAGCTGCTGCAAATAACGTGCGGAAAACGGGCAGAGATAATTGAATTTAGAAGGGACAGGATTCTCAATTCCTGTAAACAGAAATCAGACAAGAAAGTTCTTATGCAGATCCCTCCGACTTCCTCTCATCTCTTCAATGAGGAAGCCCTCTCTACCCAATTGCAGAAATTGGGAGGAGTAAAGAATTGTTTTAGGCCCTTCTCACAAGTCATCACTACCGGTCCACCAAAGGAGGGGTCTGGTACTAAAAAGGCTTCTAAGCCCGTTCAATACTTTCCGGCCCGAGATTCCTTTCCGACCCGAGATTTCATTCCATCTCGAGAATTTTTTCCATCCCGAGAATCCTTTCGCCTGAGGGGGGCAGACCCCCAAAGGTATCCCCAGCCCTCCACCTCTGGTATTAAAAGGGGGGAAAGGATAGTAACAAGCGACCGGTGCGAGGGCAGACCTCTAACCGACATTATTACAGGGGTGCATGACTGGAGGCCATTAAAGTTTCAAGCGGGGCAATTGCTGAATTTCAAAAACAAATGGGCAGCTCTAAATGCTCCCAAAGTTGTTCAAAAAATCATAGGGGGATACAGAATCCCCTTCTTTACAAAGCCCCTATTATTACGCCCAACTGCCTTAACTTTGAAAAGATTTGTGACAAATACAACCCCAGCAATGACAAAAGAAATAGAAATTCTCAAAAAACTGAATATATTGGAACCGGCAGTCAACAACTCCGGTTGTTTTCTCTCCCAAATGTTCCTGGTTCGAAAAGGGGACGGAAGCAACAGACCTATTCTCAACCTGAAAGGTCTCAATCACTTTGTCGGTAAGAAAATTTTTTTTAATGTCGCATCAGAAAGTTCCCAAATTTCTCCAACCACAAGACTGGATGACAAAAATAGACATATCGCACGCATATTTTCACATCCCAGTCACAGAGTCTCATCGTCGTTTTTGGAGGATTGTGTACAAAGGAGAGCTTTTGCAAATGACATGCCTTCCCCAGGGCTTGAGCAGTGCTCCACAAGCCTTTGCCAAGGTGACCAATTGGGTTGCGGAGACCCTACATCGTCAAAATGTGAGGACCATTGTATACTTGGACGATTTCCTTCTGGCCCACCAGGACAGGGAAATTCTGAATGTCCAAACAAATCTATTTCTGAATCTACTAAGAGACCTCGGTTTGACTGTCAATTTGAAAAAATGCGTCAGCGAGCCGGTACAAACAGTGGAGTATCTGGGTGTAATGTGGGACACGCAACGCGGTTGGAAGTCACTGAACAGGAGAAAGTGCGAAGACCTTCAACAATCCCTTCAAAGGCTTCAGAAAAAGAAGAAGTGGAATGTGAAGGAGGCCCAGAGAGTTCTGAGAAAACTAAATTTTGCATCATTCGTCACTCCAAGAGGTCGTCTTCATTGCCGAAGGATGCAACTACAAATGCACTCCATGATGAAACTTCCCATACGAACGAGAATTCTCATAAAGGAACCCGTAATGAAAGACATATCATGGTGGGCACAGAATGTAAAGGTCTTTATGCCACGACCGATGCAGCAGATCATGGCTGGGGCGCTCAAGTGAACGATATTCCGATTGCGGGAAATTGGACCAGGGAACAGCAGAATTGGCACAGCAACTTGAAAGAGATGTTTGCCATACTAAATGCCTTGAAATACCAGAACAAATGTTTGAGGAGTTCTACCGTTCTAATACAACAGATCAGTCCTCGCTTATTTGAGGAACGAAGGAGGGACGAGATCCTTGAGTCTACTTCATCTGACCTTTCAGATTCTGTCTCTAGTAGACAAATACAATATAACCCTGCAAGTTCACTACCTACCAGGGCGGTACAACGGTCTTGCGGACCATTTGTCCCGAGGAACCCGTGTACCGGAGTGGCACCTTCTACCTCCTGCAACAGAACAGATATTTCACAAATGGGGCAGACCCACTGTGGACCTGTTTGCCTCTCACACGGCTCATGTTGTGGACAAATATGTATCCATAGACAGGAAAGACAGAGCGGCATTATTTCACAATGCTTTCAGCAGACCTTGGCACTTTCCTCTGGCATGGGTGTTTCCGCCTCCTTGTCTAATTCCCCGAGTGCTTGCTCATCTGAACAAATCCACAGGAATTTATCTGCTAGTAGCTCCCAAATGGACGAAAGTATTTTGGCTACCAGACTTGAAACAGAGAGCCTTATGCCTACCTCAGGAGATCAAGAATCTACAAGAGATACTAATAGATACCACCACAGGCTCCCATCCCCAGCAAATACTTCAACTAGAACTGCAAGTGTGGAAAATTGGGGCTGGGATGATGCATTGCAAGGATGGTCTGATAGAGAAAGTGGGATTTTAAAATCCAGCTGGCGAACTTCAACACAAGCTTCTTATAAAGCAGCGTGGATTAGATGGCGTGAATGGTGTTCATCCAACCATGTTAATTTCAAAGATCCAATGGGAGCCCAGTTGGCAAAGTTTCTAGCGCATCTCAAAATATCACTGAATTTAGCTCCTAGCACTATAGCTTTGCATAAATCGGTTATTTCAACTTTATGCAATCCAAATAATGAAAATAGACTAAGTAACCATCTTGTGGTGAAGCAAGTAATGAAGGGAATAGTAAACAGCTCGATTAAAGTGCAACGGGATACAATATGGGACCCGAGACAGATATGTTCTTGGCTTCAGACTAACAATCCAGAAACTATAACCTTATTTGAAGCATCCAGAAGGTGTGCAGTCATACTCCTGTTAGCTTCAGGGCGAAGGGTACATGATCTGACACTTTTGAGATTAACATCGGAACATTTCATTGATATGGATGATCATATTATTTTATGGCCTGCATTTGGTTCAAAGACAGATTCTGCAAAGTATCAACAATCGGGATGGAGATTAAACTCCTCATCAAATCAATCCACCGATCCTGTATTTTGGCTTAAGAAGCTGCGTGTTCTCTCAAAGGACAGGAGACAAGAGGCACCTAATATTGATAACCTGTTTTTATCCACATCAGGTCCAGCCAAAGCAGCTTCTAGAACAATTATTGGTGGATGGGTCAAGACAATACTTAGAGATGCTGGTATTGAGGCCTCTGCGGGGAGCACTAGGTCGGCAGTGGCTTCACTTCGGTGGTTTGAAAACTGTTCAATAGAGGACATTTTGGAAAAGGGAAATTGGCAGAATGAAAATACCTTCCAAAAATATTATAAACAAGAAATAAGGCAATCCAATATTCAGGAGCCGGGTACTTCGTCGTCCTTGACAAACCTGTTTAATCCAATCATTCGCCTGAGGGGGGCAGACCCCCAAAGGTCTTCCATTTCTGGAGACAGAAGGAGTAGCGATCGTTGTGAGGGCAGACCTCCAACCGGCGTTTCTTTATGAAGATGATCACAATTGGCATCAACACTGCCACCAGACGATAGCAGACAATTCTCACTAAGGAATATTCTGGATAAGGAACGGCACTACATAATATTGGAGTTTTACCTACCATTAAAACTCTTATTATGTTGCCTTCCTTATCCAGAATATTCCTCATCCCCTGTCTGGTGAGACTACAATTGAAGAAGATGGCGTCGCGTAAGACGCTAGCGAGCGCCTAACTGTTGGTAGCAGTGATTGCGATCACCGAGGAACAAAAAAATCCCGCGAAATTTGAATATTTCAAGAAGGTGAAAGGAGAAGAGAGACCGAAATCGGATAGAAACAGAGATGTCATCTCTCACTAAGGAATATTCTGGATAAGGAAGGCAACATAATAAGAGTTTTAATGGTAGGTAAAACTCCAATATTAAAAATAACCCAATGTTTGCATGCCATCACAGAGGTACTTTGTAATACTTTTTTTCCGGTGAAATGTTATTGTTGTCAACTATAAATGTAGCTTCCCTAGGTGGTTCGCTACATTTGCGACTTAGCAGGGGTGCTCGGGTTCATGGGGTTAGGTTTGTCCGGAACTTGGCGACGGATGCGTCTGCTCACTAGCTGCGGGGCAGGCTGGAACGGGAGAGACTGGTGAAGGGAGACCTTTTGACCTCTCCAGCAGGACTCTCTCGGTACATCGCCTTGCACTGAAGTAGGAGGGATAGATTCGTCCGTCACTCCTGGACATACTGACCCCCAGATTCCTACCCTCCCCTCACAACTTTTAGAACTTCCTAGAACTTCCACTCCTTTCTTTCCTAAAAAGACCCTCCAAACAGCATCCCCAAAGATGGTACAGGCCATGAGGGGAATTATTTTCCTCATGGTCTCTTGTGTGGAGCTAATGTAAAAAAAAAAAAAAAACTATTGACCAATAACATACAAGTGGTGATTGTTTTGCTTCCAGGGTAACTTGCATAGCGTTGTGTCCAGGCTGGTTGACCACACGCAACTTTGTATCGGCAGCTGATGATGGCCTGGTGAAGTTGTGGAGTGCCGAGACTTATTCATACGCCGTGGCACACAATGCCCACGCTGAAGCCAAGGAGGTGAGTCATTTGCAACAACCAAACACTATTATGTATTGGGCATTGCATCTACACAGGTCCGGCCCTTACGTATAAGAAACGTATACAACACTTCATATCAGTTTAATTACGAGGAATGACTATGTATATGGAGAAGCAAAATAATGGATTTTAACTAATATTTTGACAAATTCATCGTATTCACTTTGTGGCCTACATCAGCAGTTCATCTTACTATCGATGTGACAAATGACAATAGGTTAGTCTGTTTTTTTCTTTCTTTTTTAATAAAACCCAAACTAAAAACCTATTTTGTAAAGTAGATTCATAGTTTCATAGTTTGGGTTTAGTTTAAAAAAGAAAAAAAAGTAGCCTACAAACTTATTTAAATGTTTTTTTAAAATAATTTGTATCTATTGGATAAGGCGCGCCTCTTTTACCAAATAATTTTCAAAAAGCCAGTCACACCATATACAATAGCAATAACCATAGATAATAGAAACAAAGGGATATATGTCATGGAAGCCTGCTGACTGTCACCGACCTATGACTAACTGCACAAAGTATCAAAGTGGCGAAGCCAACAGAGTGGATACTGTGTACATATGAATGTAGAAATAAAGATGGGACGCCTCTGTGCATATTTTGGCTGTTTCAGTATTATAAATGAAGTAGGTGACACTTTTGTGCATGCGGTTTCATGCTAATAATAATGGTTGTTGACCCATCTCCCATTTTTTAGTTATCTATGTAATAAAAATTCTGTATCCTTACCGTGGTTACTTACTTAATGGTGGCTCGATGTGTGGTTCATTTATTACTAACTTCAATGTGTTTACAAAGACGGTAGCAGGGGTGGCCTTCTTGGATGAGAGAGACATAGTGTCTGTCGGCAGTCTGGGGGTGCTGGTGCTGTGGAACTCCCGGCAAAACAGCGTGAAGGTGGACTCCAAGCTGCTCAAGTCCTACAAGCCCATCTGTCTCTCTGCCTGTCCACACAGGAAGCACGCTGTGGCTCTGGGAACCAAGCAAGGAGTCGTTCTGGTTGTGTCTGTTGAAGGTGATTACATATTCACATATCTAGAAAAATAAATTATAAATATCTGAGGCACCTTATTTCCTAGTTACGTGGGTTGCATTAACAGCATTATAGCTTATATAAGAAATTATAAAATTTGTAGTACTTTATTAAAGCCATAAATACACTGGGAATTTATATGATATATGTAAATCCTAATTACACAATTGTAAATGTTCTCTATAATGACTTGGAAAGAATCTCCTACTTGTGATATCACTAAAGAAACCACTCATCCACTCTGAATGCAAGTATTAATGTTCCTCAAAATGACCTTGAAAAAAAAACACATCTTTGCGATTCTTTCAAAGGCATATAGCCACTGGAACGATTTCGGTCGAAAAATCGACCACTTTAATTTTTCTCCGATTGATGTCGGTCCAAAAACGGACCGATTTTTCTACCATTCGTAAAACATTTATTGTAATTATTTAAAACCTTTACATGGCCAGCTATTTATATTATCGAATAGTTGATAAAATATTCTTTCAGTCTATGACCTTATTGATTGTCTTTGAAGTATGCTATAACAAGTTTTGGCGGGTTTTTAATAGCGTCCTGTCAGAAATCAACTTACAAGTTTTCAATGTTTCAACGGATTTTGGTCTCTGCTTAAAATGCCGTAAGTAATTCATTTATTGGGTTTTTAACATATAATTATATATCAGTGCAATTGTGATTGAATAATCTATCTTTTAAATGTGTTTTTAATTTGTTTGTTCCTAATATATTGTTTCGGTGGAAGTTTTTTTGTAAAAATGCATCAACTGAAAATGTCATCGTTTTTGATTTGCAAAAATATTAATAATTACTGCTTTTGTGTATTTGAAATATAGTTATTTAATCAGAGTGATTCATAACAAAGAGATAAATATAAGTTTTATATGGATTGGTTCATTATTAATGCAGATATTTGCTTATCCAATTATTTATGTCATATGTCAAAAAAGCGACAACTTTCGTAGTCAATATTGGCATAAAGCTTCCGTCACACAATAAAAATTTAGTTGTTTCGTTGTATACTAATTAATTAATTGATTTTCTTTTACCAAATTTGTGCAGAAACAGCAATCGTCCAGGGAAAGAAGGGAGCACTCCACGAACCAGGTTTAAATAAATTTTTTCATATTTTATATTAGTGCAGTATACAAAATTTGAACATTTAAGTATATGAAGTGTTTTCAATTTAAAATATATAGAGTAGTGCTGACTGGAAGAGGAGGCAGAGGAAGAGGTGCAGAAGGAGTACCAGCTGGTGCCGGACTAACTGCACGTGGACGTGGGAGTCAACGCAGAGCTGCATTGCCTGCTCGGTCTGGAGTGTGAGTATTTTTTAATGTTTTTTTATGAAAGTACTTTGCTGTGGCCGTTGAACTCATCATATATTTTTATTTATTTTAACAGTGACCCTGCTTTGCTACTGGTGCGAGAGGATAGTGTATAGGCTGTTAGGGCCCTGTCTGCTTCCTTCCGACTAGAGCTGGAAAGCCGAAAATTTAAGAAGCAGGCGGTGCGCATTTTGCTGCCTACCGCACTTGCAAGAAAAACTAAACAAAAGTAAGTTATCATATTTATATGCTTGATACAATATTATTGTTTTTTCTCCGACAGCATTCCACTGTTACAATGAGAGTTGGTTAGATCAGCGCTCTGTGCATTATGCAGTGCATAATGTACAGAGTTCTAATTTTATTGTTTATTTATTTACTGTACTTACTGTTTCACGCGTGAATGAGAACGATTCATATGATTTATGTATATGTTTTCAGAATTCCATCTCCGGAGAGAATACCGTGTCCCTTTTCACAAGGGACACCTTCACCGTTGCCAAGACCCGTCCCACCACCGTGAATGTCCACTCCGGCACAGACCCAGTCAACGGTTCCCAATCTTCCAATTCCGCCTGCTGCACCAATCCGGGCGGCATCTCCGGAGCCGTTACCTGGGACATCGCGGGGTGGGGAACTCCAGCGTGGCGAACTCTTCTCTCCGGAGGGCGGCTACCACAGTGAGCTGTGGGTGGACGTGCCGTTCTACCAAGAATTGTCGGCGTTTGAGAACGGTGAGTCTATTTTTTGAAATGTCATACATACCAGGGGCTCTAGTATGGTGAAATCGATAAGTTTGCAGTATCGGATAGATAATTGATTTTATATTGATATCCCTAGCACAGTTTCACTGTTGGTATATTGGCAGGAAATAAGCATAGTACTTAAAAATTCCACATAACAAACATACATAATGTATTGTAATCCGAAAAGATACAATGTGCCTACGTTCTATGCAAGTAAATATGTAGTTGCTAAAGTAGAAAGTCTGAAATTTGAGTTTGTTTTTGGCCAATTTTTGTTTGATAGTACGAACTTCGCACAGCATTGGGAATACCGAAATCATAGTTTTACACTGTAACAAAGCATGATCTATTTGTTCTCGAGATAATGTCCTGACACGTTTACATTTCAAAAGATTGGCATTAAACAGGGATATTATAGAATGAGACACGCCGAACTCCTTCGCGAGGGTTACATTTGATTTACCGGCTTCTAAATGGTGTAATATAGGACTTTTTTCTTCAATTGAAACAACTCTTTCGTTTCACGGAACTCATTTTGTCGAGCTTCCTAGTCACTTCCAAGCGAGGCGCGGGGCGGTGCGGTATTGGTGGGTGGGTATCTTTAAAATAGGCCGCTTTAAGTAGTTGGTCGCTTTAAACGTATACGTTTTCCTACTAAAAGCTATGAAACCTAACTTGAGTTTACATTATCGTCACTTAAAACGGTAGGCCGTTATATGCAAAGTTATTATATCCGAATTCTATTGTAAATTTGTGTTTTCTATTATTTCAGAGACAGACATGGACAGCACCAATGTGGACGAGGCAGCTCTCTATCAAGAAGAGTCGGTAATTGAAAACCGTGAGTTATAAAACTAACTAACTTACCTTCACGCCATTTCGCTGCAGGGGTAGGCAGAGAGGATGGACCGCCAGACAACTTGGTCTTGGCACACACACACTCTTTTCTTCATTCAAATTCATCCATACCTACCTGACTATGGTATTCTGACTCCTGACATTGCCCGCCTCAAGTATTTGATTAACAGGATCGTACCAAGAGTTCATTATTTTGAAACGTTGTACCAGAGACAGCGGGTAATCGTAATATAGACACGTTTAATTAATTTGGGTTTTCTGTTGTTGCAGAAATGGATATGAACAGAACAAGCGACGTGGACGACGAAGCGAGCAACGTAGACCACAAAGAGAGCGATGAGGATACCTTCTGCATGCCACCAATACCTTATTATAATATTATCAACGTTTCACCTTACTCCGCTATGGATATAGACTTTAGTAAACAAGACCAAGTAGATAGTGAGGCAATGCGTTTGATTCTGCCGCCTGATGGTTACTCTTTCGATTGGTCCAGCGATATCTCACGTTTTACTGGGATAAGGGAGACATTTACAGGTACGCCAGGACCAACTTTCAATACTGACGAAATGGGCAAACCTGTGGATGCCTTTCTTAAAATCTTCGATGCAGATTTCGTTGAACTGATCGCGAGAGAGACCAACAGGTATGCAGATCAATGGATTGCGAAAAAACAGTTTCAGCGCCATGCGCCTACCAATAAATGGGCTCCCACGAATAAACGGGAAATATACGTATTCTTGGCAATTTTAATGTAACAAGGTATCTCTCCCCTTCCCGTTGAAAAAGACTACTTCTATTAAAAAAAAAACACCGCCATGCCTTATTTCAGCCGAGCCATGGATTATAATCGTTTTGAAAGTCTTTCTTCTTATGTACCATTATCTGTGCGAAGGTTACAAAAGATTCAGCCCGTCTTGGACCACCTCTTAAATAAGTTTGAGACTTTATACCTGCCCGAGCAAGACATCTCTCTGGATGAATCCTTACTCTGCTATAAAGTCCGTTTGGGATTCGTCCAGATGATCAAAACCAAAGCAGCCAGCGCGGGTATAATATCTTACGAGCTTTGTGAGTCCAAGTCTGGCTATCTTTGGAAATTCCAAATTTATACTAGGAAGACCATTTCCATACAGGCTGAATCGACAAATCCAGACCAGGAAGACATAACAGAAGATATGACGGACGACATGACACAGGTAAACTTTTCGGGTGCTCACAATATCTGCCCAGTTGGGGCCACTGCAAAGATAGTATACGACCTGGCCAGCCCTCTGTTTAACAAGGGGTATACGCTAATAATGGACAACTTTTATAATAGTCCATTATTGGCACGATGCCTCAAAAGAAATGGAATGGACTGCATGGGCACATTGCGGTTAAACTGAGAATTTGTGCCCTCTGCATTTAAGTCCCATCTCCGGACAAAACTGAGGGAAGGTGAGCTTGTATACTCGAACTGCGGGGACCTCAATGTTATGGTTTGGTTGGACAAAAACCTGGTAAGTATGTTGTCCACCTACCATAAGGCAGAAATTGGGGGCTGTTGAAAAGTTTGGTACCTGGACATACAAACCTCAACTGGTACTAGACTATAACAAAGTAATGGGGGGTGTCGACCGAAAAGATCAGCTTTTGGCAGGCTTCCCCATTGAACGACAGCGAAACCTGATCTGGTACAAGAAGCTTTTCAGGAGACTACTAAGCGTTTCGGTGCAGAATGCGTATATATTGTACAGCTCAAAGCTCCGCAAGGAAAATAAAGACATTTTGAACCGAAACTTCAGGAGTGAGGTTGCGGATGATCTTCTTCTGCTGTTTTGTCGTAGTCAAATTGACACGACTGTGCGGACCATTGGCCTAATAGCTGAAGGAAAGATTCTGCGACCTATCCTGAAAGGCAACCACTTCGTAGTCCGTAGCAGGAAAAAGGTGAAATGTGTGTGGTGCAACATAAATAACATTTTCAAAAGGACCCTCACAAAGTGTGATGTGTGTGAAGTGGCTTTATGCTCTGATTGCATGAAGCCATATCACACTACAATATAGAATTGCTGGTGGTTTTTATATTTCATGTTTTTCTTTTCTTGTTTTTTTAGTTGTGTAATTCTAATTTATAGATTTAATTAACTTTGTCTGAACATCAATTATGATGGCCTGGATGGCTGGACCAAGTCATTTCTTTCCGCATACTCACATCATATGTTATGTTGTCCTCGAAGGTTCTATCTGATAAGGTTCGGTGGACATTTAATATGTATATTTCAATTCTGATCATTGAAATATACATGTTAACAAATGCACAGGTATTCTCATTTTTCCCTGTTTATTATACACATTTAAATAACTTGTTTTATTTTTATGTCTTATTTATATTTTGTCAATTTTTCTGTAAAGGGGCTTTTTCAGATCTAGTCACTTAACATAACTAAGCCATTTCAAGCAATGTTCAATTCTGAATGGTGGTCTCTCACCAGAACGATACTGAGAGTATTTCTCTAGAGCGAGGTATAATGATTATTATGTATTGATATACTTAAATTATGAAAAAACCAATTTAAATTGAGTATATTTTTATTACGACAAAATGTGTAAACAATGTTTAAATCGATATACTGTTCTTCCATTGTAACCATACAACTGTAATATTAATTTAATTAATGTAAAAGCCTATTAGGGCTTAAATAAATAAATAAATCAATTATTTGTTCCATCAATTATTTTCCCTTCCACTATTTTTTTTCCATATCTTTGCTTTTAAATATAAAATTATCATTATGATTTTATTTGCCATGCAAAAACGCTCATGCAAAAGGTTTGATATATATACAGTTTTATCATCATCATCATTTTACATATTCTGATTTACCCCTGTGTGTGTGGACCTTAAGATGGCTGTCAGTAGTGTTTTTTTGTCGAATATTTGCAGATTTCATCAATTTCAAAGTATCCCCCTGAAATATTGGCAATGTGTATATCTATGAGATATGTTTTATTTTAAACCGTATTTCTTGCTTTACCACGAAATATAAAAACATGGTTACAAATCTCCAGGTATGATTTACAATTATTTAAAAAGTAGCACCATGATTTTGACAACGTAAAATAGGCTCTCTGTATAATTCGTCAAATGATTCAAATACAGCAAACACGGCGACTATTCTTATTGATAATTGTAGGCAGTTAATGTATCTTCCTAATGTAATACCAGGTTTTTGTGGTAAATTTATTAAATAGTATAATATATTGATTTCAATTTTGACACTTCACGCGCTCAAATTCTATAAAATAATTTTCTAATCAAACTTTCGGATAGATCGTAACAGATAAAAAAATCGTTTTCTAGTATATACTTGCATCTGTGGTTATCAAATAGGCCATAGAGAACATAAAACCGTAGAAAATATTCAATATAGATATTTAAAACCGCCACTAGCGGCAATTTCAAATCAGTAAAACACAAATTTCGCGCATTTATAAAGTTAAAGATTTTTTAATTATTTATCTATCAATTCTAAAAATATAGAATAATTAGTACAATATAGGTGAATTCATTGGCTGTATAGCACCATAATCAGTTTTTGTGTCTCCATATTAAAATTCGGAGGTATGATTTTTTTAATGTGGGCGGAAAATATTCAAAATCGTCTCTAAAAAACCGCGAGCAATCCGAGAAAAAAAAAAAAAACCGCGCGATCGTTCGAGTGGATAGAAACCATCGCTTCGTTCAGAAAACAAAATTTAATGTTCTTAATAGTTATTTCGATTAATATTTGTTAAAAATATTATGAACTAAATATACAATTTGGCTGTCCTGAAACGGGTATCCTTCCCAGTTGGACAGACAAAGTATCACTTTGTAATGTATTTAATATATATACAAGGTGTCCGGAAACTCGTAGTACAAGCGGGAAACTGGGGATTCCCCATCCCATTTGGAGTCGATTTTGTGGTATAACTTTTTTTGATTTGAGCTTTCGTTTTCGAGAAAATCGAGTCAGAAGTTGATTTTTTTTTTGGTCAAATTCTTGTAAATTATTACCGACTATCATAGTACCTGACTAATAAAAACAAATTAAAAGAAAAACAAACAAAGAAATCGGTATTTAAAGCATAATTTTGAAATTGCCCATCAATTAATTCAACATGAAAATAAAATATTCGCTCATTTCACGGTTCAACAGCTGATCTACATTTCGCGCACGAGACTGCAGATCCAATCACGACGAGATGGATTCTAGCGCTGTCTCGTTTGTTTAAAGTGCTGTTAAAACGAGACAGCAACGCTTGTCAAATGACCGCGGGCGGCAAAAAGTGTCGTGTGGCCTTGACCCACGAACCAAATTCTGTACCCAAGAAGCATACGGATGCAAGTCCGAAAAGGTAAATGTTCAGGAGATCCAAAAAAATATTTTTTCTCTAACTATGGTCTCATAACTTCGTCGGATATCCATGCTGATAGATAACAAAAAAAAATAATTATTAAATCAATTAGTTTTGTTTTAAAAACTAGCAAATGAAACGAAATTTAAAGCCTTAAAAATAATTAGTTTTTAGACTTTCACGGCCAAAAGCATTTTCGTTGTTAGTTTTTGGGGTGTTATGCCGTGTGGCGCTACCTCCTTCTATTGCCGACGTTTCGGACAGCGTTGCAGTGTCCATCATCAGGGCAGATCTAACGAAATAATGACAAGACTAGAAGAAGTTATAATTACTTTGAAGTGAAAACTTCTTTAGCACCGTTGTGATTTAAACCTGTTTGAAACGAACAAGCTACACCAAAAAGAAATAGTAAGCAAACGACGAAAAATTAATTTTGTAACAACTTTGAAGTGAAAACTTCTTTAGCACCATTGTGATTTGAACCTGGTTGAAACGAAAAAGCGACGACATCGTCGTATCTACCGGATCTGCCCTGATGATGGACACTGCAACGCTGTCCGAAACGTCGGCTATAGAAGGAGGTAGCGCAACACGGCATAACACCCCAAAAACTAACAACGAAAATTAAAAATAATTGTTTAAAAAATAAAACGCTGACTTGAGTCAAACAAAACCATGGACTTGAGGCCTACTGCCTCTAAATGAAGTGGACTATTTTGTTATGACATGTGGTGTATTATGAAAGGAATAAAGTCCATGGTACACCTTTCTGCTTCTAAGATAGTTGTTGCATCATGGTACTTGCATCCATATGCAATTTTGAAGATCCTATTTTTTCTTCATAATAGGACTTCCATATTTCTGCCACTGATAAACATGATAATTTACTTCAAGTTTCAAGTCTGCATCAAAAACTCATTTCTGACTTGGATCCGTATAATCCTCGCGTACACAAATAAAGATGGCCGCTTTTCTGTTCCGTGTTAGTTCTTTGTATTACAGTAGTGTTCGAAACGAATGTGAACAAGGTTATTATCATTTTTTTTAATAATGTAATAATTAGATGGAAAAAAAATAGTATACAGCTAATTTTTTCCCCATCAACTACTATCATTCAGACAAGTGCTTAGCCAAAAGTCCCCGCCCCTAGCCCCCCTTGCTTTCCCCCCTGTGCCCCACCAAACATGAAAAGTGTAAGGGTTTCGTAAATCACGTCTATCTCCATTACTAAACAACATATCGGATTGCAATTTTTTGTATTCTCTTTGCTGTAATATTGTCTACAATTAATGTCAATCACAACGGTGCTAAAGAAGTTTTCACTTCAAAGTAATTACAAAATAAATTTTTCGTCGTTTGCTTATTATTTCTATTACCTAAGTGTCGCTATTTCGTTTCAACCAGGTTCAAATCACAACGGTGCTAAAGAAGTTTTCACTTCAAAGTAATAATTAAATAAAATTTTCGTTGTTTGCTTATTACTTCTATTAAGTGTCGCTTTTTCGTTTCAAACAGGTTCAAATCACAACGGTGCTAAAGAAGTTTTCACTTCAAAGTAATTATAACTTATTCTAGTCTTGTCATTATTTCGTTTGTTTTAGTGCACTAAAGCTATGTACAAATCGTGAACGTGAAATACTCGTGTTAGTGCGGGTTATTCATAATGGAGCTAGTTTACACTTCCATTCAATAAATAAAGTTATAGATTTTAAACTGAAATACTATGGCATTTTTAGTTGCTGAAATCTTGAACTGATACCCGTAAGCCTAATTTCACTTCTTCAGTAAAACCAAAATTTAAAACAATTGAGAAAAAATACAATTAACTAGTATAAACATCAATTGGCGGCAATGAATCGGCTGCCGCGGAGCGATGCAGAGATGTTGCACCAAACATTTACGGTTGATATCTGACATTACCTAGCCATAAAGTACACATTAAAATTAATATTATTTTACAGCTCATAGAAAGGGCTGCAATCTTTGTAGGAAACATTTTTTCATAAAATGTCGGCCTGAAAAGTTCTGTGACAAAATGTAAAATAACGTACCAAAAAAAAAATTTTTTTTACCTTTTCATACGAATTACAAACAAACGGTAAAAGTTACGATGAAAGTTAACTAGACATTAATTGTAGACAATGTTACAGCAAATCCTCTCCTTCCTTTTCTTAAAAGACGAGAAAGTGAGCGCTTCCATAAATTAAGGTGTACCGTATTTAAACAAGAAAATCGGTTACTAATTTAATTTTTTTTTTAAAGTTATTGTTTTGATTTAAAGTGTAAAAACGAGCAAATAAACCACAGAATTACAAAAAACTTTTGCAATACTAAATCGTAAATGTTGTAAGTTAAAATATGAATGTTAAAATATTTTTTTTTAAAAAAGTATTACCAATGTTCAGCGAAAACTGAATAGTACTGCAGTTCATCACAACAGCACGTGTCAAGTCTCGACAGCGCTGTTGTGTTGAATATTTTTTACGCAGTTTCGCTGCGGCCGCCGGCAGCTGCACTTGTGCGTAGATATGGTTTCGTGACGTTTGACATTTATCGAATTATTAAAAACATTTTGCATTAATTTGTCATTAAAATAAAGTACGTGTTTGTGAAGTACAGTGAAATTTAGAGGTTATTGATAATTCTGTGATTTGTGAAGTACAGTGACATTTAACTAGGTACTTACCGGCTATTTTAAAATGATTTTTTCTTAGCTTTTAATGATATTTCTGAAGTGTTTCTGAGTTAATTTCATTCTGAGTTGCCATGGAATCCTCTGTGCTTGAAAAGTGATCATTTTAAACATTTGTGATGTTGTGTGTTTTGGATTGCAAAAGAAACATTGCACATAATGTAAGTAGTTTCCTTCCTGTTTTAATAAAATGGGTAATCCATAAGCCGCCGCATTTTTTACACAGTTTTTTCAACAATTACTACAAGAAACAACTATTTACGTACACAAAATTGGTTATCAGGTTCTTAGTTTAGGTAAATAAAGTAATTCGTGCGTATTTAGTTTGAAGTCAAATCCAAATGCAATAATAATAATACGGCGGGTTTATAACTTTTAAGTTGGAATGAAAATCGAATTTTAATGCATATTTTTCCGTCTACCCAGACTGAAACCGATGATTTACTTTGTATTTTACTTTTCAAAATGTATGCCGATGTTACGGCGGGCACCCCGGAAATACACCAGAAATACAATAACGAATAACCCTAAAGTAGCCGAAATTTTTTTTTTTTTACTATTTTTTTTTTTTTTTTTTGCAAAAATGCTCAAATCGAAAAACTATATGTTTATTTGGGTACTCTATGTAATATAGATTCCCCAGTTTCCCGCTTGTACCACGAGTTTTCGGACACCGTGTATAAATAAATAAATAAAAAAATAAAATTATCTTTATGTTTCAGATTCTTTCAAAATTTTATTTAAAGTCCACGGCCATGAGACTGAAGTTACGTCTGTTTGTTGGTGCCCCTCGCCACGCTGCGAGCCCCTGGAGAAGCAGCTGGCCATGAAACGCCCCAAAATAAAATCCTTGAAACTGCGAAAGGTAGCCAACAAAAAAACGGAAGTTACGTTGAAAAACGGCCAACCAAATGAAGTGGTCGAGGATGACAAGGCTTTCCTCAATACATCTGAGTACGGATTATACGAACAGTCATCGGGTGAGGAGGCCGATGAATCAGATATATTTGACGTCTACAAAGAAAATTCTTACAAAGAATTCGGTTACAATCCGCATTCAGATTCTGAAAAGGATAATGCCAACACCAAATACACCCCATCCATGCTCTTGAGAAAAAATATCCAGTACCAGAAGTTAGATAAGAGCAGCGCAACTCTTACTCAAGCCATGGAATCCATCAAAATTAAAGATGAAGACGCTAGTAAAGATTCTGCGCACAATTCCAAGTTCTTAGATGAATGCAAAAAGTTACAAGACTTGATGAATTCTAGAAAAGCAATCAAGTCGCAAGGGAGCAATAGCTTCCTGATTGATGACTCTTTTAATGATTCTGTAGCAGAGGTCGTGCCAGTCGAACCTGACAGTGCCGATGTTTCTATAAATCCTGCAGATGAGTCGGATATATTTGATATCTATAAGGAGCCCTCGTTTTATGAATTTGGCCATTCTAAGTATGTCCCCAGTCAGTCTGATGATGAAGACGATCGTGAGAAACCCAAAGCAGTCCCAGCTCCATGCAATATTGAAACTGTGGGTAAAAAAGCACATAGTGTGGACTTCCTAGATGCATGCAAGAAGCTACAAGATATTTTAGAATCCAAGAAGCAAATTCTCCCGGGGAGAAGTCAAGACGAAGACATGGCGAAGAAAGAAAGCGATAAGGAATCCGATAAGAATCTCCACAGATCCACCGACGAAGCGAACACTGACGATGACTTCTTGGACCACAGTCTGAGGAATGAGAGCACCGTCAATGTTGCCGATGAATCTGATATCTTTGATATTTACAAGGAACCTTCGTTTTATGAATTTGGTCACTCTAAATACATCCCCAGCCAGTCAGACAACGAAGCGGATAATGAAAAACCCAGAGTGAAAGTCTCTTCCGACTTCCTGTTGGAATGTGCCAAGCTCAAGGAGATGGTGGCCGGGAAGAGTGATGAGAATTCATCGGAGAATGAGATTTCTGAGCTATCTAGTAATGTGAAGAAGCTAGAGTTGGAGACGCCTAGTGACGTGGGTGTTTCTTTGGCCACAAAACTAGAAGAATGCTTTGAGACTGAAGGTGATGCCAAGACTGGTGAAAGTTCGATCTTTTTGGCCACCTGCTGTAAAAAAGGGTAATTTTATAATATTTACACATATCAATCAATTCTGCCCTATGGTTTGTTTTTAACTTCAAACTTCTGTGTATAAATTTCTGATGTATAATTTATTGAATTCCAGGAAAGTGTGCATCTGGCGCTGGGGTGGTGGAGTGGTGTGTTCGGGCACCATAATGATGGCAGACAAGGCCAAGGAGGAGAAGCAGAAGAAGATGGGGCACCCGTGGGGTGCGCTGAGCTGGCCCTCTTCGCGGGTGCTGCTCTCCTGCTCCAAGTCCTCGCAGTTGCTGCGCTGCAATTTCCACGCCTGCTACTCGTAACTTAAATTCTGCATTAAATAAAACTTAAAAACCCAAATTTAATTTCTGCACTTGCGATTTTCTGTACTCATTATTTGATTCAGGTAGATAACATTCCCGTGTTATGATAAAGCTGACCATATTTAAATTGAAATTCACTGAGGAAACTAGTAGGACTACTAACAGGACACTGCCATCTCAGGAGAGACATGCTGTTGTTGGGAGTGGAAAATGAAATGTTTTTAATTTTTTTTTTATATGAATACCGCACACGAGTCCCAACTGCTCCCGTCTGAAGCCAGTGAGACTATGGCATCCCCAATTGGGGTATGTTGTGAGGCTGAGGGTAGTGGGGAGGGGAAGGAGATAGGGAAGAGGAAGGTGGGGAAGTACCTGGCTATTCAGATCTGGTTACCAAACATGGCTAATGCCATTTCAAGCAACGTTTCAATTCTGAATGGGGATCCTACACCAGGGCGATCCAGGGAGTATCTCCCACTCTGGAACGTGCCGCATATATAATATATATTATTTTAAATGAATAAATTGTGAAATAACACAAATTAATCAAATAAAATTTATTTCGATCCCGCGACCTTCGGTGTGCGAGTCAAGCGCCTTACCGTTGCGCTACGCCGGCCGTCGAAGGCGAAGAGGATGAAGAGACTCCTATTCGCCTGTGGTTCCAATGTCCCGCTCCATTGGGAACAAGGCTCAGATATCTGGGAAGACACATTGTGGAACCAGAAGACAGAGCCACATCGATCGTCTAGTTCATAGGTTCTCAACGTGTGTGATAACGCCTCATCGGGGGCGTTTCAGACCTTCAGGGGGGCGGTAGAAGACCAAAAGAAAATTGGGGGGCCTTTCAGACTTTGAGGGGGGCGGTAGGAGACCCAGAGAAACCTATCCCACTCCATCCTATCTAGCCTCATCATCCCATACCATTAGGGGCCACCCATCCACAACAATATTTTCCCTATCCCATTACGCCCCCTCCATTGTGGCAAATGTAACCCCCATCGTGGTATCCCATTACGCCCCCTTCGCTGTGGTATCCCGTTACGCCTCCTGCATTATCGCAAATGTAACCCTGTCATGGTATCCCATTATGCCCCTTCGTCGTGGTCAATCGCTGTTTCGGATTGACTAGTTAGGGGGCGCTAGAAATAAAAATATTCTCAAAGTGGGCGGTGGGTAAAAAAAGGTTGAGAATCTATGGTCTAGTTGATTAGTCATCTCTGAAAAATCGAAATTTAAATATACAGCTATATAAAAGTGGTCTGGTGCAATTCTCAGATTACTGATTAACATCACCAAATCAGTTATAATGCAAAAAAACTTGTAGTGAAATAAACAAATAATAATCGTAGTGTGTTATGTTAACCATTGCATTGTATTGTTGTAAATAGAAAATTATAACAACATTTAACATTTAAACGTGATTATTAATAAATCTCTCAAACTACTTGGTTTCATCACTAGAATCACTTCCGACTTCAAAAACATAAATACCTTAAGAACTCTTTACTGCTCCTTGGTTCGCCCCCATCTTGAATATGCTTGTGTTATATGGTCTCCTTTTTATGCTGTCCATATTCGTCATATTGAATCCGTTCAACATAGGTTCCTAAAAGGGATTGCTAGGAGGCTAGGATTAGAGCGAGGCAATTATTCGTATGCTGAAATTGAAAAAACTCTAAACCTTTCTCCTTTAGAAGACCGTCGGAAAAAATCCGATCTCATCTGTTTCTTCAAAATTATTAACTGCATAATCGATTCACCTACATTACTACAACTCATCCCATTCAATATACCTTCTCGTAGACTCAGAAATAAAGACCTACTCTTCCTCAATCAGCACTCCACTAATTATGGTTACAACTCACCACTGTCCAGAATGTGTAGAATGGTCAACTCACGACAAGACCTTGATTTTTTTGGTATAAGCTTGAATGAATTCTGTCGCTCTTTAAATAAATGATGATATTTTATATTTACTGTAATTTTTGCAAAGTCTTGACTTGACTTGACACTTCTATTTTCTGTTTGTCTTTGATCTCATGTACCATTTTCACCCTTACAATGTACATTCCCAAATTTTCGTTATACTATGTTGTAAATTGGACGTAAGTCCGTAAATAAATAAATAAATAAATAAATAACTAGAATTTGTTTTGGAGAATTTCATTATCCTCTTTGATTCAACGATATTTCAACATTATATGTTGCTCTTGGGAATTTTACATTTGCCTGATCACTGGTTTAAAGCTGTCTATAAAATATCAATTTTATCATTATCATTACAGTAGATCCAAGACGTTTGGATTCACAATCCTTCACGAGGAGCACAACCGCGGCCTGTTTGCCATCGGCGCTACCGCCACCGACAGCGTTGATGAGGACTGGCGGAACCCGGCGGCCTCGCCCACCATCTGGACGGCGGGGCAGGACCGCATGCTAGTGGGCTACTCGGCTGACGAAAGCAAGGTGGTCGCCAACTATACCACCTTTGGAGGGCACATCTACGACATTGCCGTGTCGCCCATTGCTCCGTCAAGGTAACATATTTGGCTTTAGTCTTGTAAGAATGATGTATTTAACTTATCGAAGTTTTACCATTCATTGTGATTTTAATTATTCAAACAATATTAAAAAAGAAAAAAAGATTTGGTTGCAACCATGACCCGAACTTGGCAGTCCGTTATACCGTTTGTAATGTTTCACCTTATTCCTTTGACAGTAATCCAGTCCCTCAGATAAAATTCACCAGGTGTTTGGTGACGTCGCCTGGTTCCACAGCATGGCTTCCTAGTTATTTGCACTATAAACGAATTGTTATTTCTTACTCCTCACAGAGTTTAAGCAAAAACAAAATGGTGATCGACAGGGCAAACACCTTTGTAAGAACAAATAATGCTTTCGCAGAATTAGAAACTGTGAATGACTTTATATTCCTAGTGTTAAATAAAGGGCACTATTTGTTATGTCAATCACATATTAGTTATTAAATTTCCTTTTATTGTAATAAAAACAGAAGGATGCTTCGATCACAAGCTGTTGTTCTATGTTCGAAAATTTAAAAAAAAATTCGGTCTTGTAAAAACAAAAGAAAAATGGTTGAGATGATGAAACAGGAATCTACAGATATTGCTTTATTAAATAGAGGAAAATGTTTAGTATGGTACAACAGGAATCTATTCATAATGCTGTTCTATTCATAAGCCAGGTTCATAAAAAATGTGCATAACAAGGATAGCTCATACGGGCCTTTTTTGAAAAAAAAAAAATCATCGGACTGCTTTCGAAATTTCGAACACTGACGTAGCTTGAAGTAAAAGACTGCCACTTGTATTACATTTAATTCGAATCTTCCAGTGGAACATGGACTGCGAGCTACGTCATGAATTTTTTAGCCAATCGCCGCTCTACCCCCTAACATTGTTCAACGCATTTTCTGAGCTAACCTTGTTGAAAGCATTTACTACGAACCTTGATTCATAAGTAAAGAAAATGGTTACCATGGTAAAACAGGAATTTATACAGAGACATCTGTTCACAATGTTAGTTGCAATTATTATTGAGCAAAATCTGGATATTATAATTATATTGTTCAGACCTTAAATTATTCACCGAGGCTCCTCTATAAGTAATGAAGGAGGCTGTGAAATAGGAGTGAAAGGAAGGATTTGCATGACAACAGACGCCATGAGCAAAATGCAAAAGATATGGAGTGACAGAGACATAACTAAGACCACCAAGATGAGACTCGTTCGGGTGCTGATTTTTCCAAAATTCTTTCCAAATTTTTCCAAAATTCCAAAATATGGAAACACAGACATTTAGAGCCAGTGAAAGAATGCAAATAGACGCCCTCGAAATATGATGTTGGAGAAAAATTCTCAGGATTCCATGGATGGCCAGATGCACAAATATGTTCATTCTGGAAGGCTTTCAGCTGTCCGCCTACAACGCATTTTAAGATTTAGACATGTTGCTCGCCAAATTGAGGATTCGAACTTTTAGAAATTTATAGTCACTGGCAAGGTGGAAGAGACGAAAAGCAGAGGAGAGTCAATGTACTGGAGTGACTAAGTATCACAGTGTATTACCAAGTTAATGCCAACAAGAACCATTAATACATAATGGAAGAGCTATTTCCACTATGGAAATTGGAGTAGGGGAAGCGGATCCTACTCCTTTTTCAAATCGACTACTCCCAGAGAACCTGGTCCAGGACTCGGACTTAACCCTGTACTTGGAGCTGGACCCAGAGCCGGAACCCGAATGCCTCCGAGATTGTGCGGGTTCTTATCTTGGTTCTATCTGGGTTCAGCTTCGAGGTCCGGCTCCAGCCGAACCCGTGCGTCCCGATAGGTGCAACAGCAACCAGTACTCAGTCCGCACCCAAGAACTCGGACCCGGGACCTGCTCCTAGAACTCAAATACTTTTAAAAGGAAGCACGTCCCGGAGGCCTCCGCCAAAATGCAGAATTCACTCATCTCTACGAGGAACCTCTTCGCATTTCCTACAGCTATTGGTGATCTCCATTTCCAAAAACTTCAACTAAACTCAGCGCATTTCTATCCATATTGAATATTAAATATATTTGTCTGACTGCTGTGTTAGGTCTAAATAATTCACACAATATGATGTAATTTGAAGAAAGGCATAATCTTGTGTTACTAAAGCTGTGAGGACCGCTTTAAATCAATTTTGAATGAGCTTGTGGCTTTCCTCAAGTCTTCACTGATACTGTGCATCATTAATTGATTATGTTCTTAATTCACATAGACTCTTGCTTTACTCCGGGGTGGTAATTTATAAATTGTTCAGAATTCATTTTACCAGTTATCTTTATTATTATATTAATTCAATGTACATACTTCACCCCATGTCATAGTAGGTGCTAAAACATACTTAATAAAACATTTAAATAAAAGGCCACTTGCATGGATTTCATAACGACTTGGAAAAAATCGTGTGGATAGATTTTTTTACTAAGATAACGAAAGTGTTCGATTCGAATTTTGAACATTTGGCTGTCATCAGTTGTTTTGTTTTCTCTCTTAAAAAAATAATATTTTTTATTATTTTAACTAATATTTTTATGTTTTCTGGTCAATAAAGTGTAGTGTGTTGTTCCTTGAGGATTCTTCTCCCCTCTGATCTTCCAGGAGTCACTTTTCGTCGCTGATTTCCAGATATTTATAACCTTTTTTTCACTACTGTCACATTCCATACATATTTTTTTTTTGTAATTTTGTGAACAATGGAGGAGGATTTCCCTCCTGGACATCCTAAAAAGCCCCCAGATCCTCCCCCTGACCCTCCAGATGGTGAAAATATTATAATTTCTGACAGTGAATCTGTCATTCTAACTTCCACAAAAAAAAGGAAGTTTAGTCCCTCTTCCCCAGTAAAGCATGACTCTCCTTCTACTTCTCAGTCTCTACCAGATCTTCATCAAACTCCTCCATCCAATTTTTACTCTACTCATTCCTGTGGCCCCTACATTGTTTATGCGCAAAAAACTGAGCAAGGTAAAACCATACATCCTCTTGAATTTGGTAAATTCCTTTCAACCAACAAGAACCTTTCGATTAAGCCCGGAGGTGTAAAAGCCGAGGGTCGCTTCCGAATCTCTGTTGAATTCCTCTCAGGTTCAGCCGCCAACAACTTTATTAAAAACATTTTTATTACATCTAATTCTAAATTCAAGGCGTACATCCCAACTTTCAATGTCACTCGTATGGGCCTGGTCAGGGGTATCTCGACCGATCTGTCCATTCCAGAAATTCTGTCTTCTCTTTCAACCCCTCAACATATCGGCAATCCCATAAAAGCCAGGAGGCTAAATTATAAGGACACCTCTGAGGGCAATGTTTCCTGGAAGCCCTCCCAATCTGTTGTGATCACATTCGAAGGACAATCTCTTCCCTCCCATATCTATTTATTTTTCAACTCCTTACCAGTTGAAATTTATACTTACCCCACCACCCAATGCTACAATTGCTGCCGTTTTGGTCATACCAAAGCTGCATGCAGATCCCCTCCCAGATGCTTCAAATGTGGAGAAAACCACACGGCTGACCAATGTTCTTCTCTCTCTTCACCTAAATGTTTTAACTGCTCAGGCGCTCATTCCGCCATTCACTCTTCTTGTCCTGAACAAACTCGCCAAAAAAATATAAAAATTTCCATGGCCTCTGAAAACTTGTCTTTTCTGCAGGCTTCTAAACTATTCCCGCCTGTCAAAAAATCTTTTGCCGAGGTTTTATCCAGTAACTCTCCATCCAACCCTCTCCCCTTCTCCTCAACATCTTCTCGATCAACTAAATTTATGTACAAAAACCTTGTCTCTAAACCGGCTCCTGGATACGATCGGCAACAACACAACTCACTTCTCTTAAATCCCAATGGTTCTCCTCTTTCAAATGCCACAAATGGGTGCGCAAACAACTATAATTCGTCCTCAACAAACCATCAAAAGCTTTCTGAACAACTCTCGCAAGATAATTCTTCATTTATACAAACTCTTATTATGCTTCTAATTGACCTAATTTCTTCTCAAACTAATCTACCGTCCAACGCTGCTTCTATTATTTCCACGTTAAAATCATTTGTTCAAAATGGCACTTCAAGATGTCAGAATACTTCAGTGGAATAGCCGCAGTGCTATTTCTAACAAATCGAACCTTCTTAACCTATTAAATTCAAACCTTGTTTCTGTGGCTGCTGTCTCGGAGACATGGTTTACTCCATCCACCCACTTTAATGTGGGAGGGTACTCCTGTCTCCGTGATGATCGCCTGGAAGGTACGGGCGGTGGTGCTGCCCTTTTTATTAAAAAATCCCTTCCGTTTTCCCCAATAAATAATATCAAACCCCCCAATGCTGACTTTCAAATGGTTGCAGCTAAAATAAAGGACACATCCTTTGTTTCTATCTATATTCCCCCATCATCTCACTTCAATAAGCAAGCTTGGTTACAAATTGTCCGTCAACTAAGCCCTCCATTCTTTTTATTGGGCGATTTTAATGCCCATTCCCCCGTCTGGGGTTCTGCTTTCTCTGATCGAGATGGTCGAAATGTTATGGATTTTTTAGATGAATCCAATCTTTTCCTTTTGAACGACGGATCTCCTACGAGAATCTCTCGCCCCAACACAAACCCCAGTGCAGTGGATCTCTCCATATGCTCTACAAATCTGGCACCTCTCTCCTCGTGGGTGGTGTCCCCCGATCCTTGCTCCAGTGATCATTTTCCGATCACCATCACTTATCAAACTTCTTTCCATTCAGACAAGTCCCATATTTCGACGAAGATTAAAACAAAACACACCAAATGGGACGAATTTAACTCGCTTATGGATAAGTTTATACAAAATTTACCCTCTTCCGATGTATTATCTGTCAAAGATGACTACGATAACTTCAAATCGATGCTCATAACTGCAATACATAAATCAAATCCTCCCCCTAAAACCAAATCTCTTAAAAAACTCCCTCCGACTCCCTGGTGGGATGAGGAATGTTCTAAGGTAGTGAGAATTCGGAAAGCTAAATCTCTTTCGTATCGTCACAATATGACTATGGAGAACTATCTTATATACAAAAATGCCGAAGCCAATGCCAAAAGGGTATTGAGGTCAAAAAAAAGATCCGGGTGGTACAACTTCTGCAGTTCAGTATCTCCGAATACTCCAATTTCGGAAGTTTGGTCTATGATTCGAAGATTTCGATCCTCCTTCAGTTCAACATCTCCTCGAGCGTCTCATTCTAAATGGATAGATGAGTTCTTGGACAAAATTGCCCCCCCTTCTGTACCTAACTTAGATGAAATAACTCCCATCCACAACACTCCTATGTCTGATCATTGGCTAGACTCTCCATTCACTTTAATTGAATTAAAAAATTGTTTATCAACAGTCAAAGACTCATCTCCAGGCAGAGATGGTATTCCTTACAGCATTATCAAAAATAGTAATGATAATGTTCTAAATCACTTCCTAAGCATCTTAAATAAAATCTTTCAGTCTGGCATAATGCCTGATGACTGGAGTTCTCAAATAATCATCCCAATCCTAAAATCAAATAAATCACCCAATTCTGGATCCAACTACAGGCCAATTGCTCTTTCATCCACCCTCAGTAAAATTTATGAAAAATTAATTAAAAACCGGTTAGAATTTTTTGTCGAAAGTAATCAGCTTCTCTCTCCATCTCAATTTGGATTTAGGAAAAAAAAATCTACGCAAGATAACCTTGCCATCATCAGCACTGATATTAATTTATCCATTTCTAACCATGAAGTATGTCTTGCAGTCTTTATAGACATAGAAGGTGCTTTTGACAATGTTTCCATCCCAATCCTTAAAAAAAAACTTTTAGGCCTTGGCCTTCCCCCCATGTTTGTCCAATCTATTATTAATCTATTTCTTGATAGAAAAATTTTCATTGAACTACCAGATGTTACTCCTCAGAGTAGATCAATTTGGAAAGGTTTACCCCAAGGCGATGTATTATCCCCTATACTGTATAATATATACACGTATGATATGCATGTCTCTATTCCCCCTCAAGTAAAAGTTATTGAGTTCGCAGATGATTTAGCTTTCTACTTATCATCCAAAATCATCCCACTTGCCGTCAAATATCTTAATGAAGCCATGGATGCCCTTTGCACATGGCTCACTTTAAATGGTCTGGAACTTTCAGTTAAAAAGAGTCAGTGTGTCACCTTCTCAAACCGTCATAAAAATCCTCCTATTCAAATTTTATTTAAAAACTCTCCAATCCCCAACGCCTCTGAAGTAAAATTTTTGGGAGTAACATTTGATAGGAAACTTAAATGGTCTTCCCATATTCACAATATAGTTACTAAATGTGAAAAAAATTTAAATATCATCAGATCATTGACTGGCGTTTGGTGGGGTGCTCACCCTACCTGCATTAAGTTGCTTTACAATGCACTTATTCGAAGTCATCTCGACTATGCCTGCCCACTTTTTAGTACTGCCTCCAAAAATGCACTCAGTAAATTAGACAAAATTCAATCGAAGTCATTGCGAATAATAACTGGAGCAATGCAGTCGTCGCCCATCAATTCCCTTCAAGTGGAATGTTCTGATCCCCCACTTTATTTAAGGCGACAACTGTTTGCTGATAAATTTGTTCTTAAATGTTTAAATTCTAAATGTCATCAGGTTATTCCCAGAGTTTCGTTGTTCAAAGACTCAACACATTCATCTACAATCAGAGCTCGAACTAAACCTCTTCCTGCCATCTGTAAAAATTTTCGCTCTCTCTCAGAGCTTCAAATTATCCAAAATGATCTTCTTCCACTATACAAATTAAAATATAGTCACGTCACCCTATCCCCAACAATTTTGGAAGGGATCGGCATCCTTAAAAGTCATTCTAATCTCCCAGCCCGTACTGTTAATAATATGTTCAATGACATTATTTCTTCTAAATGGCCCAACTCTTCTCTTTTATTTACTGATGGCTCCAAATCTCCTGACTCTCCTAACTGTGGTATAGGTATTAACGTTTACCACAATAATTCTAATGATAGAATATTTTATTCAATTTCAAACCAATTTTCAATATTCTCTGCTGAGTGCATTGCAATAATTGAAGCACTCAAATATATAATCAAAAATAATTATGAACATTCCCTTGTTCTCTCTGACTCTCTCAGTTCCCTCCAAAAACTTAAATCCTGTCCTCTTCTTCATCCTGATGATCACTTTGTATGCCTCATTAGAGTGCTGATAGCCTCCATTCAAAGCTCTGGAAAAACCGTAATTCTTGTTTGGATCCCTGGACACATTGGCATAGTGGGTAACGATATTGCAGATTCTTTGGCAAAACAAGGAGCGTCCAACCCTATTGTTACCCTCGTAAACCATATTCCCCTATCTGATATTTTTTCCATCATCAAAGATAGATCCCGCAATGTTTGGACAGAGTATTGGAATATTGCCAGTCAATCCAAGGGAGCTCGCTACGCCTCAATACAAAGGACTATCCCATCAAAACCGTGGTTTCAAAAATTTCCCCATTTTTCCAAAAAAGAAATTTCCTCACTTATTCGAATGAGAATCGGTCATTGTTCCGTTCCTTCTCACCTTTTTAAAATTCACATCCTTGACTCCCCAGATTGTACGTTCTGTGGTCTAGATGTGGGCTCTTTAGATCACATATTTTTTGGTTGTCCCTCTCTAAATAAATATCCTCTCTTCTATCAAGCGTTATCTAAAATTGCCTCCCCTCCATTCAACATTTCATCTCTTCTAAGTCTGAACTCGACTCCAATCTTCCATATAATTCTGAAATTTGTACATTTAAATAAAATTAATATATAAATTCACCTTTCCCTTTCTATGTAATTTTAAATGATGGCCTAGAACACCCTTGAAGGGTGAAAGCCAGAAATAATTAAAAAAAACAAAAACGAAAATGTTTTTTTTTAATTTTTTTTAGAAATGTAGGTATCATTTTTTTTATTTTTAAATGAATAAATCCATTATTTGAGCTCGTGACGTCACTACATGAAAATGTCCCGTCTCCGATTATGTTCCCTTAATTTTGTAAAATTCCACACTGATTAATTTTTTTTTATATGGCAACACTTTGATTTCCGGCGACTTTTTGAATTTGCGTTTAACGTTCACTAGATTTATTGTTTGTTCTATGCGAACTTATCCTTTGGTTTGATTTTTTGATAAAAATGGTGGTGTTTTTACAGATGTTACGAAGAGAACCCCCTACAATTTATTGCTATTCGTGTGGAAAACATTCTTTTTTTAAAATGATTTTCGGCTATGTAATTACCGTTTTTTCGCACCCATAAAATTGTCCCGTCTTTCCGGTTTATAAAAAATGGTCTGATTTTTCGGATTGAAATTTTCAAAAAATCGCCAGGGTTTCAAAAATACGATTTAAAAAATAAAAAAGATACAGAATGTCTTAGAATATTTGCCTAAACCGGAATTTAAAAAAAAAAAAATGTGATGCAAGTGGCCTATTAAGAGGTTTATTTTGTTTATGTTGTAGGTTTGCAATAGCAGCCGGCGACGGCATGGTGCGAGTATGGGAACGTGTTGAGAACGGCGTTGCGAGTGGCATGCGCCACTATTGGAACGGTGTGCAGGGGCGCGTGCAGGCCGTGGCGTGGCATCCCACGCGGGAACACTGTCTCGCTTTCAGCAACTCAGAGGGCAGGGTGAGTGCTAACATCCATATATTATACCACAGCTTACGAAAAACTGTGCTTTTGGTCAAAACTAAACCGATTTAATTAAAAAAATTATCTTTTTCCATATTCTCTATAAGGCGGCCCCTAGACGACAAAATTATATTGAGCAATATTACGAATTGTGTAATATTATTGACCGTTTGAGGTGAATATTGAAGATTGCGCAGTGATTAAATAAAAATTAAACTCGCATAAATTTTTTTCAATCATTGCGCAATCTTCAATATTAACCCCAAACGGTCAATAATATTGGACAATTCGTAATATTGCTCAATATAATTGATCGTCTAGGGGCCGCCTTAGAGTAATAATTTAGGTAAATGAGCAATAGAAGGATGGGTTGTTTTACAGAATTTGAACAATTCATCAAATTTCAAAGTTAATTTTTAAGTTCTGTGAAAGTCCTGTTTGAGTTTTGTTATTATTTCAGTTCTGTAAAGCACGGCCGCCGTGGTCGAGGGATAAGGCTCTTGATTCACAATCCAAAGGTCACGGGATCGAAATAAATTTTATTTGATTAATTTGTGTTATTTCACAATTAATTAATTTAAAAATAATATACAGTATATTTGCGGCAGTTTCCAGAGTGGAAGATACTTTCAGTCTCGCCCTGGTGTAAATTCACCATTAAGAATTGAAACGTTTGATTGAAATGGCTTTAGCAATGTTTGGTGAATAGCCAGGTACTTCCCCACCTTCCTCTCCCCTTCTCCTTTCCCTCCCCGATACCTTCAGCCTCACAACATACTCCAATTGGGGATGCCATAGTCTCACTGGCTCTAGACTGGAGCAGCTGAGACTCTTGTGAGGTATTCACGTAAAAAAAAATGGACCCATAATGATTATTTATGAATTTTAGGTGGGCCTGTTAGATGCCAGCGCTATGTCCCCCGCCAAGGTGCTCCCTCCCGGCCTGTCCCTGGGGGTCTACAACATCTGCTGGGGGCCCAGGAACGTGTTGTTTGCCAACGGAGGGGGAGAGCTGGTGGTGTACAACACTAGTCATATTAACAGAGGTATGTATGTGTATCCACTCCGGACTTAATGATTTACAATACTTGATGTACAGTGAAACTTCTATCTGTCGTTTTAAGGGACCGTTTGAAAAAAAAGATGAATGCGAGAAAATAATGAATGCAGAAATATAGAAAAAAACAATTTTGCTACAAATTAATGTCAAATCGCTTAGAAGATGCACACAGTTATCTACAAAAAATAAAATATTTCATTGTTAGGGGTACATAAAGCAAGATCCGTTGTGGGTTCGAACGTCAGTTCAATCACATATCAACTCCCTGAGCGAAGCCGGGCCCAGTTAGTTTTTAATAAAATCAAGATACTAATTTTTATGTATTTCCAGACCCTGAGAAGCTGACGGTGACGTCCAACGGCCGAAAGTGGGGCGTCTCCACGGTGGTGTGGACCGAGGATTTCCTGACAGTGGGCTCTTCAGACGGGCAGCTGGGGCTGCTGAAGCCCGACTACCCCTACGACATGGTCGCCTCGGGAGTGCCGCACAGGTAACCAACTTTCCTCATTGTTATTGCATCGCATTCTTTCTCTCTCTCTTGCTGCCTAAATAGGTGTAGTGGCCCTTTACGTTATGGTTTTACTGTGATGGCGGGATGAAGGAATAATTGTCGAGAATGAAAAGAGACCGGAGAGTACCAACAAGCTTGCTATCTCATGGAAGACTTCAATGGTTCGTTTATTAAAATAATAGGTATATGATTGAGGGTCTGATCAACTGTTTGGGGAACCGTCCATAACAAGAAATATAAAATGGATTCTAAATGACCCCTCTGGACATGTAGCTAGAATGGATGAAAGTCAACAATCGAAGCCACTTCTATTTAAAAAAGTTGCAGAATGAAGTTGCGTTTGTTGGGGACCCAAGCTTAGTTAGTTGGATAGTACAGAGATAAACGCCAAAGCCTTAGGCATAAGGAATTGGAGAGAAACAACAGGAGTGGAGGCGTACAGGACTCCAAGACATGTAACATCTTTAATGTGTATAGTGAAACTCCCTTAAGAAGTTTTCCAAGGGATTGGAAAAAACTTCTCAAGCGGGAAAGCCTAGGTAAAGAAAAAATATGTGGGATAAGTTGGGTCATTCAGTCTTCAAGGGACTGAAAAAAACCAAACTTTTTAAGCATGAAAACTTTTTAAGAGGAAACCTCCTAAGCGGGTTTTAACGTATATGAATAATGTCTTCTTTTCATTTACATTAATTTAATTTATTTGTTATTCCAGAAAGAGCATACAGTGCATCGCCTGGCACCCACTGGCAGTATCTTCAGAAGATGGTTTATCACCTTATTATGACCTGATTGCTGTTTCTTCAACTTCTCCCACCATTGTCATCATGAAAATGACAAAAGATGAAGGTAACAACTTTATACCGCATATACAGTGAAACCCTCTTAAGAAGTTCTCTCTTAAGACGTTTCGTGGCTTAAGAAGTTTGGTTTTTTCGGTCCCTCGGCTCAATATTGGCCCAATTTTTCCCACATATAAGGTTTTCCTGCTTAAGAAGTTTGTTTTTTCCGGTCCCTTGGAAAACTTCTTAAGAGGGTTTCACTGTATCTACTTTGTTTGTTAACCTGCTTGAATATGTAAACTTCGACCCAAAAACTTACATCGATAAAATTAACAAGCGAGTACTAAAGATGACTCCTTTGCAATGTCTTCCTCTTTCTCATAAAATGACTTGACTCGTGACTTCTTAGTGTGCTAAGATTGAAAAATCCAACATTATTTAAAAAAATTTCATTTAGAACTAACTAGAAATAGATTTTAAAAATTTGTTTTCGGCTACAACACATGTAATACACCAATAATTTTGTATTTTTCAATCTTAGCACTCTAGGCAAGAGCCTCCACTGCGTAGAACAAAAAGCGAGAAAGAGAGACAACAATGATGCTCTCAGTGACGGGAGCGCAGATATATATATTTCAATGATTTTCAGCCGATGGAACAGTGAAACTGGAATCCTACGAGGAGTTCAGCCATCACCGTTTCCGAGTGAACAAGCTGTGCTGGAGCCCCCACCACAACGGGAAGCTCCTGTCCGTATCACACGATCATGCTGTTCAGGTACTTTCCTTACAGATTATTATTGATTGCTTAATTAATGAATTAATGAAGCACACAGGTAAATGGCGGATATTACTACTAATTTTTACCGGTAATTCGGTGTCCAAAAATGCAATTATTCAATGCTCAAATGCATAAACTGACTACACATGCGCCCATGTGTTTTTGCACTCACCCTCCACTTATTAAAATCTGGTCAGTTGCATTAGATCTTCCGAGAAACGTGCTAAGAATCTGGTTGTGAAAATAAATTCCTAGTGCGGCCATGCTCCTGGCACTTTTAAAGCAAAAAATCGAGTCCGAAGTCTAATAACAAGAAAGTTGAATGAATTTTCCTTTTTTTGTGTGAATAATCTGAAACATGGCATTGGAACTGTGCCTATTATTTTTTTTATGTGAATACCACACAAGAATCCCAACTGCTCCCGTCTGGAGCCAGTGAGACTATGGCATCCCCAATTGGTGTATGTTGTGAGTCGATCATGGAGGCCATCAGAAAATGAAATCATTGTTACTAATTATGAAAAATTCATTAATCAATTTGGGAGTGAAGTGGTTAATGCTGACTATATGCGTTGTTATGTTAGGTAGTGGACGTGCTGAACAAGTGCGTGTCGCACACGCTGCTGGGGCACGCGGACCCCGTGCTGTGCTGTGTGTGGTGCCCCGTCAACCCGCTGTCCGTTATCTCGGCCGGAGAGGACTTTACTCTGCGCGTGTGGGACCTCACCAACCACCCCCCGCAGGACGTGCCCGACCATAGGAAACTAAAACGTTAGTAGGCGATATTATTCTAGTTATGCATTTCTTTCTCTCTGCACTGGATATCCCCTTTTCTTTCATTTGTTGTTTCTTTTCTCTTCCGTGTTGTTTCTCCTTTTCTCTCCCTTGATTTGTCTCCTTCCTTCTCTCTCCCGTGATGTGTCTCCTTCCTCCCCTAATACGACCACTCTTCCTTGATTTGTCTCCTTCCTCCCCTAATATATCTCCTTCTCCCTCTCTTGAAGTGTTTTCTTCCTTCCCTAATGTGTCCCCTCTCTCCCTTGACATCTCTTAATATATATCTCCCCTGGAAGTGTATTCTACTTCTGTCCAATAGCCATTCAAATTAAATTCTCATCATCATCATCAGCATCTTCTTCCCCTTGTCCTATTCAGGTTGGGGACCCACTGCATCGACAAGGTGCCTCCATTCGTCCCTGTCTTGTGCTAATTGTTCGACCTCCGTCCATAGCAGTCCCATCCTCTCCTTACACAGTTTCTGGAGTTGTCTCGCCCAACTGTGTCTGAGGTGGCCCACTGGACGTCTACCCTTTGGAATCGCACTCAGTATTTTCCTAGGAATTCGGTCATCAGACGTTCTTAATACATGACCAAGCCATCTCAGTTGCGATTTTTCTATGAAGAGTAACAGTGGTTCAATGTTTAGATCGTCTCGGATTATCGAGTTTCTTATTTGATTCCATTTCGTAACTCCAGCCAATCCTCTCCAAGTACCTCATTTCAAATTCTCTTTTCAGTATTATCTGTTATCTACGATAAATTTGGGATTGGATATATTTTTAACTGATTTTATATCTCATATTTCCCAGTCAGCTACATATATAATAATTAAAAAATGTTATACTCTGTGCTCCTAATAATAATTGAATGTTTTCAGTGAAGAGAAAGATGAACTTAGCTCTAGTAGAAGGCCATGCAGTAAAATCCAAAGAATTGGGAAGTGACGACACCACCCCTCAGTCCCTGCTATCTGTGAGCGAAGAACAATGCCCAAAGAAGTACGAGTCATCGGAACAGCTGGCCACTCTTCAAAAAGTACCAAAGAAGAAATCCTCAAGGAACCAGTCACCTTTGGCAATGCTGTGGAAGCAGTATAAGGATATCAGCGATCCTGGGGAAGGTTGCAGGCGGCTCTTCAGACAGTACGTGGCCAGGAAATCTCAAGGAGATGCTGAAAATGCAGTCGAGTTGGACTACAGCAACGGCTATGATTACCTAAAGATATACGGGGGCTATAATGATGTCATGGAATTATTAGACTTTGAGCGTAAGTTGCAACTTATTGTTATAGTTCTAGAATAAAGCACCATCCGAGAGCAGAGTGTGAAGGGGCAAGGCATTATCGGGTATCAAGGTAGATACGGTGTTCAAGTTTCATGTTTTTCAAAAAGCATAAGGTCGTATGCATATAGAAAAAAAAATTAATTAATTAAAAAAACATTAGAGGCTCGCTGTATTACCGGAATTTTGTTATTAATTTTATTTTTTAACATTTTGATTAATTTTATTTGTTTGCTTGATTGGGTTCAACTTTGTTTGTGTTCTATTAGTTCTGTAGTCACTCAGGTACTCCTTTACTCTTTTTTTCTTATACAATTAACTGGGCGATCACTGAGTTGTACCAATTACACCCACTACTATCTTTGTCTAAAAGTTCATGGGGAGAATTCACCCACTCGATACGTGGTGGTCACTTTTACGGAATTGAATTGGATCACTTTGGTCATTTTTGTTTTATCAATATAATGGCGGACCAGAATGCGATGTTGATATCACTGATTTCGGCATATAGATTCCATCCCACTTCTGATATTTAACACTAGTTTTCTTGTTATACTAGTTATGTTATGCAGGAGTTTATCAAATAATAATATGTAAATTTGTAAATAATTGTTTATTGATTCAAACACAAGTTGACATAACCAGCAGTTCATTTATGTTTCCTTCTTCTATGGATCGGCAGAAAACGTGTTGCCATTGCAACCCTTCCTCTTCTATTTCTGCTATGCTACTAATGGCGCCTCATTGCTGGCTACATGTAAATAAATGGTTGTTGCAATAATATTTTTTATTTTCCAGAATGCAAGCACGAAGAAAATTTGAATTGGGATCTGTGGGCTGTGCTGGGCCTTCTGCGAGGGGATGCCAAGAATGTTCTGGAGAAAGCCAAAGAGAAGAAGAAGATTTGCAGTTCGCTATTGTCTGTCGCCCCTTCAGTCTCTCACAGGTAACAATTAAACTACACCTACTATTTTTTTTATCTTCTCCACCAAGAAATTAAATTTTATTAATTTAAAATAAATTTTTATCTACATTCCACTTTTTGTTGGTAGACCGTAACGATTTCAATCTGGTACATATTATGCTGTTATTCTATATTCAATGATGTTACATCAGTGCTGGAATGAGTATATAAATGTTAATCATAAGTTTAGTATTTCTATATGATATTAACCTAAATGTTGTGTTTGATTCAGGTTTTGGAAAGAGATGACTGCAGCTTATGCGGAACAGTTGGAAAATGCTGAAGACGTGAAAGGTACGTTACTTATGTACACTAATAATAGTTCTCAATCCGTTTACCATATTTTTTGCGGAAATACTATTACCTCACAAGAGTCCCAGCTGCTCCCGCCTGGAGCCAGTGAGACTATGGCATCCTCAATTGGGATATGTTGTGAGGCTGAAGGCAGCGGTGAGGGGAAGGAGGTAGGGAAGAGTAAGGTGGGGAAGTATGTACCTGGCTATTCAGATCTAGTCACCAAACATGGTTAAAGCCATCTCAAGCAAAGTTTCAATTCTGATTGGTGGTCTTACACCACGGCGATACTGAGAGTATCTTCCACTCTGGAACGTGCTGCAAATATACTACATATTATTTTCAACTAATTAATTGTGAAATAACACAAATTAATCAAATAAAATTTATTTGCGCACTGCGGGATTCGATCTAGTGACCTTCGGATTGTGAGTTAAGAGCCTTGCACCTGGACTACAGACACCGTCATATATCATTCTGCTCATCATGTTCTGTTATGTTTTTTTTTTTAATATTAGGGGCCATCCATAAATTATGTCACACAGATTTCATACAGGTTGCAGTTCCTCACCATTCACCTCCAGACCTCTGTCCTTCCCGTCCTGCTCTTAAGTCCTCCATGCAGTATGTTCACCTCTTCCTCGACCTACCCTCACATTATAATTTAAGTTATTTAATTTTTTGCCATATTGAGACTGTCGTGTTGTTATTTAGCTAACGACCTGGAGTGGCGTATGGTGTCGTGGCGGGCTGTGCTTTTGCTGTGCAACGGGGAGCTGGAGACGGCATGCAGCCACCTGTGCGGCGTGGGGCTGCCTGCTGATTCCGTTGCCGTGGCGACACTCCGCCATGCCGACCACATTGTGCATAAGTGCCTGCGCTTGTGGGCCAAGGACAATGCCAACATCAACAAGTTTGGACGGGCGGCAGAATGGTAACTAACTACCTAACTATCATGCCGTTAGGGGTTGGCAGAGAGGACGGACCACCACACCACTCTGCATTGTCACATGCTTCTCATCCACCTTCATGCATCTCCTATAACAGTGGTCACCAAATGGTGGACCGCGGTCCGGATCCAGACCGCCGACCCATTTTATGCGGACCTTGTGTTAATGATTCTAAATATTTTCATTAAGGATCTCAATCGGAATTTGAAAATAGATTCACAGATTTTAAGAAAATTGACAATGTCGTCGACAACCTCAGTAACATTTACTCTCTGCATCCTGGTGATGAATGGGCAATGAAGCTGCAAATATTTTCGGTAGTAATAAAGCTGCTCTCCAGATGGAAATGATCGATTTCCAAGAAAATACACTTTTAAAACACCAAAAACAGGAAGTTTCTTGTCAAAAGTTTTGAATAAAATTTGTTTGTGCTAATAAATATCCATAATTTAAAAATAAATTACTATAAAAATAAATTCCGGAGCAACTTACCGATGAATGCAAATTGAATGAAATTTAATGACAATAGCCTGCACAAACTTTAGTCCAAACTTCGGGCGGATAGTCCTAGGCAAAAAATGTCATTTTTCTCATTAATATTGTAAAAACCCTTGGTACTTCTTTTTATTAATAACATTTGCTTATTATTTAATAAACTAATGTTCCGGAACCTATTCTTTGTATTCATTCATTGATATTGCATCTATACATATTTAAATTATTTAAATAGTACAGTTTATTATTTCAGTTGTGGTGGGGTGGGGTGGGGTTAGGCTTTTTCCCTTCTGGACCGCGATGTTATTTTTAAAAACGGACCCCTAATGAAAGTAATTGGTGACCCCTGTCTTATAATAATGTACAATTTTTTTTTATATATATTTTTGACCGTAAAAGTGATGTTATTTACTAACATAAATGGCTACTCTTTCGTTACTCCGACTCTTACCACGGCCCCATTCAAATATTTGATTCACTTATTCGTGCCATTGACGATGTTTATCTATTTGCAGCTACATTGTCCTGGATGAGATAATGGAAGCTGCCACGGTGCTGGGCCGGTCCAACAATGAAGAGAACTTGGCGCTGGCGGCGGAGATGGCAAAGTACGCCGCAAGCCAAAAACAAACAACGCAAACTGACTAAACCACTCTCCCAAACAGACAAACTTACTCAACTAAATATATCATCACATTCTGAATGTGTGTATGTATGTGATATTTGTAAGAATAAAAATAATGTTGATAAAATATATTTAGAAACATTTAAAATTTTTTTTTTACCATTTACAGTGGTGCACAAATTCCTATTTTGGTCATAAAGTTAATATATCTTCTGCTATATATTTTTTTTATTTTATATTAAGTTTGCGGACCACCAGTTGCACACCACTGCAGTAAACTGACAGTGTCAAACAAACATTTTTAATACTCAGTATAGTCTCTATAATCTAAACCTCCGGGTGTGTGTAAAAGCCAATACATTGAAGAAAAAGTGTAATCTTAAAGAGACTTAGGCCTGATGGATAGAGCACTGACTCCAGCAAAACGAATACTATTAATTAATATACTAGTTCCAGAAAGAGATTGTACGTGACGTCATCGTTATAGTAACTTTTGTCTTTTTCGTTTTTTGTCACACAAGACACACGAGAATTAAGAGGCCAAACATGACAAACTCTCGGTGGGACTAATTTATCCTCGCTTGCAGTACCATGCTGGTTGAAGTGGGAAACTTTATAAAACTCCTAAATTAAACCTGCATAAAAATAAACTGCAGTCGTTCATATTTTGACACATTGAGATAACAGTAGTTTGGTTTTGAAAAAAATAAAAAGGAAAACATTCCTGTATTAAAATGTATGCTTATGACCTATATACAGTATTATGTGCTTACGACCTATATACAGATTTATAATATGTATATTTTTGAACCCTTGAGGTGATTTTCTCACAAACATGACGCTATAGAAATGATCCACACATTATTATAATGTGCTAACCATACCAAGTTCGTCATTCCAACCAAGCCGACCTTCCTTTTCTACAAGGCTGTCGCATATGTGATCTATCGGCAGCTATCAATATATCACATGAAGTTTCACTAAAACACATATTGTGTAAAAGTACGATGGAATAGATTTCGTTGAAAAGGCTAGCATTGAAAAGGTTGAAAGGTTGATATACTGGGCCTCAGTGGAGAGAGTTGTACAAAGTTAGCGAGGACATATAACATTGGTAAATCTGCAATAACTGATGTGAAAGGTAAAAATAATAAAATTTAAAAAGTTCCAGAAAATATCAAATTCTCAAATATTTCGAAAATCGTGCTGTTTCTTATCCACTCGAGTGATTTTTGGCAGATTATGGCAAGTTTGCAAAACGACTTGAGCGATCATTTGCCAAAATGTGGCAAATTTATCTACTTTTCGTAAAACATTTAAATTTTCTTTTTCAAACCTTCCTGCGATTTATGGTTTGCGATAGTATAAAGCTGATACAATACTTTTCCATTTTATCAATGTACGTCTCAAATCGACATCTTGTGGTCGATTCTGTACACGTATAAATTCCAATACATATTGTTTATTCTCAAGTTAACAAAAATTTGTTTAAATAGTGTAGTAAGTTTTGATTTTATTCAATTTTTATTACATATTTATATATCAGTGTATTCGTAATTGAATTATTTATTTATTTGATGTCAACTCATGTGAATAAAATTTTAATAGCGGTTTTTTTTTTCAAAATTCTCCACCTTATATCTTCAACATTGTGAAATAGGCTGTCTGCATAAAATGATTTATTGGACTAAATAAAGCAAGAATCGAGATTATTCTTATTGATAATTGTAGACAGTGAATGCATCTTTCTAATGTAATTCTAGTTCTTTGTGGAAAATGTATAAAATTTACTAATTTAGTGCACTCAATTTTGACAGTCTGCAAACCCAAATTTAAAACAACGTTTTTTTATACAAAACTTTCTAACACCTGTTTACGATTCAAAATTGAGTGTTCTAATATGTATATATTTTTATCTGTGATTATCAAGTAGGCCATGTACAACATTCAAAAGTAGGTAGAAAACATCCAATATTGACCGAAATAATCGCACTGCAATTTCAACAGAACTAACAAGCAGAATTTGTGCATTTATGAAGTTTATGTTTTTTTAATAAATCCTAAAAATATGGGTGAATAATAAAATACTGGTGGATTTGTTGGCTCAGTAACACGATAGTTAACCTCGTTTTTCAATTATTAACGTGATCATTCGAGTTGTTAAAGATTCCAGTAATCTGAAAGTTTGTTAAATTGAACGGGCTCAGTTTTTAATTGTTGGGGATATAGAGACTATACTGTAATTGCCATGAAAAAAAAAAATTAAGAAAAAAAACAGTGATTTGTATTTATGTATTTATTATTTCAAACAATATTTTTTAATACAAATGAGTTCAAACATTTCATGTACTTTAAAATGGCACTGTTCGAACTATTCTCGTGCTTTTATAAAAAAGAAACATATTCAGTATTCAGTGCGGGCTATCAGGCAGAATGCTGTCATCCAACAAACATCCTATTAAAATAAATATAATATTTACAAATTATGTATTATATAAATCCAATTTACTATCTTTTACAAATCAAAACAAAATACTCTTCTTTGAAATGTACAAGAAACATTATTATTATGGAAAAATGATAATTATTGAAGACTTTACTAAAATTATTATATTATATTCAAAATGTATCTTGATGTCATTATTTATCCATGGAATGAAAACAATTATCTTTAATAAATAAATAACATTAAATACAAAGTATATACTTATTTATCATCATTTTTATTAATTGGGTTTAGGTATTTTAGGTTAAAACTTTTGTATTTCTCAGCTTTTGCCTTCAAAATCTGATTCTCTTTCATGAACTTGTGGAGTTTTCTGTAAAAAAGTCATATGACGGGAAATTAATGAATGATTATGACTACTATTTATAAATAGGCGTTAGGTACTTGTAAAAAACTTGGTTCTGTAAAAATATCTAGACATTAGTCGCGCCCAAACGCAAATTATATAAAATTCCCTCGATAGAAAAAAATCGCAAAGTATGATCCAAAAATTATTACAAACATATTTTTTTCAGTTATTTTACAAGTTATATGTATGAAAAAATTCACAGCGTTTCTTTAAATGCTGTTTAAGACAATTGTCGCGAGATTTTTGCTCTATTTTAAACGAGTCGTGTTTTATTAAAGATTTTCATGATTTTTGCATCGATTTTATCGTTGTAAATGTTAGCGCGCTCTTCTAACATTCGTAATTTCATATATCTCGGTCTTCTTCTTTTGGGGCTGGGAACGGAGTGATGCTGATAAAAAAAATGGGTAAATAGGTTAAGTTAGGTTAGAGTTACCGGCTATTTTAAAATTATTATTTCATAGCTTTTAATGACCTTTCTGAGGTGGTTCTGCTTTGGTTTGATTCTGAGTTGGCATGGAACCACATTAAGTACAGACCTGTACGATCGCAGAGCCAACAAGGTGAGGTGGTAGTAATGGGGCGACCATGGCAGAGCGGAGACTCAGGCGGACTGGGGCTCCATGTTTTTGTTCTGCAGCTCTTGTAAATTCTGCAAACGCCAAAATATATACATATTGACTCAGTTTACTTACCTACATAATTTAAATCACAAGTACTAGGTGGGCTGAAAAGTAATGCACACATGCTACAAACAAAAATAAATAGCAAGATCTGGCAGAAAGTAAATTAAAGTACAATTCTTTAGCTTCAAAACCATGTAATAGGCCACTTGCATCACATTTTTTAAAAATTATTTCCGGTTTAGGCAAATATTCTAAGACATTCTGTATTTTTTATTTGTATTTTTGAAACCCTGTCGATTTTTTGAAAATTAAAATCCGAAAAATCAGACCATTTTTTATAAACCGGAAAGACCGGACATAATTTTATGTGTGCGAAAAAACGATAATTACATAGCCGAAAATCATTTTAAAAAAAGATCGTTTTCCACACGAATAGCAATAAATTGTACGGGGTTCTCTTCGCAACATCTGTAAAAACACCGCCATCTTTATCAAAAAATCAAACCAAAGGATAAGTTCGCATAGAACAAACAATAAATCTAGTGAACAACACAAATTAAAAAATTCACCAGAAATCAAAGTGTTGCCATATAAAAAAAAATTAATCAGTGTGGAATTTTACAAAATTAAGGGAACATAATCGGAGACGGGATATTTTCATGTAGTGACGTCACGAGCTCAAATAATGGATTTATTTATTTAAAAAAAAAAAAAAAAAACTATATATTTCTAAAAAAATTTACTAACATTTTGGTAATTTTAGTAAAAAAATCTATCCACACGATTTTTTCCAAGTCGTTATGAAATCCATGCAAGTGGCCTATTGCGACCATTATCTTGTTCTATTTTTCTGTGTTTTGTTTTCTTTCTTATTTTCGTTTAGATTATTAGTGTTATCTTCTTATTCAATAATATTTTAACTGAACAATGCATTTTATCATAAGAGTGTTTCTATACTCAATGGTAAGCTCTGGCGTTATGAAATGTGTATAAAAAATTACTATAGTTTTGAAAATGTGTGTATTTCATGTATTTTAGCGGCAGGGAGGTAGGGCAGGAGAGGAAGGGTAACGAATGAGGTGGGGTTCGCGGGAAGGGTGACGAGGTGGGGGGAAGGCGGGAAAGGTGGAAGGAGAACGCAGGAGGGAAGGGGACGCGGGAATGGTGACACATGGGAATGGACATGTAGGGATAAACAATTTATTTATTTAAATGGCCATGCAACGCACGCCGGGTACCAGCTAGTTTTTAATATTTTATACTCATAATTGACAGACTATAAGGAGGGTGTGGAATCGGTTGAAACTTCAGGTTTCGCAGAGCCTCTACAGTTGCGAGGTGTGTGGACGAGCGATGTCATGTTGCAACCCATTGTGCACAGATTTTACGGTATACCAATTGTTCAATAATGAAGCCGACACATTCCTTGGATATTGAAATATGGGTTGTGATATGCTTTTGAGTGTTTTGTCGGTCATTTTGAATCAAATTGTGGACGAGTTTGCGATGTTTATCGTCTGTGGCAGTGATCGGATGTCCACTGTGTTCTTCATCAACAATTATGACTTTTCCAGGCTCGCAATCATGAAATTTTATTACCCATCGATTTAAAGTAGACCTATCAAAAGCATCTTCACCATAAACATCATTTAGACGACAATGAATTTCAGTAGGAGTCACTTTTTTAGCAGGTAAAAATTCGATAACCGCACACTGTTTAACTTGCATTGAAATAGCACTAGAACACGTCTCCATACTTACACTTCTCCAAAACACTGGATGATTTCAAGGACATCAAATCTGCGAATGCGTATAGAGGGGAAATATCACCTCCAAATTCCACCTGGCGCGCTTCTGAAGGTCATTTTGTTCGGGCTGTACAAGCATGTGTGCATTACTTTTCATCATACCCTCGTATGTGTACAGTGAAACCATAAAAAAATTGTTTTTTTTTTCAGTCCTTTGGGAAACATTATAAAAGTGTTAGAAGCAAATCTGCCACTTTACATTTTTACAAAAAATTCAGTGGACATGAAAATTTTTTTCGCCTTGTTTCGTAAGTTATTTAAGATTTGTTTTAGAATTTATTTATTAGGAAGGTGCCATTCTGTATTATTACACACACAACATAAGAATTACGAATGTCTGCACCTTGGACAAAATATTGCAGTAAAAAATGAAAAGTTAGCTAGAACTCAGATTTTACTTATTCTCTCACGCTGATGATACTGTATTATTGATAAAAAGGTTAAACATGCGAACTAGTTAACAAATTTGGAAATGAAGATATTAATATCTTAAAATCACAGTTTGATAATAATCTATTCACACTTAATGCAAACAAAAACAACTCACAAAAACAATCTAAACTCAATAAAAGTGTCGCATAGAATCATTATAAAGTAATACTAAAAAATCTACCTTACAGAATCACTTTATACATTGTTTCCAGTACCAAATGTCGATGATATATTTGAGCAAACTTCCGTCATAAAAATGTGTAAAGAAAAATATAACACAGAATATCAAGAATTTTACAAACTAATGAGAAATGGAAATCAATTTATTACACCTAACTTTAAAACAACTGAAATGCAAAACCATTATGCAACTCAAATGCAAAACCATTATATTTAGCAAGCCATAAAAAAACTATAATAACCTCCCTTCTGAATTGCGCTGTATCATCATAAAATTAAACATTAAAAAAAAATATATATATTGAAAAGTGAAATTTTTATACAAAACATATTATAACATACAACCTAAAGAGTCGTGTTAAAATATACATGACCTATTGCCCTTATAATAAGTAAAAAAACACAAAAAATTAACATCCCTGAAAACAGGAATCAACAAGGTATCATCCTCTAAAATCTAAAACAATAAGGATTAAAAAAAATGAATATCGCACAAGAGTACCAACTGCTCCCAAACGGCTAGATACAGTGAGACTATGGCATTTCCAATTGGAGTATGATGTGAGGCAGCAGGTAGTGGGGAGACGAAGGTAGGAAAGTACCTGGCTATTCAAATGTGGTCACCACCATGCCTGATGCCATGTTTCAATTCTGAACGGTGGTCTTACACCATGGTAATACTGATTACTGAAACAAAATACTAATACATATCTTCCACTCTGGAACTCGCCGCAAGTACCTATACTATATATTATTTTAAAATAATAAATTGTGAAACCACACAAATTCAACACATAAAATTTATTTGCACGGGCCGGGATTTGAAGCCACGACCTCCAGATTTCTAGTCGAGAGCCTTACCATGAATGTAAGTACCATTACTGAACTAAGTAGAAGCTAAATCTTTTTTCGTAACAAGTTACATACACTTCTACAAATTGAGATTAAAGCTGTTTTATGAATTTAGGAAATCCGTGATTTTTCATGGGTCTGTGTAGTATTAAAGAGTTTATAGAAAATAAATTTAGATACCCATGTAATAAAAGGGACATTTACCTCTACAATCAGCTTTTCGGAGAGGACTTTGTTGTAAGTGATGATGGTCTGTCGCAGTTCATCGACACACACATCGTATACCGCATCCATCTCCTTGTACTTGGCTTCCGAATCTTCCTGGGAAGATTGGGAAGCTAAGTTAGTTCAATCTAACTTCAATTAAAGATGAATTTTCCGTTATTTTCGGAAGTATGCGCGCGCAAATTATATTTTACGAAATTTCGCTTTGCCCACCTGTTGTTACCAATACAGAACTCGTAAGCTCTAACTTCGATGTGATCAGTAGTATGAAAACTTTCTACAAGAAAGGTAGAGGCTCTAATCCCTACCAATTTTTTTTTACCGCGTTTTTGCTTTTTACACCAGTTTACGTAAAGTTGTTTTCCATCGTGAATGTTTGATATTTCTGTAAATAGAATTACGGAGATGGTAACGTAATAAATGTAAAAAAAGTAATATTGATGATATAGTTTATTACCTGACATTGACAACCGTATTCACAATAAAGCTAACGATAACGTTTGAAAACCGTGTCTTAAAAAAGTATCCGAAAGAATACGGGAAAAACCAAACGGAAGGATGATATTGCGAAAATTAAAGCCATGCACGTTTTATTTAACAAAATAACACAATAACTTTACTGAAAATGATTATTTATCAAGTCGTTTTATTTCCTTCTTATGTAAATAACATTGTTCTTTTTAAAAGACACATCTTTTGGAAATTTATCGTAAATAATATAAGTTTAAAAAATTTATGTCTGAATATTATCTATGATTATACCCCCAATACCTCTTGGAAAGAACTTTGAAAATAATCTAAACAACGGATACAAAACTTATTGGGTTGGTATTAGAATTAAAAACTCCCTGATAAATTAACTGGTTAATTAATAGCTTTTTTAAAACTATTTAGTAAAATAGTTAGGTACATGCAACCAAATACAATAATATTAAAGGAAAAATAAACTGCTGGAAGTTAAAAAATGAACAAATATCAGAAGATTCACAATACTCATCAGTATTCACAATAATAACAGTGTTCTTACAAATAGTTAAAATATTTTCCTAAATTAGGTACATAGCTAGTAGATAAACAATAAAAATGGCGGCGGTGGAAAAATCTGGCAACGGGGACATAAACCAGTTATGGGTTCACCTGAGCGGGCTGGCTGATGGAAATATCTTCGCCGTTTATCCTCGGATCCTAGAGGAGATCTTCAGACAGGAGGAGCAGATTCGCGAGGAGGACCAGCACTTGGATCTGGAGACTCTGGTCTTGCCAAGTGATATGGAATTCCGGCTGAAGATATATTTCCGGCTGGTGGAGAAGCAGAAGAAATTGGATGAGTGAGTACAAAAACGAATTTTCATCCCTTTTTCGGTGATAAATACGGTCATTTAAAATTTTTTTTTTTATAGTATACCGCACAAGAGTCCCAACTGCTCCCGTCTGGAGCCAGTGAGACTATGGCATCCCCGATTGGGGTATGTTGTGAGGCTGAAAGTAGTAGGGAGGGGAAGGAGATGGGGAAGAGAAAGGTGGGGAATCACCTACCTGGATATTCAGATCTGGTCACCAAACACGGCTAAAAGACATTTCAAGCAACGTTTCAATTCAGAATGGTGGTCTTACACCAGGGCGATACTGAGTATACTGGAACGTGCCGCAAATAGTCTATATATTATTTTAAATGAATTAATTGTGAAATAACACAAATAAATCAAATAAAAATTATTTGACACGCCGGGATTCGATCCCGCGACCTTCGGAATGCGAGTCAAGAGCCTTACCGCTAGACCACGCCGGCCGTCGAATGTTCATGCACATATGTCTGCACCTTATTGGGTAGTTGTAGTGTACATGGTTGGGAAAGAGAAGAAGGAGTCGATTTTTAGAGAATTTCAGGTTTCGAATGGGTGAGAGTCACAAAGGATGGGCTGAGAGCTGCAAAGCTAGATACCAATATGTTCACGAAGAAAATGGCTGCATTCACCATGATCGTCATCACGGTGCTATGTCCCATAGTAGGATTTGGCTCCTCCAGCCTATTTCCAAATTGCGGTGTCTGTATAATAAACTATGTACCTAAGAACTTGCATACTGCATGCTAACCCCATATGGAGGGATACTGTAAGGCCTAGAATTGTTAAACAAACATTAGAGTCTTGGCGTGTGTGGTGAAGAAGGAAATCATAATACGAGTAGGTAGGTATGTTTCCTTATAACGCGGTGGACCCTCTCCAATGCCTCTTCGGTCGGGTCACTTCCACTTCATACACATTCGCTTGTCGGCGCCCTATTCATTATTGATGGTTTTATTATTATTTATCTATTATTTATCGAAATTTTTATGGGATATCGCACATGAGTCGCCATTTTCTCGTAGCCAGTGGAACTGCATCCCATTTTCAGGAGACCGTAAGAAGTTGGGTACAGAAAGAAGACCGGGAAGGTGAAGACTTGGAAATACCTGGATATTCAGATCTGGTCACTAAACGCAACTAAGCAAGGATTATTTTTATTATAATGTGTACCTACCTATATAATTCATTTTTTATAATAATTATGTACGAGTAGGTATATATTGCATATGCAAAGCCGGGGACTTCGGCTAGCATTAGATGAAGTCCTCGGCGTTGCGGAGTTTTTCGAAATCAGATGTGGACAGTAATTTTCCTCTTATTTTTATTTTTGAACGCCGAATTCATAAAGGAGTATACAAATTCTAGTTTAAGGGGTGGGAAAAGGGGATGGGGTAATTTTTCGAAATCTCATCTAAACAGTGACCTTCTTCTTGTTTTGAAAATCAAGTGTGAAAATTTTCATCAATCTGAAATAAAAATGCAGATTTGTATATAAATCAAATGCATGCCGTCCGATACAGAGACTCTTCTTCATATAAATAGATGACTAATTGTAGTTTTTACGCGTAGTTTTCTACCCGTACCTAACCCACATTACTATTTGAACTGTATCGATTACCATACTAGCATCATGCCCGTATCATGATAGTGTTTCATTATATTCGTTATCATTGATGGAATCAAATACTTACAGCATATTTATAAAATGTTATATAAAACTATTCTGATAGTATCTATTAATACGCTAGCGACTGTACGGTTGAAATTTGAGAACCCGACATTGAGTATATCTTTGGCGTTTAATGCAAAACCATTTTCGTACGTGAAGTTTGATACAAAGCTACTGTTGTGTCGCCCACCGCTCACGGGGTTTTAACTGCTAATGTTTCATTATTTGCACAAACAACGGTCGCTTTTAGCAGTTCTCGCCTACTCCAAGCAGGGCCGGATCTAATATTCAATTTATAATAATTGGATTTTACGAGTACCTACAGTGCAGTTTTATTGACTAAATCATCACAAGGGCCCGATTTATACCCTCTGAACTCCCCTTTCGGCGGCCCTGCCTATGGGCGTGAGTCCCGAGGTTCCCCAGACCAGAGGCACTGTGCTCGTGCCCCGCATGCCCTTAGGGTTAAGACAGAATTGCGAGGGGGCCCTGGAGGGGCCCAGTAGGCGGGGACCCAGCCAGCATTTGCTGAAATGTGGACCATTAGATCCACTCTGATCCCAAGAGCAATGATAAAAAGGTATAATAATAATAATGTTTTTATTCCAGGATGTGCGGATGATAGTACAATCCCACATGTCCCATATAATAATATATATTTACACAACAGATTTTTTAAATAAAGAGTCAAGAACATAGAACAGGAAAAAACAAAGTAACAAAAAAATAAGAAAAATAAAATAAAAATAGATGAATAAATAAATAAAATAAGTAAATAATCAATTGTAAATTGCTATACGTATTAAAAAAAATAAAACATCATTTCAACCTCCTTTTCTCCAAATTTTGAATTTTCCACACTCGATATGTTTTTTAATTGTGTATCGATGAAAAACTTCAAATTGCTAAAAAAGTACGAAACTTTGCAACGAGTTCTGGCGAACAAGTTAGCGGTTCGGAACAAAATATCGGCACGTGAAGGCATTTTCTCAATAGTTGACAGTTTCATGTAGTTGGTAGTTGGGCAATGGCGTGGAGCGTGCGACGTGCGTGACGGACTTAAGTGTTTAGTTCACGCCGTGCGTGCGTGGAACCTATTATGGAACCACTTAACCCGACAGTTTATAAGTAAACCGAACCGGGAGCAAGGAACAAACTTTTCATTTCGATTTTTTTTAAAGAAATGCGATTGCTTTATTGTTTTAATGATGTGTAGGCGCGTGCACATGTTGACAGCAGTTAAAACTTTTTTAATTTTTGAAATTCTTGTCTTTTGGTAATTGATACGCCTTAATTAGGTACTATTTGAATTTAAACGTGCAATTTTACGCAGATCCTAACGCTTTTTATACACGAGGAATATAACATGCGGGCATGGCCTATCTCACGATATCGCTCGCCATGTAATCCCATTCCGTCGTCAATGATGGTAGTAAAATATACCAGAAACGGTTATTGAAGTAAAACTTCTTTACGCACGCTCGACACTTGGGGGTAAAATGATGAATACGTTATGAAACGTTACGAAAAAATATGAAACGTTACGAAAAAATGTGACACGCTAATCAATATGAAACGTTATCAATGTGAAACGCTAATCAATGATATGAGTTGAGTTGAGTTGAGTTGAATTGAGTTGAGTTGAGTTGAGTTGAGTTGAGTTGAGAGCCGAGAGCCGAGAGCCGAGAGCCGAGAGCCGAGATCTGAGAGCTCAGAACTGAGAGCTGAAAGCTGGGAGCTGAGAGCTGAGAGCTGAGAGCTGAGAGCTGAGAATTGAGAGTTGAGTTGAGTTGATGGGGATGTTGAGGGGATGGGGATATTTTTATTCCTGTTATTGTTATATTGTAAATGGACGGCATAAGTTAGTGAAGTTTTACCTTAGTCGTGTGGTCTAAAGCACACTCGTTTTTTTAATCTATTTATTATACACAAACAGTAAAAAAACAAATGTATTGCAAAAGAAATAAAATATTACTTATTATTTTTTACTTAGTGTAGGTAAACGGTTACATGTAGGACAAAAAAGGTTAGGTATACTAAGGTAGTTAAAAGTTAAAGACTACTTCGCGTTTAAACTTGTTGAAGGACATGTAGAAAATATTAAAATTTTCTGGGAGGTAGTTTAAAAAAAATAATTTTTTTTTTTACATTAGTTACATTTAAACAGCAAAATTACATAATAATAATATTTAAAATAACTGTAGATTTTAAAATGTGTACAAGTGTTAATACCCAGTAAGTCTTTCTAGGGATCGTAGCATTGCTCAGTTAGTTCTGCACCTGGGAAGAATCAGAAGCCTGTGTTGGCGGCCTCGCGTGAAATTATCCAGGCTATAAAATCCTATTTCAGCCAAAATATCTGGTATTGATAAGAAACCGTTCAGAAGCTATAAGCTATCAGCAGTAATGCAACAACCCTCCTTGAAGTAATGCTGCGGATTACCGGCATTTCCAAGATAAATAATTTTGTTGACTGCCATGGGTAAAAGCCGAACTCTCTCACGTAGAAGTATTGTAACAGACGTGTTGAGCATCTGACCATAATCACAACAGAGAACGCGAGCCTAATGCAGGGCTCAACGTAACCACTGGTCTCTTTTTGGAAATTGTATTGTCCTCCTTGTAACCTCAAAATCAAAATTAAATTTTGTATGAAAACAGCCACGTTTGAGTTATATGAAAAATTCAATTGGTACCACGCGTGTGACTTTGCTTAATTGCTTTGCCAAATAGTTCGATATCATGTCCATGACCCCATGACCTCTTGCATCAGAGGTACCAACCTAACAAGGCTAGAACCCAAACGCAGCACGGCATACTTATTATTAGGGTATTTTATCTGTGGTTTCTCGTGATCTAAAACTATTTTCCCCTTCCGTGTAAATACCGACCGTTTAAAGTTTAACCCCTCGTTCCAGAATGGCCAATGGGGTACCGTCAGCCATATATCAAAACAGAAAAACCCTTCACCATAAAGATAACCCCACGACATGGCAGATATATTAATGTGTTCCATGCAGCCGACACATAATCGTTTAGATGTGAAATCTTTCACCCCGGGAAAAAAATATTGCAGGAAGAAATATTATCTCGCCGCCTTCGAAAAAAATTACACGATAAAAGTAGGTACCTACTAACATTTAAAAGTTTTCGAATATTACAATATCTCTGTTTTTACATTCCAATATCTCTGTTTTCCGATAATATATTAATCATGTAAACGTTTTAAGTACCCACCTAGCATCTAGATACTTACCGAATTAGGAGAGAGTAAATTCCAATTCTTGTAAAAACTTTCGAAATTTGAATAAATTATTATTTGTATTTGGATTGACGTTATTAAAAATGAAAGTTGTCAAAATTTATGTCAAAATTGTACTATAAAATGCAGTGAAATAAAAATGAGTTAAAACCAAAAATGTAAGAAAATTAGATATAAAAAAATTGCAATATTTGAAAAACAGACACGTTAAAAAAAGACTTCGTGTGGAACAAAGCAAAGAAAAATTCATAGTTTCCTTTTGAAGATGATGAAAATGTAAGTAGGGGTTAATAATCCATAAACCGCCACATGCCGCTACACTTTTAAATAGGTAGAGATTTTGAAGTTTTTTTAAATTTTTAAATTTTTATTTTTATTTTTTGAAATGCCGGCAACCCGGGCGTTTATTGTAATAATAATATCTTATACAAAATAAGTAAGTAACCCGCCTCACTAGACTAAGTCTGTTCCGAGACGGGTACATATTTATATATAACACATAAAACTTACACACACATATATATATATATATATATACACATACATACATACAGGTATTCGCATACATGTAAATAATCATACACATAGATACGTATAGAACATAAGTACATATAATCAAATGAGAATTAATGGGAGTTGTTATAAAGTTATCATGGAATTGACATATTTTCATAAAACCAAAAATTCATCATATAAAACATAAGTACATATAATCAAATGAGAATTATTGGTAGTTGTTTTACAGTTATCATGGAATTGACATATTTTCATAAAACCAAAAATTCATCAGATACATATAGAAATGCTAGAATCTAAATCTAAAACTGTTAAATTTCAACAAAATAATATAAGTACACATATGAGGTAATCAAAATATTATATAAGCGTTCGTAAAAAAAAGCAGTATTTATAGGTAAGAATAAATTTCTGTAAACCTATACGTAAATAAAGAGTGAGGATTAAGACTAAGAAGAGATTACTAGTAACTTGTTGATGCTTGCCCTATTTTTGTGTAGTAACCATGTATTGAAATGTTTATATAACCATTTTAGGTTTTTATTAGTGATGCAATTATTCGTTTCTTTTAGGAAGGTGTTGAAAATGAGAGGTGCAAGGTAGGATTCGTGCTTTCGGGCAAATGTTGATTTAATGTTTGGGACTAGAAGTTGATTATGCGATTTTGCTCTTGTGTTTTTTGGGTGATTTAAGTGGGATGGTGAGGATTTTATGCAGTTTATTTGAATTATTTTCTTAATGAATAGTTTCCTGATGTCTAGTATGTTATTAGTGATTAGGATGTTTTCCGTTGGATGAAAATAGGGTTTTTTGAACATGATTCTAATTAATGTTTTATGGGTTGTGTTAAGCGGTTTAATGTACTTGTCAGCGGCTCCCCCCCCAAGCCGAAATACCATATGTTAAAAGGCTTTGACATAGAGCGTAGTAAACATTTTTTAGTTGTTTTAGTGACATGATGTTTCTAATCGTTTTAAAAATGAATGATAGCTTACGGATTTTTTTTATGAGTAAGTTAATATGAAGTTCCCAATTTAATTTATAGTCCACTGTTAGGCCTAGATACTTGATATTATCAGTATGTTCTATTTTTTCGCAGTTGTGGTTGAGGGATTTGAGGTAATATCAGGGTGTAGGTATAAAGGCGGAAAGATTTTTGGTTATCCAGTAGTGGTTTTGCTGAATGTTAAGTATTTTGTTTTGGAGATGTTTAAGGTAAGTAGATTTTTATCGAGCCAACTTTTTATTTCGAACATACCAGTTTCCGCACTTTTGAAGACCTTTTCCCAACTCGATGCTTTGAATAGAATTACCGTATCATCTGCGTAACTAATTACATTGTAGTCGATAGATGCCATTTTAATATCGGTAAGTTCATTTATGTAAATGAGAAATAGAAGGGGACCAAGAGCATTACCTTGAGGGACACCATACTTGATTTCTTCCATATCACTGTAGCATTTATTTAGTTCTACTATTTGTTTTCTATTTTTAGTGTAGCTAATTAACCATTCGAGCAGCGGTCCGTTGATACCATAATTTTTGAGTTTCTCGTACAGAATGTCATGAGAGATAGTATCAAAAGCCTTGGCCAGATCTAGAAAAACTGCGATGACTTTGGATCCTGCATCTGTGTTTTTAACAATGTAATTAGTTAATTCGGATATAGCATGTTCTGTGCTCATTTTAGCTCGAAAACCGAATTGACACTTTGAGAGTAAGTTGTGTTTATCGAGGTTGGATGTTAATCTTTTTTTCATTGCCTTTTCCAAAACTTTCGATAATGAATTTAATAGTGAGATAGGTCTGTAGTTAGAAATTAGAGTTTTGTCCCCTGATTTGTGAATTGGCGTTATAATGGCAATTTTTAGTTTATCCGGGACAATCTCTAGGCTGAAGCTTTGATTGAATATGTGTAGAAGAGGTGTAACAATATATTCACGCAGATCAATCAGCATTTGGTGAGAGATTTTGTCCGGGCCCGGAGCGCATTGTGGTTTAAGAGATAAAACAAGGTCGGAAATTTCTGTTTTATTGAGTTTATATACATTAAAAGAGTGTAATGGTGGATTGGTAGGGCTGTGTTTAGTTGATAGTTGTTTTGCAGTGTGGTGATTGTTTATGATTTTGGTTGCTAGTTAAGGCCTACGTTGGAAAAATGAAAATTAATGTAATTAGCCAGTTTGTATGGTTCATTCTTAGTTTCAAGGATTTCTCCATTAATGGACAGTTTCTTGATATTATTTTTCTTCTTACGTTTTAAATAAGCTGCTTCATTAATGACTTTCCAAGTTTTTTTTGGATCCGTTCTTGCACTTTCAATTGCGTTTCTGTAAAATTTGAATTTAGCCTGCTTAATTAATTTATTACATAGATTTCTATATAATAAGTAGTCGTGATTAAGTTTACAGTCATATGGGTTTTTATTTACTCTCATGTGCATTGTGTTTCGTTTGTGAATACTCTTTACTAGACCTGCTGTGATCCATGGTTTAATTTTCAGTGTTTTGTGAGTGTTGTTTATGTGAGTTTTGATCGTGGTGTGCTTGTTAGTATACTTTTCTAGAGTTACTAGGAAAGCATTTAGCGCTTTGTTTGGGTCTTTGAATCCCATCATTTTGGTTGAGTTTAGTAGTAGTGTGGAATGTTGAATATCCAGGTAAGTAGATGTCAGTGTAAGAGTCGTCTGTCCAGCATTCACTTAAAATTATTATATCAAAGTGGGAGTCAAGGTCTTGTAAAAGAACTGTAAAACTGTCAAAGTTCTTGCGAATGCTTCTAATATTTTGGGATATTATATTTAAAGAGTTATTTGTGTGGAATACTTTGAAACCTTGAGAATTTTTGAATACATGTTCTTCGTTATTGGGTGGTTCAAAATCAATGTTTAGTAGTGAGTCCATTTGTAAAAGATGGAGTCAGCTTTACAGTAGACAGTTAAAAATAATGTAACCAATTAGATTATGAGCTGTAAGTCGCTGACATGTTTAACATTTATCATTTTGGAAGTATGGTCAGAGTTTTTTTTTGTAAGGATTTTATTATTTTTAAACCAAGTATAGAGATAATTATTATCTTTAGCTTTTTGCTTTGTCTTCCACAGCAGCTCTTTAAAGTAAGGGGTTAATAGTTCGCCTACAAATATATTCTTTTCTCTAGCGTTCTTGCGGGTATTCAGAACTCTCTGCTGAGTGTCCTCATCTTGAAGTTGAACTTTATATCTGTAAGTTCCGCCCTCCATTTTCTGTGAACGATCTTGATACCTGATTATTCTTTTTATCTTCTGTGGTTCAATATTGATTTGAATCTCCTTAAATAATCTATTTATGGTGTCCAGCGGTTCTTCATTCGGTAGGGTTATTACACCCGCAAACTCCGCCCAGTTGAGGCTCATACTAACCTGTTCCATTTCAGCCAGTCGGGTTTCTAAGTTATTGATTCTGATTTCTTTGAAGTTGTTAGCTTCTTCTAAAATTTCGACTTTTTTGTTTATTAGAAGTATTGTGTCCACCTTGGTTGACATATCATCATATTGCTGACTTATAAAATCTACACTTTTTTTCATTTCTAAAATTTCATGTTCTAGATTTTTCTTTATGTTTAATGTCTGACCGGTCAGTGGTTGAGTGGGCATAGCGCTTGGGTCCCACCCGGGCGTCGCATGTTCGATTCCTATGCTGGCTAAGTCCTCCGTCACAACACAAGCAACATTTTCGGCTTTCTGTGGTGGTAGTAGGAGATTTTCAAACATAGTTGGGTTATTTGTAACCCGGGAATGTTTGTCTTTCTTTTTAAATAAAAAAAAAAAAATAAAAAAATGTCTCTTGTTCCATTTTTTTGAAGAGTTGCTGCTTCATTTCATCTATCTTTTTGTCTACATATTAGATAAATTTTTCATAGTGCTCTTCACCGGCATCAGTGTGTGGTGGTGTTTCAGTGGGTTTTGATCGTGTTTGCACTTTACTTGAAGTAGCCATTATGAACGATGTTGTTATTTCGTATTTTGTTAGTATAGGCGCCTGTATTTGTATAATCTTCAAAATTCTTTTAACTTATTTCACAGTGATTTAAATAATGACACTTTTGTATTGCTGGGATTCGAACCGTGGACCTTCGGATCTCTAGGCAGATGTTTTCACCACTCTGCTACCAGCCGTAGGTAGTTTAGCGTGAGTTATGTGTAATAAAGTGAAACTACTTTTAAACCTAATTACCAAAAGAAACATCGGTTTTAGTATGGATAGACGGAAAAATATGCTTTCAATCAAAGTTAAAAATTTCCCATATACATACCTACAACATCTCCGTTGACGCCATACCTAAATTTTTTTTCTCCATAAACCGCCACATGCCGCCACACTTATGCTGCTTATGATGAATATATCACGAAAAATAACCATATGCGAACGCTAATTGAAGTAAAATGAATGTGTAACGCTAATCTATATGAAACGCTACAATGAAAGTGTAACGCTAATCTACATGAAACGCTATAATAAATGTGTAACGCTAATCTATATGAAACGCTATGAGTTCTTTTGAGTTCTTTTGAGTTCTTTTGAGTTCTTTGGAGTTCTTTCGAGTTCTTTAGAGTTTTTTAGAGTTCTTTCGAGTTCTTTCAATTTCTTTCGAATTCTTTCGAGTTCTTTCGAGTTGAGTTGAGTTGAGTTGATGAGGATGTTGAGGGGATGGGGATATTTTTATTCCTGTAATTGTTAGATTGTTAATGGACGGCATAAGTTTGTGAAGTTTTACTTCAGTCGTGTGGTCTAAAGCACACTCGTTTTTTTAAACCTTTTTTCAGTTTTTGCCATCGATCATTAAAGGTTTTTGTTAATTTTGATTAAATTTGCTATAATTTAAAATCAGTGAACTTAAAGGTGTTCGAGGTAGGTACAGCAGTTAAAAATAACCCATTTTTTCTTTTAATAATAATAATAATACTTTGTTACACATAAAATAGAACAATAAAACATATGTGGAAACTTTGACTAGCCAACTAGGAATGGATCCTGTTTTAGGCCAGTCAAATTGACAAATTTAATTTCATATGTTTAAATTTTTCAAATTTAATTTCATAATTGTTTACTTACTTACATAACTTACTTACTTACATTACTTACATAACATGTTATTTATAGAAGGAAAAAAGTGTTAATTATGTATTCCTCATAGAAGCTTGAATTAAATGTATAATTTGTACTTATAAGAAAAAGAAGAGAAATAATGATATCTTAAAATTATTTATAATTAAATATCTGAATATTTATAAATATTCAGATATTTTCCCTTAGAGAGCTTAAAACAGAAAAAAACAAACAAACAAAAAGATAAAAGATAAAACCGGTAAAGTAAACAAAACCTGTAAAGTAAATAAAACCGGTAAAGTAAATAAAGTAAATAAAATCCAGATGGTAATAATAAAAAGACTATCTCTGGGTCAACATATCTTCGCTTTTGACCCTCCCTAAATCAACGAGCCAGTCGTTGATTAATTTGCGCAAAACATTAGTACTCTTCGTTTTCCAAGCATTAGGAATGATATTAAATAATTTAGGTCCTAAGTACGAAAACTGACGTTGTCCAAGGGACGTCGTGGTTTTTATTGGGACTATTGGATTGTTCCTTGAATGTCGGGTGTCGTGAAGGTGGTCAATGGAAGGGTAGTGCTGGCGTTGTTTTTGAGCATGTAATACAATCTTTCTAATGTACAATTGTCTAACATCGAGAACTTTTAATTCCGTGAATAATGCATCACTGGGGTACCTGAATGGTTTTTTAAGGATGACTCTTAGTAAAGATTTCTGTGCTTTAGCCAGGGAGTCCAATATTGTTTTGGCACATCCACCCCATCCTAGGGATGCATATTCGAGTAAAGAATTACACATGGCATAGTATATTGATTTCATGTCTTTTACAGAGAAAATATTTCTGATGGTAATAAAAAGGTGAGTAAGTTTTCTGACTTTTGAGGCAGTTGAGTTAATGTGTTCTTCCCATCTCAGATATTTATCTATGATGATCCCTAGATATTTTAAACTATCCACGCATTCTAGTTTATTGCAAGTACAAGTGTTCGGTTCATTGCAAATGTGAATAGTAATATTTAGTATTACCTTGGGTTGTCCCGCTTGTGTTGCACTAAAACATATACATTTTGTCTTATCAGTGTTAAGAGTAAGGAGATTATTGTCTAACCATTGTTTGACATTGTTTATTCCAATTTCGGCTTTTCTATGCGCTTCGTACCAGTTTTTGCCCTCAAATATTAAGACCGTATCGTCAGCAAAAGTGATGATATGATCGGCAAGGTTACTGTTGCAAAGTTCATTGATAAAGATATTAAACAATATCGGTCCTAAATGACTTCCTTGTGGTACACCAAATTCGATATTGGCTGGATCGCTTAGAGTATCATTAATATTAACTCTTTGGCTCCGATTTTCTAGATAGCTTCCTAACCATTTAAGTAACTGCCCCTGTATACCGATTAGCTGTAATTTTTTCAAAAGGATTTTGTGCGAGATGGTATCGAAAGCTTTAGCCAGATCCAAAAAGAGCGCGATGCTTTTGATTCCTCGATCGATGTTATTAGAAACAACTTTAGTCAGATTGCCAATGGCATTTTCTGTACCTAAACCCGGTCGGAAGCCATATTGTCTCTCAGAAAGATTGTTATTATCTTCAAGGTAAAAGCTGAGACGGTTTTTGACAATTTTCTCGATAATTTTTGACACTGAATTGACCAAAGATATCGGCCTGTAATTTTGAATTGCAGATTTATCTCCATTTTTGTGCAGTAATACAACAATTGAATGTTTTAGATGGTTAGGGAATATTCCTGATTTGAGACTTAGATTGGAAATGAACGCTATCGGAGATGCTATGAATGACTTGATTACTTTAAGCAGATTTGTTGAGATTTTGTCTGGTCCACAAGCGTTAGATGGCTTTAGGTCGTCAATTATTTCCAGGACTTCGTTCGTCGATATTTGTACATTGTCTATTTTATGGACGAGGTTAGAAGTGACCAAGTTGGCAAGATCGTTTTCAGTTTTGTTACATTTATCGAGAATTTTTTTGGCTGTTGTGAAATAGTTATTAGCGAAATTCGCCATATTTTTAGAATTAGAAGAGTTTATGTTACCGATATCTAATGATTTGATTTCGAAATCTTATGTTGTCAATTGTAACAATTTTATCGGTTTTAACTTTTAAAGCTGTGAAATTCTTAAACGGGGTTTCAGAAAATTCAATAAACCTAAACCTGGCCTCTAAAGAGCCCCCCCCCCGATCATCGATTTTTAATATTTTTTATGTGGATAGCTAGATATACCTCACAAGAGTCTCAGCTACTCCTATCTGGAGCCGGTGAGACTATAGTCATTACCAATTGGGGTATGTTGTGAGGCTGAAGGTAATGGGGAGGGAAAGGAGATGGGGAAGAGCCTTACCTCTAAACCACGCCGGCCGCCATTGCTTAACATGTGCCAAAAATATTGAATACCATTGAATGTTACTACTAATATAAAAATAAGATTAGTGTTATGGAAATTAAAATTATCCATTATTTAAAAGTATTAATAATTTCTATTTATAATTTCCTATAACCCCGATGATATATATATAAATGAGAAGGATTTTTTAATTTCACCGAGTCCGTATTTGATGATTCTATAAGCAAAACTGTAGTATACATTATAAAAATATTTTTGATTTTGTGAATTTCATCGTAATCCATAAGATGCATCTGTTCGCAATGTGGAAGTTTTAAAAATAAATCGAAAAATTTCAAGTAATAACATTTTTTTTAATATTAAAAAAATATTAAATTAATGTACGTTCTTAAAATTAGGAAAATTTAAAAATTTAGCTCTCTATGATGATCCGGGAGTATCGTTACTTTATATTATATTTGCATCATCAGATATAATCTTGATGAAAATTTGAAAATTGTTTTCATTTATGTATTAATAGAGTTATTGACCGTTACAAAAAAAGAAAAGTCAAGATTACGTCTACTAGCCAAACTAAACTTCAACTAACTAACTAACTAACTAACCATCACGCCGTTTCCCCGCAGGGGTAGGCAGAAAGGACGGACCGCCACACAACTCGATCTTGGCACACACTTTTTGCACTTCAACCCCTATAAAATTACATTATGTAAATGACTACCATATTAAACACAAACACTCTACACAAATAAAAATGAAATAAGACTTCCCTTTAAAGAAAGAAGTTGAAAATGTACAAAGCTTTGAAGATCTTCCAAGAAGTATCTACCAATATAAAAGAAGAGGAAAAATGTGTTAAAATTACGAATAAGAAGTGACGAATTATGTGAAGTGTAATTTTTAAAGTTTTGTAACCCTAAATACCTTTTGTACCTAATTTGAAATTTTATTGCTCTATATTACGTGATTTTTATATTAGCACATATTATATATGTAACCGAAGCATATTTTGTACTATTTTGTCAAATAAATAGACAAATTGTGTACCGTGACAAAATCTAAAACTTTTTTTGGATATCACCAACTTATTTAGGCAAACTTTTCATTGCTGTCGATGCGATTGTATCGAAATGCCATTACGAAAGGAAACAACATCAAATAAACATTTGTCGAGTTGTAAGAAACCATAACAAACGTAATATTATTATTTTTATACGCCGGGTTACATGCAATATCGGAGGGCGACCCCATTCAATCCATACATTGCAATGGGACATGCAAGTCGGTGGTTAGGGGTTCCTGACTACCCTCACCCGTGTGTTCTCGGCTTTACATTTTTATTCCCCCCCCCCCCCCAGCCCACCGCCCTTGTGCACTTACACTATCGACTAGGTCTGAATTTGATTCGAAGGAGCGTGAGTTCACAATCGAAACTGACTTTGCATATTTATTGGTAAACGGCATTTTCATCTTACCGCTCGATAAGTTGGAATGAATTTTTTATACTACATATGTAATTTTTTTGGTTGTTTTATTGTCTATTTGATTTTTATTGTATCAATTTATTACTATTTCATATGATTTTATTTTTTCATTTATGATATTCTGTAAAAGTTAAAAGTTCTCAGTTTATTTTTTTATTAAGATATACAGTACATTGAAATACAAGTTTTATGGTATGTTAAATTTGATTTTTACAAGGTTATGTACCTATTACTTGTCCATATAATGTCATTTGGTAGTTTCGTCTGAGATATGAACGGGTCTTAAAACTTATTTGTGAATGAAAGAGTAATAAAAATTAAAATAAATATAAATAAAAAGAGAAAGAGGAGGAGGGGGGGGGGGGGGGGGGTGAGATAAAGAGACATGTTAAAATCAAGAATTATATGCTCAATAATTGTAATTGACTGATTAAAGTTTATTGAAAAGTTAAGTGTAAGTAGTTATAAAATTTTATAATGTGTACTCCATCACGACTCAAGCAACATTTCCGGCTTACTGTGGTGGTAGTAGGAGATTTTCAAATATTGTCGGGTTATTCGTAACCCGGGAATGTTTGTTTTTCTTTAAAAAAATCATTTAACGGTAAACATTTCTTTTCTATACAATACAAACAAATACATTTGTTTTAAACCATTTTCTTTTAACGCTTCTCTCTCGGTTTCAGAAGTAACCTTCCTTCATTCACCTTTACATTTAAGATAATATTAAAAGTAACAAGATGCTACATTAATGCTTTAGTCTTAAATAGAGAATGAAACGAGAGCATCTTCTATCCTGATCTTACGTTCATCCTGCTCTTCCCTTTACCTTCCTAACTTATAACAGATCTTTAAGCAATATTACATTGCGTTTTTTAACCTGGTGCATATATTTTATTAAACTTTTATCTAAAGTATACATGTATACATACTGGTAGTTCTGTGAACAGTACCTAGACTTCGCCTAGTTTTGATTACTCCAACTTGAAAGCTCGCAACAGTAAGTTCCATCCATTAGTCATCCAACCTGTGATTGAATTGGGAATGTAAATTATTTGGACGACTATTTTATTTTATTATAATTTAATTTATTTTGCCCCAGCATTGTGAGCGATCGCAGTATTGTGCGACTGTTCGATCTACCATGGCGTCACATCATTTCGTATCGTGTCGATAAGAAAGTGGGAGTAACCCGTAACCTATCGGAAAATGCATTGCTTTGGAGTTGTCATTGTTGTATAAAGTCCTAAACCATTTTATACGGCATGAACCGCATTCTAACAGCGGGGGAGAAGAAAGAGGCAATCTTCGGAGCTTTATTATAGTGATGACATCAGTCAGTACACATAACAATGGGTTAAACTGCTCATAAGAATAATAAGCTGCTTGTTCAAATATTATGGTAAATGGTAATAGATATTTTAAAAAACACTAGATACACAGCTGGTATTTAGGGACAGTCGTTTACGGATGTGCTGTTATTTAGCTAACAGAAATAAACATTTATATTAATGATAATTTAATAATAATACTTGGATGATTTGTACAGCCACGTTTTGGTGAAAAAATCACCTCAAGGGTGATGGGCTATCGAATTAGGTGTACCTCAAGGAAATACTTTAGGACCTCTCATGTTCATTGTTTATATCAGTAACAGATTAAAATAGATCAGCGACAAAATATAACGTGGTTAAAGTTTAGTTTAAGTTAAGTTAGGTTTATTTTTAAATACATCTATTTGAATTTCATTTATGTTTTTGGTATGAATGAAGTGGAATTCTGGAAGTAGAAATTAACACATATCCCGACATTCGATCAAGTTGAAACTTGGCGGATAGACTTGCTTTCGATGATAATATATTTTGTGAACTTTTGGTGGCAATCAAGCACACACACGCGGAGGTATATGCATTTCTTTGAAATTCGGTGATATTACAGCACTAACGAAGTATTATAAGTAAATGTCAGTATTATTCATCCGGAATTTGGATCAGTTTGGAGCGTGGTTGACTTCAGTTCCCGGGTAGGAACGTTCAATCCTAAGTCAAACCAAAAAAAAAATTATTAAGTTATTTTCTTCACTTTTCTCAAATGTTCTGTTTTGCAATGGAACCGTTTACATTAACTATCTGTGTAAAAGTCTCTCATTTATTTACTATATTTTGTTGTTTATTTCAGTCCTGACGCCGAGGCGGAAGTGTCCGCCCTCGACAAGCTGAAGGCCGCCCGCCGATGGTCCCGCGCCGACAGCACCACAGACCCCTGGGCGGCCCTGATCCAGCCCGACGGGGGCCGACCCTCAGCGCTCTCGGGCCAGCGGGCCGGGGCCTCGCCCGCGCCGGGCCCCGCGCCGGCAGGCCCGCAATGGGGCCCGCGCGAGCTGGCCAAGGCGGCCCGCCTGCTCGAGAGGCCCCCCCTGCCTGTCACCTTCGATGATGATCACGAGATGAGGAGGGTGTATTCCTTGATTTATGATGTCTTCAGATGTGAGTTCATTTCCTCTTAATTTTTTAAAAATATTTAAAAAAATATATTTTAATAGGCAATAAATCACTATTTTTAATATATCGACATATTTCGGAATCAATGGTCTATTTCTCAGGATGTATATAAATGTACCAACCTATACACAAAACGTTGGTTAAAAAAGTACTGACTTGATTTTAGAAAAATTTTCCGCTCAAAGTGAATTCGTCATTGACAACTTCATTTTTAACGTTGTATAAACTGCATTTCAAGAGATTTAGGAGGCGGGCATGGGTACCGGCACTCCAGGAACCATTTATGGGATAATCAACATCTCTGCCACAGGTGTTTCGTTAAACACTTGGCAGAGACTTTGGTGAGGGGTACACGGGTACATCGGATGAGGTGTGTGCATGTCTATGCGGTGGATGCACTTTACCACCAGCTGCGTGGCGCCCGTGGCGGTCCAAGATCGGGGAGACTGGTTTGGGGAGACCAACAATTTAGGTAAATTATAAAAAAAAACAATAAAGAGATCATAAATTTAGCCACTCAGGCATTTACCAACTATGTTGCAACGATTGTCCTTCGTTCTACATATGTAAGACATCTAGAAATATAAACATTAGAGTCACAGAACATTTAAGATGCTTAAATAATAATAATTTTTCAGAGTTTGCTAATCACCTATTTTCCACAGATCACACTTTTAATAAGGACACAGGGGTTAAAATTCTTCACCGTTAAAATAAAAGCAAAAAAATAAATAACTTAGAAGCACTTGAAATCAGAAAATCCCTAAATAATAATAACCAAAGCAAATATTTTCTCATTTTTCTGAAATAATCTATTATGCCTCCTCTGTGTACTTGAATATTTTATATAGGTTTTTTTTGTGCCTTCTTCTATCCAAAATTATTTGTCACCAGGGCAATCATATTACAGGAAAAGCTCAGAGGTCCAGCACACATTCCGTTTATTTGAAATTTATTCAATTTTGCATGCGTACCTATATTTTATTACCATTTATTAAAAGTGAGCTCCATAAAACAGGACGAACGGGAAATAATTTACCGTTGTGGAAATTTGCTAGAAAAGAACAGTAATTAAAATTAATGGGTGCAATGAACAGGACATAATCACAGTAGAGGTTCTAATGGCACAGCGGGGTAGTAATTTCATAATGGGCGGGTACTTGCCGTCTGTTTTCGTTCGTGTCACAATATTAATGGACAAAGCGGACTTAATTGTCGTTCGTGAAGGTTTTCATCACCACTATTCACGACACAATAAAGAATCTACGTTTTTATACTTTTCGCGGCAATTGCAAAAGTTCTAAAATATATTGTTTATTTTATTTTTATTGTTGTATTTGTTTTCTTTTTTTTTCTATTATTATTATTTATTTATTTTTATTGAGAAATTCTAGAAGTTTTTCATTAGATTCGGTGTTGCGCGATTTGAATAAAATAGTTGGAGATTTTTTTTATTAGTAACAAATCGAATCTATAATTGCATGGTCTTTGTATAATGTTTAACTAAAAGACTATTTAACGGTTGGGAAGTGTTTTTTTTAGTAAGGCTGTTTTTTAATTCACGCTTTTTTGTGTGAAAACCTAGGGTGCTAAAAAAAAACATTTTTTGGAACAATGATGGAGAAAATTGACAAAATCTTTAATGATTAGAAAATTTCACGATAACTCTAAAGAGTAATGCTTCAAATTCATGAAGGAATTATTTCATTCATTTATATATTTATTAAATTATTTCTTTATTATGTACGTCTTTACATTAATATATTTTTTCACAACTTGTTTGTTTATAGTTTATGTTGTCTTTTATGTATATGGCAATGTAATAACATACTGTTGGTATCACTGTAAATTTACTGGAAGTATAGTGTTAAAACTGTCAGCATTATTTTTATATTTATCAGTTAAATAAAGTGGTATTTTTCAGGATAATAAAGAGATTATTATTTATTATCACTTCAGTTTATTGTATATTTGTTTATATAATATAAAGAAATTATTATAAAAGACCTTAGACCTACACAGCATTACTAAAAAACAACGCGAATATTTTATTCAATTAATAAACGACCGTGCATTTGAAAACCTGAGATACTAAAAATAAAGACTGAAAAAAAATAGTTCATGGAAAGACATATACATTGCTTATTCAGCTAAGGAGGGTTCTGTTATACCTTTTTATTTTTTTGTTTTTTTTTTATTTAGTAACAATACATTTATTATATTTTACATTTTTATATGAAACATGTTAGGTATAAAAAAAGAAAATATATTCGTAGTCCTCCTCACTAGGAGATCCTGTGCTGAGGGGGACTATGCTTTGGATAAGTTTTCAGCGACTTCTATAGATTAACTTATTGTTTGGATAAGGTTTTCCAGAAACTTCTATGACGATGTTTTAAGTATACATGTAAGTTCATTTTCCGATAGTTCCTTCAGCCAACATTTAATGTCCTTAATGTAGCTATTTTTTGTTTTAATTTGTTTGGTACTAAGTGGGAGTTTGTTATATAACTTTACTGCTAAAAATTCTGAACTTCTTTGTCCAAATGAAGAGTTACACTTTGGTATATTAAGTATGTCTGTTTGTTTGGCTCTGGTTTTATGAGCATGTGAGGTGTCTGCCTCTGAATAATTTTTGTGGTGATGTACTAGAATGTTTTTGGCGTAGATTTTCTGTATGCTTGGAACATCAAACCGTTTAAAAATTTCTGTTGTTGACGTCCTTATGGGGACCTTCAGTATGGTCTTTATGATGCAATTCTGAGTTACCTTAAGTTGTTTTATGTGATTAGATGCTGCTGCGCCCCATCCTATTACTCCATATTCTAGTCGAGAGTGGCATAAGGCATAATATACTCTCTTTAAATCCCTCATTGACAAGATGTTACGTAATTTTTTGAAGAAGTAGATGAGTTTTGTTAGCTTTTTTGAGGTAAGATCAATATGTGAATTCCACTGTAGTTTTTCATCAATTTCAATCCCAAGATATTTAATGCTTTTTGTTTGGGTTAAAGACGGACAGGAACATTGTGGAAAAGTTTTTTGACATTCATGTAATTTGAGGTTATGCTCATTCATCGGTTGTCCTCGTTTGTTTTTGGAGAAAGTTAGATATTTAGTTTTACTAACATTTAATGTAAGGGAGTTTACTTTTAGCCAGTTTTGAAGTACAGCCAGGCCATGTTCCGCCTCCTTGTAGGTTCTTGTCCAATCTTGTTCGTGGAATATAATAACAGTATCATCTGCAAAGCTCATTATGTTTCCATTGATGGGAAGATTCATAAGGTCATTTATATAAATCAGAAATAGTATAGGTCCTAATACGCTTCCCTGGGGGACCCCGAATTTAATTGGTAGAGATTTGCTCTTTCTTTTACCAATTTGTACAATTTGTTCTCTTCCAGTTAAGTAACTTCTAAGTAGATTTAGGGTTGATTCGGTTATTCCATTTTTTTTTAGTTTTAAGTACAGTATTTCATGGTCAATTGTATCGAAAGCTTTTTGAAGATCAATGAAAACCGCTAAGCATTTTTTGCCTTCATCCAGTTTTCTAATAATTGTATTTGTTACATTGGCTATAGCGTCACCCGTACCAAGGTTTTTCCTAAAACCATACTGCGTAGGTGATAATATTTTATTAGTATCCAAAAATGTAAGTACTTGTTTTTTTATTACTTTTTCCAATATTTTCGATAGAGGAGTTAAAATGCTAATTAGTCGATAATTTGATATATCATTTTTGGGACCGTTTTTATATAATGGTATGATCGTAGCAATTTTAAGACAAGCGGGAAAAACACCTTTTGATAATGATAGATTTACAAGGTACGTCAGTGGTTGGATTAACTCATTTTGTAGGTATTTAATTGATTTGCTTGATATCAGTTCATTTCCCGATGAGGTATTTGTTTTTAAGGAGGCTATAATATTTCTTATTTCATCACTTGTTATCTTGACTATATTGAGTCTGTTTTCATGGTTTACATTATCAATCCTCATTGTTTTTTCGACAGTAGTAGAGTTTTGTTTAATTTTATTTGCAAGGTTAGAGCCTATATTGCAAAAGTAGTTGTTTATAAAGTCAAGAAGTTTGTCTGGGTGTTTAGTAAAAGATGTGGGAATCTCATCAATGTTTAATTCTTTAATGGTTTTGTCGTTATACGAGGATTTAGTATTTGTAATTTCATTTATGATCTGCCAGAGTTTACGGGAATCATTATTGCATTCATCAATTTTGTTTTTATAGAATGTTTCTTTTGCGTAACGAATTACATTTTTACATGTATTACGATATCTTTTGTAGAATCGTAGAGTATGGACATCATAAGGGTTGATTTTTACTTTTCTGTGCAGTTCATCTCTTTTTCTGATTGAGTTTATAATATTCTGACTGATCCATGGTTTAATGTGAATATTTTTGTGAGATACCTTTTTTTCAGTGGTTTTGGTGTTTGATAGAATACTGTGCTGTATAATTTCTATAAAATAACTCCAAGCAGTATGAGTATCATCTTTTTCCAGAAGGCCGGTCCAGTCATTCATTGTTAACTCTCTTTTTACGTTTTCCCAATTTGTTTCAGACTTTTTTAGGAGCGATTTTGTGTTTTGGTTTACATAAGAATTTTTTTTTGTTATAGATAGAATTATTGTGTAATGGTCTGTCAGCGTGGTAGTATAAATAATGGCTTGAGTTTTTTTATTAGTTTTACTAAAAATATGATCAATGCAAGTTTTGCTATTATTAAATACACGTGTGGGTTCCTCAATTAGGCTTTTATATCCATGGTATGCAAGTGTCTGCATGTAATCATATTTTTTTGGGTGTCCATTTTCAAGTATATCAATATTTATATCACCGATAACAAATACATCATTAGTGTTTTTTAGTAAATTCAGTTCAAAGGATAAGGAGTTTAGAAATGGCTCCAGATTTTTTGTAGATGGAGATCTATAAATTGCGAGTATTGTTGTATCATTGCCGATCGATATCCTTAGACAGTTCGCATTATTAATACTGATCTCTCTGACATCAGCTTAGATATTTTCTTTAATATATACGATGACACCATCATTTTTGGTATTATTCATAATTGTAGAGTAAGGGACATATTTATCGATTTGTAGGGGATAGTACTTATCAGTTAACCAACATTCAGTAAGAATAATTATATCCCAGTTTAAATTAAAACTTTTTATCAATATTTGTAGTTCGTCAAAGTTTTTATTGATACTTCTAATGTTTTGATGCATTATGTTAAAATTATTTCTTATGGATGATAAGTTTGGTAAGTTAGTTGTTATTGTGTTATCCATTTTTTCAATCTAAATTAATTAAGTTTTTATATTGCTTACTAAATTATTTTCATACACTGTTTTTAAAAATAATTATCATCGAATTTCGGAATTTTTCCAACGTAATTTAAAGGTCTTATGTATATATTTCTTATTTCTGAAGATGTTGTAAAAACAATATGATTTTGAAAACTAGATCACCTTTTAGATTTTTATATTTGAAATATAATTTAATGTTTAAAAATCCAAAATTTTGTTTGCTAACTAAAAACATTTTTCATAAAAATGTCGAAAATTAAAAAAATGTAATTTTTTTTATAATTAGGGAATTTGAAAGAAAACTGTAAGATTACTTTTCCTCGTTCATACAGTAAAAAATATTAAATTTGTTTTTAAATCCCATAAAATAACCCAAAAATAAACTGACATTTCGAACGAATTGCTTTTTTTATATGAATACCTAGTCCCAGCTTCTCCCGTCTGGAGCCAGCGAGACTATGGCATTCCCAATCGGGATATGTTGTGAGGCTGAAGGTAGTGGGGAGGGGAAGGAGACGGGGAAGAGAAGGTGGGGAAGTACCCGGCTATTTAGATCTGGTCACCAAACATGGGTAAAGCCATTTCAACTAAAATTTCAATTCTGAATGTTGGTCTTACACCAGGGCGATACTGAGAGTATCTTTTACTATGGACCGTGCCGCAAATATGCTATATATTACTTTTAAAAGAATTAATTATGAAATAAAGTGAATTATTCTAATTAAATTTATTTGCCCACGTGCGCCGGGATTCGATTCCTTTCGGATTGGAAGTCAATAGTCTTACCCCTCAAGCTCGGCGGCCGTCATTGCACATCTAAAAAACGTTTATTTCTTTCATAAATATTTACCAACACACGTATTAGACATTTATGTTATAAAAATCTTGACTTTCAATAAATAGATACTCTAATAGTCTAATATACAGACCATAAAATTAAAAATTGAAAATTGGTATAACGGTATAACCCCACTTTATAATAGCACGAATGTTCAATTTACAACACGCTATTACTGGATAATTTATAGATTAAAACTGACGAAAAATAACACATATAAGTTGCAAATTCATTGAACTACATGAATATAATAATAAATTAAACGTTTAATGCAAAAAAAAATTCTTGAGATTACAAACATAATACCTATCTACAAGTCAATCCTGCGCCGCGCACTTTGCGCACACAAGGCACACCCCACAAATAAGCACAACGATTTGAATAATATAGTTGGAGACTTTTTTTATTAATAATAAAACAAAACGAATCTATAATTGCGCGGTCTTCGTACAATGTGCAACTAAAACACCGTTTAACGATTGTAAAGTGATTTTTTCTAGTAAGGCTGCTAGTATTTAACGTACCTTTTAGTTAAAGTTTTTTTTAAAGTCAGGTATGTCACTAAATCGAAGAGATTTAAATGATTTTAAGTTAATTCACACACGAAAAAAACAAAAACGCAAAAGGTTCGTTCAAGTTCAATCTCATGAACATGAAAACAGTCGTTTTAAACGAAGCTTGAAAACTGTGCACTTGATTTTTATAAATTAAGATACTTGTCAATAATATCAGGTTAAATATTTTGGTCAAATCTAAAAATACCCCTAATTTATACAGGGTTAAAGATGAAAATTATAATACAATTTTACTGGAGTCTTTAATATTATTTATTTTATTTTATTTTATTTGGGAGACCAACAGTTTACATTCATAACAGAGCATAATAGTAATTAAGTGACAATAATTGAACCATTTACAGGTTTCCACATGGGTATTGTATACAAGTGTAGTGGTTCCATAGATATTTGCTAAAGAAGAAAAAAATTACATTTCAAGAGACAAGTTAATTAGGGGGGAATATGGAGGGGGTAGGATGGGGGGGGGGGGGGGGGGGAGAATGGGTTAGAGTTATAAAAATATGAGTAAACAAAAAATTAAAAGAGAAAAAAAAAAAAGAATTTAATATAATGGTGACTGGTGGTATTAGAAATTATTGTTGTTATAAAGTGTCGAGAGAGCGTCTGTGTGATTTTAAGGAATGTGGTGCAGAATTAAATATGTCAAATTTTTTGTATTGTGTGTTAAAAGTATTGGACGCACGATAGATGAAAGAGTTCTGCTTAGAATTAGTATTACACCGAGGGAGGCTAAGAATCATGTCTGACCTGGTTCGTCTGTTAGGAACTCGTATCTGTATACGTTGTAGGAGTTCTGGGCAATCAACGACGGATCTGGCTATTTTTTGAAGAAAGAGTACATCGGCCGAGTTTCTTCGAACTTCCAATGATAGTATATTGAAGTGCGCGGCTGAATCTTGGTGACTTAGGTGTGGGCGGTAGCTCCGGAAATCTAAGTATCGTAGAAAACGATTTTGAACACGTTCTAGAATTTTTACATATGATATGTATTGCGGGTTCCAAACTTGTGACGCGTATTCTAGGAAGCTGCGGACATAAGCAAAATATAGGATTTTCATTGTTCTAAAGTTATTGAATTTTTTACATGTCCTAAGAATGAATCCTAACATTTTAGAGGCTTTTGATGTTACTGAGTCTATATGAATATCAAAAATAAGCTTAGAGTCCAATGTCACTCCCCAATCTTTGACTTCAGTTTTGTTGATTAATATTGAGCCGTTCAGATTATATTCATTGATAATGATATTTTTATTTCGTGTGAAATTCACGACGAAACACTTTTTAACATTAATTTTATTACCTAAAAAAATCAGTGTTGTTCCCTATTAATTAAAGAAATGTATTTTTTCATCTACATCGGAAATCATGATTGTTTTTTTAATTATGACTAGGAGGGCATGCTAGAGTGTAGGTTATAAACATTTTTTTGTTTCATGACAGTTGATCCCCCAACAGTTGGCCCCCCGGCATTTTTTTATTTTTTATATGAATACTGCACATGAGTCCCAACTGCTCCCGTCTGAAGCCAGTGAGACTATGGCATCCCCACGTATTTTTTTTATTGCTTAAAAAAATTAAGCAAAAATTACTATGATTATGACATTTTTATTTTATGTTTATGTTGATGAATAAATTTTCTAGAGCGAGTTAAAGTTTACCATTTTTGAATCACCGCTAAAACGATATTTTGGGGCGTGGCTATCGTGTGACGTCGTGAGTGCGTACGCTTCCTGACAGTGTTTATTTGTGCTGGTTTAGCATGGGTAGCTTGCGACGTCACAAACCCATTTGAAAAAACGGGCCGTTTTGATTTTGTCAGTTTTCGAGCGTTTTTAAAATCAATAATATTGAATGAAAACATAAAAAAACAAACATTTTTAGTAGGAAGATTAAAATCAGAAAAATGGTCTTTAAATATTCCGTAAATTTTCAACAGAATCCCTCGTTTGTGGAAATACCCCATTGGGGTATGTTGTGAGGCTGAAGGTAGTGGGGAGGGGAAGGAGATAAAGAAGAGAAAGGTGGGGAAGTACCTGGCTATTCAGATCTGGTCGCTAAACACGGCTAATACCATTTCAAGCAACGTTTCAATTCTCAATGGTGGTCTTAGGTACACCAGGGCGATACAGGGAGTATCTTCCACTCTGGAACGTGCCGCAAATATACTACCTATATATTATTTTAAATGAATTAATTGTGAAATAACACAAAATAATCAAACAAATAAAATTTATTTGCCACGCCGGGATTCGATTCCGCGACCTTCGGTGTGGGAGTCAAACGCCTTACCACCAGACTATGTCGGCCGGCCGTACTTATATACAAAATGCAGTCGGCTTAAGGAAAACACGGTATAGGTAGGTAGGGGAGGGTGGGGCGTGTTGTGACTAAATTACAAAACTGAGTATAGTAGAAAAATCTTTAATGAAATCAAAGGTTTGACATTTTAATGGAAACAAATAACTCTTTGGCTACATTATTTTGGTATTATTAACCTTGTTAACATACGCATAAAGCGACAAAATATTATTTTACAAAATATGGGATTTGTCACAATACGCCCCACGGGTGGGGCGTGTTGTGACGAACAAATAATTAAGTAAAAGCAGTATGTAGGTACGAAATAAAATTGGTAAAAACAAAAGTCCCGAAAATATATTATCATCAGTTAAATAAAAGTGGTTGTAGTATACCTCCAATGTAATAAAAATATTTAAAAACAATTAAAATCAATCTCACCCAGTCAAGCAAAAGTCGCAGATGAAGTCAGGAATGTATTCATCCACTTCGGCACATAACTCATGACTCCATTTATGACATTTTATGAACCTCACCCATCTTTCACCAGAAATGTCATTAGAATGGGTTACGACAAAATATACACTGCTCAACTGCATCGCTGTTGTCGGTTTCCATAAGTGGTGGCTCTTCTTCAGTTTCGCTGGATGATGTGGACACCAAAATTCGTTTTTTTACGTCTAAAATTTTTTTTTTATGTGGTTCTGTTTTTGTCACCGCCTTTGTTTTATTAGGTGCTTGTTTTTTGTAGTTAGTTTTTTAAGAAAGCTTTTTTCTCTTTCTTTCCTTTCTTAGTTTGTCTTCTAATTCTATTTTTTTTCTTTATAGGGGTGTCGGTTAAAATTGCGCTCGTAAGTTTTGTCCGATTTGGGAAGTTCTTTCTTGGTTGAGCTTTGGTTAGTGGCCGGATTTTTTCTGGCGTTTTCTGACACGCAGGTTTAATGGTTCTGCTAGTTGATAGTCCAACAATATTTCTTCAATTTCTGCATTCGTTATGTCTTGTAATGGTGTTCTTGTGAGATCAGCAGCAGAGGAGTCTGTCAAAGGCACCTCAGCACGATTTGTAACTTCCGATGGAAGAAAATCTTCAACTGTGAAAATATCCCTATTAAACGGCAAAATTCCGATGAACCGCTTCAGTGTCATATCATTAATTGCAAAAGAGACTGCAGCTTTTTGGAGTGACACGTTTGTAGTAATGATTTCAGATGCAGCTTGTTCATAAACATTTTCTGGAATTTCCCCCCTATTCGCCTTTTTTATATTTTCGGACCATTTTACAAGCCTGTGTGGCGACCAGAATGGTCGCCCTCTTTAGCCACAATCCTTGCGCCGCCACTGATATAGCAAACACATTCTCGAAATGTACATACTACCTACATTGTAGTGTTTCACGCCGCGCACGGCTAAACATTTCGGGAAGCGCAGCGAAAGGCCTCGACTAACAGCCGTCACATTCTTACGGCCGCGGAATGTTCCAGAGGCTTCTCCGCTTTGCGCGGTGGCTCAACATTACTTGGCGTTCCGGGTACTCAACGGTCGGCTATATAAAGCGCAGCGACACCGCGCTAGTCAGTCAGTCAGTTCCAGTCATTAGTGCAAGTAACATCACTAACACACAGACAGTGCATCGAGTGATAACGATTCCAGTACGGTACCGGCCAGACTCTCGGCGACCCACTGCCGACTGTGCCGGTGCATCATTAACCTTTGAGGATGCAACAGGCGACACAATTGCCCACGACAAGTCCCACGGCGGGCCTTCTTGTCACGCAGGCAGCAACTTCTCAGCCACTGAGATTTCATTCTCCTCAGGTTCACCGCAGCCATCTCCGCGACACCGCGTCGAGTATCCATCCTGCACGTCAAGGTCATCTCCACCACCACGGTGCAGAACAACATGCTGGCGACATGCAGACACGAGTTCTGCTACACCACTGCATCACCGACCTTCATCACTGCAACACCATAGAGCCACATCATCATCGCTCCTGTCTACTGTTACTTTACTAAATTCAACATCGCTACGTAGCAGCAATAAAGACTGACTCATACATCGACTGACGCCTTTTCATTACAATCGTCCTCCGTCTCTGCCGATCGCTGCCCGCTCCCTCACCTGAAAAAAAAAATTACAATTAGGCACAAAAACGAAATGTATCTAGGTAACACATATATACATTCATAAAATGTTTATTTTTTTTCCTTTTTTACATAATACACATTGTATTAATACATATTTTATATAAACGTAAAAAAAAACTAAATTATAGGGGCGAGTTGTGTCTGCCACAACTCGCCCTCGCCTTTATGTCACAACTCGCCCCACCCGACGATTTTACATAAAAAAGGCCGTGCAAGTAAACATACTTGACGTACGCATTTCATTTATAACTAATAACACAGTCAGAAGATACAGTGTGTGGAGGAAATAACTTATAACGACTTACCGAGTGTTAGCAGGTTAGCAGACGAATTCGAAAATTTCCTGGAAAAGTTCGTTTAGCACTTAAAAATCACACTTTATGGTATGACTTTAATTATATCAACCGCACGGTATCACTGTTTTCACAGAAACTGGCGGTACGGGGTTCACACGAAACGCGCGATGCGCGCGCAGCTAAGTCAACTAGCGGGAATTTTAAACGCCATGTCACAACACGCCCCCGTCACAACTCGCCCCACCCTCCCCTACCTACTTTCACAAAATATAATTAAGTGTCCCTGAAGAGGTACGAGTTTTCAGTGAGCTAGAGTGCAACATTGAAAAATACCATATTACTGATGTTGTAGCTGAAAATTAATATAATTTTATTTTTAAATTTCAACTTTTTGTATGAAGATCTTTCAGTATGTGGACGCGGCGCATCCCTTGACTGAAAGAATCCTGAAGATCTTCATACAAAAAGTTAAAATTTTGAAAAAAAAAACATTTTCATCAACAACAACGTCAATAACGCCATAGTTTTCAATCTTAGCGCTCTAGCTCACTGAAATCTCACGGACCGCTACTGGTATATACCTACCGGCGTATAAGAAAAAAATATCGGCACTGTAAATAAATTCGTTTGATATTCATATGAACTTATTATTAAAGGTATTTGTGAGTGGATTTTAGGATTGAAATTTGTAAATGATGCAAAAAAATTATAATTTTACAAAAATTATAATTTCGGGAGGCGAACTGTCGGGTCACCTTTTCAACCAAGGACATCGAAAAATCATTGTTTTTTTTAGTTATAAATAGGAGGTCGTACTAAAGTGTAGGTAATGTACAATAATTTGATTACTATCGACCAGTGTGACGTCTTTGTGACGCGTGGTGACAAAAGATTTCCAAGACTAACAAAAATTCGGCTGGAGGACAAAATAAGGTGACTTTTACTTCGAAGCTTGACGAGTTTTTAATTTCCTTTGCTAAAAAATATAACGTACCTACGCATCACTACCTACACTACGCATCAAGAAAATACGAAAAATCAGTATTTGTTTGTTTGTTTGTTTATATGTTATGCGCTGCTATACCGTTCATCCGATTGTGATGAAACTTTGGTGAAATGTTATGCGCACACCCGCGAAGGTTTCTATATATAATTTTTAGCTCTGGCTTTACTAAATTTGTATAAAAAAATTACAATACATGGCGCACGAATTGTTGGAAAAAGAAGTGTATTTCATATGGTTAAGCGGCAAGGAGGGATTGCGGGAGGGAGTAAACGGAGTAGAGAGAGGGGAGCGATGTAGGGGAAAAGGAAAGCGTGAGGAGAAGGGGACGGGGGAGGGGAAAAGGGGCTGGAACTGGGACGCATGGGAAAGAACACGCAGTGAGAAACAATTTCTTTATTTGAGGGGCATTGCAACGCATGCCGGTACTAGCTAGTGGTATATAAAAAAATATTTGTTAATTACTTAGACATGTTTTAAAAATCGTTGATAACATTATATAATAGCCAATCTCACTAGGTAAGAAACGCCTGTGTTGAGATGGCATATTACAGGAGAATACCTAATTGTTCAGCTAGGTTTATGTTAAATAAAAAACAAAACAGATAACCATTACTACTCCTTCCCCTTCCCACTCCCTCCAGCCTCACGACATATTCCAAATGGGTATCTATTGCATGGTCCATTGACGGTGTGGAGTAGTTGACGGACGGCGTAGCGCAGCGGTAAGGCGCTTGACTCGCACACCGAAGGTCGCGGGATCGAAACCCGGCGTAGCAAATAAATTTTATTTGATTAATTTGTGTTATTTCACAATTTATTCATTAAAAATAATATATAGTATATTTGCGGCACGTTCCAGAGTGGAAGATACTCCCTGTATCGCCCTGGTGTAAGACCACCATTCAGAATTGAAACGTTGCTTGAAATGGTATTAGCCGTGTTTAGTGACCAGATCTGAATAGCCAGGTACTTCCCCACCTTCCTCTCCCCTATCTCCTTCCCCTCCCCACTACCCTCAGCCGCACAACATACCCCAATTGGGGATGCCATAGTCTCACTGGCTTCAGACGGGAGCAGTTGGGACTCTTGTGCGGTATTCATATAAAAAAAATAAAAAAAGTTGAGATTTTTATGCGGTATTGTCGACGATTTGACTGAGACGAGGTAAACATTCCATGTGTGAATTTATACCTACACTAGTTTTATAATGAGCGATGATAATCAAATATACTAAGTTTATTTGTCTGTGATGTTGTGCGTGATATGAAATTCCTGCGTAATGAACTCAAATTAGCTCTGAAGTTTTCGAAATTGGTACTGACGAGTGTGTGAATTCAGACAAGTTATAAAGAAGGTAATTAACTACTCCCTTCTTTCCTCCTTCGTACCTACATACAATTATAAAGTCCTTTTATTTTTATTTAAATAATAATCTTTAGGTACTTGAGATGTGTATTACATTGACAATATTTGATTTTGAAAGGCTATATCTGATCCTGAGGAAGATATTTTATAAATACTTTCAGCTTCACAAACCCTAACAGTATAATATCCCATGATTTTTCACGGGTCTGCTCTAGTTTATCATAAAATATAAGGTTTTTAATTATTTATATCGTGAATTTGATTGAATCGCAAGAAATTAGAAAATTCGTGAACATTAAAAAAATTACATTAACCCACCTGTTTCATCAACGATTTATTTCAATCGGTGATTTCTATTCAATTCCAGTATTACAAATATTTGTTCAAACTCGAATTATTTCGATGCATTCGTTCAAGGTTAAACCAGGCTGAACTTTCAAAAACTTTGACATGGTAAGTTTTTAGCCCCCCAAAGCCCAAAGGTTTCAAGGCTCTAATGCAACTTTAATGGGACATTTCCCCTCAATGATGAATGCTAAAAGTTATTTCACTTTGTGCAGTGATGTTTGCAATTGCATGAATAAAGTTCAAGTAATAGCCAGCTAACTCCTCGCTGCCAAGTTAGACCGCAACTACCATTTAACACTGTTCCGACTGTTCGCTGTCCGTACACAATACTGAATAGATAATCTCTAGAAATTTTAAATCACCAAACGTATGGCAAACCATTTTGTGGCGACCTATTGAATTGGTTATCCAATAAATGGTTTCAAGGGCGGCGGCACCCACACCCGCCTCCTGAATTGGTGATAATTTGTGTCTTAACTTACCGAGAGGATTGTCGGTCAAACAACTCTATTTTAGAACATGTTCCTTACTTCGTTCACGTTCATGCAACGTCTCATACAATGACACATTCTTCTTTTATTTCTGTTCGAGTGTTTAAATATTTGATTCACTTTGTCGTGTCATGTCTTCCTCGAGCATCCCCGACTTCTTCTACCATTCACTTTCTCGTCGTACATATTCTCCTGGCGCTCCTTTCTTGGTTCAATTCAAAGATATTGAAATATAAGAGGTGTGCTATCCGCAGTGCCTATTGGGTGGGACTGTGCTTCCCGGTGTCGCCGATATTATTAAGCAAACAACAAATAAACTAAATGAACGTATAATTAGCGAATAAAATAAACAAACGTTAAACTAAATGAACGAATTCCTTCCCTATTCAAACAAATTGTTAACCAATACTACTACCCAACCTTAAAAAAATCAACTAAATGAACAAATTCTTTCAGTATGCAAACTATTCACATTAGGTAGTAGTAGTCGGACACCATAGCTTATCTCTTTTGTATTTCAAGATCTTTAGTCCAGACCAACTTTGTTAATCTTTCTTCTTAACATTCTTTCTGGATTTCTTTCTTTACATTTGTAAAACTGTCATTCATGGTTTTACCACACAAGCTGCACACGATCATTCGTGATATATACCGATTTAAAAGAATAACTGCTCATTATGACAATTTATGTATTTTTAATATCCTTTTCTTTTCTTTTTACTACACTGTACTACGTTGTGTCTATTTGATATTATGATGTTTGACTATTTTCTATACTGTACTTTGTGTACTTTGCATTTGTGCTCTTTTCACTGTATGTCATCATCTGTAAAATATTATGATGCTAATCTTTAACACAGCTATTTTGCTAATATATGTACCTACGATTCTGCCGCCAAGAGGGTCTCGAAGAGAATACCGTGTTTCTATTTTTATAATATAAAATAAATAAAAATAAAAACTAAAAAAGGCATAAAACTTTTTTTTAATGCGAACACCGCACCACAGGTTTTCGTAGTGAGGTGTTCACAAAATATATCTACAAGTTTTAACCATTTACATACAGTTGCAAATTACAGTACCTCTACTAGAGTACGCGTCAAATATCAATACTGGCCTGAACTTGATACGATCCATTCTCGCGCAGTTACTGACTTTACAATGAACGTAAGCGAAAGAAAAAGATGCGTATAAACATATATGCGACAGAGAAAGGTGTTGGCGGGGAGGCCTGCTACTTTTCTGACGATAAACTAACCTATTGCGACGATTTCTGTATCAACAGGCCGGTATTAAAGTTTGGCGTGTACTATACCTACTATGTTTTATATATTGAATTTTTTTGGACTACTTGAACTTATCATCTACATACTTGAAACTGTGTGTACAAGCATAGAAATACAACAAAAAAGTTTACATAAAATACACTGTATCCGGAAGCTTGCAGAACAAACGGGAAACTGGTGCACATAAGAACGCGATTTTTTTTGTTTTGTTTTGATTTGAGCATTTCAATTATGTTTTTTTTATTTTTTTATTAGTGACTATTTAGTTACAGGTTTGATGACAATTACAAGATATGATGATATATATAAATATTTAATCCGTTTGTTCTTAGTCGTCCTCACTAGGTGGTCCTGTGCTGAGGAGGACTGGTAGATTTCTTTGATTTTCCGTTATTTAGTTTCTATGATGTTTTTAATACATTCTCTAGTATGTCTGCATTAATTTCTTTCACCCATGTTTTGATTTTTTCCTTAAACTTATTTATCTTTTTCAGACTTGGAGGAAGGATGTTGTAAAGTTTAGTTGCAAGATATATGTGGTTTATTTGGCCAAAACTTGTCTTGAATTTTGGAACATCTCGTATATCCTTTTTTGAGGCTCTTGTGTCATGTATCCGAGTTTCATTAGGAGATTTTCTGTTTTTAAAATGATGTATAAGAATATTCTTGGCATATATTTGTTTTAAATTAAGAACTTCAAAACACTTAAAAATATCTTTTGAGGGGGTTCTGATGGGTAATTTTAGTATGGTTTTTATAATGCTCTTCTGAGCAATATCTAAGTGGTTAATATGATTGGCTGTAGCAGATCCCCATACTAGAATTCCGTACTCAAGACGGGAATGACATAAGGCATAAAATACTTTTTTTATGTCTTTCCTAGGTAGTATGTTTCTTAGGTTTTTGAAGAAATATACAAGTCTTGTGAGCTTTTTAGTGATTCCATTTATGTGTATGTCCCATCTAAGGTTTTCGTCTATTTCCACTCCTAGATATTTAATACTTTTTGCCTTTGTTATAATAGGGCAAGAGCAATGTGGCTTATTGTTTTGACACTCGTGCAATTTTTTAATATTATCTTTAAACGCTTCGAAGCATTTCAAATTAGATCAAAAAATTCCAACCTCGGACTCTATATACTCGAAAACGAAACTCAAATAAAAAAAAGCCTAAAAATCATCTCCAAACGCGGTGTTTATTCACCATTAATAATACTGGGTTCCTTTCGACTACTAGTCACCATATAGGCAAATAAAATTGATTCGGTACCTATTTGAATATTTTCATTTTCAGAATCAAGGAAAAATTGAGCTAAATTCTGGCACACGAATTTGCCCACGACAGACTTCTGTAGATTCATCCCTTCGGTGGTACAAAAGTGCAAAGTTTAAACCGAGATTTGCGCCACTTATATCGCAGCACGTCACGCGGCTATTTGGGCAAATTACGGTGTCAGCTACTAGTACTTGTGAACGCTCCAACAATGAAAACAGTTTCACGGTGACAAAATGCAAATCGTGTTTCAGCGATAACCTTAATTGGAATGAGCACGCCATCCCGACGAGAAGATTCATTTATTCACAGAGCTTAGTATAATGTGTGCTTTATGGTGATCACAGTTGATACTCCTACAGTTGTAGTTATAATTATTATGAAATTAGGTTCTGACCCCCAGTTTCCTACCCACCCCTCATACCTTTTTCTATCGCAGAACTTCATTTCCTTCCTTTCCTAAAAATACTCTCCACACAGCATCCCCAAGGATGACATAGGCCCTGAGGGGAATTTTTTTGGAGCTAATGTAAAAAAAATCCTCACCCCACGAACCCGGGTTCCCCTTTTATGTCACTAAACGTAGCGAACCACTTGGGGAGATCTATGGCAGAGGTGTCGGATATCCAATGTGTTGTTCCCCGGGGCGCGTATTTCGATCCCTACTAGTAGGGATTGTTATGCATAAATCACCTCAGGGGGCATACATTAATTACGTGAACAGTTTTTCTTCTAATATAAACCCCCCCCTTTAGTGAAATAAATTTGGGTCACTTCGTGTATTCTTTTCAAGTAACGTGAGATTTTGCTGGACCCCCTCCCCCTTTTGAGCTCGCGTAATTAATGTATGCCCCCTTAAAAACACTATACCGGTTCAGTCGCGGCAGCAACTGAAATGGGTTAGGTTTTGTAAGGGGATTTTGTACGACAAACCTTATACTGATTCAGTCGCCTACGCGCTTCGTTGCTCTATCTGTTTCTGTGAGGGTGACGACCGTAATTATATAGTAGTTTTTGATATTAATTAAATGTACAATATATGCATTATATTCCCAAATATAATTCCCATATATCTTGCATCATATTCTCAAAAGGTAAGATACCCATTGTAAGATCTTTAATATTTAATAGTACAGTGACAGTACATGTAGATAGGTATATAGGATTGGGAGAGACTGGTTGAGGGCGATCTTTTGACCTCTCTAGCAGGACTCTCTCGGAACATTGCCTTGCATCGCAGTGGAAAGGATGGATTCATTCGTTCATCACTCCTGGACACACTGAACCCCAAATTCCTACACACCCCTCATATATATTTCCTTCCCAGAATTTCTTTTCCTTCCTTCCGTCCTCTAAAAAGACCCTCCACACAGCATCCCCAAAGATGAAATAGGCCCTGAGTGGAATTATCTTCCTTAGGCCTCCCGTGTGGAGCTAATGTAAAAAAATCATCAATATCAATAACTTTCATGTACTTCGCCACTTTGATAGTCCGTGCAATTTGGTCGGAGCTCGGCGACAGTTATTTCTATTATTAACTAGCTGGTTACCGGCATGCGTTGCAATGCCTTATTCAAATAAATAAATTGTTTCTCTCTGTATTTCCTTTCACATGCGTCCCTGTTCCCCTCCCACATCCCTTTCCCTTCCGCGTTCACCTTCCACCTTCTCCGCTTATCCTCTCCCCTCTACCGCTCATATCAAACGCGCGAACTGTCAAACGTGCGAAGTTAAAATAGTGGTCAATTTTTCTGAATTTATTCATTTTTCTGCGCAATTAATTTTTTTTTAATATATATTATATTAAAAAAAGATTAATGAAATAGGTAAACTCGTTCTGAAGTTATGGCGTGACCAAGGGAAACTGGGATTCATTTATATATATATATATATATATATATATATATATAGATGAACCAATACCATAGAAATTACAAAATTTTCGTGTTCGCATCAACTTTAATTGCGCGACCTACAAATGTATTTAATAATCCCATTTTCATCCCATCTATAGGTGCTCACCTGTCTAGCAGTGGCGGGAAGTATTGATTAGAGATTTTAATAGGTTCAATTTTCAGGCTAGGATTGGCACCTAGCGAACGTGCTTTTAAAGCGTGAGAATCAATATTTGCCCCGTAATTATGCATTGAGCAATCGCGATTACTTTGCAAACAGCTAACGTTTAGAGCAGCGGTCGGGGAACTTTTTTTAACCATTACCCCAAAATATTTTTGCGTAAGTCGATATTACCCCTTCCCCCCATTTTGAAAAGAAGAGAATCAATTTATATTTAAATAAAAATTATTTATTGAATTAATTTAGAAAAAAAAAGTTACATGAAAATAGTAAGTATGTAATAGACAAACAATTCTCAAATTGGATCAAACAAAAATTCAGATTTTCAGGTTTCCCTTTCAGTTTTTGGAGAAATGATGTTGCTTCATGTTTGAAACAATTATTTCAAAATTGGGACTTTTTGATGTAAGAGCAATTTGAATACGGTCTTCGGCGTTTAATCGATTTCTGTTCTTCGTTTTTATGTTCGTTAGAGTGGAAAAGCCTTGTTCACAATGATAGGTTATTGCACATGGCAGCAACTTTTTTACCGCCTCCTCATGCGCAATTTTGAAAGTCTTCGTAGCTTTTGACATCCAAAAAGACGACAGATTGGCCTTGCTCTCAAATTGAATACGTGCTTCAGTATTAGATCGAAGTTCAAGTATTGTTTCTGCCAAACTTATTACTCAAAAAAAAAAACATTTTTACCCCATTTTGGGTAATTTACCCCGGTTCCCCGACCGCTGGTTTAGAGCAACCATACTCAACCTGCGACCCGCCGAGCTTTTGTGTGCGGCCCTAAACACTTTTTTATCAGGAACTTAATTTTAAAAAATTCATCCTTTTCGACTTTGACGAACAGATGGTCACACCTGAAAAGGATTGTCTTTATGATTCACATGATTTGGTGTAAGAGTGAGATACGTTTTTAAGATTTTCACGGCCAAAAGTATTTTCGTTATTTGTTTTTGGGGTGTCATGCCGTGTTGCGCTACCTCCTTCCTTAGCCAACGTTTTGAACAGCGTTACAGTGTCCACCATTAGGGCAGATGTGTAAGAGTGTTGCTATTGCACACGCTAGATTTATTCCCAAAAAACAAATATTTGACACAGTACCTACGCGCGCAAATAATTTATACATAAAAGTGCCACTTCTGGAAACCACCGCATCAATTATAATACATGAAAACTGGTTAGTCAGGTACCTACTTACTTGGGGGGTTGATGATTTTCTTCGTCATATCAGTATAGTGTTGCGGCCCGCGTAAATTTACAGATACATGTATGTGGCCCGAAGAGAAAAAAGGTTGAGTATCATTGGTTTAGAGCATAGATTCTCAACCTTTTTTTGCCCACCGCCCCCTTTGACAATATTTTTTTTTCTGGCGCCCCCCAACTGCTTTTACATACCATCTTGGGGGGGGGGGGGGAGGGCGATGGGTTATGGCTCCTATCCTATTTCTGAGAAGAATATTGTTAATTAAAACGCGTACTTAATTATATTAAGAAGTATTTTTATTAACATAGAAAAGGTATTGAATTTATAACTTATTTAATGAGATGGTTGAATTTGATGCGTTTTAAGAAGTTTATATTAGGCTCGATTTTACTTTAGAACAAACGTAAGTCGCCGCGTTCAGTAATATGGAGCCTATTTCTCTTTTTGGTAACCAACTTTGCTACAGCACTGAAAGGTAAATAGGACGAGGTAAATAGGACGATGTAATGCTATTAAAAATCGTTGAACTATCGACCATAATCCTAAGTACAGTTGCGAAATCGGCTTCTGCAGCCAAAACTCTTGGTAGCCATTCTTAAATTTAATTTTTAATTCCTCATTTGTAGTCAGTTCTATTAGTTCTTCTTCTAACTGTGATGATCCTGCTGTGTTGACATTTGAAAAAGGATCCAAAACCCAATCTGGTATGTCCATGTTTAAAATATCCTGGAATCGTTCCTTGAAATCACTGTGGAGGTTTTCCAAGTGTTGACTGTAAACAAGCAAGTCGTCGTTCTTGAATGATACTGCTGATAAATTTGAGAAGTTATTAAATTCCCGTCTGCCGATATTTCTTTTGTATAATAGTAGTTTGGATACAAAAGCTGCAACGCAATTTTTTGTCTTAATCAAATTTAAGTCGTCTCCTTGAAGTTGGAGATTGACATCATAAAACAATTTATACAGGTCTGTCAAGTACGCAATATCGTTCTTCGATGAGGTGAGGTTGTCGCGCAATTCTGTGTCTTTGTTTCATAGGAACTCTATCACAGACTCAAACAGATTGTAAAATCGAGTCAAACATGAAACTTTTGACAACCAACGCACCTCTGTGTGAAGCAGCAATCGGTTGAAATCTTCATCATTGGCAAGCAAATCTGTCCAAATAATCTGTCATTCAATGAGTTACTTCTGATTTTATTAACTGCTCTGATAACATATTGCAGTGATGTATGGGGGTATTCACTCAGATTTTTCGAAACCAAATGCTGGCGATGAATTACGCAATGCACAGCAAGCAAGTCAGGAATTTTATTTTTTAAGCACGTTATGAAGCCTTTGTGACGCCCTGTCATAGCTGGGGCGCCATCCGTAGCAGATGACAAAATATTATTTAAAGGAATTTTCTTTTCGTCACAAAACTTTTCCAGTGTATTAAATATGGTTTCTCCTTTTGTACCTGTTTCCAAATTTGTAACAAACAATAATTCTTGACATATTTTCTCATCTTTGATGAATCTCACGTATGACAATAACAATGCTTCATTGGTTAGTAAAGTGGACTCATCCAGCTGAATTGAAAATCGACAAGACTGCAGATGATTGCACAATGATTCTTCAATGTTTTCAGCCATTTCTTCAATTGAACTATAGCTCAAAGGAATTTTTCGGATAATATCTGCAGCTGGTTTATGGAGCACAGTGGTCATTACTTCTTTTACTGCTGGTAAAATTAAATCTTCCCCAATAGTATGTGGTTTGCCTGCTTTAGCAATCAACAGTGAGATATTGTACGAAGCTCGAAGTCCATCATCGTCTTGCTTAGAAGCTGTCGAGAATAGTTTTGATATATTTGGCTGAATTTCGTACTTCTTTTTCATGTTTCGAAAAAAGGTCACATATTTGTCTTTCTTATCCGGGTGGATTTTATTAAAATGATCTTGAAACCTAGAAGGCTTCATCGCTTCATTTGAAAATGTTTTTCGACAAATAAGGCACATTGGCGATGATGGATTTGTAGTATTTTCGATAAATCCGTATTTTTTATAATCCACACCATATTGCCGTATGATAATATAGGGTAATATATACAGGTAATCCCGTTGTATGAGATATTTCACGTGAAATCGGAAGATTTAAATTTAAAATATTTTTTTATTCTAATCAACAAATTACAATTATCATTCATAAAATTTAATGTAGATCTGAATGTAACGGAATCTATCAGTTCAATTTTCATTCACTTCCCAAACTCTCGAATGAATTTTCGCAAACGTGATAAAAATGATTAAAATACATACAATAACAAAAATTACCCATTAAAGTTTACTTTCCTTTATTAGTATGTGATTAGCGTGTTTTGTCTTTTTTAAACCATATTTTTTTACTTGCCAACGCCCCCCTGTACCATCTCAACGCCCCCCAATTGTCTCTGGATCTTCTACCGCCCCCCTGAAGGACTCAAACGCCCCCAAGGGGGCGTTATCGCCCACGTTGAGAACCTATGGTTTAGAGCTTACACGCAAAACTTTTAATAAAATTGGTGACTAATATTTACACCATTTGATTGAAAAGAAGTTTTATTCGTACAAGAGGTCTTAAAATATATTTTTAAAACATCGTAGGTATACCGTTTAAAACCATCTCTTATACCGTATAAGACCATTTAAAAATAATGTCGATTATTTTCAAAACGACAAGATAAAATTATCACTTCTCTAAAAAGGAATGACCCTATTAAGCAGACGTGGGAAATTTAATTTACAATTTTGCCAAATAAATATAGAATTTACTGGTACAAGCAGGCATTGAGGCATTGCGCATTTCTCATCGGACAGTAGGTACTCGGGAAAAGAAACATTTTTTGATTGACTGTCTTCTTACTACTATTACAAAGCTTCGCTAAAATTGTATGGGAATTGTTTCCAAGTTCTCATAATATTTAATCTAATAATTATGTAGGGATCTGTTAAAAGTAAAGTGAAAGTTTTATTACAAATTTTCTTAAGAAAGGGAATGTGTATTTAAAAATTTAAGTTTATTCTCTTTTAAGGACTTTAATTGGAATATTCGCAATTATGTTTTTTTGAGCTAATTTACATTTCTAATATCAAAATTTTAATATCTGGAAACAAGAATGTTCTAACACACGTCGGAAAGATTGTTTTATCTAGATTTTACCACAATTTTGGTTTTTCAAAAAGGGTAAAAAAAATGACCAATAAAAGGGAACATTTAAAATTCATGGGATGAGGCGGGAATTTTGTGCGCAAAGCAGGCAAAAGTTTATAGTTATTATTTTCTTATTCGAAGGGTTAAAACATTTTCATAATCTGAGGGTACTTTTAATTCGCCGCATACAGATTTAATTTTAACTAGTTTTGTGTTCAGAATGTAAAATTCCAGTTGGATTCATCTGCTGACACATTTCAAAGCAATATATTCTATTGTTCGAAGTTCAGTTATAAAATTCTAGTTGCAGAGTATTTACGTAAAGCCAGAATCAAAGAAAAACCATATTCATGTTCTGAGTGTAGTTTTAAATTCTTTAATTAAGAAATCAGCATAAAATGAGGTCGCAATAAAAATATAGGGTTTCCACATACCCCCTCCCGGTGCCTAAAGTACAGAAATAAGGGGGCGGCGAAATTTTCCTCCGCCCCGGGCGGCCGACACCCACGCTACGCCACTGACCTACCGGTGTCCCGCAAATTTTCAGTATTTGTGCGGGCTCCATTTGTTCCATGCAGATTGCCTAGGCTTACATTTTCTTTATTTACGCCGCCGCCGCGCCGTATCTTAGTGATACTTTTCAATGACATCACTATCAGGTCAGAACTATCAAAAATAATAATTTAGGTTGAGTGTTAAGTTTCAAATAAATGAAAAGAAAATACTTGGTTTAAGTCACTTTACTGATATATTTTCACTGTATTCTGATTTAGGTACCCCCGTACCTACCCGTACTCCGTACCTACCTACCCGTAATTTAAGTTTCATTTTCAAAATTGGAACTGATTGTAATAAAGCGATTAATCGATAAAATACCTAAATATCATGATAATATATTATAATTACCTGGTAATATTAGTATTATGGTACCTGGTTTCTTTTGTATTTTTTAGCACCTAATTGATAATATTTTGAAATGTTTTTTGAAATTTTCTATGGGTTAATGGGTAAGTTAAGTCGGATGTCATGTTTTTTCAAGGGACTGAGCTTTTCCATTTTCAAGAAAGCTTTAATTACTTACTATTATTTAGATTTTCTGATGCTGTTTTTCGAAATATATATTTCTGAACTTCTCTCTAATTTGTAAAAAATTATAATTATGTTACATAGACAATTGTCAACGTGTACCTGGTTTCTTTTGTATTTTTTAGCACCTAATTGATAATATTTTGAAATGTTTTTTGAAATTTTCTATGGGTTAATGGGTAAGTTAAGTCGGATGTCATGTTTTTTCAAGGGACTGAGCTTTTCCATTTTCAAGAAAGCTTTAATTACTTACTATTATTTAGATTTTCTGATGCTGTTTTTCGAAATATATATTTCTGAACTTCTCTCTAATTTGTAAAAAATTATAATTATGTTACATAGACAATTGTCAACGTGTATTTGTTTTTGGAAGACAATGATCCATAGGCAAATACATTTTATATAATATGCCTTCAGCTTCACAAATTCTACATAATTCTAAGCGTATACCAATATACATAACATAGGTACACAAAGTAAAACGGATATGCACTATGAAAAATAAAGTGAATAGGTTGAAATCTCCCATATATGATTTTAAAATGATATTATTACATTTACAAGTGCAAATAGAAAAAAGCCATTTCAATCACAATCAAAACTATTTAACATTCTTTGCTTCATATACCTAAGTAAATACTAAGAATTTTTTACAATAATATAAATTCTTTATTTTCTAATGAAGTTGGAAATAATTTCTCAGAAGTGGTAGATGTGTTCAACTGCATGGAGTATAGTTACAAACAGGCTATAAAAATATACCTCAATAAATAAATGTTAGTTTTAATACCTATTACTCGTCTCTGCTGCGGTTTTCTATAATCTAATTAACATACATTTTTATTTCATGAGTACTGTTTCACTAGCATGTATATTAATGTAAATAAATAAACGAAATATTTTGTTTGACCATGAAAAATCGAATGATATGAAATATCTGTAGCTATTGTCGGCAAGGAACCGATATATTGGTTTAATAAAGCACCCACTCCATTCTTTCTTTTGCGAGGAATAAAAATAACAAATAATATTATACGTTTGCCGATATCAAAGAAAATATCGCGTAATAAATATATTTTCCCCTGGAACTATTGTATACTTTATGTTATCTTGGCACGAACTTGAGGTACCTAAGCTTGTTGTCATAATTGCTACACATTGTTGTTGCTCAAAGCTTGACATTTTGAATTCGTCTAAAAAAAGTTTACATAAAAAAAATACTAATTTAGGTTGTGTATCATGATTTGTAGCCATGATTCAATGAATTCTAAATGCTGGTTTTGCATTTTTATGAGTCACTTAGACTTTTTTTATTTTTATTATATTTTTAACGGACACATAGTCCATTAAAAATATAATAATAACACGAATAAGAAACAGAGATGACCGTGAAAGGAGAGCACATATAAATGAAAAGCAATGACAATATACGTATATAATATAAAAAGCATACACATTGCATATCGACTGCTGAAAGTCATTTAGGCTTACACCAAAAAATTTAAATGGCTTGCGTTGACAAATCTCATTCTGGACAAAAAATTTAATTGACTTGCGTTGACAAAGACATTCTGGACAAAGGAAAATTGTAGGTATTCATACTTAGTAGAATGTTGAAAATGAAACAGTAATTCAATATTTCGTAGATACGGTAAGGAATATTGAACTTAATGAGTTGTAACAACGCAGATATGTCAGTATTACTGTTGATAATTTTGAATATGAAAATTAGATCAGAGTAATTTTTACGTTTTTTTAAAGAAGAAATATTTATTCAGAGATACGTGTAAGTAGGGCGTACTGACCTACTCTAAATAAAGTCATAAGAAAATAACCCGACGTGATACGAATGTCCTACCTTTAGCTTTATAGCCACTTCAATTTTCATGTGGATTTGATGTAAATGGCACAAAACACATATAATATCGTTATGTGTTTTGGCGAACGTACGACTTAAAAGCTCAAGGATTTAGCTATGCGACATCACCGAACGGTGGCGGTTCGAGAGTTCAACTTCAGACATATCAACCTGAATCCATGACACACAAAATAAACTTCTTCTAACAAAAACTCATTATTTATTGTGTACGTTCCAAACAGTTCTGTGTAGGCTTGCTTACTTAGTATCAGAAACTTTTTTGGCTAGCCATACTAATGTATTAATAATTTTTGAAAATTAAAAAAGCCTGTTGTTTCATAAAATGAAACTAAACTTGATATTTTTTGTACATTTCAACATTTTTTAAAAATATACCTTGAACGTATTTTCTAACGACCTCCGTAGCAAAGCGGTAGATTCCTTAGCTCTGAATCCTAAGTCAAAAGTTTGGCTGGCACCATTGACGTTTAATTGATCGAAGGCTGGCACCGATAAAAATTAATTGCATTTTGAGCACATTGAAAACTAAAATAATTCTACCAATGTTATGTGATGTAAAATGCCAAAAAAATGTTTTACTATTTGAGCACAGGAATCAATGGTTAGAGTAAGTCAGGTACGTCCTCATACGTACGTACTTGTATACATATTTGACGGCCTCCATGGTCGAGGGGTAAGGCTCTCGCCTAGCAATCCGGAGGTCGCGGGTTTAAAGCCCGGCGTTCGCACGTAATTTTCTTTGATTATTTCATTATCTGATCATCTAAAAAAATATAAGGCATACTTTTTGCACGTTCCAGAGTGGAACATACTTTCAGTATCGCCCTGGTGTGCGGCCACCATTCAGAATTGAAACGTTGCGTATAGCTCTGTTTGGTGACTAGATCTGAAAAGTCGGGTATTTTCCCACCTTCCTTTTCCTCACTGCCTTCAGTCTAATGACATCCTAATTGGGTACGCCATAGTGTCACTGGCTCCAGATGGTTGAGAGTAGTTGGGACTCTTGTGCAGTGATCACATAAAAAAGGTATAGCAAATTATTTTCTTTAGATATGCACTACCTGAAAGTGACTTGAATGGTTTAAATATTTGAATATCGAGATACATTCTAGCCTTCCTCTTCCCCTTCCCCGTCTCCTCCCCCGTTGCCATCAGCGTCAAAACATTCCCGGGTATACCCCAATTTCAATGCATCTGTGACATATAAAGGGACCAAATACTGTATTTAGAAGTTATAAGGGTCAATATATTATTTTAAGTCTAAAATATTGCGGGCATTTTGTGATTGTGCTTCTTTTTTATTTCGAAATTAGTATCTACAGAATAAGAAGTACATTTCTAAAGATAATCGCCACCATGTGATGCGTGTTTTTTTATCTTCTTCCAGATAAGAGCATTTTGGAGGAAGCTTTGGTGGAGGTAGGCTTTTACGGAGCCTGCTTTGAGGTATGCAAACACTAAATATAATAATAAATACCTACTGTAGATACCTATATTGATGCACACTACCTAGTACATTAAATTGACTTCTTTACTGCCTAAAATAGGTAGTAATCTATTATTATTTGTAAATTTAATTTCATTAAAGGCTTGGTATCGAAGATACTAGTATCTATGTTAATATAGTTTCTAGTCTTTAAAAAAAGTATTTTAAATTTTATTTGTACCTGCGAAATTTCGAAAAATGTTTTTATTTTCATTGAAAAACTGTGCTTTCATCCGACCGACTAATTTACTTACTAGTCTCTATCTATTTAAAAATATTTCTTGGCAGACTTGCTACGAATGTAATACATTACGGGCTCGTTGCAAATAAATTATCTTTCTCTATTCACATAATAAGAAAATTGATTGGCCTCATGTATTATGTAAAATTCCATGTCGTCGACTTTAGTTCGATAAAAGCTAAAACTTTTTGTTTTACCCTTGACGGTTAAAAGAAAATAAAAACGAACAGAACATTCCAACGGTCGTTTATTTTGGACATTTATTGCAAACGCAAATTACGCGTTTGGCAATTTCGCCAACTCTCGATATTGTAAAGTTCTGGGGAATAATTCATTTCGCAGCCAAGTTTCATTCAGACACAGCGAATTATTGGTTAGCATTACATTTTATGAGGTTTTTATTAGTCGTCAATCATATCGTTCAGTCGTCTGTTCTTGATAGAAGATCTTTTGGCATTTTATGTGAGTTCGATTTGTGAATTCTTTCGGATATCGCGTGACGAATTTGCATTATGTTGGCTCATATAGGCATCAAGCAGCAGGCTGCTATGTCGCTAGGCTGATCGAATGGAGCTCTTTTGGAGATAGCTAAATGAAGGTCAATAGCAATTTGCAAAAAAATCGTTAACATGTTATTAGAAAGTTTAGAGGGCAAATTTAATCAGAAACATAATGTTTTGGAAGAAAGCCTGATGTAATAATAGAGTTTTTTTTATATTTGCTATTACCTTAAGGCTCAGTTCCCGGCCCCAAAAAGAAGAAGATGGAGAGATATGAAATAACGAATGTTAGAAGAGCGCGCTAACATTTGCAGCGATAAAATTGGTGCAAAAATCATGAAAATCTTTAATAAAACACGACTCGTTAAAAATAGAGCAAAAATCTCGCGATAATTGTCTTTAATTTAATTTAATGAAACGCTGTGAATTTTTTCATACGTACAACTTGTAAAATAACCGAAACAAACGTGTTTATAATCATTTTTGGAGCATACTTTGCGATTTTTTTCTATCGAGGGATATTTATAAAATTTGCGTTTCAGCGCGATAAATGTCTAGATATTATCTTCAAGAATAACATATATTTTTTTAAGAGCTTAAAAACTTCAAATGTTTAAGGGAGGTTTGCAAGAAATCGGTTGAAATTCGGAGAACCGCCTCTTAATCATAAATATTATGTGGCGAATAATAACCGCACGTTATCGTAGACATAATATTGATTGTTAATTTACGAGTATCACAATAGAAACAAACCAGTTTTTTCGACAAACTAGTCCCTCAAATATACGACTTTTACATTGTAATATGCACTTACATAATACTAGGGCTTGTGATGATTTAAGACATTGTCAGAATCAAAAAGTTGATATCACTTTATTTGAATTTTTAAAAGTATTTGACACCCCACTCTAATGTAATGCTTCACTTTACTTTCAATTGGTTATATAGTGACTAACATATTAGACACAATGCCGGGGTGATTTAAAATTGGAAACCGAGATCATCATTCTTTGACGCTGTCGGAATTTGAACTAACAGTGAAAATATTGATTTGTTAATTTTTAATTTAACAATGAAGTCGATATAAGCGAATCTCAAACAAAAATTCGAAACAGAAAATTCATAAAAACATTCGGTCGCATCTAGGAACTGAATCCAGCAATTAATCAATTTCTAGATGCGACCGAATCTTTTTCTGTTTCGATTTTTTTTTGAGAATCGTTAATATTGTCTTCATTGATTAAATATTACAATTTGAGGTTTTACTTGTTAATTTAATTCTTTTGGCCCCTTGCAAAGATCAATAAAAATATATATTTTTTTAATGTCTATAGGCTACCAACCATAAGAATATAGCATGGCTCCTTCTGCTTGATCAACAACGACGTCGTTGGGCCAAACGAGACAGCACCAAGAACTCCTACCTTGCGTTTCAACGGAGTGAAGATGCTTTTAATACCCAACGCAAGGTCTCCTCGAGCTCTGCTGTATCCAACTCTTCATCAGGAACTACAGGAGACTCTGCACTCTTCTACAAATCTTCTCGTAATTCTTCTATAGATTCCAGAGACACATTATTACATCGTAATACCATAAGTACAAAGTTTAGAGCTGTTAGGGAACTGTCAATGGACGCAATCAAAGCAAGAAGAAAGAGTAGTTTGGAAATTACAAGTATTCCAGAAGCTGTTCTCTCAGAAGAAGATCAAAGCATGACAAACAATAAAGTGGATGCTAGTGTTGGAACTTTTGTGGAAATGCGTAGATTAAGCAAAGATTATTTGGACAAAATAAAAGTTAATTCTGAACAGATCGAAAAGAAGAATCTGTTATTAGGCAGGGGAACTGCTAAAAGCGGCGAAATTTTGCTGAAAGCACTTGAAAAAACAAGGAACGAAATAGTGCCAGATTCTTCCATATTGTTGGACAACTCGGCAGCAACTCTGACTAGGGATTTATCACGAGGAGATATCCAGAAAATCATGGTTGACGTGGCGGGGGAACTGGGAACCACTTTGAAAAAGTTCGACATTTCGTTGTGGGATCACCAAGTTAAAATTTCAGCGGCCATTGCCAAACTAAGAATCAGAAAAAAAGCGCGCAGGTTGGTTACTATTAGTATTTATAGTATGGGTTACTGAATTGTTACTATAAGCCAGAAAATCTGTTTGCGTATCTCACTAAACATCTTGAACTGTTAACGGTGAGCTCTAAATTTTTGAATTGCATTACTAGGTCAATTGAACTACTTACTATTCTCAACTGTTTCGGAACTAACGATTACGAAAAAGCTGTTTCACGATATTTTACTACTGATTTAACTTAAAAATATAAATTTGATTTATAAGTTTTAATGAATGTTAACAGCATTTTATGGTTTCAGTTTGTCAGAATTGCTGCCAAGACACTTGCGTGATGAGCGAATGTCAGCTACCCTGGAACGCGAGACCATCACTGGATGGGTTAACGTTTTCAAATCCAGGTAATTATATTTTTAGCACCTATAAAATAAGTTTTTAAACTGTAAAATAAAGAGCTAACCCTTTGTGACCTAATAATATTTCAGATTAACGAAACTTTTTTTTAATGTGAATAAAGGACAAGAGTTCATACTGCTCCTGTCTGGAGCCAAATGCATCCTCAATTAGGGTATGTTGGGACGCTGAAGGTAGCGGGTAGGAGAAGGAGACGTGGAATAGGAGGTGGGGAAGTATCTGGCGATTTAGATTTGCTAACTAAACGCAACTAAAGCTATTTCAAGCTACGTTCAATTTCCGATTGGTTGTCCTACTGCAGGGCGAAACTGATTTTATCTTCCACTCTGGAACGTGCCGCAAATATATTATATATTATTTTTAATTAATAAATTGTTAAATAACATAAATCAATCGAATAAAATTTACTTGCGCACGCCGGGATTCAGAACCTGCGACCTTCGAAGTGTTAGTCGAGAGTCTTACCCCTCGACCACGGAGGCTAAACTAGTATGAATTTAGAGCAGTATGAAATTAAAGTTCTAAACGAGTATGAACTTAAGGTTCTAAACTAGTATGAACTTAAGGTTCCAAACCAGTATGAACTTGAACTTCTAAACTAGTATGAACTTAACGTCCTAAACTAATACGAACTTAAGGTTCCAAACCAGTATGAACTTAAACTTCTGAACTAGTATATGAACTTAACGTTCTAAACTAATATGAACTTAAGGTTCCAAACCAGTATGAACTTAAAGTTCTAAACTAGTATGAACTGAGAGCTCCAACCTAGTATGCACTTAAAGTTCTAAACTAGTATGAGTTAAAGTTATTACAAAAAAAACATTTCAGCTTAAAACTCCTGAAATTCACACTGGTTGAGATGTAGTCTCCTCTTAAAATGCTCTCCACTGATCCTGTCCATGCTTTCTATTCATCATTTCTTCGAACTTCCTCTAGATCGCTCCTTCTGGGGCACCTATTTGGTCATTGATTTTACATGCATTTATTATAATCGGCTTCAAATGAATCACATGGTCGTTTTGTCGCAGGAACATATCAGATCTGCTTCAGCGACTCAATGAGATGGGGTTCAGCTATTCCAGCACTCGCTTGTTGGAGATCAACCAGTTCCATCTGGACACCCACTGTCCCAAGTTCATCTCCTTGCGACCTCCGAGGAGATCCCCTTTTGTGTCTAGTCCTTTGGTGACCGACAGTATTATAGTGTTACAGGTATGTTGACGATATGTTACGATACGAAACTTTCTCGACTTACAACACTTGAAAATGATTTATTTTGCAGTCTGTCAATATATTATTCAGTATGGCATCATAGCATGGGGAAGTGGCACTGAATCTGTACTAGACCCAATCACAAAGGCATAGAAAACTATCATAAAAATAATCTTTAGACTACATCTCATTACAGACTCGAACTTAATCTTTAATATTATGAATGTGTTTGACGTTCGGCAGATATACGCAAAAATAATCCTCAATCATCTGTACACAAATAAACAAAAATACTATGAAAAAAGATTAAATACTCGCTATATACAAAACAATAACAGAGACTTACTACAAATTCTCATAACGCATACTACTTTTGGTCAACGAAACTTCAGATACCTTGCAACAAGACTTTATAACATTCTTCCATATAGATTAAAAAAATGTGATTTACAAAAATTTATCAAAAATAACATAAAAATTTGGATAAAAATAATGATAGGGCCTTTACCGGTACGCTTACCCAAATTTGAAATTAAACCAATGTACTGATTGTTATTATTCAATTACAAAATTGTCTTTAAAAAATGGAGAAAGATTTTAACATGTTGTTGTCGTTTCGTTTTTTCTAATAAACTTAACCTACGTTTTGTAATTTGAATTATAAAAAACATTGAATTTAAGGTTTATGAAAAAATTAAACCAAAACCCTATTTTTGATTTTTTTTTTTAAATTTACGTATGTCGTTTTAAAGAAAAACCTCCAGAGTATTTTTAAGGGTCTTCATCATTTGAAAAAATTTTGTAAAACATATGGAAGGGCGGTCAGAAAAGGGTCTGATTTCTGATTTATTTTTGATAAATGCTAACCCCCTGTAATTTTTAAAAATACGAAATAATTTTTTTCCCAATAAAAACATTATTTTTATCGTATTGCGAAATAAAATTTTCGTTATTTCGAAATAATTTATCATTACATTCCACCTTAATGCAACTAATCTACTGTATGATTATATTTAAATATAAGTGTAGGTATGTTAATAAGTAATATAAATTGACTTAAAAATTACTTCCTCAACAAAGGCTAGCCTAGTGAGGCGGTTTACGAAAAACCTAAATTTATAACTTTTTTCTATTCAAGTACCTACTGTTCATATTTATATTATTTTCTGTTGTTAACCTATTGTGCTTATATCAACCAATGTAAACATTAACACTGAATATGTACGTTTTTGTAGTTATAAATCTTGCAAATTTTGTTTTATATTATTATTATTGATTCGTTGTGTAAAATGTTTACATTGTAATGATCCTTGGCAATAGTTTTTATTACAGTCACGTCATTACCTCCCAGTGTGGGATTATTTGTCTTCTTACAAATACCATAGTCTCTAGTCCTCAGTTCTTCCCGTCCTGTAACAATACTGTTCCACGTAGTCTATCTATCTCTTCTTTGGCCCATAAATGGATCGTTTCCATTGGGCCACTCACTTGATCATATTTTTGGCTATCATCTGACTTTCTGTTTAAAATGACCAGCCCATCGCGGTCTTTGGGACCTACAGAATCTTGCAATGGCATCATGCACAAAACGATTGTTAAATATGTGTTTAGACTGTTTAGTTATATTTAATTGGCCATCATGCCATTTCCACACTGGGATAATATGCAGAAGGATGGAACGTCACAAAACTCTGTCTTCATAAACAATATTTGTTTCTTTTATTTTTTACTCTTTGTACACTTAGATTCATCCACATACTTCCTATTCGGGCGTAGCGAAGTTTTTTTTAACTCGTCTGTTAATATTTTTTTTTGTGCATTCCATTTCTGTTTTAAGATGGTGGCCGTTTTAATGGTCTATTAAAGATTTTTTTTAGAATAAAAAAAAGATAATTATACCACCCTTTTTATTTTGACCACGAAAGTCTCTATTTTAGAGAGTACCCCGTAGGTAGGAATGTCGAAGGGTAGCTCGTTCCATTTAAATTGTGAATTAAATTAATTCATTTTATTTTAGTTATTTGCGCATTTAATTTCACAAATTACTAATTATATTACGAATGATTCACCGTGATGATTATGAATTTTTATGGTTCTTTCATCACTTGATGGAAGAAGGGCAAGCTTGTGTTGATTTCTGTGTTGTTGTTTAGGAGCGCGAGTTCTGCCTGGGCGCTGCCGCCCTGTGCCGCGCGCTGCGGGCCGCCCACCTCCGGGGCGACGTGGTACAGACACACAGCACTTCTCCGAGGGCGGCGGCCTACCTGGCCTCGCAGCTGCAGGACCACGGACCTGACTCTGGGGGCCTCTTGGTCTTTGGGGCTGGGGAAAGGTAATGGTGGCCTCATTTCCTATTCAATTTCCTATTCAACCAGGCAATACAACATCGGTACAAATAGCTCCTTATTCGGTTTCCCCTCGCTTCCTTTCTCGCCCCATTTCACTCCGTTGTGTATGATATCGTTCGTCACGTGCGTTGCGGCGAGAATCTTGCGGGCCTCACCGAGAAACCTCGCGGGCCGCAGGTTGCCGACCCATGCCTTAGAATATAGAAGTAGAGCCAAAGTAAAAATCGTCGTGAAAATTTTATTCAATTGATAAACGACCGTGTACGTGAACACTAAATTAATTAAGAACTAACAATAAATTCTTTATAGAAAGGTACATACATACATTGCTTATCTAGCCAAAAAGGATAGTTTATCTGTTGTATGTAAGTAGTTGCTTTATTTATAAATTCGGAATTTTCCCAAGTTACCTATTTTAAATGTTCTGTAGTTTTTAAGATGTAAAAATAAATATCATTTTAGAAACTAGATGAAATTACCTCTTAGGTTTTTGTGTTTTGTAAATATACTTTAATGTTTAAAAATTGTGGTGTTTTAATCTTAAAACACGAAAAAAGTGGAATAAAGCTTACCCCAAACATTTTGTAACAAAACGTCGAAAAATTTGGGAAAATTCAAAATTAAATAAAAAATCCTTTTATAAGAATTTGCAACAACACGCTCACTTCAATTTCAATCCCGTTCTTACAATTAAAATATATTAAAAAAATGTTAATAGTTCCCTAAGAATATCCATAAAAATCAGACATTTTGGATTCATTTTTCCACAATTTAAACGTTGATTTCTCGAATTTGTATTTATTCACACAGGTGTAAGGCATTCAAGTATATTATTAAACAACATCACTTTCATGGAAGTTTTATCAAACCCATGCGGCAAAGTCAATTAAAAAAATGATGCTTCGGAAATAATATACAGTCTTTATACAATGCGTAACAAGTAAAAAAAAACACGTAAAGTGTTTTTTGTATAAGTAAGGCTGTTAGTCTATAACCAACCACAGAGAAAAGTTTCGAGTCTCGGTCACAATTTAATTTTCTTTATTTTCTTTATCTTTTACTGTTTAATATTTTTGAAATGTTATTAATATTGTGTCATTAAAAAATATTTAATTGGGTATGTTAAACTGTTAAAACTGTTAATTACCAATGGGATCTTTACGTGATCAGGGAACAGTTTATAAATAATAATGCGCGTGTCGAGTGTTAATTATAATTGCACAATAATGAGTTCTACAGCTAATCCTAGCTTTCGGCGCTGTCGGTGATAAAGGAGGCAGAGCAAGGGCGAACATCTTCTTTTATACTCGTTCATCTCCCGTCTCGCTCTTGCATCCGGAGTACCATTCTCACATCCTCCCCTACTTAAAATTGGAAGTTCCCTAACTACATATTTCATTTTCCTATTACTATAAATTTCATTTCATACAATACAATATAAGTCTATATATTTCATTTTCTTAATTTAATACACATTATTCAAGTAACTTAAAATTAAGTATAATTTCTCCTCTTCCCTTCCGTTTCTTCTCTCTCTCTCGTTCGTCCGTCTCATCTTGGGCGAAGTCGTCCATGCCACGGTTTAGACCTGAAACATGGAGAAATAGAATTAGAGTCGCTTCTACTGCGCAACATACCGGAGAGATCTAATTCGTCCGTCGACAGTTCTAGTGTGTCAGACGCGATGAATTCAGGACCATCTTCCTCCCGCCATGAAACATGTAATTTCCTTATCTGGTCTAAATGTCTTTTCCATACCATATTAGAATTGTTAATTTTAATGAAATATACTTTGCTGCCTTTTTTCTCAACTACAACCCCAGGGACCCATAATCTATTACCCTGAGATCTGAAATCTCTGGCCATCACTTTCTGACCTACATCAAAACCTGTCTTAGTTCTACCCCTATATTGCCTTTTCTGATTGCCTTGGCTCTGAATAACTTTTTGAATTACTTTGTTTTGTCGAGAAGAACCCGAATTACTGGTTCTTTCCTCCACTTTCCTAGGTATTAGAGAGTCAAAGACAGTCCTAATTTTCCTTCCCATTAACAATAATGATGGCTCACACCCTGTAGTTGCATGCACGGTATTCCTATAATCTGTTAAAAAGTTACCAAGCTGCTCTTTATAGTCTGATGGAAATCTATTACGTTTACAAATTTTTTTAAGAAAATTTTTACATATCTTAACCGCACTCTCTGCTTGTCCGTTGCTGCTAGGGTGATTAATTGGACTAGTTATATGTACCATACCATTTTTTTTACAGAAAATTTCAAAGTCCTCAGAACAAAAACACGTACCATTATCGCTAACTAAAGTTGCTGGAAAACCAAATTGTGAGAATAACCTATGAAGTACCTCAATATTTTCTTTTGAAGACAGACTGTTTACTTCAAGGCATTCGATCCACTTCGAAGAAGCGTCTACCACAACTAAAAAGTTTTTGTTATGTAAGCTACCATGGTCAATATGTACCCTGAACCATACTTCAGGTTCATATGGCCAGACTGCTAGTGAACTCTTTTGAGATTCTGGTTTAATTTCTAAACAATCCTTACAATTTTCAGTTATTTTCTCTAAATCTTGATTTATTTTTGGCCACCAAACGAAACTTTTCGCAATACCTTTAGTCTTAAAAACCCCTAAATGAGATCTGTGTAACATCTTTAAAACCTCTTGTCTTAAAGACTCCGGAACCACAACTCTATGTTGATATAAAATACACCCATTTATCAATGATAATTCTAACCTTTTTTCCCAGAAAATTCTATTAAAATTACTATTTTGAACTTTTTTTACTGATGCTGGCCAACCCTCGATAAGAAATTTCTTAACTTGACTTAACATATCGTCCTTTTCGGTCTCACTTTTTATCACGTCTAGAGATAAATTAAACCCGTTATTTTCGAAGTAATTAATGTAACCAGACTCTATCTTATCCTCACAGCTTCCCTTTTCAATCGGACACCTGCTCAGAAAGTCTGAACAATTGTTTTTCGACTTTACATATTCAATCTTAAAATTGAACGACCCTAACATAACCGCATAACGTTGTAACCTAGACGCTGCGATTTTAGGAATTTCTCTATTTTGACCGAAGATTCTCACTAAGGGTTGGTTATCCACAGCTAAGGTGAATTCTCTCCCGTACAAATATTGATAAAACTTTTTAATTCCAAAAATAATAGCAGTTGCTTCAATATCTAAAATCGAATAATTTTTTTCCGCTTTACTTAAAGTTCTGCTTGCGAAACCTATTGGCCTTTCAAACCCATTCTGAAATACACGTATAAGTGTCGCTCCAACACCATTGAGACTACCGTCTGTGACAAGTTTCACAGGAATATTTTCGTCGAAATGAGTTAAAATCCTATCCGAAGTTAAAATTTTTTTTATAATCGCAAAACTATTCTCCTGTTCTGTACCCCATTGGAATTTGACATCTTTTTTAAGTAACTCGTACAACGGTGACAATACATTTGCCATGTTTGGGATAAAATTACGATAATAGCTAATCATGCCTAACAAACTTCTCAAATGATTTAAATCACTAGGTGACGGTGCATTTAAAATAGCTTCCTTATTCCGTTGACACGGTTGAATCCCTTGTTCACTTATCTTATAACCTAAAAACTCAATAACTTTTAAATTAAATTCGCACTTTTCACTATTCACCGTTAAATTACAGCTTTTTAACCTCTCTAAAACGTCACACACGTTTTTCTCTAAATCTTCTTCGTCTTCACCGATCACAATAATGTCATCCAAATAGAATGTCATCTTCTGTAATCCTGACAAACAATTTGCCATTGCTTTTGCAAACATGGCCGGTGCAGAAGCTAACCCATACACTAACCGTTTATACTGAAACAACCCTAAATGTGTGTTGATCGTTGTGAAACGCCTACATTCCTTTTTCAAAACAAACTGGTTATACGCCGACTTGAGGTCAATCTTTGCAAAAACTTTCCCACTATTGACTTTGGTTAACAGTTCTTCAATCCTAGGTAAAGGGTACTTGTCAATTAACAGCTGATTATTCACTGTTGACTTGTAATCATCACATAACCTAATACTACCATTTTTCTTAATCACTGGTACGATAGGACTCGCAAATTCACTATAATGAACCGGCTCTATTATTCCATCTGAGATTAAAGTATTTAACTCTCGTTCGACTTTTTCTTTTAAAGCGAATGGAATGATTCTATTATTTCGAAACACCGGAACAGCGGTATCTTTCAATCTTAAATTAACTTCATATTTATTAAACTTGCCTAGTTTATCCGTAAAAACTTCTGGAAATTTTTTTACTAATCGCTCTTTTAATGTATTTCGATTAACACAATTCACGATCCCAGTAATTCCTAAGTTAAACAGTTCCATGAAGTCTCGTCCTAATATTGATAACGTAGAGCTACCTACAACAATAATCTTTAACTGGCGGCATTGTCCGTTATACTCTACCAGCGGAGTAAATGCACCTATTACTTTGATGAGCGTATTGTCAAAACCCCGTAGACTAATATTTTCATGCACTAATTTATTACTATTAAACTGATTGAAATAACAATCCTTGCCAATCACGCTACAAGATGCACCCGAATCTAACATGAATTTACTTCTAATCCCATCTACCGAAACTTCTACCCAATATGGTTCCACACTATTTATATTATCGACACTTGTATCTGAAAACAAGGTATTCACATTTTTACGAACTGAAAAACTTTTACACTGTTTTGCTAGATGACCCTTTTTACCACAAATTCTACATGTATAGCCTTTGAATCTACAATCCGCCGAAATATGATTATCGTTTCCACAAACGAAACATTTACGCTTTAGCGACGGCGATCGCGACTTATGTGGACTACTCATCCGGTTGAATCTATTGCTTACTCTTTTCTTTTCATATGAACTAGGTGAAACACGACCACTGCTGACACTGTTATTTGCTAAAACAGAGTTAAACTCCCGACCTTGGGCTTGCGTTGAAGCTACGAGTTCGATGCACTCTGCTACTTGAACACACTTTTCGAAAGTATACGATTCACTTTCAAGAAATAATTTTTCCCTGACTTTCCCGGGCTTACATCCTAGCACAAAGAAATCTCTTAATTTCTCCGACAAATTATTCCCGAATTTACAATTAACCGAAAGAGCCTTTAATCTAACGGCGAAATCACGAATTGTCTCATCACTCCTCTGTTTAGCTGTGTAAAACTGTGACCTCTCCTCAAAAAAACATTTCGTCATGCTACAATACTCATTGAGTTTAGAAATTAAATCTTCTAATTTAACATCGGTTACTTTTTTAGGAATACACAAATTTACCAAAAGTGAGAAACAGTCATCCTGCAAGGCATTAAGAAAAATAGCCCTTTTTTTCACATCTGATGCGTATTTGTCATCATTCACAAGGAGATACTGTTCGAGGCGGACCTTGAAATTCTCCCAGTTACCGTCACGCAAACTGAAGGACCCCAATCCTCCTGACTCCATGTTTCCTCTACCCAGATGATACAACAAGAGACGAGAAAAGAAAAAAAAGAGAAAAACACTCCCCTACGATATTCCTCCTCAATCTGTACTGCTCCGTTGACCCTCTCAGGAAACCGCTTCTTGATCCTTGATGACGATGGCTCCTTCCAGACCCGTCTAGTGACCTGGACACCCAGCTGCCGCTCTTGAAGTCCTGGACCCTCCCGTGCAATCTTCCCCCTTCCGAGAAGTTAGGCTGGCTCCAGTGTTCCCCTTCTTCTTCACTCCTTCCAGTGAAGATTTTAATTTCGGTCCGGCCTTTTTTACCGACCCAAAAATAATGTTACAACACGTATTAAACTCGCGTGCTTAGCGTGCAATTTTGCGCGTCGATTCTCGCAATCGTTATATTTGATTCCGTATTGGCTGCGCCACTGTTAAACTGTTAAAACTGTTAATTACCAATGGGATCTTTACGTGATCAGGGAATAGTTTATAAATAATAATGCGCGTGTCGAGTGTTAATTATAATTGCACAATAATGAGTTCTACAGCTAATCCTAGCTTTCGGCGCTGTCGGTGATAAAGGAGGCAGAGCAAGGGCGAACATCTTCTTTTATACTCGTTCATCTCCCGTCTCGCTCTTGCATCCGGAGTACCATTCTCACAGGGTATATCTCGCGGTGTTTCCTGGGGCAGATGTGAACTGTAGATGCATTACAAATTTTAAATAAATTTCTTTCTTTGTTCTTTTCTTGGAGATGCAACCCATGTGAACTGCAAGCGTCTACTCTAACTACATTTTTTAATCTATCGCTCGAATGCACGTCTTTCTTCGATCGTTTTTGTATGGAAATCTTCTTCTAAATAATTTAAAATATAATATTTCAGCGCAAAACTTTATAGCAATCGAACACTGAAATTTGTTGACTTATAGTATTTTGAGGTAATTTTTCTTGAAGTTGAATCAGTCCAACGAAACAGATTACACGACGTTTGCTGGAAACGCATTTTAAAAAAGAATTTAAACTTGTTTAAAAAGATACTTAAAATGCTCAGATTTTGAACTATTGGCGTAGATCGTGAGCAGGTATAAATTAAAACCATTTTCTTCAGTGTCCGGGACACGCAAAGCGTAGGGTGCAGAGCTGCTTCGCACTGAAGAGATACTTCCTAGAAAACTTATCTACAGGTACCGAAATTACCGTAAAAAATTGATATCCTTAATTTACAAAGTACAACCTTTCGACTTTTAAGTCAATCGCTCTGTTCAGCTGGGTTATGAACCAGCGATCTTTGGAATGCTAGTCGAGGCCGTCAAAAACTGTCTGTCAAAAACTTTTTTTTTCATAAGCTCCACAGGTGTCCTGAGGGCTTGCTGTTTAGCGGGGAAAGTTCTGGGAAGGAAAAAGGTATGAGGTATGAGAAAAAAGGTGGATAGTATCTACTGGTCCAGGAATGATGGATGTATGAATCCATCCCTTCGTCCGGCTGGAGAGGTCGAATTGAACAATCACCATGGCGATACTGCATTTTTCTACCACTCTGGAATGTGCCGCATAAACACAATATATAATATTTAAAATGATTAAATTGTGAAATAACACAAATCAACAACCTCAATTTTACTTGAGTACGCTGGGATTTGAAGTCACGATCTTCGGTTTCACAGCCAATGATCGTAACCACTGTAACGTTGCATTTACGGTGAGAAGTAATATTCGCGCCATAAGTTTGAATTCCCTAAAGTCGCTACTTTGACCCGTGGAACAAGGAACCGGAACCGAGTTCAAAGAGCGGGCGGGCGACCCACGCTCCGCTAACTGAAGGCCGCGTACGCTAACGGCCGGCAGTTCAAAAGCCACCTCCCTAAGTAACGGTCACGCTCGACCGCTAAGCAAAGCCCGCGTACCAAGCCGCCGATCCACCAAAATGGCCACCTACGCGAAGCTCGAAAGGAAATAACAAGTGTTTCTGAACCGTAGAGATGCTATTCCCCACTTTTGAGGTAGCACCGCGTATTACAGAAACAGTCCAGGTGCTACGGGACCAGTTGCCAGGAGGAATGCCTGCCTCCAGCTCCCCCGGATTGCTGTAAGTTCCACTCCATATTCACCCATGTGTCTATCGTAAATTCCTGTTAAAATTCGCCTACGCGACCCTGGACCCAGGGAGAGATTTGAGAGAGAAATGCTAGGTATTACTTTTAGCTAGGCCAATATTCCCTGTTTACTATGTCGATGTACCCGCCACGGCGAATGTAATGAATATTTATAATACATGATCCTGTTTTACTTGATCAATCTCTTTTATTTTGATGGAGGCTGCACGCTGGTCGCCTGTGGAGCATTATTGTATAATTTCCTGTAAGCACACACGCGGCCCACGACCCTGTAATTTCAGATAAAGAGTACTCCCGCCGGTTCCAAGCGAGCTAGTCCGGAACGTAAAGGTAAGTGTGCCTCCAAGCTAACACTGGAGCCCTAACACATGGCGCTCCATCGTGGGCCCATACTTAACATTGGCGCCAACGTGGAACCTTAACACTACTTAACCACGGAGGGCGACAATTGATAAAGTTAGAGACTTCTTCGGACACGCCCTCATCATACTTTCATCTGTTTTTCTTCTCAGTGCTTTCGCCATTTTGCGTGTTCCGTGAGCAGAAGCGCTTCGCAAAAGCATGTTTTTGCGACGAGAAATGGAAATTTGCGTGAGAGAGTTGCATAGTTTAGGATAGGCATCCGAGAATCTTGACATTTTAATTTTTTTATTGTTATATGAATTTATTAAATATCACTCGGACAGGATATTGCAATGCATAGATCACCATGATGGTATTAAATAATATTTAAGCAATATCATCGTGATTTATTTTTGAGGTGTTTCACCTCCCTCTTGCGCTTCCTCTGCTTTTAGCCTTTAGATCTCAAATCATTTTTGAAACGATATTAGATATCAAAAACTATAATCCTTTTAGAAAAACGGAGTACGAGAGTGTCCTGCGTTCACTAGGGGTTACGAACACCCGCGTGTTTGCCGAGGGCGCCAGTGAGGTGGGCGGATCGCTGTGGGCGGGGGCTGTTGCCGCCCTAGCCCCGCCACCCAACTCTTACTCGGCCGTGCTGGACCCCATCGACCTGGTCTGCAGCAGGGGTGGAGATCTTGGCATGCTGGAGGTAAGGACTCACCAATTTGATCCGGTAGAGCCCAGAGGGGCGATTCTGTTTCAACTTGGATAATGCTACGGCCAGACCCTTGCGACAAGCTGCTTGTCGCAAGCTCACGCAAGCTCTGGCAAACGAATGGCTGGCGTCCCCACACTTGCAAGCGCGCCAGTACATTCGCTGCGCGCGCAGCGCCCAAAGATGGCGGACGTCGAAGCAGCTGCATCAGTTGTCATTTTTGAAAAATGCTATTTCTATTTTAAAGCGAAACAAAACGAAAGAAAGCGAAGAATTCGAAAGAGAAGATAGTGGATGATTAAAATCCATAGAAATCGTACGAGTAAATTCATTTAGCATTCTAATATTTTGTTTATTGTCCGTAAGTTGGACCAACGTGTGGATGCCACGCCAGCGTTTGCCGCAAGCGCTTGCCGCTTGTGGCCAAAATATCCGACCTCGATCGGATCGGTGGCAAGCTCTCGCAAGCTTACGCAAGCTTACGCAAGCTTACGCAAGCTTACGCAAGCTTACGCAAGCTTACGCAAACTTACGCAAGCTTACGCAAGCTTACGCAAGCTTACGCAAGCTTACGCAAGCTTACGCAAGCTTACGCAAGCCAAGCCACACGCGCGCTCCAGACGCTGGGACTTGTGGACGCTTGCGGAGGCTTGCCATGTGTTTGGAGCCGGTATAAGGATTTGTCCTTAACCTTAAATTTTCAAACAAATCCTTATCGTGGAAATCGAATCTCTCCCCGAATTGCAAAGCTAATAATTTAAAGTATAATTTCTTTTCCTAAAGTAGAAGCGGAATCTCCCCCTTGGTCCTGGTAAGACACTAAATTTCAGAAGTGATACTGTGCTCAAATTATTTTTATTTATTTTGCTACTAGCGAGTACCCGGCATGCGTTGAAATGCCACTCAAAGACTCAAATAAATAAATTGTTTCTCTCTACGTGTCCTTTTCTATGCGTCATCGTTCCCGCCCCTGTTCCCTTATCACGTTATCTTCCCCTCTCGTGTCCTCCTCCCCTCCCGCGTCCTCTTCCATCCCGCTTTCCCTCCTACCTTCCCCTACCACGTTTCCCGTCACGCAACTTCCCCTCCCGCGTTCCCCTCCCCCTCCCACATTTCCCTCCCCCTCCCGAGTTCCCTTTCCACCTTCCTTGCCTTCGCACCTCCCTCGTCCCCACTACCTTCGTTCCTCTACCCCCTCCCGGAACAACCAAAGGCCACTTATTGAACATAAAAAATCTAATAATATATAAAGTAGCATAACAAAATAGTTTTATACATATTTTTTAATTTTTAACCCAAATACTGTCTAACAATCAATGATCTTTTGAGTTTGCTGTAGGAGTTAAGAAAAATATAATAACAATTTTATAGTTATTTTTTTCAAAATAAAACCTAAAAATGTCAATATCGGACTTGATTTATTCGAAAACAAAAGCTTCAATTAAAAAAACGACTTCAAATGTGATGTAGATTCACCGCTATCCCACTTATACTACGAGTTTCTGAACACCATGTGTAGAATATTATTATTTTCTCTGTAAACCTATTTAAATGTTCGTGACAGCAGCTAAATCGAGTATTTTTTCCAGGTGTTGACTGAGTCAGAGATAAGCATGGAGGGAAAGTTAAGAGTCATGAAAATATTAGAGGAGCAAAAGAAAATACTTAGACTGTGCATGTCGAAACCACAAGTAAGTTCTGTAAAAGCTTTCAACTTTGTAACATGCAAATACTGGTGTCAAACAACAACTCTACTTTCCATCACCGGGTAATACCCATGAGATTTAAAATTGCACTCGAGAACATCACGATAACTCATAGTCTCATAAAGTGAATCATAACATAATATGTGGCATATTAATCATGAATTATTTGTATAATAGGAAAGGCTGAAAAGTAATGCACACACGAACAATAACAAATAGCAAGATCGGACAAAAAGGACATTAAAGTACGATTCTTAAGCTTTAAAATCTATATTTATTTTTCAACATAGTCACTCGCAAAAAAATCGAAAATCGCAAGATGAAAGATCGGGGGAGTGAGAAGGGTGTGGAATCGGTTCAAACTCTAGGTTTTGCAAAGTCTCTAATCGACGCTGTTTGTTTTCGTCTATGAAACGGCGTGGTACCCATCTTTCACAGATTTAACGCCCTTGAGGTGATTTTTCACAAAAACGGCGCTCTATAAATTATCCAATTATTATTATTATTATTATTAACGGTATCCTAATTGTTTAACAATGAAGTCGACTCGTTTCTTGGATATTCCAAAATGTTTTGTGATACGATTATGAGTGATTCGCAGGTCATTTTCAAACAAATCGTCGACGAGTTTGGATTGTTTATCGTCTGTATCAATGATCGGACGTCCGTTGCGTGTTTCATCATAAAATATTGCTTTTTCAGGCTCACAATCATGAAATTTTATTACACATCAATTTACAGTAGACCCTATCAATAGCATCGTCACCATAAACATCCTTTAAACGACGATGAATCTCAGCAGGAGTAACTTTTGCAGCAGTTAAAAATTCGATAATAGCACGCTGTTTACCCTACGTTATAACACTAAAACACGTATCCATACTTCCGCTTCTCAAAATACACTGGATGAATTCAACGACCTCAAACTTGCGCATACTCATAGAAAAGAAATGTCACATCAATATTCCACCTGGCGCGCTTCTGAAGGTCATTTTATTCGCGCTGTACAGTACAAGAATGTGTGCATTACTTTTCAGCCTACCTACGTAATAACCAAATGGATATACCCAAACGCATATTTCTGTGTTCCTGAAATTTTATTCTTGTGAGCAGGTTCACGTTTTGACGATCATTATTATTTTTGTATATTTGAAGGAGATATTTTCGAAAACAATCATTTTACCTCACATTTTTCATCAAACATTTCTTCACATCGTCTTAAATATTCATCAGAGAAAGAAATTCTTTTTCAAAAAAAAATTGTAAGGAATTGAATCCCTTTTAGAATATGTATGTCGGCGGCCGATCATAAAATCAGGCAGATCATTATGCGCCTAGCTACTTTGTGAAGTGCATGGCGGCAGATCGCGTAGTGCCTCAGGCGCATCATGATCGGCCTGATTTTACGATTGGCCTGCGACATATATCTATGTTTGTACATACATATATGCAGATTAATCACCAACCAGTCAACATGTTCGAGTAGATAAAAAGGCAATTAATGCGATAGTATAGTGGACTTGTCAAGTTGTCCCGGTAAAGAACGAGTATTTCCAATGTCTTCTGTCAGCTCGTCATTAAAAATTCACGATGAAAAGGTTGCAGTTGACCCAACATTGCTGTTTCGGCGAATGTGTATAATAAGCTATATTTAACTTTTACGTTACTTGTATCTTATGTTAGCATCTTCCTGTATTTAGAAATTATGTAAAAATTACTTATGAAATTAATATATGTAAAAATGGGAAAAATAAAGGAAAAAAAATCACCTAGGTACCTTCTCATGCAATCTTCTACGATGGCGCTACAGCCCATATCGAGCTTTGCCTCTCATGCAATCTACACCTTCGTTTGGACCATTCTTTGACTGGATGTGTTTTGCAGATTCAGATAATAGTGTACGAGACCCACAGCGTGCTGGGCGCCGAAAACGGCGAGATGGTGAAGCGCGCAGTGGCAGAGGCGAACAGGTCCGTGCGGGAGTTGCACGCGCTCCGCAAGCAGCGGGCCAGGGAGGCTCTCCCCCGGGCTCCCAAGTGCGCGGCCAAACATCAGGCTCAGGTAGTCGTGGCTTCGTACCGTACCTACCTATTACTAGCAAGACTCTAGGAGTGATCAGCATTAGCTACCATATCTTTAATACGAATCGGTTTATATTACGCCTACCAAAAAATGACGTGGATAAATTATTTTTGTTTTGTGTTTGTTTATTAGGGAAAAAAACAGTTGTACATATTATAAGGTAATTACATATTACATGGGTGCATTAACCAGTGAAGTTTCAGCAAAAAAAAACAAAATAAGCGTAAACTACAAATTAACGTATTTTTAAATAACAAAATTATGAACGTGTTTAAAAAAAAGTAAAAAATGCCATTTTATGGCAAAGATTGTACCTATACGATAGTTTCTATTGATTAACTTTTGTTTTTATAAAATTATTCACAAAATAAAATAAAACTAACTTTTCTCTTAAATAGACCGTTTTCCAGACTCCGTTTGCCACGCGATTTTCATGCCCATTACCTACATTCGTGGTGATATAAGATACACTGAGAATAGACATACTTTTGGCTTATGTTTTCTTCTTAAACCAAACGATGATGACACTTTAGTGTCAATATTTGCACTTGTTATTTGAGGCCCCTCGTAACAGTAAAAAATATGTATTGTTAATTACAAGACTAGAGTCCCAACTGCTCCCAACCGTCAACCGAGACCATTGCATATCCAATTGGGGTGTGTGGTTGAAGGTAGTGGGGAGGGGAAGGAGATGGGGAAGAGGAAGTGGATGGGGAAGAGAAAAGGGTGGGGAAGATGATGGTGGGAAGTGCCAGGCTATTCAGATCTGATCACCAAACACGGCTAAAGCTACTTCTAGCAACGTTTCAATTCTGAATGGTGGTCTTCAACCAGGACGATACAAAATCATCTACCATTCTGGAACGTGCAGTACGCCAGGATTTGATCTCCGGATTCATAACCAAGAACCGGTTTGAAGGTTTTTAACTTAACTGTAAGCACTTTTTTAACTCCACACGAAAGGTCCCGTTGGACATTTTCTAATAATGAAACTGACTTAACTGAATTTTATCGAGTTGTAAATTGTTGCAAGCATGTAAAACACCACCATGAAAAGAAGACGTTCAAGCAGTGGCGTTGCGTGCCTTGGAGGGGCCCTGTATCAAAATTATTTGGGGGCCCTTATTTTTGCTCAGTATAATACGTGATCAGGTATTTTCATACACTGAAGGTTGCCATTGTTTTTTCAAAAAACAAAATTCACCCTTTGCTACTGGTAGATAGTAGGTTTTACTTACCGTTGCAATCTAAATCAGTCACAGAAGCTGAATTTTTGGCATTCTCCGCTGGGATAATCTCTTATCTCTTTTCCTTTCACCCATCTTTTCACAAATCCAACTAATTAACCAATAAATAATCAGAAGAACAAGATTGTATTGTATTACAATGTAATAAATAACGTTTGAACCGGAATGAAATAAAACGCGTAAATATTGCTCTACGTGGTTTGTCATTGTACATCGGTTGTTGCGGGATTCCCCCTATCAAGAGAATTACTTAAACGGGGGAATCGCTGGAATAGCGTACGCTTAACCCGGGAAAAAAAGAGGTTGCTTTTTTTACTTTTGTCATTTCTGAAGTGAAAACTCTATAGGCACGTATGACAATTTTTGTTATATGTTTTTTTCCCGGGAAGTACGAGATTAAGTGACATTGTGGATAACATTTTACTAATTTTTGCTTACACTCGTTAGGGGGCCCTGTAGCCTGGGGGCCGCGTATCATTGATACGGCTGATACGGCCGTAGCTACGCCCCTGCGTTCAAGTCAATTGTCAACCATTTTACGCTACAACCAGAATCAATGTTTAATGCGTAGACACCACGAAGTCTAATAAAACCTTTAGTTTGAAAAGTATCAAGATTTTTTATCAGTCTTTTAACCTTGGCTAAAATCCGTTTACGAGTTTTGACATTTTTCTCCCGAACAGGGTACACAGGAACACGGTGTTTGCGTGAGAATTGAAATTGACAAAGTTAGAGATGTCGTTTTGATAAGACCATTCAAAATAATGCAGCAATCCGTTGTTATTCTAAAACTTCATTACCGGGCAAAAGTTTTGTGTACAATAACCTGAAATGATACGACTAATTTCGGAACAAATAAATTGGCACGATGCGCCATTATTGTTATTTATTTTATGTTCTTTTAAGTAGTTTGATGTCGTCGTTTTGTACTGAAATGACAATGTCATATTTTATATCTTTATGGTTTGCTCAAAAATTTTCCTTTGTTTAAATGGAAGAATGAAGGTTCGTATTTTTTGCAAGTTTATATTTATGAGAATACAGCAAATAAATACGCTTGTTAATTCGTGGTAAGCATTTTTCATTCATTTTTTGCTTTTGGCTTCCTCTTAAAAGATTCACTTTGTTATTACTGTTTACAGGATGACGAAAGCGGCGATTCTGATGGATCAGATGTTGAAGATGTCGATAAAATCTTAGCACATGAATATGGCAGGGAAAAAAGGATAAAAACCGAAAGTACTCTGACCGATACCGTTGGAGATGATGAAAAATCTAAGAAGAAGTCAGCGAAAGCAAAGCAAGGTAAAGGATCAAAAGGAGAAAAGAGGCCAAATGAATCGGAAGAAAAGCCATCGAAAGCAAAAAAGTCCTCAAAAGACAAAGAGTCTCCTCGAACGCAACGAGACTCTCCCGTCAAAAAGTTTGCCAAAGCAGCGGAGTTGAAGGGGAAATTAGGGAAAATATTGGATGACGTAATGTCCAAAGGGGATCACACAGACAGAACAACAGATTCCAGCAACATGGATGCTTCTTCTGTGAGTCAAGCTGCACCCATCGATCCGGACTCGGAATACGCTGACGTGAAGGTAAGCCCATAAAACATCGGTCAGCTGACAGAAATGTTTGATTTCTCTTGCTTTAGGTATTATGTCTCTAGAAGATTTCAAAATTGTTATAAAATAATTATTTTTTTTGTTGAACATTTGTAAAATAGGTTATACTAACACAGATCTTTCTTGACAAATCTGTTTTTGTAAACATTTTGGACACGTTGTACTTGTTGCAGGGACCATACATTGAGTTGATATTTGAATTGCTTGTCATCGTTACTATTTTAAATTATTTAGGTTCCCGACTGCGATTTGTTTATGGAAGTAACTCCATCACCTTTGGCGGGGCTGTCCGCCCAGGAGAGGGAGGGATGCTACCTGGCCGTGCTGCAGAGGAAAGAGATGATCCGCCTTAACGCCAAGTACATGATAAAGATGGCGGAGGCCCGGGGGCTGTTTGGGGGCAATACCCCTGCCCCACGGAGGCCTCCGCCCACCAGGACCAAGGTGGCAGCGGAGGAAAAGAAGCAAGTCTCCAGGAAACTATCTCCGTCACAGGTGAATTAAATAAATATATGATTAAGATGTTGTATACTTCCCTCCATGCAAGTCGTTCATCTGTGTTGTGGAGGACATTGTTTTTTAACTGTAAATTACATTTTCAATAATAGCAATGAACTTAGTTATAGTATATAAAAATTGGAGTTAAGAGTTAGTTATTGTACGTACGACAGAGTGACATTTGAATTAAAAATGTAAAATCGACTTTTACATAATTTTCTTCCTACCATTTAAATTTCGCAATCATGGCAGTTTTGTATTGGAAAGTTACAGCCCGATTTGCCAAATATTTGGATCACGTAACACATCCTCACGGAATTCTCGCGTTCTTTTTTATTTATTGTGGGTATACAATCATGGAATAAAGTAACATTTTTTTCTTCATATTTTTTCTGCTCAAGCAGTTTGTCTAACTTTTTCGCACTGCTTGATATTTTTAGAAAGTTTTTTTTTAAACAATCAGGGTTCACTTTGGAGTTCACATATAAATACTAATTTCTTCTTTATGAGCCGTTTAGCTTCCAGCATCGTGGAGGCTCTAATCCACCCGAAGCCGACATTTAAGTTCGTCTTTCCATTTTATCAACAACTTCTCCCCCCCAACCTAATCCCAACTGAAGATGCCATCAGATAATTTTGCAATTTCCATGGTCATTTCTTGGCAAATGCCCAGCAATGTTCGCATCAATATATTGAATTGTGATGGTAGCGTCGGCGACCTTTGCTCTTGCAATATTTCGTTTTTCGATAGCAACGGAACTTGAATATGACTTTCACATTACTCAAATATCAACTTTAAAATTTTATGAATTGTTCAAATTCTGTGAATCAACCAAACAACCAGTCCTTAGTATTGAGAGTTTCCATTTTGTTAATATTATTATGAAAAAAATGACTAATCTTCTAGATTATGAAGAAATTAAAAAATTCATTGGCGGTCCAATTTAGATGCAAAGGATTTTGAATCTAGTCTTTGGTGTATAGTTGTATACTTGGATTGTGTTAAAAATATTTTTTCTTGTCGTTAAAATTTCCCTGGGTCGCCAGATCGACCGCATAGCCGCGCCAACACACGCCTGGACCGCGCGCGTTGGCGGTTGCCGCTCGCCCTCCAGCCACGACGGCGATCAGTCCAGCAACGCCAGTGACGCGGGATGCGCGGGCTGCCCGGCGTGTGCCCGCCACCACGCGCCGCCTGGTCCGCGCGCTCGCCTTTGGTGGCGGATGGCAGCGCGGGCGGCCGCCGCGGCTAGAGCATGCCCGCTGCGGCTGCGGTTGCCGCGATACCGCGACCGTGATCGCGTGACGCTGCCGCTGAACGTCAGTGTGCCAGAGCTAGAAGTGGAGAGCCCGCTCTATACGGATGCCAACATCATGAGATTGATTCAAGGTGTTGCCAATATTTGAAGTGACAAACCCTATCATTGTCCTGCAGCTGATGCGGGACGCATTTTAAACTTTTTTCTCATTAAATGCCGTTTATAAGACAGGGGGAGAGGTCAGACGGTCATTTTAGCGGTACGCTTTAAAGGAATAATATCCAGAACTATTCAATGGTGTATGCAATTGGATGGCTTTATATTGCAAATATGGCCACAGTACCACCAATCGTCAGCATTCCGAAGCTAGACGTGGAAAGTCCTCTAAAGGTATGCCAACAATACGAGACTTATTCAGGGTGTTGCCAATGTGTGAATTGATAAATTCTTGTTAAACTTTTACCTAACATGGAAATGTTGTGCGAATGAATGCCCAATAACAGTGAATGTTCGGTGTTATTGAATGGAATCGTGTGATTTTTAAAACTAATCTAAGTGTGTAATTTTAAGTTTCAAGTGTTGCCACATTAAATCAAAGCATATTTTTAAATGACCTTTTATTCAACTTTTTCCCTTTGTAAATTATGCCTTTTAACCACACTTCCCCCTTCCATCTCCCAACTTTCCCTTTTCACCGTAAAGTTTATGTCTATTTTTGTAATTAGTTGTAAGTTAACCCCGAGGAAGTGAGCATCGCTCACGAAACATGTCGGTTTTATCATTGATTATGCGTTCTTTTAAGTATCACCTCAAATCACGTAGGAATAACTTAAGATTTTTTTACTAATGCCCAAAAAAATTTGGTGTTGTAAAAATATGGATCAGTGGATCAGTTTTTTTGGATATATTGATGTTTCAAAACCTCTCCTAAAACGTATGCAAAAGATAATGTACGAGAATGTAGATAATAAATACATTTATTTTTTTATTACTTTTCTTTCCATACCCTAGAATCCTTCCAAGGATCCAGTACTTCTATCCGTCGTAAATGACGAATCCATAAAAGCGAAATGGAAATGTACCTGCGTCAGACGGAGGCGACTCAGGAAAGAGAAACTCACGCTAAGGGTGATGGAGGCTATGGCTAACAGCAATAGGATAATTGACGAATTAGGAAAATCCAGGTTGGAAGTAGAAAGCTTACTGGTAAGATATAAATTGGAACTGATTGAAACGATAATTAAAAAGTTGCTAAATGCTAAAACTGTACCAGTACAGCAGATAAGCAATCTCATTGAAAGTTTAAGGCAATGAAAACCCAGTAAAGTTGAAACTGTTATTTTTCTGTTACGTGTGACGTTTATGATACCAGAGCTATCAGCTGTATTATACCTTCATCCAAGGTTCATAGAAAATGCTTTTAACAAAGTTAGCTCATCGAGGGGGTAGAGCGGTGATTGGCTAAAGATTCGTGACGTAGCTTGAAGAGATTTTTCCACTGGGAGATTTGAATTAACTGCAATACTTTAACTGCCACTTGGCAATATTTTCCTTGAAACTACGTCACGCTTTAGGAATTTCCAAAACGGCCCGACGATTTTTATGCTCGAAAAAGGCCCGTCTGAGCTAACTTTGTTAAAAGCATTTTCTATGAACCTTATCCTTAACCTGTACGGAATCGATAGGTACTAACCTACCAACCTGCCAAGCTATTTTTTGAAAGTAGGTACTAAAGATACCGTAAACTTAGATTTGTTAACTGTGTCCTATTTTTGGCCCAGCACTTTGGCCTAACACTTTGTCCCTAAGTGTACCGGCAGCTTATATTAACTTCTATGAGGGGGTGACTTTGTATCACTTTTGTATTTCTTTTTTATCTCATTGGATACCGCAAACGGATGCAATTAATCCCATAAAAATCATTTTTGAAGTAAAACTTCTTTACGTACGCTCGACACTTACTCACGAAAAAGAACCATATACCTATTTAATGTGAAACGCTATGAAACGCATGAAATGCTATGAAACGTATATATTTACGAAAAAATATGAAACGTTACGAACGCTAATGAAAGTGAAACGCTAATCGATATGAAACGCTAATCGATGCGAACGAAAGTTTAAAGTTGTTATGAGTTGTTATGAGTTGTAATGAGTTGTTTTGAGTTGTTGTGAGTTGTAATGAGTTGTAATGAGTTGTTATGAGTTGTTATGAGTTGTTATGAGTTGTTATGAGTTGTTGTGAGTTGTTGTGAGTTGTTGTGAGTTGTTATGAGTTGTTGTGATTTGTTATGAACTGTTGTGAGTTGTTGCGAGTTGTTGTGAGTTGTTCTGAGTTGTTGTGAGTAGTTGTGAGTTGTTATGTGTTGTTATGAGTTGTTATGAGTTGTTATGAGTTGTTATGAGTTGTTATGAGTTGAGTTGAGTTGTTATGAGTTGTTATGAGTTATTATGAGTTGCTATGTGTTGTTATGAGTTGAGTTGAGTTGAGTTGATGGGGATGTTGAGGGGATGGGGATATTTTTATTCCTGTTATTGTTATATTGTTAATGGATGGCATAAGTTAGTGAAGTTTTACTTCAGTCGTGTGGTCTAAAGCACACTCGTTTTTTTGGGCACATCAGTAAGTTGGTACGTCTTAATGCAAATTTTCTCCGTCAGATGAAAGTATTGTATTTAATTTAATATATGTATTGTATTTAATATACGAGAAAATGAAATTGGATTTGGGAAATTGTTTAAATATGTAAGTGATTAGAGTTCTCTTGATAAAAATCAAATTTCGCCATGATAAGGAGGGTTCTTAAAAAAAAATTGCCTTTATTATAGGCCACTTGCTTCATAAAACTGAAAAAATAACAGAACTTGAATAGAACTTACACAGAACGTGAAAATTAACTTCAAATATTTGATGAATGCGTCTTTTTTTTTAAACAACCCGTCCTAAGTAAACATAGCTAAATTAGTAAAAATTATTATTTTTTACCGTAGCTCCATAGAGGATGCCTTTAGAAAAATTATTTCCCTTAGTTAATGTGTTATTTTTTGGAATGCTGTGTGGAGGTTTTTTTAAGGAAGTAAGGAGAGGCAGATGTGAAGACAGAGGTTATCTGTAAATATAAATTGGTGAATATAGAAAAATCAACCAGTATGGTCGATGTTTTTAACATTTCTCGAACCACTTTCAGATAAACCGAGCGATTCTACAAGTCTCCCTAGAAATACGCTTTGAAATTATCTGCTTTAAAAGTATAACGCTTTTTATCGACAATGTCGGTTATTAGTCGACTGTTAGCAAACCAAGAAACAGCTTGTTGACATAGTCTAACATATTGCTGCTATTATATTCATTTATCGAGCTAGTTATGCCAGCTTTCTAGATAAGCTTGTCTACATGTCGATAAACAACGTTAACCAAAATTTCGCCCAGAAAAAACTACTGTATGCATTATACTAAACTGTGTTCGGAAATTGTGTTCACCGGTAATGGATTGTACAAACCGTATGTATTGTGTAATCATCTTAATGTTATAATAATGTTTGGTTATTTTAGAAACTGGAGAAACTTCATAAAAAGGTACAGGACAACAAATACTGTCGAAAATGTAGGAAAAGAAAGAAACTACTTGATCTGTGACTAGTGAAAATCCTACTCAAACATAGAAATATATGCAAGCTAAAACTTAATTCAAATGTAATTCAATTTGTCGATAATAAAAGTTGAACAATTTTCTGTATCATAATAATAGTATGGTATTTTAAATAAGGGTTCTTATTAGACATAATAAATTAAGTTTTTGTTGATGGAAGATATTGATTTAAAGTCTATATTTAACTGAAATTACGTTACAAGAATTTAAAGGGTGTGAAAATGCTTAACGTTTTTTGAAAGGAACATTTGTGAAACTTTACAGATACCTAGGTTAAAATATTTGTTGAAGAAGAAGAAGATAATACTGATAAATCGAAAAGAAACATGAAACAAAATGAGAAAAATAAAACGGTAATTGGGACTCGATTCCTAGATCTCTTGTCTTAGGCCATCCGCTCAGGGAGAAACTGAAAAAACATCCAGTTGGCGACACAATCGCTATCCACAGGAAAGGAACTGTGAATTTCACTGGCGGTCCGCACACAGGCAACTTGTTAAAGACTAGTTGTCAAGGGGACACGGTGTCTAGAAATTCCGCTACAATGGCAACCTGTCAACAAAGCAACTGAAACGCGCCGCGGCCGTCAAGTTGTCGAGTAATATGCGACACGTCAGATCAGAAAACTATCGATTTTGTTCAGGAGGTTGATAAATTGAGCTGTGCCATTTGTTGAGTTGTAATTGAGTTGGCAACCAGTTTTCGGTTTCTACAGGGACACGGCGGCGCCCTAAGAACTCGGCCATTGGAACCGATATTCTTTCTGTCATTTTTGTCGATTTCACATTTTTATCCTCAACTTTTTGAGTTTTGATGTATTGGCAGAGCTCCGGGCAAAAAATACCCCTTCTCTTTGTTCGTGAGTTAATATTACTTAATTGGTTTTCGAAAAAGTGAAATTCTCAAAATTTTCAAAATGATATTTTATTTTTCTAGTTACAATTGATGAAAATATCTGTCCCTCCAAGAAGCAAAAAATTCGGACGATTAGTGTTATTAGGGGGGCATACATTAATTACGTGAGCTCAAAATGGGGGGAGGGGGGGGGTCATACCAAATTACACAAAGGGGGGGGGGGGGAGAATAAAAAAAACAGCTTACGTAATTAATGTATGCCCCCCTTAGCAAGTAACAAATTGAAATAATAAGCCACTTGTTCAAGCCCCAATCGTACGATTTGGGTTGGGGAGAATGCTTCAGACCCTTATCAAATATCGCAAAATCAAAAAAATGTATCGACAAGCTCGTGACGTAGCTTGAAGTCCATTTAGAGTCCGAATGGAATGATCTGTTTCACTTTTCACTAGGTACAGTTTGTCAAATAAGAGTATAAAACATAGTAGGCCCCACTGTTGTTCAAATGACAATATTAAAAATATAACCATGGTGGTGATCTAAAGCTGTGTAACCTACATTTTTAATAAAAATTAAAAAAGCATAAAAAGTGAAATAAATATTTTTTCAGTGCAATATAGGTGTATTATAAGTTTGCAATTTTGTGTTAACATAATGAAGATTAACGATATTGTGGTAACACGCTTTAGAAATTGCCCTCATTTATTTAATATTTGCTTAAGTACCTAGTCGTTCCCGGCCTTTAGATCATTTCTCTAATTTTAGATTTAAATATATTTAACTCATTTAGATCTAAAAGTAGTGTAATTAAACTCACCAATGTCAAATTAAATGAAAGCCAATCATTGTGTAAAACACAATTTAATAAAATGTATGTCATTAAGTAGGTACCTTAACCACAGTGCTTCTTCGATTTACAGTTTGGCAAGAAAGTGTAGAAAATAAATGATGGTGCTGCGATCGTTTTTTAGGTTTTTAATGGCAACACCAAGATGGCTCATTAGACAATGAATGTATGTTTATAAAAACACTACGGCCAAAATGCATATTTCATAGCGTATTTATACTTTCAAAAATTTTGCACAAAAAACTGGAATTTAATAGAAGTTAAATAAAATAAAAAATGTTTTAAGTGGGCGTTTATGTCGATATAAAAACGTAGGTACTTAAAATTTTGAGTCTATTAATTCAACACCCAACATTATTGTCTTCGTCCTCATGTGATTCTTCTTCTTCCATATCTTCATCTTCATCTAAACGTATTATCAGTTCATCGATATCAACATACATAGTACTGCCTCGTGCATAATATTCCGCCTCAATTTTCATCGCGTGTCTGTAACAATTTTTCCAATCATCAGCACTTTTATGCTATTATATATTGTTATTATGCTATTTTCCGTTTTCCCGGTGTTTCGAATTTTCCATCTGCCTTTTCCCCTTCCTTGACGATTCATCTTACCGCTGATTCAGATTTACCTGTGTGTGGAAAAGATCATTAAAATTATTATTCTATAGAAGGGAGTTAAAAAAACAAGCTAGATAATATTCACTTAGAAAGAAAGACAGAGAAAATTAAGAAAGAAGTAACTTTTCTATGAGTTTAAAGAAGTTGCATATTTTTATTTTATTTTGTTAAATTGAGTTTTCCCCTTTTCTTGTGGCCTAATGAAAACTGTCAAATTTAAATGTCGAATTCGGATTTTTAAACATAACCTCAAATCAGATTGTAATGGTTATAATCGCTCGAAAATTGGCATAAATCTTGTAATACTAATGAAATTTATTAAAAAAAACTATAATACGTACCATTCATTTCTGCAGTTCGTTTGTAAACTTCTTCCAAATTAGATAGGAGCTTATTCGCACGATATTCAGCTAGGCAGCGTTGAAACACGCAGTTGATAACTTCTCTTGCACCACTACGCATTGTTTTGTTCATTTTTATTCAATTCAAACAATGCACAGGCAAACAATGAAAAAAATAAATTATTAAACGAGGGATCTTCAGTGTGTTCTACACGATTTGTCAGTAAAGCCAAGAGCCATAGGAAACGTCATTGACAAAATGACTATTTCGGTGTTACCATAGTAATGAAAAAATTTAGTTCCAAATTAGTAAATTTCTACACTTTCTTGCCAAACTATAATTTGTTTTTTTTTAAGAACAAAATAATGTTTTTTTAAATGTGTGTACAGTGTTTTGTATTTTCAGTGTCATTGCAATATTTGACAGGTAAATCGGTGTTGCCAGCCTACAAATTTTGTAGTTCCATTTTTTATATTTTCTACTGTTATTTGACAGACTATATATAATATTATTTTTTGTTAAATCTACAACTTTAACTTCCTCGTATTGTTGTTCCGTCATTTGTGTTTGTACCTATATACTAGTCGAAATAAAGTCGATAAATTATAAGTACCTACCTAACAATTTACCAGTCAAAGATATTACAGTAGTGAATGGTAGAAAAAGTCAGGGACGCCCGAGGAAGACTTAACACATTCTCTCTGCAGTGGAATGACATACAAAGTTGAATTGAAGTGAAACAAATACTTATATGTGGTTTAATTAGGAGTATGAAATGAACAAAGGAAAAGGGTAAGGATAATGTATGACGTCGAAGTGAATGGTGGAAGACGTCGAGGACGCCCGAGGAAGACATGGCGCGATCAAGTGAAACAAATACTTCCAAAAATCAATTTTTAACAAAAATATTAGCATCTCTCCCTTAAAACTACATCCAGTTATTAGTTACACCAGAATTCACAACCAATACTTTACTCCAAACCATTCATAACCCCGAGTAATGCCGGGTACATTGTCAGCTATTAAATTTGGTTTATACATACAACTTACTATACACTTTGAAAACATCACCCTAACATATTTTTAATCACTGTTGAATTTGGCAGCCACCTCTGCTCTGGAGCCCCAAAATATTTAAAAAAAAAAAACATGACTCATAACAATTTGCTAAATGAAACTTTCTATTTGAAAATTTGAATATCTTCAATGACAATACATACAAGATGCTAAAAACCTCGATTCTTTATTACAAATGATTTATTCCGAACCTTTTATTCCGAACATTCGTTTTGATGTGATAATTATTATAATATTACCAAAGTATTATTTAAAAATGCATTCAGAATCGCTTGACGCAACTTTTATTGTGTAAATTCAAATATCTCAGTGGAAAATGGACTTCAAGCTATGTCACGACTTTCTAGCCAACCACCGCTTTACCTCCTCGACGAGCTATCTTGTTAAATACATTTTCTACGGAACTTGGACAGTCCTAGTCGCTATGAACTGCAAAACGTAGTACTTACGTGGGTGGTTTGGTATATTTATGGTACTTACCTGCCAGGTATTGAGCACCTGTCTATTGCAACATTGTTTCTTGCATTGTATTTTTTGGTTGATAAATTATAAAAATTAGACCAAAGTTCGTAGAAAATGTGTAAAACGCATTTTCTACCAACCTTGCTGTGTTACGAGGAAGCGTCGAGGATAGCACAAATGTGGTGATTTCTGTTTTCCCTCTAGCGGAAAATTGGAGAATCATAATATGAAAATTTACGAAGAAGAAAAGCTACAGCTCAGAAGCACACCAATTTATCAACCATTTTCACATTTCTGTTAACAGATGGCGGTCACAGTACTCAAAGTGGCACATATGATTCTTGGATCGGAAGGGTTCATCTCCACAATCCACTGAGATATAAGATATTGAGCCCCCTCGTCTGGTGGTGATAGTTTGATAGAAATAATTAAAAATTCACTCAAAACAGTTCGTGTGTCGTAGGGAAATGACTTTTTAATCAAACGTAAAGGAAAGTACCCAAATATGGAATACCGTTTGTCTTTTACGCATAAAAAAACAAATATTATAAATTAAAAGCTTTTAATCGCAATTACATTCAGTCATACATTTTCGCTTTACATAGTGACAATCTTATATTATATCTATTGATTATAAGTATTTAAAATAATAATAAATAAAAAAAATGAACATTAAGGTATCTAATTATGGAATAGGTACCCCAACATGGAATACTACAAAACAAAATAAAAAATTAACCTTAACTTCTACGAGATACTTTGGTCAAATATAAAAAGGAGCTTTAACTGCTTGCAATAATTACAAATCAGGTGCAGATGATACAGTAGCTATATTTGAAGGAGAGGATTGGACTAATAAACGTGTTTAAAGTGGAATAAATGCGATAAAACAGTGGCTTGACAAAAATCTACTAACACTAAATATAGAATAGACTAAATACATAAGATTCAGCCCAACTATAAAAGGACAACCTAGTACAGTGGTCTCCAACCTTTTTGAGCCGGCGCGTACCCCTTGTCTCCCACTACAAATTTATTGTTCCCCGTACCCTCTATCTATCTTTTTTACATGTGTAATGAAAGACGTGTTTCATTTGTAATTTTTAATACTCTAATTATTACATGAATTTAACAATCAAGTCACACAAATACAATAAAGTAATGCAATTTTATACAAAGTGTATCACCACTTCAGGCATTTTAACCAGTGATTTTACATGCGTGCTACGTTATTGCGTACCCCCAATTTGGCTTTGCGTACCCCCAGGGGTACGCGTACCACAGGTTGAAAACCACTGATCTAGTACATCATACACAATAAAAACACATAAAACTATTTGTAATTCCGTTAATATTGATTCAAACTGCAACTGTGAAGCTTTGGAATGTGTAGAAAACATCAAATATCTAGGTGTTATTATAGACAATCATCTTAAATGGAAATATCACATAGAAAACCTTTCAATAAGGGTAAGAAAATTGATTCACATATTCTTTGCATTACGAAACATAATTAAACAACAAGACCTAAGAAAAATATACTTCGGATTGTGCAACCCCATCTTAACGTATGGTTGCATTGGTTGGGGAGCGCCGGGTAGAACAATTTTAGATCCGCTTGTGAAGTCCCAGAAATCCATAATTAGAGTAATTTTGCGTAAACCCTAAAGGTTTTCTAGCGATCAGCTCTGCAAAAACTTTAATGTACTTGAGTTCGTCAAAACTATATAAAAAGGATTTTTATTCATGTACTTAAAAATCTATAAAATCTTCAAAATATTGATCATAAATATATCACAAGAAGTCACACCAGAAAGGATCTCGTGGTCCCAGGGAGCAATACAGCAAAGTATCAAAAGACATGTACATATTTTGGACTAAAAATATATAATAAAATTCCCCTAGAATTAAATATTAAAGCTTGCTAAATGTCCCACATCGGTTCAATAATAACGAAATTTTTGATTGGCTTGGGTAGGGTGGAATCTGTAAAACTATTATAATATCACTTAAAATTTTACATGGCCTATTAACGGCACATTTAGTAAAAAAATAGTAGGTATATAACAAATATTATAATCAATAATTATCAGCCTGAAACACTCATCTACATTGAAAAAATCTTCCGAGAAAAGATACTGATATAATTAGTAGAAGTAGATATATATTTAAATAAAAAAAATACATTTTTTTCTGCTACAGAATAAATTTTGGCATTTTTATTAATATATATTTATTAAACGAACAAAAAAATTAAACATTTTGTTACATAATATTTTTATTTGCATTTTCACCAGCATTTGGTTCCTTAGAACGGGCAATCTGCCTAGCTAGGAACTAATATCGACCCACAAGACATAATAACACTTGCACACATTTTAATGTCTATATGTAGTTATTTTGCAATGTTATTACATTATTATTTTTGCTATACAAATGTAATGTTATAAATAAATAAATAAATGTATCGAACTCTGTACCACAAAATCACTACGTGTCCAGTGTCCGCACATGAAGCATTTGATCCAGGTTTCTCATCGATTATTTCAGAAAACAAAAAAGGCTCACTTCGGACACAGCACTCGCTCGACCGACAAGCGAAAACCTGTGATTGTACAGCGATTGAAAAAGATAGACGATCACAGTTTATTGCGTCGAGGAGTATTTGTTTACGAGAAATGCCGGCATTCCATATTAGGGATACTATTCCATATTTGGTTACTTTCTTCTAACGTTTTATCAGGCTTTAAAAAGATCGTCTTTTGTAGTACAATATAATATTACAAAAGAAATTATTTATAAAAATTCCTCCTAGGAGATAAATTATATAATGAATAAAAAAATATTGCTGTGTAGTCAAACAAAATTTATTTGTAGCTGGTATCTAAAATCTAAATATAATATTAATATTTCGGAACGACATCAAAAGCTTTGCCTGAAATGAAACGAGGTCTTTTCAATGTATCAATATTTCGTTATTCCTACCTACGAGTTATTAAATTTGCAGGATCTACTTTTATTACAACATTGTAGAAGTAATTTTCGATAATGTATTAAATTAACAACATTTTAAAGCATGGAATTGACAAATATCTTTATTTTCCTTTGATGTGTACCAAATTTGTAAGCACGGTAATAATGTGTCTTGTAAGCGAATTACGAGGTATTTAGGCCCTTCTGGCTTTAAGGATCTTGTAAATCCAATTCCTTTAAAAAGCCCAAAGAGGCCGAACGCGAAACAAGTTAAATTAATAAGGAACTGCGTTGGCAAAATAAGATGAAAGGGGAATATAAACACAGACTTAAATTTAAGGATTTCGAAGGCAGGTGTCTCATTTAATCGAATTTAAATCTGTCAAAAATGGTATTACTTACAATTAAGTAGATTTAGTGATTTCCAGACCCTTCTAATAACTGTTAAATAGGTTCTGACAAAAGGTTTTCATTTTAATCGTGAACTAATATAAAAAACAACGAGTAAATTACAATTTCATATTATTCAAACCTTATCACATTTAAGTGAAAATAACAAACTTGGTTTGCACCACTATTTAATAAAATTTATCAACATGTTTCAAAACCAGTACTTTATACATTAGGATACACTGTATTAATTTTAATTAAATGTATTATATGGGAGGCGGTTAGGGCTACCGCCACCCTGGGATAATCGGATAACCCACACCTCTACCATATTATACGAGAGGTCGCTACTTATATTTCAGGAACTGGCAACACTATTGTAAAAAGGTGAAATCTGACAACACCAATAGAAAGTTTGACATTTTTAACATAACCTTACTCACAACATTTTGATGTACAAGTGCTATTTGTTTTGTTTACAGTGAGTTAAGAAAATCAGTTGGACCAAAAAATGGAAATTTCAAGAGAAGGTTTTCGTTCGTTGGATTATTTTTCACAACTTTCGGCGTGGATTATCTCAACAAGAATGTGTCGACGAACTCAGTTCTTTGTATGGCGATAAAGCACCATCAAAAACCACAATATATTGCTGTTATGAATGAATTCAATCGTGGTCGTAGTTCGGTCGCCGACGAATTCCGTGAAGGTCGTCCAAAATCGGTTGTTGTGCCACAAAACATCGATGCAGTGTGTGAACTGATAATGCACATTAGTTCCACTTCAATACATTCGATTTTTGCATGAACACTTAGTTGTAAAAAAAATTGTTCTCGTTGGATACCCTATAATTTTTCAATCGTTTAAAAAAACGCTCGTGTCAAGTGGTGTAAGGAAATGATCAAAAAGTTCGACCGTGGAGCTTCAAAAGACGTGTATAAAATTGTGACAGGTGATGAATCATGGATATATGCGTGTGAGCAGGAAACAAAACAGCAATCGACCGTGTGGGTATTCCAAGACTAAATCCAACAAAAGTTGTTCGTGGAAGAAGCACAGCAAAGCAAATGGTCGCCTGTTTCTTCGGCCGAATGGGTCATGTGGCCACTGTTCCGCTTGAGCAACGTTGAACAGTCAATTATGAGTGGTACACGACCCATTTGTTTGCCGGAAGTTTTCAGAGAAATTCGTAAAACTAACCGACGAAGACGAATCATTCTCCATCATGACAATGCGAGCTCTCACACATCTCGTCAAACAGGTGAATTTTTGAGCAGTCAAAACAGAATTTTTGAGCAGTCAAAACAACGAATTGATGACTCATCCTCTGTACAGTCCCGATTTGGCACCCAATGACTTCTTATTGTTCCCGAATATCAAAAGTAAACTGCGTGGTCAACGATTTACCAGCGCCAAAGAAGCAGTTGAGGCGTTCAAAAACCATGTTTTGGAGGTGTCTCAAGAGGAATGGAAAAACTGCTTTGACAAATGGTTTGAACGAATGCAAAAGTGTATTGATCATCGAGGGGAATATTTATTTTTATTTTGAACAGTAAAGCCATTTTCATTAAAAAATGTATGTTATTATTTGCTATTCCCGAAATATAAATAGCGACCGTCGTATTACATAGGTCGCCCCAAGTGGTTCGGTCCATTTATTTACTTAACAGAGGTGTAGGTTATCCGATTATCCCGGGGCAGCGGTACCCATACCCACCTCCCAAATTGCAGTGAAGATGCGTTTGAGTTGGCCGCCTTCTTAAAATAGGTGTGGTTCTGAAAAACAAACTACATATTTTTAAATTTAAATTCCTGTGTGTTAACGCAACAAGCACCTATGAGCTATGAGCCGTGAGCCGTAATAGGGCGATCGTCTATCGCCCCCGCGTATCGTCTATCGCCCCCAAGCCATGTACCTGTAGCCTGCTGAGGGCAGACTTATCTGGAAGTAATTAAATCGCTCCTGCTAATGGAGAGTTCGGCGTGCGGCCATATTAAGTGTAATCCGGGCCTGCTTCGTGATCGGCCTTTCTTCAGTCACACACGCGACCCAAGGGCCGGACCAGGACTTAAAAAAAATCATAGAAAAGTTTTTCTTTATACAGACTTTAAATAGATTATTTAATTTCGCAGATTCAAGGGTTTGAAGGAAAGGGGGTAAAAAGATGGACTAGGTCACTAGGTCACAAATACTGCTAGAGTAATTTCAAGCAACATCCCGATTCTTAAGAGGAATATAAACGCTAGAAATATTTCGATTCTTGTGTTTTATTAAATCTAAAACTGAGCGCCGGGTACCGTCATATTTTGGACTGATTTGCACGAGGCAAGTAATTTGAAATAAATACTGTTGCTATGACGTGGTGCTTGCAATACGTAAGAAGCGCCCAGCGAGATCTCCGTTCGCCGATGATTCTACACATACCTTGTTACCCGGTGGATGAATACCGTCAATTCTATTTTACCAGCAGCGGCCGAGACGGGAGCGGATCGAGAATCCTCAAACTATGGGGAATGCTAATAAAAGTAAATGTTTATAAAATTTGAATTGATTTTATTTATTTACAATCTAAAAAATTTTATGAAAGTGAATTATTAATACATATTATTTTAAATACATATAAATTTTAATAAAAAGAAACTTGATTCAAGTTAAATATAATATGTATATATGTTAACAAAATGTAACTAATACGTACCTTTATAAAACTAGGTTTAGGTATGTACTTTTATCAAATTTACATACACTTTCAAAATATCCAAATTACATATACTCAAATTTCCACATCTAAAATTTTTGTAAAATTCATTTACAAAAATAAAATTTTTGGAAACAAATCAATAAACCAATCTCAGTATTAGAAATGATGACGGAACAACTCACAGCTAGGTTTAAAAATATTCTACATTTGATACATCAGTTTATTGAAACATACACTTAAAAAAAACGGTGAAAATAAATAACTTGCATCCTCATATGCTGAATTTATCCTAAAAGAGCAAAATTAAAACGAATGCAATAGAATATTTTAAAATAATAAGTAAAATTTCGACGGTCTCCATGGTAGAGGGGATAGGCTGCCAGCTAGCGATCCGGAGATTGCGGGTCTTAGTATTAGACATTATCAAGGAACAGTTCCCAGCTACATGTATTAATAAAAAGAAACTTGATTAAGTGAAATGTAATATATATACGTAACTAATACATACTAATAAACTAATGTAAAGGTAACTAATATATACTTTTACAAAATTTGGTATATGTACTTTTATCAAATTTACATACACTTTTATCAAATTTCCGCATTTAAAATTTTTGTAAAATTCATTTACAAATAAAACTTTTGGAAACAAATCAACAAACCAATTTCAGTATTAGAAATTATGACGGAACAACTCACAGCTAGGTTTAAAAATATTGTTCATTAGATACATCAATTTATGGATACACACACTTAAAAAAAACGGTTAAAACAAATAACTTGCATCTACCTATGCTGAATTTATCCTAAAAGAGCATAATTAAAACACATACAATATATATCGCGGGTTCAAACCCCGGCAAACAAATCTTAGTACTAGACATTATCAAGGAACAGCTCCCAGCTTCATATATTAATAAAAAGAAACTTGATTAAGTGAAATATAATATGTATATATATTAACAAAATGTAACTAATACAAACTTTTACAAAACTAGGAATATATACTTTTATCAAATTTACATACACTTTTATCAAATTTCCGCATTTAAAATTTTTGTAAAATTCATTTACAACTAAAATTTTTGCAAATAAATCAACAAACCAATCTCAGTATTAGAAATGATGACCGAACAACTCACAGCTAGGTTTAAAAATATTGTACATTATATAGATACATCAATTTATGGATACACATACTTAAAAAAACGGTGAAAATAAATAATTTGTATCTACCTATTCTGAATTTATCCTAAAAGAGCATAATTTAAACAAATACAATATATCGCGGGTTCAAACCCCGGCAAGCAAATCTCAGTATTAGACATTTTCAAGGAACAGCTCACAGCTACATAGATTTAAAAATTATTCTTTTAAAATATTAATCCTACCGATAATGAATTTAAGCATTATATTCGTCAACCTAAAATTTCTCAAATGATATAACATTCTGAGCATCAAAAGAGTTGAAATCAGGAATAGTTGATGCTGACTCATTTTGAGCTCACGCTGTTTGAGAACCAAAAATGCTCGCTGTAACAACGAATCCGCTACGTATATTGCAAGTAAAAAACTTCGAAAACACGGGCACAGATCCCACGTCCGTTTCTGGCCACGGCTCGCGGCATTATGGTGGAATACAAGCGTTGGGCGCAGATCGTATGAATTAGTACGGTTCTAAAAATTTGACGTAAGCGCCAAAGCGGTTTTTATTTTTTTTGTGCATAATTTTATAAGAACGAAAAAAAGTTAGAACGTAGAAAACGTCAAAAATAGTCTTAGCCATAAAGGGGTATTTTTTAAAAATTGTTACTTACATTACTTCATAGTAAAGTCATGAAAAAACTTTTTTTTTAGTGGTTTACGCTTATTTTTTTGGTTACTTAAATAATAATTTTATTGTTATTCTGTTACGTAGAAAAGGTAGTTAAAGCTTCAATTTATCCGTAGCATATTTTTTTATATTCGTACTGTAAACCGATTCGTTGTAAAGATTAATCTAAATAGTGATTTCACGTATAGCTTCATCTCGCACCAGGGCAATTCTCCAGAAAGAGTAGCAAATATTCAGTACATTATTTTATTCACTTGAGCGATAGCTACCCAATTTTGGGTAGGTGATTTTTATGAAGTACAATGAATTATAATATCAACTGTATTTTTTTGAATTTTTTTATGAACGCTAAAAATAAGGCATAAACGATAGATTCATTGGCTTTAAATCGCAGGAAGCAGTTCATAATATGTTTCCGTGATAATATTTTAAAATATGATAATAAAAATTAAATCGAATGATTGAATCACAAAAACAAAAACCCGGAAATCTCCATCGATAGAGTGGCTAATTAATGTACCTACATACGATTTAACTCAAATTACATTTTTTTACTCATTCCCGCAGAAGTGTTCCAATTATTGCTCTAAGTGTCTGAAGTAGTAATACAGAGCGACTACAGCATTCCTAGTAGGGGTGTGTTGCGAGGCTGAAAGTAGCAGGGATGGGAAGGGCATGGGGAAGAGAAAGGTGGGGAATTACCTGGCTATTCAGATCAGATCATTAAACACGTCCAAGGTCATTTCAAGCAACGTTTCTATTCTTAAAGGTGGTCTTTCACCAGTGCGATACGAGAGTATCTACCACACTGGAAAGTGCCACAATTATATTATTTAATATTTTAAACGAATAAATTGTAAAATAACACAAATTAATCAAATACAATTTACTTGCGCACGCCGGGATTTGAACGCGTGACCTCAGGATCGTTACCACTCAACCACAGAGGCCAGAATCCGGAAACTCCGTCCAAGATGAGAAAAGCGTTTTAAAGCCGATTTTGTGTTGTTTTTATGATTTTGCCCATGGCACATTTAAAATATTCATGTTTTTTAAAAATAATATGTTACTTTTGTCCATTTTGTAATAAGCAGCAAAACCTCGCACTACGTGACTTTTTATACCACCAGTTTGTAGAATCATTTCATTTGTATAATTGAAATGTTATGGCGCGGTTTATTCCTGAAGCCGGCTCTCCGACAAAAGGAAACTATTATGTTGCCATTGGAACGCAACTTTCAGCATGAAATAAGGAAATTACGAAGAAAAGCTTCAAACTACCCAAAGCCAGATACAATCAGCAACTTTACGATAGCACACCCTGCCCCTGCATGCCAACTTCGTGGATATTCGACATGTTAGATGTTAAGACGCGACTTACCACAATTGATTCATAAATTTACCGAGAACAGCGCGTTTATTACAAATATAATAATATGTTTCATCAATCTGCTTGATTATTATTCGAAACCCATCAAATATAAAAAAAAAAACACACACACAAAAGTTTTTGGTCTGGATTGACAAACAAAATTAGACAAATTTTCCAGAATTTAATAACATCAGATCAAACATAACGCAATACCATTATTTACTATTACCATAATGGGTTATTTCCACGGTTTTTTATTGATTAAAAAAAAATAAGCAAAAATTACGATGATTAGAGCATTTTTATTTTATTTTTATGTTGACGTATAAATTTTCTACAGAGAGTCAAAGTTTCCCACTATTACCGCTAAAACGATATTTTGGGGCGGAGCTATTGCTGACCGTGTTAATTTATGCTGGCCAAGCTGAGCGACGCTTGTGACATCACATTCCGATTTTCAAAACATGGGCCGTTTTGATTTTGTCAGTTTGTGACCGTTTTTAAACGACTTGGAAAACGAGGAGGTTCTCCATTCGACAATTTTTTTTTGTGTTTGTTTCCTCGGAACTTTCGATTGGGTGAACCGATATTGATGATTTTTTATTTATTTGAAAGCTGGTGCTTCCCGTGTGGTCCAATTTTAATTTGGTCCAGTTTTGACAATGGCATCCAGAAAAAACCATATAGGTCTTAAATTTGCAATAAGTATGTGCGCGACAAATAGACGAATAACTCAATATTACGCCAACAGATTTCGATGATTCTTTTTTTGAAGTAAAACTTCTTTTCGCATGCTTGTCACTAAAAATAAAAAAAAATAAACAAAAATTTTAACAAAACAAAAAACGACTTAAAAATGCACAAAAAAGTAGAAAAATCTACAAGTTAATAATCAACTTACTTTTTCTACTCATCAATATGTAGGTACGATTGTTATTTTTGGAGTCGGTGTCAGGCAAGGAAGGTTTGTAACTGCATACATAGTTATTGGTGAGATGTGCTTGTGTCGCACGCGCGACAAACCCACCATGGCTGACACCGACTCCAAAAATAACAATCGTACCTACATATTGATGAGTAGAAAAAGTAAGTCGACTATTAACTTGTAGAAGAAAACGAAATTGTTTTTTTACTTGTTAGTGTATTTTTTGAAGTCGTTTTTTGTTGTGTTAAATTTTTTTTAAATCAATAATATTGAATGAAAACAAATAAACCAAACATTTTTAGTGGGATGATTAAAAGCAGAAAAATGATCTTTAAATATTCCGTATATTTTCAACCTTAGAATCCCTCGTTTGTGGAAATACCCCGTTGCTATAAATTGTGGCTCGAGATACCAAATATTGATAATAATCAGTAGATTTTTTATCAGGAGTTTATTCAAAACAGACTGGTCATCATTTATATAAATGTTTACTCGTTCAGTTGATTTGTCAGACATCTCCGAAAAATCGAAATTTGAGTTGAGTATGCAGTTATATGTAAAAGTGTTCCCTCTATCTGGTACAATACTCAGATTACTCATAAACACGACCAAATCAATTATAATGCAGAAAAACTTGTAGTGAATTATACATAATGTGGATGTTCTCTGGGTCATTAGGTAGGATATTTAAAAATATCATACTAACGTACCGGACCGTTAAGCATCTCGGTGTTATTTTATAGCATATTTAATTTGTAAAACACAGAAACTAAATAATTTAGATTCGTGGTGAGCGTTAGAATATTGCTTGATGTCTGACAAATCAACTGGATGATCGATGTACACCATTTAATTAACAGTACCTCTGTATATAAATATACAAAAAAAAAATCGATATTTTCCTTGCCTGTAAACTGAATTGAAAAAAGTAAACTTAATCTTCGAAGTCTAAACCTATCAAAGAGATAGGAAAATATTATTAGTAAAAAAAATGTATTCCTGCGAAGACAAATAATCTCGAGCTGGTAATTTAAAATTCACACAAATTTCGCATTATTTTTTAACGAGGCAAAACTCTGACTATAAAAAAAAATATACATACCATCTTTTGTTGTTTCCATACATAGTTTTCAAGAATTGAAAAAGTTTTGAGAGGCTTTCTCCAGGATGATCTTCAAAACGGCTGTTTACAAGTTTAAAAAAAAATCGGAATAGGTGTGCCAACGCTTTGTTCGAATTTTTTAAACAAATCTCGAAAATTTGTTATTTTCGCAGTTCCACGAACGAGATTTTTGATATAGAAAACAGTCTTAATCTTCGCTAACTTGTATAATAAACACATTTTATTAGCTTTTAATTTAATTTATCACCACTTCACGGAAAATATCATACTGTTGTATATGTTACAGTGTCAGTTTAATATTAATATTTTGCACTATCTGTTTTTGAGAATGTCGGTACAAGAGTTGTACGATTGAGGAATAATTCATAAAAAAATGTCTAAGTGTTGTGCTTTTCAGGTTAATAAATCAAGTAAGCAGAAATAACTCAGAGTTAAGAGTTTCTTTAGAAAAACAGGTAAGTTAGAAATAGTGTAGAGGATTTAGAAAACGGAAACGTTAGAGGGTTGAGGGATGAAATGATTCGTTGAAACTTGCACCTATTAATTCAAAGAACGTTATTTGGACGGTTTCCTCTTTGAACATGGATTCCACTTGTCAGAAATAATATTCTTTTAAAAAATGTGCGCGTATTTATCGGTTTTATTTTAGTTCTTAACGTCTGATAAAGTTAAAATTCTAAAATTAAATTATTATTTCGCATCAGTAAAGCACAACGTTTAGCAGAAGAATTATAGAATTTTATTAACCATTCGACGGCCGGCGTAACGCAGCGGTATGGCGCTTGACTCGTACACCGAAGGTCGCGGGATCGAATCCCGGCGTGGCAAATAAATTTTATTTGATTTATTTGTGTTATTTCACAATTTATTCATTTAAAATAATATATAGTATATTTGCGGCACGTTCCAGAGTGGAAGATACTCTCTGTATCGCCCTGGTGTAAGACCACCATTCAGAATTGAAACGTTGCTTGAAATGGCATTAGCCGTGTTTAGTGACCAGATCTGAATAGCCAGGTACTTCTCCACCTTCCTCTTCCCTATCTCCTTCCCCTCCCCACTACTCTCAGCCTCACAACATACTCCAATTGGGGATGCCATAGTCTCACTGGCTTCAGACGGGAGCAGTTGGGAATCATATAAAAAAAAGAAGAGCCACTGATTTTTTTTGGTTTCCTGGAGTACAAATCGGTTCTTAGAATTTTTTTATATACTTCTTGATCCATCTATTTATATTTTACTAGCAAATTACTCGAAGCTATTAATAATTAATTAACTAAAATGCAATCATCTTTCTATCAATGTTCTTGTCAGAAATTTTATTTTAAGTACTTACTGTCGTTATATTATTGGGGTTAGATTTCAGTCAGAGAGAAATAACTTGAAAAGTTATTTGAATCCAAACCCCTTCAGATACATTCAAAATCCTTCATTCAATTTCCCGTAGTTCTGTAAAAGACACGGTAGATGGCAGCGGGCCTCGTTCATAAATCAAAATTCAAAGACGTTTTGATAATATCTCAACATTAAAAGAGCAAAGCTTGAAAAAGCAAAGAAATCCCGGATTTATTCCGCACAAAAGAGCTTTTGTTGTTGTTTTTATGCGATATTATACCGGCGACATGTGACGCATGTGACGTAGGACGGAGTGCGGACCCCTTTTGTGTAGCAAATTTGTATAAACCCTTATAAGACCCATAGCAGTCCACTAATGGGGATCAATTTATATATATACAATATTGTGCGCGAGGTAAGAACTGATCAGAATTGAAAGCTTTATCCATTACACACAAACTTAATCACTTAAAATTACTGAATAAATAAACAGTTCGAAGTTTCTTGCGGGCGTGTCTATCTACCTAAAGTAAGGACGACTCTCTCTTAGTTCTGATAAAATTGATCAAAAATTTAAAGTAGCGAAAAACTTCTTGGCCTATCTAGACGAATTCCCAGGTTGTCCAGAAGATCGTCACGCCACTGACTAAAACACTATCAAACAATATAAAAAATAATAATAAGTTGTTCTGTAACCTTTTCTTTCTTGTATAATTTTTACGGTACTCGAGAAAATATACGTGAGAAAAAAGAAAAAGTAAAGTTTCCCAATTTATTTTTCGCAGAAAATATATTTATTTTTCCTTAGATACTGATCGAGTGTATCAACTACCTTGATCTTTTTTGTGTAAATAAGTTGTCCAAATAAAATCAATACGCACTTACAACGAATAAGGTTGACATACATCATGACAAACGGCTAAAAAAACCAGGATCTGGAGGTCACGTTTTCAAATCCAGAGCTGCGCTAACAAATTAATTTAAATTTAAATATTTTATCCCAAATATGATAAATATAAATTGTATGAAGTAGTTTGCGGTACCTACGTTCCGGTATGGTAGATACTAGTAGAATCCAACTGGTGAAAGACGGTTCCATGACAACTCAGAATCATGCAACTTCAACACTCTGTTGAAAATTAAATAAAAAGTAATGATTTTTTTGAAAGCCCACAACCTAACCTAAGATAACCTTTTTAACGGTACTGTGATTCGTCTAGGTACCGTCACATTTACGGTACCCTGACGACAAAAAGGCAATAAACGTTCCTTATCGCTATGTTGCTGCAGCTCTTCCTTACACATTAAATAAAGGTGAGACAGAAGATGAGACACACAAAATATGCGTGCCTGTTTCCTACGAAGTGCTACTTTTTTCCTTTAGAGGAAACAGATATATCTTATTACGGCGACGAGTGTTGCGTTTATTTTTCTTTGTACGTGTGAGGGAGATGTATGATAATGATTGTATGTTTCCTTTGGAAGGAGGGGGGGGGGGGGGTTGTCTCATTTTCGACTGTTGTTATCTAGTAAGAAAGAGCTGCAGCATCATAGTTTAAGAACAAAAGCAAAACAATAGCGCATTGACGTTTGATGTTTATGAACTTCAATATTATCTTTGTAACTATATTCCATATTTTCAAAATTATCGTCACGGTTAGTATTAATGTAGGGGGTCTACGGAGATGGCATGGTGCGGTATGTGAGAGAGATGCGAGAAAATGATTAAATACTTTTTTTCCTTTGGAGGAAACAGATCTACGTACATTGTGCATCTTTTGAAAGAGCTGCAGCATTATTGTTAAAAGGAACGTATGTTTATTGCTTTTTTTGTGCCGTTAATCGCGAATTGTCACGGTTATAATAAAAGCGCTTATTCAGAATCGAAACTTTGTTATCAATTAAATCCGGTTACTGAGCATAGTATGAGCAAATCCCCATCTACTTCCCCTCCCCACTCCCTTCAGCTTCAAAACAAACCCTAATCGGGGATGTTATAGTCCCACTGTCTCCGAGCAGATGTGCGGTATTCGCATTAAAAACAATCTAAATGACGCACGAGCGTGTGTGCCTCACTCTACAAGTTTTTTGTAGGGTGAGGCACACTTGAAAAGTAAATTGTTCTAGAAAATATAAAGAACACACAGAGAACTAAATAAGAAAAATTAAGGCTTCGCAATTTTCATTTCGGGCCAGGCATTTAATTTGAGGTGAAAAATAATCAAATCCCCGGAATTCTTATGGTTCTAAATTACCGTTGGGAAGAAATGAAATAAATACCCCGAGGCACACGGTTAAACGAAAATACAGAGCGCCTGTTATTTCATTGTACAATTGTACGAGTACCTACTGTACTGTGCTGTTCTGGGCTGACGGGTTTGTACTACCAGAGGCAAATTGTATGATAAACAACGTACGTGGTATTAAAATATTATTCTAAGGGAGGTCACAGGAGTACGATTGTGTTCTTTGGAGACCTGGAGACAATTTTTTCTTGAAAATTTGTGTTATATTTAGAATGAGTTAGGGTTTATAAAGATTGTGTTATTTTACATTTAATCGATAGAATTTATGGAGTTTGAAATAAATGGGGAAGGGAAGATGGAAAGATGAAGGGAAGTACCTGACTATTCAGATATTACTTACCATAAGCAGTAGGGTATCGAGTAACTAGATTAATAAACTATTATTTGCAGACTATTATTAATTAAATAACAAATTAGGACAGAAGAAGTTCGAAAACAGCCTCATAATTGGATTATGGCGAGATTCAAAACCGCACCGACCGATTCAAAACGATGCGTTCACAATAAATTAATAATTGAAAACAAAATGTTTTCACGTTGGGAGGCGGGTATGGGTATCGCCGTCCAGGAACCATTTATTGGATAACCTACACTTCCACCATAGGTCACCTTAAGTGGTTTGCTAATTTTGGTGACTTAGCAAGGATGCCTGGGTTCATGGGATGAGGTTTGTCAACATCTTGGCGGCGGATGCGTCTATCCTGCGTGGTGGGCCGGATCGGGGAGAGACTGGTTGAAGGAGACATTTTGACTTCTCCAGGTGGGATCTGTCGTCCGAATTTATTCTACTTATTTTCCTTAAAAAACCCTTCAAAAAGTAACACGAGGATGTCGTTGGTCCTTCAGAAAATTATTTTTCTCAGGATCTCCTTTGTGGAGCCAAAAACAGTAAATATAACCATATTTTAAATAATAATTTCATAAAATTTGCTCTGTGAACCCTCGTTACGACTAATTTTGAAAAAAAATTGCCTCGCATTCGATTCCTAGAATACCTCTTACGTTGGGAAGTGTTTTTTGCTTCAGAATCCAACAATATCATTCGCAACAAAATGCTCGCAGCACCGTTTTGCTCTGGGCCAAATAGAACCTACATTTGATTGCGAATCTTTGAAACTGTTCTCTTCCTGACACCAAAATCTGTGTTTTTCAATAATATTCTCCCATTAAGAAAAGGCTTTGTTTTTAGAGACTCCGTAAGAATGAAACATTCCTTCTGTTAATAGTTCCATGTACTCGAAACACAAAGCAATTCTGTTTTAATTACGTAGGTTTATTTATCAAAAAGATATTTTTAAAAATATTTTCCAATTAGAGTTTATGTAATGGATGATGGGGGAAGAAAGTGGTAGAATTGGAAAGTATTTCACTTTCCACTATTCTAATAATTTTAATTACGGCGCTGATGCTTTTTGAGCCCTTTGTGTTTTGTTAGCAATTAAAGATTTTCTGGGCTACTCGCATATTGCAATCCAAATTACTTTACAATCCTGATATAGTTTTTAGAGTTAAACCGACACAAACTGAGTGTTATTCTGAATGAACCCTTTTAAGTAGATGTAACTACTTTAGTGTATTGAAATGGAAGGGAACGATTTTCTGATATCAGTCGTTGAAATCATTTGTGTTGGTAAGTTCTTTATTTATTTATTTGTAACTAGCTATTTACGGGCATGCGTTGCAATGCCATATTCAAATAAATACATTGTTAATGAATTACCTTACCATGAATTACCCTGAATCAGCTTTCCCGTGCGTCCCCGTTCCCCTCCCGTGTCCCCTTCCTAGCTAACTTTATAAATTATATAGCCTATGTCACCCGGGAATAGTGTATAGCTTCCCAATAGTGAAAAATAAAATAAAATCTGTCCAATAGTTTCGGAGCCTATTCAATACAAACAAACAAACAAATCAAATCTTTCCTCTTTATTATAATGTGTTAAATAGACAAACAGCTTACACATAAAATACAGTATAGATACATAAATATATAGATAAACTTACACATAAAATAGAGTATAGATACTTAGACCACGTTCCAGCGGGGTAAATACACCTATTCTCAGCATCGCTATGGTAAGGACCAAGGCCGTGTTTAGTGACCAGCTCTGAATAGTCAGGTACTCCCCCACTCTTTCCCAACTCTTCTATCCACCCCCTCCTCAACCCTTCAGTCTCACAACATACCCCAACTGGGATGCCATAGTCTCACTGGCTTCGGTTGGCATGGAGCAGTCGGAACTCTTATGCGGTATTCACCTAAAAAAGAAATTCGTAAATAATTTTTTTCTTGCCCACATGTCAGGTATTTTCACTGCAAAGAGGTACATTATGTCGTTTATAAGTATACGTTTCTCTTTTGTAACGATGGCGATGTCAGCAACGTAGCCAGCGGACTCGAACCTTTCCATATTACTTTTAGTTTAGCTTTACTAGAAAATCAGGTGATGTAGGCTTTATATTTCGGATATTCAATATATGGGAAATCGTTTATTGTATCGTATAGTTAAGTTATTGCCAGGTCGCCTCGGTAATTGGACAACATTCCCGGGAAGAGAATTTCTCGGAACGTCGCGGGAACTTGCGGCAAGTTCTGTCAACTTTATCCTTCGAGGGAAGCGGAGCAATTACATGTATGAAGCGATTATTGAGTTTATTTTTCTTTTCCAAAACATTTTCCGCTGTCCTTTTATATGGGCGGTGGAGTTGGAAATACAATTTTGGAAATCTCACGCTTTCGAGTTGTTTTTCGGAAAAGACTTGAAGCAATTACCAGAGATATCGTTTAATAGACCTTTTTATTCAATGTTATTTGCTCCTCAGACGTCAACGATATTTTGACATTCCATAGGTGTGTTAATTAATTGATTGAAGCCTTATAATCCCTGAAGAAAAAATCTCCTCAGGGCCTATGCCATTATTGGGGATGCTGTGTGAAGGGTCTTTTTAGGAAAAGAAGAAAAATAAATTTTGGGATGGAAAGAGGTATGTGGGGTGGGTGGAAATCTGGGGATCAGTATGTTCAGGAGCGATGAAGGTATGAATCTGTCCCTCTCACTGCGGTAAAGCGATATTCCGAGAGAGTCCTGCTGGAGAAATCAAAAGGTAGCCTCAACCAGTCTCTCCTCGTTCCCTCCCGATCCGGCCTATCACGCAGTTGGTGGGCAGACACATCCGCCACCAAGATCTAGGCAAACCTAACCCCATGAACCCGGGCACCCCTGCTAAGTCGCCATCCGTAGCGAACCACTTGGGGTGACCAAAGGCAGAGGTGTTGGTAACGCCTCATACACGCCAAATAAATTGATTATCCATTCTAGAAAGAATTTAGATTCTTTTGACAAAACCAATTTCACCAGAAGTAAGCAAAATATGATCTTACTTCAGGAACATGGATACAATTATACACTTTTATGAAATATGTTATATTCTTTACAATAAACATTAGTAATCGAAATTTGCTCTTGCAATATTACCTACAACTAGGTAAATTTTTAATGTTAAATCTAATTGATACTTAAAAAAAAATGTCACGACGTGACCTCTAAACGTGTTTCAAAATATGACCGTTCTTCGAAGTTTCCTATCTTTTTTATCTGAATTTTGCAATAAAATCACATTAAATCGAGTAAGCTGATAATGAATGATTTATTAAAGAAACTTTTTTAAATGAGAAAGGATTAATTTGTTCAGATAAAATCTTCGTTTCTGACGACTTTTTTGTTCGTCAAAATTTTTTTTACTACGCACCTACATATATTATGGACATAAAATCTGGATGATTAACGAGAAATTACGTTTGAGGGTCAATTTTGTCGAAACACGGTTTTTTTGAGATTCATAATTTGGGATGGAATTAAAAGATCCACTCTTCGACAAAAGCTTGTCATCAAGACGGATTTTTATGAGTGGTACCAACTCTCAAATTTGCCCTGGTCGCTTGCAAATAATGTGCCGTGCTTAGTGACTAGATCTGAATTGCCTTTTATTGTATAATTCCAAATAATGCTTCAATATTCAATTTTTCTTCTAATTAAGGCATTGGAAAGTGCGAGAATTGGTTGAGGTTCTTTGAAAGGTTTACAAATTCTGCGAATAAATCCTATCAATTTAAGTTTTTTTTTTTACATGAGCGCCACACAGGAGGCCCTGAGGAAAATAATTTCTCTCAGGGCCTATGTTATCTTTGAGGATGCTGTGTGGAGGGTTTTTTTTCGGAAGAAGGAGAGGAGAGTTCTGGGAAGGAAAAGGGTTTAAGGGGTAGGTAGGAATCTGGAGTTCAGTGTGTCCTGGTCATCCGCCACTAAGACCTAGACAAACCTCACCCCATTAACCCGGGCACTCCTGCTAAATCACCAAACGTAGCGAACCACTTGGGGTGAGCTATGGCAGAGGTGTTGGTTATCCAATGAAGGTTCCCGGGGCAGCGGTACCCATTCCCGCCTCCAAATTGATTTGCACTTGTTAATGTGTACATCAAATATGAATTTAGAATCAAGAGTGATTCCTAGATCTCTTATAGAAGACAGTTTTTAAGAATAGTATTATTAATAACATTAATTTAACTAGGATCAATTTAACCGGTCCGTGGTTGAGTGGGCATCGCGCTTGGGTCCTGGATAAGTCCCCCATTACAACACAAGCAACATTTCGGCTTTCTGTGGTAGTACTAGGAGATTTTAAATATTGTTGGGTTGTTCGTAACCCGGGAATGTTAGTATTTAAAAAAAAAAAGTTTAATTTCGAGAGAAGTTTAAAGTGTAACATTTTTCAACATTTAAGTGCATATCATTGACAGCACATCAGTTAATGAACATGACGAGGTCATTATGAAGCAGTTGATTATCATGTGTAAATAGACTTATTTTACAAAAAAAAAATTAAGATCATCGGCGAAAAAAGCATAATCATAGTTTTATTTATGAATATTAGAAAAGCAGAGGGCTAAGATTTGACCTCTGTGATACACCAGAAGTATAGGGGATGATTTATATCCTTTAAAAAACTAGTACTACCTTAAACATAGTAGTTGTGTTCTGTTAGATAGATATGATTTCACCCAGCGAAATAGATCTCCATGTATTCCTATATGATCAAGGTTTTTAAGATGGTGGTTAACTTTTTCGAAAGCTTTTTGGAAATCGGTATAAATCGCATCTAATGGTAACCTTTCATTAAAAGAATTACACACATAGTTACAAAATTCTGTGAGGAACAAACCCATGTTGGGTAGTGCAGAAAAGGAGCTTGAAATGTGAAAAATATTTTCATCTACAGTACTGTTCGAATTAATGTGAACACAAGTGATCAATTGAAAAAAAATAATAAATATTCTTTATTGAGGAAAAAAAATAGAGAAACAATTACAATTATTTTTTCTTAATACCAAGTGTGTCCTTCCTTAACTTTTTAAACTTCTTGTATACGGTTTGGCATAGAATCAGCAAGTTTTTTTACAATTTTCTGATATTTGCGTGTCTCTAAATCATATCTGAATTACTGTCTCAATCAGCTTGGTTTTGTTGTGCTTGTCTTGCTTTAACTATTTTCAATTGGATTAAAATCCGGAGAGTTACCTGGCTATTCAAGGTATGTATTTTTTTTGTCTTTGAAATATTAACAATCTTAGTGCGTTTTTTAAGAGAAATATCCATCTTCAAAAATTAGAAACAAAAAAGCTTTAGTTAAGTTTACCTCTGCAAAAAACTGTAATTCTAAAAAATTACAAAATTTAACACATCTGTAGTTTGGTGTGTCTCGTAACTCATTGAATGATTGAACAAGAACACAACATGGCCGCTATTACAATATGCTGCATACAACTGCGAAAAACAAGATAATTGTGCAAATTATCACGTGTTCACATTTATTCGCACAGTACTGTATTAGAAAATCAAAACCTTCACAAAACATGATGGTATATTAATTGGTCTAAAATTATATTTTTTTAAAGATTGGTCACCCGATTTGAATACTGGTACCTCATGGGCTTTTTTCCACAAGTCAAGGAAAACTCCAGTGGTTAAAGATTTATTGAAAATAATAAAAAAGTGGTAAACATGATGAATCTGCAAAGAATCTTACAAAAAAACAGGTGTAATATTACCAGGTCGGGGACCTTTATTGGAATCTATTTTATTTTAAAAACATTTTATTTCAACTGAACGAATATGAATTTTACCGAGATTTTTTTGGTTGTGTTTAGGAATGTTTGGAATTGAATCACTATCAGGTGATTCTGATTTAGTATAAACATATGTATGATGTTGATGACTATGTTTTCGGTGGTGTTGATGATGATGATGATTATGTTCAATTTTTTTTATATGTATTAAAGAGAAAACACAGATGAAAACATTAATATACTAATAATTTAAAAACATATTTACTACAGAATTCGCCGTGATCCTATTTATTTCTAACAGATAAACTTTATCAACAAAAGAACAAACTTATGGATGATGTAGTGAAGATTTTTTGCTTATATGTGAATATCGCACAGGGGTCCCGACTGCTCCTAACCGCCTGGAGCCAAAAAAACTATAGCATTTCCAATTTGGAGTATGTTGTGAGGCTGAAGGAAGTTTGGAAAGGAAGGAGATGGGGAAGAGGAAAGTGCGGAAGAACCTGGCTATTCAGATCTGATCACCAAATACGGCTAAAGCGATTTCAAGCAACTTTTTGATTCTGAATGGCGGTCTTACGCCAGAGCGATATCGAGAGTATCTTCCATTCTGAAACGTGCCGTAATTATACTGTGGGAAATGACAGCGAATGGCGAACAGCCACAAAAGTAGTTTTATACAATGGTTTTATACACTGAGTACGTCACAGCGCCTGGGACCTTAGTTGACCGATTGGTGGTTTGGTATATTTATGTTTAACCGGCGCGACGCATCATTTCTTTTCTTATGTTGCTTCAAACCGCTAGCGCTGCTATTTCGCCTGCCTTTATAAAAATCCCTCTGATAACTCGTGTCATGCTTGTACAATAAATACGTTTTCAATAAATGTAAAGTCAATGAACTTAAATGTCTTGTATTCCATAACTCGCCGACACACCTTTAGCTTACTTTATCCACCCACGAACTGGTAAGTATGATTAGGTCCAATAACCTAATCGCTAAAATACCTTGTATTATTTTAAATGATTAAATTGAAAAAAAAACACGATTCGAATTGCTAGTCGAGAGTCTTACCTCTCGCCCACGGAGGCCGAGATATTATAATTTAATATTATACGCTATAGATTATGATGTTGATGAAGATCATGATATATTTATGTCAACATCCATGATGCTTATGGTTATAAACCAGTATTGATGATATCTATTACGAAACGATAATCTCATCTAATTAGACAACCTGTCAAGGTAGGTATTTAGTTTCATCGGATAGAGTTTAATATCGTGAGGTTACTGCCAAAAGTTAGACCTTCATTAATTAAGGTTAAATATATTTTCGACGAATTGTGACCTACGAGTAGGTATGATATTCATACCTATAGTAGTATCCACCACCAGGAATACTTGTTCGTGGCGGTGAAACACCACATTTAATTATAGTATCAGAAGTAAGATATTAGAAAGAAAACAAGAAACATGAAAATCACGGGGTCTTATAATTGTAGAATTTGTGAAATTATAATAATTATGTTAGCTGCCCGTTGCATTGGAGGCTCTGAGAACAATTTTCATCGGGGTGCTGTTTGGAGCCTTGGGGAAAGGAAGGAGAGGAAGTTCTGTGAAGGAAAAAAATATGAGGGCTGGGTAGGAATCTGGGGGTAAGTATGTCTAGGAGTAACGGACGTATGAATCCATTAACCAGGCGTGGTTAGTTCAATCCACGCTATAATACAATCGAATCTCCAAAACGCTAGCTGGGAAGCTGCATACAAAACAAATCTACTCCCTGATGAAATTGTGCAACGTTTAATTATAAAAATTATATTGAAAAAACCAAGAGACTATCCAACTCACCTTATTTTTGAAGAATTTAAAGCATTAAAATTTAATAATGTAGTCCGAAAAAATACAATAATTCAAATAATAAAAGAAACACAAAATCATAGCTTGTCACATAAATATTATGTGACTGGTGCAGTTCTTGCCTATTTGGTTATTTTGTCTATGGGCACTTCCTTTTCTCCTGGCGATGGGCTAGCCGGCTGAAAAATTAGTCACTGACTATGAAAGTCTTTTATTGAAAATATCATGTGAATCCAAGTGGTTTTTGTCTTGTAAAGGTCGCGTGGCGTTTTACCGTGTCACGAGAAGTTCGTGCACGTTTTTATTTTGGTGGATCGGTGAATCTCACCTGTTAATGTGTTGGCGGATCGCCATGTTTTGTGAAAAGTATTTGAATGGACAGCATATCGTTAAATGACTGGTCCTGGCAGTGGCTTTTGATTATGCCTTTGGGTGACCCCGCGTCGCGAAGCCACGGATGGGTGTAAGCTCCGTGAGACGAAAGCTATACCTTACTTAAATTTATGAAATACAAACTATCAATAATACAATTAACAGAACCCTTGCGCATCAGAAAGTAGCTCAAGTCTCTGAAACGCAAAATTCCAAGATATTCCTTCTTAAGTTCCCTGGAGGTTCTATGGGCTATGGGCTATGAAAAGGACCTCCAGTGCACTCAAGAAAGAAGGGCATAAACTTAAAAAATAATAGTATTACAGATTAATCCGTTATACAGACGGAACAAAGTATAAAATCAGTGTGTGTGTGGGCTGTTTAACCACCCTAAAGTGAAGCCAAATTGGCCTTTATTTCCTGTGCAAGGAAAAGTGATCAAATTTTTTTTTCTTTTCTACAAACTATTTGGTTGTGTTTTTTTTTTCAAAATAACAAATGTTGAGTATTTTATAAGTATAGCTTATGTTAAGTTGACACGAAAACAACAGGTCTCCTTTTAAGTAAATTCAAAACTTTATTTAATTTAGTAGTTGATGGTTGACTCCTTGTTTTCGTGCCTTTCTTTTCTTATTTGTTCTTTATTATTAAGAAATTTATTTTTAAGAAACTTAGTTTTAAGAAATTTAGTTCTAAGTTGTTATTCTAATTACTAATTAATGTTTTTTCTCATTTTTCAAGATACCTGATGGACTCATAGTTTAGTTAGTTATTGGACTTAGTTTTTCATGTTTGAGGGCAAACATTTTCGTGGGAAGGGGGGAATTGTCACATAAATATTATGTGACTGGTGCAGTTCTTGCCTATTTGGTTATTTTGTCTATGGTAATTTTTTTGGAGACTGGCAATTTTTCTTGGGAAGAAAAAATGCGAGTTTGTCTATGGGCACTTCCTTTTCTCCTGGCGATGGGCTAGCCGGCTGAAAAATTAGTCACTGACTATGAAAGTCTTTTATTGAAAATATCATGTGAATCCAAGTGGTTTTTGTCTTGTAAAGGTCGCGTGGCGTTTTACCGTGTCACGAGAAGTTCGTGCACGTTTTTATTTTGGTGGATCGGTGAATCTCACCTGTTAATGTGTGGCGGATCGCCATGTTTTGTGAAAAGTATTTGAATGGACAGCATATCGTTAAATGACTGGTCCTGGCAGTGGCTTTTGATTATGCCTTTGGGTGACCCCGCGTCGCGAAGCCACGGATGGGTGTAAGCTCCGTGAGACGATATCTGTAGGCCTGGCAGACTATTTGGGGCCACGTGCTGTTGGTGTGGAAAGGGTGGAGGCCGCCTGGGATGGGAGTAGCGGCACCGAATCACATAGAAGGATGACCCTGGCTCCCCGGTTCCCTGGTTTCTGCGTGAAACGTCCCGATATCGTCGCACTCCGCGAACCCAGTGTTTAGTTAGGATAGCCTTTCTTTTTCCCGGAGTCCATCTGGTATGTTTTAGTGTTTGTTTATTTTGATTAATTTTGATGGCCGTGATTGATGGCCCTAACTTTGATGCCGACAATATAGTTTTTTGAACAGTTCATACTCTTTTATTTATCTAAAATCCCTCTTACACTGATAGAAATCCCCACAAACCTGAGCGGAGCTACCAGCCGTTACAAGCTTTTTAACTGAAAAACATGTATTTCCAACACAAAAATGTAACAGCTCATTTGCACAACATCATTACACATATCTAGGGAAAAATACTTCAATAGCCTTCCCGAAAAGATAAGACCAATCGAATAAAAAATCAAAAAAATAACAAAATGATGAAATTATCTTCAAAACTTATATGACTTGTAAATTTGTCTATGTTTTTTTAGAGTTCCTACCATAATTAATTATAAGATACAAAATATATTTTTCATCCCGATAGTCATCCCTCTTCTAATCACAAGCGTCTGCTTCTATAGAAGAGAAACATCATAATCAAAATCAATGAAAACTTATTATGTAATTTATTTTGTAGTCAGAATTATTATTCTTTGTAAACTGAAAAAAAAAACCTCGGCTGGCTAAATCCTCCATCATGACACAAGAAATATATTTCGATTGGTATAGTGGTAGTAGGAGATTTATTAGTTAAATATTGTCAACTTATTTGTTAGCCGGAATCTTTGTCTTACTCTAAAAAATAAAAGTATAAAATATTTTTGGTGTCTAGAGTAGGCATGATTTATACACATCGTGAATTCAGAAAACTGAAAATTATTGAAATTATTAGAAGCGATTAAAAAAAAATTATGTCGTTGTTGAGAGAGGCCTATGAAAATGATATCAATTAACATAAAACCGATGTTTGTTGAAAGCTTCACTACATTTTATAGTAAATATTCCAACAAAATAAAGGATCGCAAAAATCTGAAAACTGATGACGTCTTTACGCCCGTCAAGTTTTCATAGTCAACCCAAACTTTTGTTGAACTGCCGCCCACGGCCTCTTTCAGGGGTACACAAACGTTTCGAATATGTTAATTACATAATGATCTGATTCAGCATTTCAACAATCTGCGCCAGTAGATTTTTAGCCTTTCATATAATATCAGTTTTTTTTAGGTGGACCAATACGTACCGCCATCGTTAGAACTAGCTGTATTTTTGTTGACACAGGTAACCTGTGTGTTGTGGTGGTGATTATACGAAGAGTAATTATTGTTAAAATAACCAAAATTCTTCTATTATTACTTCACATATGGTTAAAATATTAAACCTCGGAATATTGACGAAGTAAAATAGTGAACCAAGATAATATTTAAAAAAGACAGATTAATCTTTAATATGCTTTTTAGTTATTCTTGCTCTTCTCCAATAAAATTTCTTCCACATTGTTATTTACAGTATAATCAATCGTCAACATTGACAAATGTGACGTTTTCGATTTGCCGCCAAAACGACATGTTCGTTTTTATTCGTGAATTCGGCGGCGTTGACGTCACGCCGGGCAACGTTGATGACAGCCGTTTTTCCAGCCAGCGGCGGTTTCTACGTAGGTATATCATAATGACGTTGTAGTCCGTTGAAACCGTTTCGGAACTAATTATTAATTGAAATTACCCATCATTTTATACATATACTCATATCAGAATCAGAAAATCTTTCTTACTATAATAATATTATAAATGCGAAAGTTTGTGTGGATGTGACTTTCTCTTTCACGCAATAAATATCGAATGGAATTTAAAAATTCTTTCACTAATCGAAAACTACATTATAGTTTGGCAAGAAAGGATAGAAAATTATTAATTTGGAACTAAATTATTTCATTACTATGGTAACACCGAAATACTTGATATGTCAATGACATGGTAAATGTTTCGCTATTGAGTCCACGCTCAGAACACGCTTTAAAAAATTAAAATAAATTGTACTAGGTAGATAATAGTTAGTAATAAGTCATTCAGTAAGCGGAATTGAAAAATATTGCGTTTTAATGGTTATTTTGTTCAATTAAATACGCGAAATGTCATTTTTCAAGGACCGCCATGTTATAATTACGACGGTAAATACGCACTTTTAGGAATTTAGGAGTTTTATGTTAATTGATATCAAAATCACTTTGTTTCAGTTAGATAATAATAAGAAGTTCATATTTCTATCTTCGTAAATGATAAATAATGCATATTAATTATTATTTTGTTGGGTTTTATAAACACGAAAAATTATTACTCAGTATGCATGCAGTATTAAATTGTGCCGTTTGAACCTGAAATGTACAAATCGCAAATAGATACTACCAACCTATAAACGAGTGGCTAGAAGTAAAACACAGTCAATTTAATTACTATAACGAAGTACTTAATTTGGATTATTTCACCTGTCACACGTAGAGTTCGGAGCGACTGTGCTCCACGGCACTTCAGGTTCAAAGATCGAATAACGGTTTACAACACAATTCACTGTGAGATTTTTCTGTGCGGCCGCGGCGGTCTGAAGTGGCGCGTGGCGCGTATTTCATTTTCCGTGTTCAATACGAGGTAACCATGCATCGAATTCAACACGGTTTTGTAATGCCATTTTGGTAAATTTTTGAGATCGTTGGCAATAGTTAATACGCACTTTAAAAAAAAAATCTTTTGATTCACCTTAATTACATTAAAAGACAACTATTTGCATTGGGGGAAGTGGAAAATATTTCATTCTAAATTTCGATTACGTATAATTAAAATTAGCTTTCGTTCTGTGAAACGAGACCGTCCATTTTCAAACCTTATTTTCAAATGTCATTTTGTTATGTTGGTATTCTTGTTACTGTACGATGCTGAGCGGCTACGCTACTGCTGGGCGGCTGAGCGGCTACGGCTACTGCGATGTTGAGCGGCTACGTACGCTAAGTTTGTGTGATATGGTTTATGATACAAAAGATAGTGCCTCCTTCTCGCGTCAAGGCAAGAAAAACATCCCAGTTTTCAAGTAGTTTAGCGGCTACGCTAGGTTTGTGTAACATGGTTTGTGTTTCAAAAGTAAGTGCCCCTTTATAACGCCTACTCGCGTCAAGGCAAGAAAAACATCCCAGTTTTCAAGTAGTTTAACGGCTACGCTAGGTTTGTGTAACACGGTTTTTTGATACAAAAGTAAATGTATTATTTATAAAAAATAATTACCAAAATTGTTTAGAGTATACTTTAGAGAATTTATTTTATAAGTACTTTATAATATAGTGTTTATAAAATAAATTCTCTAAAATAAACTCGCATGTCATCATAATTTAAAAAAAAACATCCCAGGTTTTGAATGGTTTGTTTGGCAAAGCAGGGTTTGTCTAGCGGGTATGTGTAATAATTCTAATACATTTATTTCCATGTTCTTCTGTTATAAATACAGGTAGAAACTTGTCTATAATACTAATCCTACTTGCAGTACAAACCTTTCAAAAATTTGGTGTTTGAAAAGAAAAACGCGTGCGTATTCTTTTATTTATTTTCGTTTTAGGTATTAAAATAATTTCATACATAATTTGGCAAATCAGGTACTTTCGTAATAATATCGTCTATGTATCGCTTCTAGCTACTTGTTTCGTGAATGTTTTTTTTTATTTTTAGGTTGGCTCATTTGCAAATTGCATGTAAAACATGTTTCACATGGAACAGTTGTGGGTGGTTTGGTATATTTAAGGAACAGTTTCACATTTCATATAGGCTTGCGTCTCGCGTCATGCACGCGTAATAAGTGATGATTTTTCATATTTACGAAACCTAACAAAATAATGATTAATACGCATTATTTATCATTTTCGAAGACTCAAATTCGTACTTATTATTGTGTAACTGACAGAAAGTAATTTTTCCTTTTAAAAGTGCATATTTCATCGTCGTAATTAATAACATGGCGGTCCTTGAAAAATGACATTTCGCATTTTTGAAATTAACAAAATAATTATTAAAACACTATATTTTTAAATTCCGCTTACTGAATTACTTATAAGTAACTATTATCTACCTAGTAAAATTTATTTTCATTTTTTAAAGTGTGTTTTGAGCGTGTACTAATAACGGAACATTTACCATTTTTTTCATTGTTTGATTGTTTGCCTGTGCATTGTTTGAAATGAAATAAAATTAATAAACCATTACGTAGTGGTGCAAGAGAAGTTATATACTGCGTTTTTCAATACTGCCTAGCTGTATATCGCGCAACAAAGCTCCTATCTAATTTGGAAGATGTTTACAAACGAACTGCAGAAATAATGGTATTTAGTATAGTTTTTTTAATAAATTTCATTAGTATTACAAGATTTATGCCAATTTTCGAGCGGTTATAATAATTACAATCTAATTCGAGGTTATGCTTAAAAATCTGAATTTGACACTTCTATTTGACAGTTAATATGCGGCAACGGGAAAAAAGGAATAACTCAATTTAAAAAAAAGTGCAATTTCTAAACTCATACAAATGTAACTTTTTTCTTAATTTTCTCTTTCTTTCTTTCTATAGAATAATAATTTTAATGATGTTTTCCACACACAGGTAAATCTAAATCAACGGTAAGATGAATCGTCAAGGAAGGGGAAAAGGCAGAAGGAAAATTTGAAACACCGGGAAAACGTAAAATAGCATAATAATAATAATATGTAATAAAAGTGCTGATGATTGGAAAAATTGTTGCAAAACACGTGATGAAAATTGAGGCAGAATATTATGCACGAGGCAGTACTGATAATACGTTTAGATGAAGATACAGTAGACGAAGAATCACATGAGGATGAAGAGAATAATGTCGGGTGTTGAATTAATAGATTCAAAATTTTAAGTACCTACATTTTTATATCGAAATAAACGCCCACTTAAATTTGTTTTGTTTTATTTTACTTCCATTATATTCCAGTTTTTTGTGCAAAATTTTTGAAAGTACAAATACGCTGTGAAATATGCATTTTTGCCGAAGTGTTTTTAAAAACATACATTCATTGTCTTATGAGCCATCTTGGTGTTGCCATTTAAAACCTAAAAAACGATCGCAGCGCCATCATTTATTTTCTACACTTTCTTGCCAAACTGTATTTGCGAGTAACTTAAGCTATATATATTGGTAAGCTATGGCGTTATGAATAAGCTGTGCCGTTATGAAATTATTTATTATACGTTATTAGCAAAGCGTGTTTCTAATTAAATGTTTGACGTGGGCTGTCATATTGTTTAGGTTACTATGGAGATTTCTGTGACAGAAAAAATTAAAATATGAGTATTCTAATATGAATATTTAGTGTAAAAATATAAAATAGGTACTTATCTACATTTTGACCTAAGCCAACAGCTATACTAATATTATGAATGCGAAACGGCGCGTATTTGATTGTTGATTGATTGGGGAAGGGGGGGGGGGGGGGGGGACGAATATACGAGCGAAGCCGGGGGCAAAAGCTATTAAAAAATAAATATTTCACGTATTTTTAACGTTATTCAGAGTTCACGCCCATTCCAATTATGAAAAGACAACAAAAATAATTATAGGTAGATAGATATTCATCATTTCTCTGAATTATTCGCAAACCATGTTTGAAATGACACTTAAATTTAAAGCAAATTAGGATAATTTGACACAAATCACAGACAATCGAAATTAGTATGTTTAAAATACATATTACGTAATTAGTAATTCATTATTAACACGAAGTTAAGACATAAGATAACGTAAGCTTCATTAATATCAAAATTACACATTTAGCAATTTCTTAAGTAATGTGTTTTCCTGTTCATCTTGATTATTTCATCACTCCAAAACAAAAAACAAATATCGTTAATTTGTTTGTCTGAAAAACTGCAAAAAAATAATAAAATTCACAAGCTCAACAACTATGTACTTACTATCAACGAAAAGCCGCTCGTGCAACAAAGATGTGAAAACTCGCAAGAGATTGTCGCACCCCTGGTATAAGTAATAATTAACTGTTTAATGTGCCAGGCATAACAACGGGCTGTAAACAGAAGAACCTCTGAGTTTAGTTCGCAGGCAGCTGCCGTGGGAGCCTTTATGTGGAGGCCGATCACCTTCGGGCTTACTGCGGACTTTCGCTTGACACTTACGCCGAGAAATTTATTTCGCAGCTAACATTAAGCACGGTATGGAAATTGGAGGGATATTTTTCGGGTTATTATTACACACCTTAAGAGATTCCGACACTATCAATAGTAGTTTCTGTCAAACACGTAGTTTTTCGTTAAGTTGGCAACACTGCGCGTAGTTTTTGTTTGAGCCAAGCGATTTGACAGTCTACAGAGGAAGCTTGTGGCTTGCTTCAAATGATTTACGTGATGGCGGCGAGCTTGATGCGAATTGATATTTTTTGAGGATAGACAACTCATAGACTTATATTTTTTTTAAATTATTTATTTGGCTTTCGCTCATTAAAAGTGATCTTGGCCATTTCTTGAAATTAATTACATTTTCGAAGCAATGGCAGAATCATAAAATAGGAACCCATGTACATTAATAGTTAGCGTTATTCGACATAAAAGAACAGATTTTTTTCAAAATTAGTTACATTTGTTACGATCATGAAACAATTCTATAAATTAGATAAAATTAATATAAAATAAGTATTAATTGTTTTTGTGTTTAATTTGTAGAAATGCATCAGATTTAAAAAAAAAAACTAATTTAATTATTAAGTTTTTTAAATATATATAAATGAATCCCTGTTTCCCTTGGTCACGCCATAACTTCAGAACCACTTTACCTATTTCATTCAGATTTTTTAAAAAGTTTTCTAATACTTTGTAAAAGGTTCTTCCGGAAAGAAAAAGTAAGAAAATTGGAGGGAGGGGAAGGAATTGAAAGTTTTTTTAAGCCTTACAATACTTTGTGGAAAGATCTTACGGAAAGAAAAATTGACGGCCGGCGAAGTCCAGCGGTAAGGCTCTTGGCTCACAAACCGAAGGTCGCGGGATTGAATCCCGGCGTGGCAAATAAATTTTATTTGATTAGTTTGTGTTATTTCACAATTTTTTCTTAAAACAATATAAAGTATATTTGCAGCACTTTCCAGATTTTAAGATACTCTAAGTATCGCCCTGGTATACCACCATTCAGAATTGAAACGTTACTTGAAATGGCATAAGCCGTGTTTGGTGACCAGATCTGATTAGCCAGGTACTTCCCCACCTTCCTCTTCCCTATCTCCTTCCCCTCCCACTACCTTCAGCCTCACAACATACGCCAATCGGGGATGCCATGGTCTCACTGGCTCCAGACGGGAGCAGTTGGGACTCTTGTGCGGTATTCTCGGAAGGAGACTCGGGAGGTCAACGGGGACGCACGGTAAAGGACATGCAGGGAGAATTAATTTATTTATTTTAATGGAATTGCAACGCATGCCGGGTACCAGCTAGTATTATATATTATTAAGTTCTGCAAGTATTTTATTTTTTGTTCTCTTATTGTTTAATATTATTGTAACTGCTATAGTGCTATTGATTAATAATGTTATTATTCAGTTCTGCAAATATTTTTTTGTTTTGTTTTCATATTGTTTAATAATAATGTAACTGCTTTTCACTGATTTCAAAAATAGTGTTTAGGTCTTGTGAACATCTGAGAAATAGGGAATAAATAATTTTCTTTTCTCAATTAATGTTATATTAAAATATTAATTATAACATTTATTCATAATATCAATTGAAATATACAACAATGCTTCGTAAGAACGGTCATCTATTTGGAAAAAATACGCGTAATCATTTGGTGCTGTTGCCTGTAATACGCTTTGTAAATGCTTATTGGTAAAGCGGGATCTCAAATTGTACCATTCTTGACACCAAATTCGTTTTTTTTTTATTAAAACACAAAGCTAACCCAAGAGCTAAGAATGCTTTGTCTCTGTTAGATTCCATTATATTCCAGCAGCACAAAATTCACTGTCAAGAATAAATAAATCAAACTAACTTTCCATCTAACCCCCAAATATCGAAAATCACATCTATGCATAGACAAATTCTTGACAGAACGCTTGTAGACTATCAAATGGCTTGACGGCAAACACGTAAATTTATTTTCCGTTATTGTCTATGAATATTTGACTCAAACAGCTTGACGCGCGCTTCAAACCATTTGAGTCAAATCTAGTCTATGCCTAGATGTTGGCTTCCTGTCATTTTCGGTAGTCGAAAGTGATTTTTGTGCGATATGGAATCTAGTAAAGAAAAATAATTATTTGTTATGTTATAATAAATGTTATTTATTGATATTTTAATAAAACATTAACTTAATAACATTATTAAATTATATTTACATCAATTTAAAAGAAAAATCAGATGTATTTCTACAAATTAAAACACAAAAACAGTTAATACCTATTTTGTAATAATTTAATCTAATTTTATAAACGTTTTACGTGATACATAATATCTAGAATCACCAAGTAGGTACTTATTTGTCTATGATACGACCAAAAATATCAATTTGATTCAATCACGTAGATTATTGCGCAATGTTTGAATCAAGCGTCAAGCTTCCTCTGGAGACGGTCAAAACTCTAGCCACAGACCAAAAAACTCTAACCATAGACAAAAAACTACGTGTTTGAGTCAAACGATTTGATAGTCTCGCTAGCCCTTTACTGTGATTTAAAGCAACACGTGCCAGTTTTTATAACCGTTAAGTTTACAAGGTTGTTTCAGCGAAGTTAAGATTTAACATTAAAGTTTAACGAATAAAATGTGTATTTCAATTTAGACTTTTATAAATGTTTCTTTGAGAGGTTTTTGGGAGTAAATTTTGGCCTGTGCTCAGATTTTACTATCTACGTATTATTATTATTTTACCTCACAAACAAACTTTCACCGAAAGGCGCCAGATGGCGGTACTAGTTCTAAAAGGAAAACACGAAGACAAATAATTTACGATGTTTCCTTTCACCTTACTAAAATAATATTATTTTGTAGGTAGGACGAAGGATGAACAACGGATGGAAAAAAATAGCCATTCAACCAAAAACTGTACACGAAAAAGAGGTGGGAATCTTTTAGGTATGACAATTTTAAAAGGTTCATACTGATGTTTCTTCTCATCTGATTTTTATCTTTACCCGACTCTGGTATTTGTTTATCTTTATCATATCGCAATTACCGTTACTTCTCTCGACTTCTTCTTTCAAGCACTTCCGTGACCTATCCTGTCTTCACTACATTCTTCACTCTTATTTTGCGAAGTAATTGTAACTTAATTTTCTACTCGAAATTGACATTTTTTTGTTTTAATTTCTTGCTAGGGGAATTTTAATGAGTTAAAAAATTCATTTTAGGACGGGAGGAACTTACAATTATTAGTGGAATGTAATAGGCACAATTTTACTTAGGTACTTAGACATCAAAAATTTAAGTATCACGTAAAGCGTAAAAACTAATATAAAAGACAAGTTAAGTAGAACGAACAACAGAGAAAACAAATAAATAACAAACAAAAAATTACGAATATGGATAATTAAAAATGTAGGGAAAAGAAAAGGAGGAAAAAAAGGGAAAAAAAACAAAAAATATCAATAAATTACATATTTTCATTTTTAAATGTGTTATACATCTGAAAGCGAATTATCTAGTGTGTAGAGTAGATAATATAGTTCTAAGATTTTATCCCACATTTTGTAGTGTGTGATTGGCGAATGCGGATTTTATTGTTATTTCGAGTATTGTGGATATGAACGTCTTGATTGTAAAGTGGCTTGATGTTAGTGTGAGTTGACTGCTGAGTAATTTTTAGGATGGTGCTTGTGATTTCATGTTTAGGAAGGATTCTAATTGGAAGTTGGCCGGAAACTGAATAGATGTCCCTGACACGGGTGTCCCATGGAAGTCCAAAAACATTTCTGAAAGCTCGGTTTTCAACCACCTGCAGGTCAGTATCAGTTTCTTTTTCCCACATACAGCAGATATAGAAAATGTGTGAATGTTCCATGATATAGTACACTGAATTTAGTAAAGGAATGGGTAGTAATCCTTGAAGCCTGTACAGTAACGACATTTCGCCCAGTTTTCTTCTCTCTACCAGCTTCTACATTGTTTTCTTGAAAATATATCGTCTTATAATTTTAGTGTAAAACGTAGCAACGAACAATTTTGCTTTATTTTTTCAACAATCGTTGTATTAGCTTCTAATGGAAGGACCAATATAAATTGGTAGTACATAAATGAGGAGGAGAAAGTTATTTCCTTTTAGTTAACCAATAATAGAACACAATATTCCCAGTAAAAGGTAATGCCGATGTAAATCATCTTCGGAAACAAAGAATAGTTCTTCACAAAATAAATACTTTATGAACAATGGAGTACCTTGTGGTTATTTAAGCTTATGGATTCTTACATGGAATCATTACAATAATAACTGGAAAGCAGTTATTGCTTTCGTTAATGTACTTTATGATGAAAGGTTTAATAACAATGATTGTTAAAATAATAATAAGATGTCTTAATATTATCTGTTCCCAAATAAAGGAATATTTTCTATTATTAAAGTTTTAATAAAAACTAGATTGTTATACATTTTTAAAAATTTTATTTTATTTTTTAACGTGAATACCTCGCAAGAGCCCCTGTTGCTTCCGTCTGTAGCCAGTGAGACTTTGGGTATGTTGTGAGGTTGAATGTAGTGGGGAGGAGAAGGAGACATGGAAGAGGAAGGTAGAGAAGTATCTGGCTATTCAGACACCAGGGCGATACTGAGAGTATCTTCCACTCTGGAACGTGCGGCAAAAATACAATATATTATTTTAAATGAATTTTTTGTGAATTAACACAATTTAATCAAATAAATTTTATTTGTGCACGTCGAGATTCCTCAACCTTCGGATTGTGAGTCGAGAGCCTTACCCCTCGATCGCGGAAGCCGTCACAATTTATTATGTAAAAAAATGCACCAAACCAAAATATTGAGTCAATAAGATTTATTTATTGATTTTCTAGAAAATCTGACGATGTGGATTCACTTGGCGGAGACACCACTTGACCTATACCTTCAACGTAAAAATTTTCTGACCTACCAATTTTACTGCTATCTCATAATCACAAAATAATTTTATTTCGTTTTAAATGGAGTCATCGTTAGCGAATTAATCGGTGAGTAATATTCAAGTTCATTTTATATTTTATTCGTCTAGACGAGTGCTCAAAATATTATCATTTTACGTAATGAGCATTTCAATTATGCTACTAGTACTAAATTGCCTCTATTTTCGAGAAAAAAACAATAATTTTTAAGAAAGTCAACTTATAATTACCCCGCAAAGATTATGAATTGAAGATATTCATAATAATGATTTCGTTCTTGCTTTTACTCTTTTTAAATTGTTTTTGTGTTTCGTAAAACTACATTAAATTTTTCAAAATTTTTATGTAAAAACAATTTAATAATGTTAGTATAAAGAGGAACTCTGGCGACTTTAGTCCGTACACACATATTCCCCTTCTTCTCTGGATTTTTACATTAGTGCAAATATTTTTTAACATAGTGTAGATATCGACCACAAACTTATTTTTTTGTTATGTTTTTTTTTTATAAGTTTCTTCTTGTAGGAGTTAGGACCCTCCAAAAATCATTAAAATTGCCTGGTTTAAACGCTATCAATAAACATTTAGTATACAAATTAGACAGTATATTTTTAAAAAGCAAAACGTAAAGACATACAGTATTTTCTTTGAAAACGTGAGTAAAAAAAAATGTTTAAAATCGGTCCAGTTTTGGCGGAGAAAAATGGGGAATGCAAAACCATGATTTTTATGATTTTATTTAGGTATTATCAGCCTGAGACACAATTGTCCCTTTTGCTCAATATTCGTGGGAGTAAGAGCAACAGTAACAGCAACAGTTTGGTAAAATACCAATTCTTCAATTTCCTCAGCGACTGAGTTTCCTCCTAAGTTCTGCAAGTATTTTAGTTTTTTTATTAGTTTGACAGCGATTTCGGCTTTCAAGGTCATTTTCTAACAACGTAAACAGTTTGAAAATGGCCTTGAAAGCCGAAACATATCTGACACAATAATAAAAACACTTACAGAACTTAGTAATAACATTATTAAATTTGTTTTACATTAAATAAAAAAAACAAAGAAATCTTTATACCTAGCTTAACTAAAACGTTTTTGAAACAAACATTTTATTTCATAAAAAAACAAATTCACTAACATATTGTAATGAAAACTTCCAAAAACCGAAAAAACGCTAAACATGGTCCATTGATTTATTTCCATGAAATTTGGTAGGTAATTTTGTAACTAACTAACTAACTAACCATCACGCCGTTTCCCCGCAGGGGTAGGCAGAGAGGACGGACCGCCAAACAACTCGGTCTTGGCACACAGTCTTTGCTTCACTCACATTCATACATCGTCTCATACATACTCTTCTATTATTCCGACTTTTGACATGGCCCGACTCAAGTATCTGATTCACTTGATCGTGCCATGTCTTCCTCGGGCGTCCCCTACTTCTTCTTCCATTCACATTTGCGTCATATATTCTTCTCACATTATTTTCTTCTTTCATTCGCTCTACATGTCCAAACCATCTGAGGGTCCCTTTCTTAATCTTACTCATTATGCTTACATCAGCCTTGCATTCTTTGCGGATATCCACATTTCTCACACGATCATACATGGTTTTGCCACACATTCGCCTCAGGGATCTCATTTCAACAGCATTCAGTTTACTTTCATCCTTCCTCTGCCAACTCCATGCCTCACTGCCATACATCAAGGTAGGTACCAGGACTCCATTGTGGACTGCTAGCTTCGCGTCTTTTGACAGTGTTTTATTAGCGCCAACGGCATTCAGTCCTCCATTAATGGAGTTACCTAATTTTGTTTTAAAGTAAATATTGTTGCAAAAAATATCTATTGAAAGCTAAAATAATAAATAATTATATCGTGCGGTTTATTGTCCTACCAACAGGGGCATTATTTTTAATACAGCATTTAACGACATGTAGTATAGAAACTGGAGTAATCCACTGTACTGTGTTCACTGAGCAGGCTAATAAAAACGACGATAAAACTGTACTTAACATGATCAATCAGTGAATAATTGATGGGAAATTGCTAATAATGTTCATTCGATTGATTTGATGAAGCGGGGAGGGGTAGGGGGGTAATAACAGGCCATTAAACGGAAAGGTTGGCCCTATATCATATTCCATGGAGCGGTCGCAGAGTAAGTGCGGTGCGCGAAGGGTTAAACTGGCTGGGGCAGTTTTCAAACTCGGTAGGGTCCTGTGACGTCATGGAACTTGACAATGTTAATTATGCTGTCTGAAATGTTAGTATGAAGTTCTGGAACTGATTTACACACTTCTAAAAAACGAAGATAACCTCAGTATCGCCCTGGTGAAAACCAAAATTTTTAAATCGAATTTTCCTTTTTTGTTTTAGGGGTGTTATGCCGTGTTGCACTACCTCCTTCTAAAAACTAATAACGAAAATGCTTTTGACCGTGAAAATCTAAAAACGTATCTAAAATCGAATTGTTTTTTAACATGACCTTAGCCGTGTTTGGTGACCAGATCTGAAAACCATTTACAGGTTATTATAGTATAATTGGCTTTATGTTCCTATAAAAAGAGAAGGAATTTCGAAAATCAACAGTTTTACAGAATAAAGCCGTGAGAATAATTCGAAGGGGAAACAATTTGTTTTTAGTATTTTATCTAAACGCACTTTTTATTGTCTTACAAATTGTGTACTTAAATGAAATAGTTTTTCTTTTAAAATGTTCAATGGCCAACAAAGTTCAGAATATATGCGAGATCTTAATACTAACATAATCACTCTACAAGAAGAAAAAATGAAATAACACTTCCCTTTCGAAAGAAGTCAAAATCACAGAACTCATTACCATATACAGCTGTAAGATCTTCTAAGAAATACCGATCAATATAAAAGTAGAGGAAACTGTATTAAAATTTAAAAAATGACGAAATATTTATGTGAAGTGTAATTTTTAATTAATGTAATATGTAATCTTAAATACTGTACTTAGTTTGTAACTTTATTGATAGATTCTCGTATAATTTTTATCTTAGCAGATAATGTAACCACTGTACATAACTTTGTACTATGTTAATTATATTAGCACATAACGTAACCACTGTTTAAAATGACGTATTATATTAGCACATAATATATAACCTCTGTATATGTGTAAATGAGAATTATATACGTCGAATAAATGTAAATATTGAACGCCAGGTGGGCGTGTGAAATGAAGGGTGTTTCATCTTTAATGACTGACTACATAATGTCCCTCGGTCAATATCTTCCGAGTTCAACAAACTTGTTTCTATTTTAAGACGGGTGTATGTCGCATGAAAGAACATTTGGAGTAAAATATGGTGCGTGACCTTTGCCTATCCAATGAAATATTTTGAGTGTAAAAGCTGTGTATATTTAACGCGTAATCGCACATTTCGTGAATAAATTCCGAACCCTTGAAATTAACATGTAGGTATGAAATGTTTTTTTCGCACTAATATTAAATGGTCTTTGAAGTTGGTAAAAGGTGCAAAGAACCACTAACTTGTAGGAATTACGTCATAATATCGACTGTGAAAAGACATGCGAATGGTGTCGTACTTTTGGTGAAAATCATTTTTATGCTCTATTGTTGTTACTTATAGATAGGTAAAAATATTTTCTCTTAAGGCCTGTGTCATCTTTGTGGATGCTGGGGTGGGTAGGAATCTGGGGGTTAGTGTGGCCAGGAATGACAGACGTATGAATCCATCCCTCCCACTGCGGTGCAAGGTGATGTTCTGAGAGAGTACGGCTGGAGAAGTCAAAGGGATTCCCTCAAACCATTTTCTCCCGATTCGGCCTGCCATACAGCTGGAGGACAGACGCATCCGCTGCCAAGACCCGGAAAAACCTCACCCCATGAACCCGGGCACCCCTGCTAAGTCACCAAACGTAGCGAACCACTTGAGGTGACCTATAGCAGAGGTGTTGGTTATCCAATAAATGGTTCCCGGGGCGGCGGTACCCATACCCGCCTCTTAAATTGCTTTCACTATTTGGATTGCGAGTCAAGAGCCTTACCCCTTACGCCGGCCGTCAATTTTTTGATTAATTTGTGTTATTTCACAATTAACTCATTTAACCTGTGACATTTCACCTAACTGTAATGTGTTCGTTACGTTCGTTACGTTCCGGCTCCGATTCAAGATGGTGAATACTTGTTGAATACTATATTTTTATCGCGCAAAAGTTCGCTGATCGCGGTTTCTAATACGAGCTGATAAATCTGTAAAATCAATATTGTAGTACCTATCGGGCAGAAGAAAGTTTGATAAAAAGGGTGTAGAATTATATAATTCCATTTTTGAATTAAGTACAAAAAATATATATGGCTTATAATTAATGCCCGGTATTCAGCATTCGAAGAGAAAAAGAAGATATAAAAAAGGAGATATGTATATATAAAAATGTTAATTAACGAGCTAATTTTAAAAACGATAATATTTAAGCGAAAATGTTTAATAAAGTAAATACGACTCGTTTAAAATAGAGCAAAAATCTCATTGGAAATGTCTTAAATAGCATTTTTAGAATCACTGAGAATATTTTTATACACGACTTGTAAAATAACAGAAAAAAAGTGTTGATAATAATTTTCGGAGCATACTTTGCGATTTTTTTCTATCGAGGGAATTTCTTGTAATTACTGTTTCGGCGTGGCAAACTAGTAGATATTATCTTAAAAAATAAATAAAAATAAATATAAAAAGGCAGAAATTCGGAATTCTGCAGTACTTACAAATCTTATGATTTCAGAGGAAATTTAGGATTTGATTGATTAAATAAGGGAAAATTAGAAATATTTAGTTTAAAATTTTAATTAAAAAAGTACGACATTTTTTTGTATTAGAGATTAGACAACAGTGAACTGTTCAAATAACTATTGATATTGTAGGTTTTAGTAGAGTTATAAGAGTTGTGTATATTTGGTATTCGCGCCAAGCTTCATAAAATCGTACAGTTGGGAAACATTCCGTGTGTCCAGGCGGTTTTCCTGCATTTTGTCAAGGGGCTAATGGAGACAAACGGGGAGGACCCAAAGTGTTTTATGGGGCACATTGGGGCATTTGTGGTCGCCGCGCGCCGGGTCCACACTCCGCGTGCGTGCTACCCGTGACCCGATCTGCCCGATCCGCCGGCACGCCTCTGACGAATCATCTGGAAACTATCAAAGGTTTTCACCTTAATTGAAGATGTCAGTTATGTAGCCAGAAAGCTACAAAATAAATTATCGGTCCAAACCCCGAATTGGCATAAAGCACTGAAAAGGTTATCTTACTAGAAGTGCCATATATTTATTTGATTTTAATAGAAAATTCACTGTGCAATGCTTACACAATAAGGTCATCAACAGTCATCTGTGCGTTAGTCCTGCATGATATCTAGTTCAATGAACTCAAATTTGCTTTGAATTTAAGTGACCATTTCAGAATCGGAACAGTAGGTATGTCTGAAGAATTAACTAAAATGTTGTATTTTTTTACAAGAAAATGATTTAAAATTTCTAGTCTATCTTTGAATTAAATTTATTAGGGTTAATATTGACAAGTTTCAAGGTGATTTTCTAGAAAACGGCACTATATAAATTAGCCAATTATTATTTATGTAAAGTCAGATTTCTTGATTTTTCAAGGGTCTGCCCTGTTCCATTTTCAATATTTACTGGGAAAGTAAGGTAACAGACTAGATTTAATAAAGGTATTCATTCGAAAGGTAAGATATTTCGGATCAACTATTAAAATGTCAACAATTTTTTTTAATTATATTTAATTTTTTTTTAAATATTTGTTTTTGAAAGCAAAACATTTTATCAAATACCTGCCAATTTATATAAAACCTTCGACTCCTAGAGAAATCAATGAAATTGCTTATCTAAATTTGAAAAGGTTTTATCAATATAAGCAGAAATATTTTTTATTGTAATATAAAACATGATTTACATATATACATATTTTACAAAATATTATAATAAAGGTCGTTATTGGGGTCATGTATCCCTTATCAGAAAAGAGGAGCTCTTGTGCCTGATAACATAAGGGAGCCACGATTCTTACTTAGGTTGTAAGTTATAATATGTATGTTTTGTATAAAATTATTTACTTTTTACTGTAATTTTTTTTGAAAAATTGTTAAATTTCATTTATTTGCTCTGCTTGGTTGATGATACAGCGTAATTCAGAAGGGAGGTTATTAAAGTATTTTATGGCTTGGAAAATATAATGATTTTGCATTTGAGTTGTTTTAAAATTAGGTGTAATCAATTGGTTTCCATTTCTCATTACTTTATAAAATTCTTGATATTCTTTGTTATTTTCTTCTTTGCACATTTTTATAATGGAAGCTTGCTTGAATATGTCATCGACATTTGGTACTGAAAACAATTTAAAAAGTGATTCTGTTGAAAAGGTAGATTTAAAAAAAAAAATTACTTTATTGATGATTCTTTGCCAAACTTTTACTAATAATAATAATTAATATTAAAGCTTTATTACGTACTCTACCACGTCTCTACCATAGCGCATTTCTGTCGTGTAATCTCTTCAGTGTGATAAAGGCAAAAACGATATCAATTAATTTAAAAATAAACTACTTACTGCGGAAAAATATTTTCGTGAGGTAAATGTAAAATTGACGCAACCAATTCTCCGAACGTTCTTTGATTTGATTTCTAAGAAATATAACTTTTTATAAAACGCACTATGTAGATTTTTTCCAATAAAAATTTAAGCACCTGGATTAGGAGAACTTGTGAAGAAACCGAAATAAAATCTTTTTGGAACCTGAATCCTGAATCTGATAAGTCAAAGAGATTCAAAATTATTTTTTTCAAATTTGACTTCAAATAAAAAGCTGGGTTCTTACTTGGAAATGGTATAAATAAATTTGGCATTAGGTACTATCCATATGTTCAGACCAAAATGGCGGCCTACTAAATATTACATCGATACTTTATTCAGATGAAATTTTCAGTAACTGATTTGAAATTTGACTAATCGTATTTAGTAACACACTTAATTAGTTGTACACCTAAAACACTGAGCAATATCATGTTATATTATATCGATGACCTAAACACATCAATTTGTTTAAAACCATTTATTTTAAACTCTACTTCCATCATCGGGAGATTATTAAGACTTAAAACACATAAGGTACAAAATACTGACAGATAAACACGCAACATATGTACTATTTAGTTGGAAAGTGTAGTCTTTGATTTAGTTAGAAATTGTAGTCTTTTATTTAATAACGCAGTTTAATGCAAAAAAGGGGGAAAGGTGGAAGGAGACGCGGGAGATGAAAGTAATGCGGGAACGGGGACGCATGGGAAGGTCATGAAGGGAGAAAAAATTTCTTTCTTCGAGTGGCATGCTGGGTACTCGCTAGTAGAGAATAAAAAAAACCGTTCTCTGTGGACATTTCTCGAAAGCGGTCCTCAATTAGAGTACCTACAGATTTACTTAATAATATCGCATCAAAATTCAGGCCACATATATATCGATATGATTTAATTTTCAAGTCTGTTTTTTTCTGCTTCATAATAAAACTGTTCGAAAAAAGAATAAAAAACATTGATGTTGTGATTCCGAATTTATTTTCCCAACCAATATTTTATACGTAGAATACTTCACTCATAAAATTGAATACATTTCAATACAACTCATACAATCGAAAAGACACCGACTGATAACAGTGAACGGAATTGATGAAATATTCAATTAAAAAATAAATAAAACGGTCTAGCTTTAATAACTGCACAATCTGGATTTCCCATCAGTCTGAATAAATTGTAATATTAGTGTTCAGAGTGACTGGCTCTTGATGGAAGTATTTTTTTCATTTATAAGACTCCCGTTGGGCTTTTGTACTTTTATACGTAGGTATAAAAAAATCGGCTAATTGTTTCGCTTTTCGGAACAACTTAATCTAGTTCTCATAGAAATCGTTTACTAACGTGGCCAGAAATATGATCTAAGTAAGAGGAAAAACAATGCTTTATTTTAAAATCTAAAAATTAACCACAAAATAATTAAAATGTTCACCTTTATGAATATACCTATTTATGGTTTCCGATCAAAATTTAAAAAAAAAATTTTAAACTTTGGGAATTTTTCATTAATTATTTTTTCATGCAAAGATAAAAAGTTAGTTGAAGATAACTTTCATAATATATTTGCCCACGGCATCCCCAATTGGTACGTTGTGAGGCTGATGGTACATGGGGAGGGAAGGAGATGGGGAAGAGGAAAGTGGGAAAGTACCTAACTATTCAGATCTAGACCCAAACAAAATGGGGGTCGGGTTATTTATTGGATAACCAACACTACTGCCATTCGTGTGCAGTGCCTCGCTACGTTTGGTGACTTAGCAGGTGAGGTTTAAACTTATGGCAGGCCGGACCGGTAGGGACAGGTTGAAGGGGATTTTTGTACCCCTCCAGCAGGACTTTCTCTACCCACCGCTTTGCATCCCAGTTGGAGGTATGGATTCGTACGTCCATCACTCATGGACACACTGAACCCCAGATTCCTACAGACCCGAAAAAACTTTTTCCCCTCTCTTTCCTAAAAATACCCTCAACACAGCATCCTCAGGGCCTCCTGTGTAAACAAAATACGGCTAAAGCCATTTGTAAAAGCATGTTGGGGCTATAATAAATATATAACTCTATACATTTCAAGCAACGTTTCAATTCTGAATGGTTTTACACCAGGGCGATGCTGAGGGTATATACACACATAAAACTTATATTATTTTTATTAATTAAGTTGTGAAAATATGAAATAATCAACTTTGCGCACTTCAAGTGAAATGACACAAAACTGCGCTTTACAAATATTACGTTATTATTAAAAATTACTTGCCTATGCCGGGATTCGAACCCGCGACGAGAGCCTTTCGCCCAGACTTCAATTTCAATGTTGGGCATATACAGCAAGACTAGTCGCATCAGTATGATCACTGGAATTCTATGGTGACGCTCGACGGAAAGTTGTGGCGTCCATTGTTTAGTAAAATAAACCAAAGTCACCCACATATAGGCTTCGGGCTGCCCCATAAAAATAACTCTTGGGTTAGAATATGTGAAACTCTCAAGATATCATTATGGATACAAGAAAAAAAATCATAGTGTGCAATTAACACGCTGTAGAGGTGAAAACCTCCAGAAAACTAAATTAGACAACAGTGCGGAGACTACGAAACACTTTTTTATCAATGTGAAGGATGATTTTTCCATATTTTTGTCGTCGAATATCACTTTTCTTATACATTTGGTCATCTTATTAGTATTTGTGTTTTCTTCTTCGGAGTAGCTAGAAGTCGCTTTCTTTTGTGTTTTTTTTTGCCTGTTCATTTTGGAGTGGTTTGAAGATTGGATACTATTTTACAAAATAAAAATATTTCTTGAAATAAAACAATAACTTTGTTTGTAACGACGATTTAATTTTTTTCAATACTGACTGGTTTCGCTTAACACAAGCATCTTCAGGGTATAAAATTAAACTGAACAAAAATATACACTGTGTGAGCTTATATAGGTATACATACAAAAAAAAATTGTTTTTGATTTCGTAGGATTCGATCCTTAGTCCGCTAATTGTGTGCAGAGGTTCGTCAGGCGCTTTATTCCACTACACCAAAGAAGACTTGCGTAGGACCGTGCATATATCGTATTATATTAAAAAACCCGTGAATTAAATATTTTTTTATTGCTATCTCATTCTCTCGCAAGCTAAATCTTATAGATGTGTGTTAGAATTTTTTAGTATCGCTCGTTTACGTTTCATCGAGTTTCAAATTACAACGATGCTAAATAAATTTTCACTTAAAAAATTATGGCCGCCAGAATCCACATGAAAAAGATAAGGTCACATCTTTAAATATTTCGTATCAAATGATAAACAACCTGCATAAATAGTTGTAAAGAGCATTCGATAGTCGGTATCGCACTGGGACAACCCAATCCCGGTACATTACAATCCCGGGACATTATTGTAATGGAATGGTATCGCCGCTGTAATCGTTCCGGCTCAATTGTCACGTGGTCTGCTATGTACAATATTCCCCGCAAACTGCATACAGACCAGCGCATACATTTCACACTGGCAAGTCAATGGAAACCGTTCAATTACTATTATTATTATTTTTGTGGCGCCTTTATGCTTTCCCGTGAAGCGGTGCCACTCGGTATTGAATCCTTTATAAAAGCATTTGCATCTAAATGTTTGTTGGCCGACTCCGTGCACTCCGATTAATGAACCGATTGTGTGTTTACAAAAACGTGATAGCGATTTCACTGCATTTTTAATGGTAATGGTAATTCATAAATTTAATAAAATGTTGAAGTTAAGAATGTAGTTATTTGTGTTGTATAAAAGCGATGTTCGAGTAAGAAAAGAAAAATAATTTTATAATAAACTAGCGCAAACCCGTAAAAATCACGGGATCTTACAATTGTAGGATTTGTGAAACTGAAATTATTTATAAAATATTTGGCCAAGGATCAGAGCATTTGAAATACAAATATTGTCAATTTTCTTTAACATAAATTTACCTTTCGAATGCGCACCGTTGTTAGTAAACTTGTAAATTCACGAAATTTTATTGGAAATCTGTCAAAAATTTTAAAAAAAGAAATGCACATTTCCTACCCTTTTAGTTCCCCCTACGTTTGTTAATTCCATCCCTCTCACAACTTCCTCTAAAATTAGTACCTAGAATTCAGCATGGTTTCAACATTTAGAAATGAATATAAAACTATTACGCTAATCATCATCACACATACTTATTTTGGCTGTATGTTTGTCTGTAACTCTGTCGCAATGAATACTTTGAAATTTCAAAATTGGTACTGATAAGAAAACCAGAAACTGAGATTATATTGAAAAGAACTTCAAGAATAAATCTCGGGGTTAATGCTAGAAGTAAGTACCTACGTCAAATGCGTAAATTGTTAAGAATATGCTATTATTTAACGTCATCTTTAGAAATGCTGTGTGGAGGGTCTTTTTAGGGAAAGGAATGAAAGGAAGTTCTGGGAAGGAAAAAGGTATGAGGGATGGGTAGGATTCTAGGGATCAATGTGTCCAGGAGTGACCGACGTATGAAACCATCCCTCCCACTGCGATTAAAGGAGAGGGTCGAGTCCTGCGGCTGGAGACGTCAAAAGGTCTCCCTTCAAACAACCTATCCCGATCTGATACGCCACGCGTAGGCAAATGCGTCCGCCGCAGAAGATCTAGACAAACCTCCCCCCATGAATCCGGGCACCACTGCCATGTCACCAAACGTAGCAAACCACTTATGTGACGTATGACAGAGGTATTGGTTATCCATTGAATGGCTACCGGAGCAGCGGTACCCATACCCGCCTTTCAAATTGAAATGTCTGAATTCTTGACACCAGGGAAAAACAACTTAAAAATCGCATAAGCTGTTTTGCTCCCAAGCTGCTTGTCTTTTTAACATCTCGAATCCCTTCTTTATCTGCTGTGCCAAAATTATTTTTGTAGGAGTATTAGTTAGGCATACGCAAAAGTGTGAACACTAGTTAAGATTGAATATTATGAATTTAAAAAAAAAATAATCGAGTTTAACCCAAAACTGCACTTGTCATAATATTTTTATGCTGAATCCAGCTCCTCAATTTGGAAAATGATTTTAAATTTCTAAGCAAATCTGAGATCAATGAATTAGATATACAATTACAGACAAACCCACAACCGAAATTAATATTTTAAATAAAATTAAACCAATATTATTGGACTGGATTACATTATTCCTTGATTCGGCACCGGTGAACACGCCAAATGCCCAAATGTACACAGTTGACATTTGTCAAATGAGAATGGGTCGTTTACACGACTAGTTCGAATTCAAAAGCTCGGCTATGGAACGATTTGCCAGTCTCTCCGTGACCCCTCCCTCCTACAACATGGGTCTCTTCAAGATCCACGTTCACTCCTTCCTTTTTCACAAAGAGACCCTCCACACAGCTTCCCCAAACCTGACATTGGTCCCGAGGGAAATAATTTGCCTAAGGGCCCTCTGTGTGGAGTTAAGGTTGTGATATACCCCTTCTTTTGCATTCTTCTTTTTTTTCCATTTTAATTTTACTATTTTTGAATTCTTTCATCCTTTCAAGTTTTCTTGAACTTTTCTTTTGGCTCTGATCGGTATCTAATTTTTCTAAGGCTTTATATGTATGACACACAAGCCTTCATGAAAATGTGACCCTTATTTTCTTTGATTACTACAGGAAGCTATTTAAAGATCCCCTTGTACTACATATCTTTATAGATATAAGTACTTAACTAATTAATACGTTGTCTACGACCTTGAACGTAAATTTTCGTATTTATGTTGTAAATAAATTCCACCAAACGTTGTGTTATTTTTTGATTTATGGTGTGGGAACTTAATTACTTTTGTTTTGTGGTACCCTTTGATTCTGAAAGGAGCGTTGAGCATCGAATTTGATTGGTCCATTTTTTTCAATTCTAAATTTCTTTTCAAATCGTTTTCCCTGACTTTATTGCTTCATCTAAAAGTGACATTCCTAATTTCCATCGTTTTTCTTTCTTTTAAATATCAAACGTACGTTTTCCTCTGAATCTGGCGTCCTATTGTTTTTTCACGTACTCGTTATACAATTGAATATCCCTACAGTAGCTTTTCCCACGTTTTGCAGGTCTTTTCTTCAATTTTTCATTCATTTTATTTTCTCGTTATTTTATTGCATCATTTTTTTAACATAAAATGGATTTATTTGTTCGTTAACTGCGGTTGTCGATTCCTCCATTGTACCGAATGTTTACCTTACATCTAGGGTCATTGTACCAAATGCCCTCGGCCTCGAGACAGTTTATAAAATGGAACGTTGACCCGCCGTTCTCGTGAGATCGAAAAAACACATTAATTATCATCTAATGTCCCGGTCCAAAGTCCATCTCTTTGTCTTGAAAAAAGGTAACGCCTTTCTTCTCTGATTGGTTGATCAATCTTAAGTGTTTATAATTGGGCCTAATATCTGGGATTCCCTGGGAAAAGTAGAGATGTTATTAGCCTCTGTGTTCTATTTATCAAAACTGGACATGAATTTAATCATTTATAGATCTCTGCAGTCTCCATGGCCCAATCAAACTTAATCGGCTAGGTGTCGCTAGTGTGTTGATTTCGTTATAATTCTAAAATATTATTTATTCATTCGTAAGGTGGAAGCTACGATATTTTCATATCCACTGCGATTCATCACAAGGTAAAAAAAGGCAAAACATACTGCCATAATATATGAAGGCTTTCCATCATTACCATTTCAGGTTCCTCATTCATTCACTCCGCAAGATCGAATTTCCACTGTTCCTTAGAATTTCACTTTACTTGCCCGCTTCCTTGCTTAATATTCTCAGGCATATATTAGTTTTGGACCTGCTAGGCTGCGGGCAATATGAGGGTAAACTTTATTAATTATCTTTCCATTATAAATTTTCCATTGTTCGATGGAAATTCGAACAAAGGCGAGTTGTTGTAGTCTGTGCAGCTCCACAACACAAATGCATTAAAAGAAACTTATAATTTCACCCTGCTGTTTATAATTGGATCTCTCATTAACCACGGTGTGAAGTTTCGCCATTTTCTGGTAGGTGTACCCACCTAGTATTATGCCGCTGCGTGAAATGGCCGTTATTTAAGAGGACGTGTTGAATTCAAATCTCGGGGTAATGCGGTATTTAACTTGCTTGGAATTTATACTTGTTTAAATTAGAGCACCTTACCCGCGCCACCTTTGCCTGTCCTGGGAACGCTGGATCGGCGGTGCTCAACCATTCGGAGCTGCAGATCAGTATACAAGTGTACATACAACTTGACGACCACTACGTGGTGTTAATATCCATAGTCACAAGTTCGCACGTTCAAAAGAAGGTAAAGTAGAAAATGTTTTGTTTCAGAATAGATTTTTTTTCAGCATCGTCCTGATGGGAAAAATCATTCATCAAACAACATTATAAAACTCGAAGTGGACTTCGCGTAATGTTGATTATTTAGATTTGAGAGCTCGTGCGCTAGAGCGCACTAGTGCGTAATAAAAAAAGGTACTGTCAAACACGGCTACCATCTTGACAGGACCTGGCCCCCTAGCACGGTCCATTGATAAGGATTGATAGGTTAACTTTCGGTAACTTCTCTAAGTTACCTAGTATGATTGCAGATCACCAACAAATAAGTAACAGTTCAAAATGATGAATTATTCTTAATACATTCGATATCAACTGTTGTTTGTACTTTGTCGATCTGTAGTTGTGCTAGGGAACGATACGATGTTACAGAAAGATATCCTATCAATACTTACCGACTGACTTTGCTAGGGAGCCTGGAACATACAAATAAATTTACAAACAAACGAAATATCAAGTGCTTGAGTTGAAATTGCATAAACAATTTATCCATTTTTTTTCATTCTAAATTATAAGACCACGGTAAAAAATATAATTCTGTGAATTTTATAGCTATTTTAAACAATCTAAGCCGTTGCATTCAATTCACCGCGAAAAAAGAACGACATAGACATATGTAGATAAAACACAGCAGTTTCTAAGAAAAAGAAATTTCGTATTTTTTTAGAATTCTGAATTTGGCAGACAAGTTCACCGAACAGAAGTATTTCGCGGAATACCGGTTATGTATCCCATCTCTAGTGGAGGAAACTGAGAAATTTAATTAACAGCCCAAGTGAAGACAGGTCTCATCGTTTTATTTTAATGAGGTTCCGGTTGTTAAAACATTTCCTACTTCGCCAAAAGGCTCGACATATTTATTTCAGGACAATTGTTTCAATTTACTTTTTAAATACCAATCTGTTGTCATTCATAAAATAAATTTTTAACAATCCGAAAAATAAGAACTTAGAACAAGAATTCAAAAAAGGGAAATAGCATCCTACATAGATATTTTTTTTTAGCATGAGCTCCACACAGGAGGCCCTAAGGGGATCTTTGGGGATGCTGTGTGGGGGGTTTTTATATGGAAAGGAAGGAGAGGAGAGTTCTGGGAAGGAAAAAGGTTTAAGGGGTGGGTCTGGGGTCCAGTATGTCCTGGTCATCCGCCTCCAAGACCTAGACAAACCTCACTGTAGTGTATGGAATATTTATATATTGTTGTATTCAGGTAGGTTCGGGTTCTACCGAACCATAAACGGAGATTTACGAAAGTAGATCCGTTACATTAATGCGCTCTCAGCGGCGGCAGCTCACTTCTCTGTTAAACGGCCTTTGGGCAACATTCCTTTGTGTATTATATTCTAATAAATAACCTTCCATGTACAAGTAGTACTTACGTGTTTAACTAATTATACATGATAGAGTTTAAAGGGATACTGGAGAGATAAGGGCCCAGTATCCAAGGTTAATGAGGCATCACGCACCTACGATACATTACACTCCCCTATGAACCCGGGCAGCCCTGCTAAATCACTAAACGTAGTGAACCACTTGAGGTGACCTATGGCAGAGGTGTTGGTTATCCAATAAAGGTTCCCGGAGCGGCGGTACCCATTCCCGCCTCCCAAATTGAGATATAATGTAGATGACATGCAAACATGTCAGACATAGATGTAAATATTGATGGAGACCAGATTCTCATTCGGGGCTGAAATTAAAGCAGGAAACGGTAAAAAATAATATATTTTACGTGATACTAGCAAGTTCCCGGCATGCGTTGCAAGGCCACTTAAATAAAGAAATGGTTTCTCACTGCATGTCCTTTTCCATTCGTCCCCGTTCCCCTTTCGCCACCCCTTTCCCTCCCGCGTTCCGCAAAATATATATAAACCTTCGTGGGCGTGCGTACAACAACTCACTAACGTTTCATCGCAATCGGCTGAATAGTATAGAGAATAATTTCATAGGCCAGATTTCACCAACATTTATAGAAACCATCGCGGACATGCGCACGTCAAATCACCAAAGTTTCATCGCAATCAGATGAATGGTTAGGAAGTTAGGAGCGCATAAGGGACAAACAAAGAAACATTCATTTTTATAAATTAAGATTTATCATCTTTTTTATCGCACATTAAAGTGCGGTCCGCTTTCTGATTCACCATTTATTAACTAACTAACTATCATGCTGTTTCCCCGAAGGGGTAGGCAGAGAGGACGGACCGCCAAATAACTCGGTCTTGGCACACACTCCTTGCCTCGTTAACATTCATACATCGTCTCATACATGCTCTTCTATTATTCTGACTCTTGACATGGCCCGACTCAAGTATCTGATTCACTTGGTCGTGCCATGTCTTTCTCGGGCGTCCCCGATTTCTTCTACCATTCACATTTGCGTCATATATTCTCCTTACACTCCTTTCCTCGTTCATTCTCTCTAGATGTCCGAACCATCGGAGCGTTCCTTTCTTGATCTTACTCATTACGCTTACATCAGCCTTGCATTCTTTGCGGATCTCCGCGTTTCTCACACGATCATACATGGTTTTACCACACATACGCCTCAGGGATCTCATTTCTACAGCATTCAGTCTACTTTCATCCTTCCTCTGCCAGTTCCATGCCTCACTGCCATACATCAGGGTAGGTACCAGTACTCCATTATGGACGGCTAGTTTCGAGTCTTTGGACAGTTTTTTATTGGTGCCAACGGCGTTCAGTCCTCCATTAATAGAGTTACCTGCATTTACCCTTCTTTCAATATCTCTTTCAGCCTTCCCATCTCTCGTAGACATACTTCCCAAATAAACAAACTCATCCACCTGCTCCAAGTATTCATCGTTCACAACTATATTGCATACCATTTTCGTACTCTCTATTTCAAACACCATGACTTTAGACTTACTTACATTCATCATTAACTCATCCTTAATACATACTTCGTTCATCCTTGACACGAGAGACTGTAGATCTTCCATACTGTTAGATATCAGCACTGCATCATCAGCATACAACAGGCAATATACTTTCAAATTACTCAATTTCGCGCCCAATTCCATCTCGTTCAATTCTTGCATACGATTATCCATGTATAGATTGAATAACCACGGCGACATTACGCAGCCTTGTTTAACACCTTTTGTGATGTCAAACTACACCGTAAAATCGCCGTTCACCCTAATACATGCAACGCTTCCCTCATATAGACACACAATTATCTGTATGAGATTCGTATTCACTCCATACTTGGACAATACCTTCCATAGCTTTTTCCTGTCAACTCGGTCGTATGCTTTTTGTAGATCTACAAAGGCACAGAAGAGTTTCTGGTTTTTTGCAAGAAATTTCTCAGTGAGCATACGCAATGAGAAAATCTGGTCCATGCACCCCCTTCTACTCATAAAAACACCTTGCACATCCCATATTTTTTCTTTTGTTTCCATTCTTACCCTTTCAATCAATATTCTACCATATAGCTTGCCGACTGAACTAAGAAGGCTAATAGCCCTATGATTCCCACATTCCATACGTGACCCTCTACCTTTGTACAATGGCATGATTACAGCCCTCCTCCAATCTAGTTTGCACAACCATGTGAGAATAAAACGGCTATCTCCCTTAAATTCGGCAGCAATATTGTCGAAACCCATAGCCTTACCATTTTTCATACATTTAATAGATCTTTTTATTTTATCCATGCTGATTTTGGTAACATTCACTACATCATCGTTCACACCCGATTAACCGCTGGGATCACAGTCACCCGGGTAACTTTCGAAGACTCCTTCGAAATATTTCATCCATCTCTCTTTAATTTCTTTCTCATTCGTCAATATTTGCCCATCTTTCGATTTTATCACTTTCATGCTTCTGTTCTCTGGACCACTCCGGGACCTTTTGACCTCCTTCCAAAACAGTTTAATGTTTTCTTGGAAGTGGTTTGTCATTCACCATTTATCTTTATTCAAATATCAGTTTTAAGTTACCACACGAGTTACAGGCTCTATTGGGGCTCTTAATAATAGAAAAAGTGATATTTGGACAAGTAAGAAAACCATTTTATATGCATTTGTCACTTTTTGTGATTTTTCACAATAATAAATGGGATCGCAGGTTTTTTTAAAGCCAAAATAGAGATTGGATAAAGTGTCCGAAAGAAAACATATTTGATTTTTAAACAAGATTTTGGTTGTTTTCAGTTGAAAAAATGTAATAATAAGTAATTGTCGAATAAAACACTAGTATATATTGAATTATTTGACGGGTATTAGATAAGCCGCCATAGCTCAGTGGTCAGAGCAGCTGACCGGCAATCAGAAGGACACGGGTTCAATTCCCGTTGGCGGCCAGTATTTTTTCTCGGAAGATTTTTTCAATGTAGATGAGTGTTTCAGGCTGATAATTATTGATTATAATATTTGTTATCTACCCTTTGCGCTATGCATAAAAATCTTGTTTAAACGTTAGTTTATCAATTTAAAATAATAATTAATATTTGACAAGTTAAAGTATTTCAGCAAAAAATGCAGACATAATTAGTCTCGACGCCACCTAGCGGGAGATTTAGTATTAAAAATACCTCTCTCACAAAAATAAAGTTGGTTGTTTTCAGTTGAAAAAATGTAATAATAAGTAATTCTCGAATAAAACACTAGTATATATTGAATTATTTGGCGGGTATTAGATAAGCCGCCATAGCTCAGTGGTCAGAGCAGCTGACCGGCAATCAGAGGGACACGGGTTCAATTCCCGTTGGCGGCCAGTATTTTTTCTCGGAAGATTTTTTCAATGTAGATGAGTGTTTCATGCTGATAATTATTGATTATAATATTTGTTAAATGGTAATATTTTTATGGTCTGAGAATGCAAAATTCTTTTAATCTCATTTCCTAAATCTGTATATTTTCTTATTTTTTCCGAAATAGTTTTCTGAATTTACAGGAATTTGGAATAGCGACACCAATGATATAAGTTATTTTTAAAATTTTGTCATGTTAAACTATATATTATACAGCTTATTTTTTTTTTGAATGTACTATAATTTTTTCCCATCTTATGTTAATATCCAATAATAATACTCCAATATGTTTGTAAAATTGCGTAATATAAACATAACTTCCGATGTTAACAAAACCCTCGCACAATAAAAAGCAACAATTTGACGAAATTATCATCGTCTTCTAGGCGACTTCAAAAAACTAAAATAAAAGAAATTTGTTAAAATCAATTTAATTTATTCTGACTTCAATCATTCTTCAACAGGAGTACTTGTGATACCATTTGAATTTCTGTAATGTAAAAATGCCTTCTTGTTCACAGACTCGACAAAACTAACTTCGAAAGTTCAAAGTTTGTAGAGTCATTTTTATAAATCATTTATATCACATACGGTTGGAATTGAAAACTGTATGGAAATTGCATTATCCAAACATGAATATATCTCATCGTTCATAGTTAAAAGTTCTCAGTGTTCCCCCAGCGGGTGTGGGGAATGTGAAGGTGGCTCCCACGGTAGCCGAATATAACTGATTGTTCGCTGTGCATTGCTGTACAAATAACTAGATGACTTAGTCATTATTTAACATTGAGACCATTATTCTATTTACGGGGAAAATGTTTATACATATATGTATTTACACACGTTATTTTAGAATGTGTGGGATTGCACTAACCTCCCCAAATTCAAGTATATAGAATAAGTTAAGTAATGAATATCATAACACAACTAGCGTCATTGATTCCTTCGGCATTGGTGCACAGTGCGCCAATACGCCAAACACTCGCCAAACATTTGAATATAGATTACATTATTTGTAAGTGGAGTTTAACAGCTCGGATGTCGAATGATTTTCCGGCCTCTGAGTTTCCCTCCTTCTATGACGTGGGTTTTTTCAAGACCCGGGTTCTCTAATTCCGTTCCTCAGAAAGACCCTCCTCACAGCCTTTCCAAACACGACACAGGGAAATTATCTAACTCAGGAGTTTTATTTACATATTTACAGTGATAATAATCGTAACAAAAATTTATATTTACACAAAAATATTTCTATTATCGGCAAAACAAAAAAATGTATTCTTAAAAAATGTAATCACAAAAACTTGTAACCTTCCATACCGCTCATACCATCTTGATATGACGCTTTGAACGGTTGTTTTGTAACTTTTAGAATATCAATTTACTCCACTCTACGTGGAAGGCCTAAAGGTTTCCATTGGGCTTATGTCACGTTTTTTAGCATTAACTCTATGTTCAATATAAACAATATTTTCTATGTGATTTTTGGGGTTGCTGGAGTGATATTGGTTTTTGTTGTGTCATTTTGACTGTGCACCTGCGCCAAATGGTGTCAAAGCTCGTCAAAGCTCGTCAAGCTCGTCAAAGCACCTTTACATACATTCTCCAGAATTGAATTCTCCTTCCCTTTCCGACTCCCAAAAATATTGGGGATGCCGTAGAACAAAATTTAACCAAACCAAACCTTTCTCTTCCCCATCTCCTTTCCTTCCCTTCTCCTTTTAGTCTCAGAACATAGGTAGTTGGGACTAAGTGGGACCAATGTAGGAGTAGTTAGAACTCTTGTCAAATCATTACATATTATAAAAGAAAGTAAAAAAAAACGTGCGTCCCGTAAAAACTCAGAAAGGAGTCCCGGTAAGATCAAATAATTATATGGTGTGGTAGATCTCTATCCTCCCTAAAGGGCTTGTTTTGGAAGATGTGAGGGACGGAAATTTCTAGAACAGTCTTCCGGAAAGCTCTAGAAAGTTCTGGAAGGAATGGTGGAGTATGTCGTGGAATGTTCGGGAATAGGGAATCGGGAACATCATTGTGAAACATTCCAGAACACTCTCGAATGTTGTCCTGAGCGAAGTCGGGTAACCCAACTAGTATTTGATAATTACTCCAATAATATCTTGGTATATGTTAAAAAGCCGTTTGGTCCACGCAGGTAATTTCATTGGTGGAAAGGCCAACGCCGTGTATTTCATGTCAATGACGCCAAGTAAAAGTTGCCGCAGCGTCATAAATATATTGTCTGTTCAATTTTCCAGCATATCTGTTCCCCACCGACCAGGTCGGGGATGCAACTCACAACTAGGCCATTGCCCCCTTTTACTTCCGCGCTCAACACTGTGCCACCTGGGGATAGGCCACTCATATATTTTAAACTATACAATTTATCTACCTATGGACATTTTTCACACTACCACGAATGACACTCTGTTGACATGTTATAAATGAATTTTAAAGCCGCGTTCGGATTGATGCAAATAATTCAGTTTCGAAAGGTTTTTGTTGCTCGAACTGTTTATAAATTTCTCTAAAAAGTATTATTCTCAAGTTAATTGTTAATTTCGTATGGTTCTGCATATTATCTGCCTGTATCTACAATGTACAAACAGTATATTCATTTTAACGCAGCATCACTTCAGCTGATCAAAAACATTGTAGGTATAGATTTTATAAGTTGTTATTATATATTTTCAAGAGTCAGTAATAAAATAGAATATTGGAAAATAAACTGTACAGCGCCCTTGAGGTGATTTTTTTTTACCAAAACAGTGCTATACAAATCATTCTAACATGACAAGGAGGCTCTATGTCTCTAGTGCTGTTCAACGTACTCCGTATATACATACGGATGAGCTTAGTAAAACCCAGAAAAAAACAAGAATCGGATGCCATTTTGCCGGGGAATACACGAACAATATTTGCTATGCAAACCACATGGTCATTCTAGCCCTATCAGTAAGAGCAATGAGAAAACTTTTGGTCATATAAGAAGCATACGTTAATAATCATGGGCTGATGTACAATGCCAAAAAATCTTAGCTGCTGATGATCAAAGCAAATACTGGTCCTGTTGTCATTCAGCCCATACGTCTCGGCGAAGCCATCACAAAAATCTGCAGTAAAACAAAATATTTGGGGCATGTCGTTACTATGACCTAAATGATAAAAACGACGTAGAACGCCAAAGAAGTGAACTGAGTGTGCAAGCTAACATGCTCACCAGGAGATTCAACCTCACGTAAAGAAGCAAGTATTCCAGACATACTGCATGATCTTTTATACTAGCTAACTATGGACAAGATACACATACAATGCATCATGAACTCACTCCAAGATAAGTATAACCACGCAAAAATGGCGCTGTTCGGCCTTCCTTGGCGATGCAGCGCCTCGCAGATTTTTACAGAGGGAAGGGTACATGAATTCGCTGCTGTCATGCGCCATAGAATAGCCCAGGCCGTCCCCCAGTGGGAGGGCACCACTCTACATCTGGAGAATTTACCTCAAGACTCCGTAGTACAAGCATCAAATATATTTTCCATTCTAATTTATTTTATCTTGTTTTATAGCTGAATACTTTTATATGGCAGACAGCTCTCTGGACTGAAATAAACAAACTTTATGTAATATTATTTTTACATGGATTTAACTATGTTTGGTGAGTGAACATCTCCATCCTCTCCCCGCTCTCTCTTCAACATTGAAGATGCCATTCTTGAGCGTTATTCACACAATATAAAATAAGTAATAATGAAAAACTGAAAATAAATACCAATAGAAATGTGTTGTGCGCCCGAACTAAGCTCGAATTTTTCTTGTTTCTGATGAAATTGATTGAGTATCAAAATCCTTTCTTGATCATATTATCAATTTTTTAGTCCTGTCTGTAAGATTTCCTAGCCAAGGAGTCAAAAGGCCTGATGTAAACAGGGGATATTGAGTTTAGATTACACTTCTTGAGATAATTTGTTCAGTGGTTGTGATGCTACGCATCCTCGACGGCTAATAAAAATAACCGTTCGAAATTTTGAATCTCAACTTGAATCTTTCCACTGGAATGCATTTTTGTATAAAAAATTAAAATATGATTCCAATTATTATGCACTTTGTAGTTATGCAAGAGCCAGTGATAAGCTGCTGCAAAGCGAAATGATGTGCTTTATATGGTTGAATAATTTCAACTATTCCATAATTTGATTTGTAAATTGGATTAAAACTTCAATAATTAATTACCGTAAATAACTCAATTATCATATTTATATTTTTGATACTGACAATTCATGTTGATATTCCATTATAATAATATAATAAAACAAATATGAAACTTACTTCCACAAAGTAACTTTCCACTAATTAAAGTGGAAATAAGTTTCATATTCGTTTTATTATATTATTAACTCAATTATCGTAAAGAATTCACTTATCATTAAACACGAACTGCATACATTGCTCTTTTCTAGAGAATTTTAGGGTTCTTAATAATTAAAAAAAAATTTGGGTTAACGCAGGAAACTCTAATAATAGAGGATTAAATACAAAAGTCCCTGATTTAAAAAAAAATATATCAAAAGAAGTGAGGCTAGCAGTCCGCAAAGGGGTGCTGAAACCAACCCTGCCATTAAATTTGGCAGAGAGGACTAGCATTAACCGATAAAGGATGAAAATAGACTGAATGCTATGGAGAAGATATATTTTTGCATATTTTTTTTATTTGAAATATACATATATATATAACAGATTTACAGAAATAATGTATTTGGTTCTTAAAAACTAATAAAAGATAAAGTTATTTCTTGTTAATGAATCTACCGAATTTAAAAGAGAAAACATTTCTCGTGTTTGAATTGGGGATTTGTGCTATTATAGAAAAAGATAAAGAAAAAATAATATAGGTACATATACATATTATCTTTTTTTTTAAATTAAGAAAATAAACTTATGAATCATAACAAATATTGATAAAGAAATTTACTAACATAGCAGTTACTAAATTAGATATACATGATGCATGTAGTATAGATAATAAAAAGTAATAATATAGATGGAGTAAAAATAATATTATTACATTTCTCATAATAGGTAGGTGTTAGGTGGTAAGTACATATAGTTGATTCTGACTATTGGATTAGCTGATAATATTGCAGGAGTAGGTACATAATGTTAAGTTACAACAATAATCGCTTCATTTCAGTTCAAATGCTGACGAAATATTTTAAGAGGATGTGCGAAAACAAGAAGAAGACATTAATTTATATATTTTTTTTGTTAATTAATGAAGGAATTAAATGATTCATTTTGAACTAAAGTACCTAATATTATAATTAAGACTAGATCAATTACTACTAATCGGTACAATGTAATTAAAAAAAATATACGGAGAAATTCGTTCTGTGAAATTAAAATTTATAATTTGTGTTGGGTGGATCTTGTAGTTGTTTTATTTGTCATTTAAAGGCTTTATAATTTTCTTCAGATTTGATTTCATATGGGAGGGCATTAAAAATTTTTATACCTTGATAAGTGTAGTGGTGTTGAAAAGCACTAGTGTTAATTTTAGGGATATCTAGGTTGCCACGTGATCTTGATCGGTTACTTATTTTTGTGATTGTTGTTGAAGTATTGAAATGATCTTTGTGGATTTGTAACAGTGAGTTCTTTTTGAAAATTTTGTTAAGACTAAGAACCCTAAAATAGTCAAATAGCTGTATTGTTGGAAATATAGATGGTTTTCGTACAATGACTTTTAGAATCAACCTCTGTACCCTTTTTTAACGCCACACTTCTCTTAAGTGCCACAAACTTTTTACAGTATTCACATGCTTTTAAACCAGCCCGACTCTTGAAAACACCTTACACGACTCACGAGTTTTTTTAATTTTATTTTATTTAGACGCCCAGTGGGCTTTTTTTGAAAAATCACAATGAAAAAATATATAGGTTTCATATTAAAGGGTTAATAAAATATAAATATCATACACTATACATAAATGACATCAAAAGGATAATCTGATAGTATCATCCAAATGGACCAATAATACTAATAAATGGTTTAAAATTTGTCGATGCAATATAATATTTATTATATTTTAATATAAGTGTAGGTATGTTAATAAGTAATATAATTTGACTTAAAAATTACTGCCTCAACACAGGCTAGCCTAGTGAGGCGGATTACGAAAAACCTAAATTTATAACTATTTTATATTCTTCAACGTACTGTTCATATTTATATTATTTTCTGTTGTTAATCTTTTTTACTTATATAAACCATTGTAAATATTCACTGAATATGTACGTTTATTTTATTTTTTTGTTATAAATCTTGCAAATTTTGTTTAATAAAGATATATTTTTACGGTGCTCCAGATTTTATGTCCGGGTTAAATCTTTCCCAAATGAAAGACTAAACCCTTCCACACACTTTTCCACAAATTAATATCTAGTAAATTCACGCAATGTAAGTGCACTATATAAGTATAATAAATACAAAACAATACAAGAACAATACGTCAATCCACCAGAAACATAATGGGAAAATATTTCACCGACTCCAGATATTTTCATATCAGAGGGTTCGGCTCTGATGAAATCCTAACTGGTCCGATAAATCCTACTGATCCCTCAATATAAATATTTAAAAAATCTTTCGTAATCCTACGTGTATTTAAAATGACCGACTTTTGCATATTTATTTACAATTTTTTTGACAAATCTAATACGCCTAAATTTTGAATGAGAGAGCTAGGTATAATGCCAGTAGCCGAAATAACAAATGGTAATATTTTTATAGTCTGAGAATGCCAAATTCTTTTAATCTCATTTCCTAAATCTGTATATTTTCTTATTTTTTCAGAAACAGTTTTCTGAATATTACAAGAATTTGGAATAGCGACATCAATGATATAAATTATTTTTTTCATTTATTATTATTATTATTATAAAACATATGACTTCGTGGTTGGCACTTTATTTTTCTACCTATTGCTCTGTCATTCATAAGCCCAACAAACAATATGTGAAGACATAGGCATGTGAAGACACATTAACAGACACAAATATCACAATCCATCAATCATTAATATTGTTGCGTGTTTACAGAACCAGCTTCCTTTGATAAAATAATATATCCCGGTTTCCTCTTTCTATCCTTTTTATTATCCTCAATTTACCCTTATTACATCATTTCCCCAACTAACCTCAAGACTCAAACTTCTTTATCCTTGTTACCGTTTTCCTCAAATATTTCAAAGCAATTCTTTATTTGTTTAATTGCACGATATAAATGAAAAACAGTCATAATTCTCATGACCACTTTATAGAATACTAACTAACTAACCTTAACGCCGTTTCCTCGGAGTGGGCAGAGAGGACGGACCGCAAAAAATCGGTCTAGCACACACTCCTTGCTTCGTTCACATTCACACAATATCGTTTCGTACATATTCTTCTGTTTTGATATACTCTTGATATAGCCAAGTCAAGTATTCGGTGATTATTGATACTTGATCGTGCCATGTCTTCCTAGGGCGTCCCAACTTGTTCTACCATTTTATATGCACTATATATTCTCCTCAAACTCTTTTATTTGTTCATACTCTAGCATTTTGATGCTAAAATCAACAAAGCTTTTTTCTCATTAAGCTCACATCGGCCTTGCAGTTTTTTAAAAACTCCATATTTCTCATGTGACCAAAAATGTTTTTACCACACACACTTCAGGGATCTCATATGTACATCATTCAGTCTACTTTCATCCATCCTCTGCCAGTTACATGCCTCGCCATACATCAGGCTAGATACGAGCATGGAATAGCAGATTAACTTTAAATAAGACTACGAGATAATGACCGGTCAGTGGCTGAGTTGGCATCGCGCTTGGGTCCCAACCAGGCGCCCCGTGTTCGACTAAGTCCTCCATCACGACACAAGAAACATTTTCCGCTTACTGTTTAGGTAGTAGGAGATTTTCAAAAATGGTTGGATTATTCGTAACCGGGAAACGTTTGAATTTCTTTAAAAAAAATGTACTTTTGCTTTTGATTTATTTTTAATTTTTATGTGAAAACCTCCCAAGAGCCCCAGCTGCTCCCGCCTGGAGCAGTGAGACTACGGCATACCATAGTCTGCTGTGAGGCTAGAAGTATTGGGGAGGGGAAGGGGATGATAGGGAAGTACATGGCTATTGATATCTGTTCACCAAGCCATATCCAGCAACGTTTCAATTCTGAATTGTGGTTTTAAACCAGGGCGATATGTAACTTCCACCCGGAACGTGCCGCAAATATATTATATATAATCTTAAATGAATTAATTATGAAATAACATAAATATGCTTACACTACTTTTTTTGGATCCGCATGCCCGTCTAGCTAATATTGTATCTCCACCTTTACGAAAGTTCGTTATGAACTAGTCTTTAAAAGAGAACTCAAATTTGTTGCATGTACAGAGTGTGATAACCCCGTTCTCTCGTCTCTTCTTTTGAATTCTTTTTTTTTTTTTTAATATTTTTCCATTTTAATTTTACTATTTTTGAATTCTTTCATCCTTTCAAGTTTTCTTAAACTTTTCTTTTGGCTCTGATCGATATTTAATTTTCTCAAAGGCTTTATATGTATGACACACAAGCCTTCATGAAAATGTGACCCTTATTTTCTTTGATTACTACAGGAAGCTATTTAAAACTCCCTTGTACTACATATCTTTATAGATATAAGTACTTAATTAATTAATACGTTATCTACGACCTTGAACGTAAGATTTTTGTATTTATGTTGTAAATAAATTCCACCAAACGTTGTGTTACTTTTTTGATTTATGGTGTGGGAACTTAATTACTTTTGTTTTGTGGTACCCTTTGATTCTGAAAGGAGCGTTGAGCATCGAATTTGATTGGTCTATTTCTTGCAATTCTAAATTTTATTTTATTTTCTTTATGAACTAAACTTTCCCTAAACACTATTTCGATTTCCTACCTCTAATGAATCCGTAATATACCTGTAATTAATGACATTTACCTGTTCAATTGTTTGTGTAATTAAGAATGACTCAAATGGTTAATTGTTAGTGAAGTCTTTTGTTACTCAAGATTTATTTACTGCTCCCCTATTTTGGTCCTGATGCTATAACGTACATATGACATTGTTTTAGTAGATTATTGTTATTTATTGATTGTCTTTTAGAACGAACTCAGAAATGCTCTTTTGCTTGCATAATTTGGCTCCATTCCTCCTGCAGATAAACAGGGTGGTCAAAGATCAACTAGAACTTCGCACAGTCAGCCGACGCGATTTTCCAGAGGGCCATTATACCTTGTTCTGTCAATCTTCCATGTCGTCGTGTACGTTACTCAGGTCTTTCTCTAAGCCCCGAAATCTCCAAATTCCAACTCCTCCGAAGTCTACTATTTACATAGAGCGAACCGGTTTCGTTCTATACACAATCATATACTCACGGTCTTTGCAAGAGTTCGGGTCGTGAATCCTAATTTCTCGCATGCAAGAGACGATGTGAAAGTGCCTCTGTCGAGACTAAAGCGCTAGCTGTAAGCGAGTCCACATCATCCAATGCACAGTACATAAGAAGATATATATGTATACATACGTTTGGGAAGGATTATAACTCGCAATGTGAAGCTAGCTAGCCTCGCATTCCAAGCTCGGATTTCGTGAAAAGGAATTCTGCACAAAACCTTAGCCGATGACCGAATATATACATATTAAGAGTAGGAAATATCAATATATAAGAATAAACTAAGAATATTTATTAGTTTTATTAATGAAGACTAATATCTCCGGTTTTTGTTGACAATTTTATTTAAGAGATTGCCATCTCTATTATGTGTTTGGTTAATGGTCTTTGTTTAAGGAGCGACCACTGCCTCCTATTGTTGAACTGTTTTTCTAAATATCCCCCCTCCCCCTAGGTTCAACTCTTTGATATAATTTTTTTTCTATCCCGTGATTTTTCAAAAGTCTCATGTAAATGTTTGACACTTGTGAGGTTTTTATTCCCATAACTTCAAATGTTTTCATGTAATTCCTCAATTCATTTTTATACTACTATCCCGTGATTTCTCAAATGTCAAATGTAATTATAAACTGTAATTTAATCTTCTTGTTAAATTTTCAAATCATATTTCGCTGCTATCCCGTGAATTTCCCAAATGTTTCAAATAGATGATTTATATTTTCTTTTTGTAAAATAAATACTAACTTCATTTTATATAAATTGGTTTTTTTTTATCCCTTTGTATTTTAATATCGTAGTAATGTTAGCCCAAAGCAACTTAAGAATGTCAATTGTTTATGTTACCTTAGAATTCATAAACAAAACCGTCGCTGACTTCATGACCCACTAACCCAATAACATACTCTCGAATAAGTACATGAAATGACACGTGTTTTTGTTTACACTATGCATTCCAAAACAATTTGCCCTAATTAAATTCCTTTATTTCATTGTATTGGTTTCACTTTATATCTGATCGAAGCCCCATCTGCTAATTTATTATTCAGTATATATATAACTATATTTATATAGGCTTTATACGTAAATAAATGTGGTTTATATTCTAAATACACATATACATATATTAATTTTATAGAGATAATTTAGCAAAGAATAAATTTACATAAACTACATATTTTTAATAAATTTTATATATAAGATTTTTTTTTTTTTTTTTTTTGGTTTTAGGCAATTCACCCTGAAAAGAGTGCTTTGTGCCGGTAATAGTTAAAGTGGATAAAAAAATTCGGTTAGTCTATTGGGGAAATAATAATACAAATTAAATATTGGACTCATTTAGATCACCAAAACAAATTAAATATTGAATTCATTCAGGTTAATAAACTTACATAAAGCTGTATGAACACGAGAATTGTTAAGAGATAAAAGGTATGAAATGTTAAGGGGGGACTGGTGTGTGATTTTAATAAGCCGGCGGTATATGTTCTTGAAAGATGAATGGTTTTTACAGTTAAAGAAAACGTGGTCGAGGGTTTCCTCTTCCACACCGCACTGGCAGACCGGATCATCTAAAACTCTAATTCTAGACAAGTGAGATGCAATTGAACAGTGACCAATTCTCATTCTCGAAATACATGAAATGAATCGTTTTGAAAGTTTTTTACCGTGAAACCATGGCTTAGCAGGGATATGGTTTTGAATTCCAGCATAGAAAGATCCAGTTCTTATTTTGGAGACTGCCCAATTTTCTTCCCAGGCACGAGTCATGTTGGATTTAAGAATCGGGAAGACATCGGAGATAGGAATTCTAAAATTTAGTGGGATAGTTCCGGAATCTGAACCAGATTTGGCGAGAAAATCGGCCATCTCATTACCCTCGATACCCAAATGGGCAGGGACCCAGGCCAATATCGTCTCAAACCCAGATTCACTTAGAGAATTGAGAAGATTTTTTATTTTACATATAATATTGTCTTCCGGATAACATAGAATATTTGACCTCATTTTAGTTAGAGCACTTAGCGAATCAGTACATAGTAAGGCTCGATGAATGTTGAGAACCTGGATTTGATTTAGCGCTTGTTCAATTGCAAAGCATTCAGCTGTAAATATGGAAGCTTCTTTCGGTAATTTATAAGTGAGATTGATGTTGAATTCTGGACTATATATCGATGCTCCACATCTTTTATTTTCAAATTTGGAACCATCAGTGTAAAGGATGGAAAATCCAGGGAATTTTGAAGCCACAATGCTTTTAAAACAATCATCCACATTTTGAAATTTATTTAGGGAAGATAAAATATCCTTCCGAAAGACTGATGTTATTGTGTTCGGCATAAAAGTGATTGCCTTAAATGGAATATTGTATATAGGGAGATTGGGAACTTTTTAGAGATATTGGAGGGAAGATGATAGAGAATTATAGAGATGAAAACTTTTGATTAGGAGAGGAAAACATTGTTTTTCTCTTAATCTTTTGTTAGAATTCAAATTAACACTTAACCGATCAAGACTTTGTTTAATAGGATGATGTGATAACGATAAAGCCTTGAAAATATATTTATTGGCAAGGAATTGCCTTCTGAAATATAATGGAGGCTCCCCACATTCCACCTGAAGCGCATTAATTGGAGAAGACTTCATAGCTCCAATAATCATTCTGAGGGCTTTTGATTGAATTCTTTCCATTTTCTTATCTAAATATTTAGGGAGTGGGTCAAAAAGGAATGAGCCATAATCCAAGTGGCTCCGAACTAGGGAATTATACATTATTTTAAGAGTGGTAGGATGAGATCCCCACCATACTCTGGAAACTGCTCGCATCATATTAAGTCCCTTTTCACACTTTGTAGAAATTATCTGAATATGTGGAAGCCAGGAAAGTTTATGGTTCAAAAGAAGACCAAGGAATTTAATTTGAGTAGAGGTTTGTAGAGGCACATTATCAAAAGAGATTGAGAAGTGGGGAATTTTTCTTTTGCGCGTGAAAGCCACGACCCTTGTTTTAGATGCCGCCAGATTCATCCCATTTATTGACAACCAGCTTTTAATATATTGTAAAGCCAAATTCATTTCCTTAGCTGCAAGAATAATATTTTTATGTAACAAATATATAAGGATATCATCCGCAAAGTAAAGCCGCTTGATAGAAAAAGGAATTACTGAGTCTAGGTCGCTTATATAAATATTAAACAAGAGAGGACTAATAACTGAACCCTGGGGCAAACCTCTCCATAGTTTGCGCCTTAAGCATTTAGAGGAAGACTCAATAATAATGGACCTATCTGAGAGCAAATTAATAATAAACTAGCTTATGCCCATTGCAAATGCAACTAACGGGTTAAAACTAACTTGACTTACTTACTAACAGAAAAAAAGATATATTTCATAGTAAGCGGGTAGGTACCTACGGTTAAACACACAAATATATATAAAGCCACCCACAGGGCCTAGCAGCGAAAACCTGCCATACGTTAGTATATAGACACCATTGTAGGCATGCACACATCAAATCTCCAAAGTTTCATCGCAATCGGATGAACGGTTAAGCAATGCGTAAATTCATGATGCCAGAGCTCACTTTTGTATACAGAAACCGTCGTGGGCATGCACACATCAAATCTACAATTTTTTATCGCAATCGGATGAATGCTTTAGCAACGCTTAGCGGTTAAACACACAATTATGTATAAAGCCGCCCGCAGGACCTAGCAGCAAAAAGCTGCCACACTACATACAATAATTCCCGGTACATTTAGTTTTCAAACAGCTCGTGCGCCACCTATTAAATTTTTTTATACAAATTTCGTGAAGCCAGAACTCACCAGTAGTTTTATACAAACCTTTTATTAACAATAACGAACACAACAAAAAAATAATTTTTCAAATTGTTGCAGTCCTTCGGAAGTTATGAGCGTACGTACATTTTCATACAAATTTTATAATGCCAGAACTCACCAGTAGTTTTACTGCTTAAAATAAAGCGCTCTATGAATTTAATACTTTTAAAAAATATTCCGTTCAACTTCGAATAATTTCATTGTAAAATTAGAAAACTAATACGTATGCAATATAGTTGGATGATATCGAGTCGTTATTTGCAGATGGGTACCTACCTAAATTCCGAGTGCAAAAAGAGTGATTAAAAAAACACATATTTAGGCTGGGTTGTTTAACAAAATTAAAAATTCTTCAATTTTTCAAGTCAATTTTAACGTTCTGTAAAAGTTCGGTTCGAATTCTATTCAAGTTCTGTAATTATTTCAGTTTTATGATGCAACTGGCATTAACTGATAAAAAAACCGAACTTTCACAGAACGTGAAAATGAACTTTAAAAAATTATTAAATTATTCAGTATCGTGGAAATAACATTGCCTTAGTAAATTATATTGCATAAAAACCTAAATAATTGTCTAACTACCCATTCCGGTAGGTACCGGCGCATCTCCTTACAAAATTCCGGCAATGGTTTTGCTTTTTTCATCATATTTGCAATACTACCGAGATAAGTAGGTACCTACCCTGAATTCATAACATAATTTGTACTGGCAGGTAAATATCCACCCTACTGAAGTGAATCTATGGATTTTCTTGTTTTTTTTGGAAAATTTTATAGGTTTTTCGGCGATCCTGAAATTTTTTACATGGAATGGAAACAAAATTTTGGTGTTAAAAGTTGCCTCATATTGCCGGGTACCGAATTTTTCAAAAACATCTAACCGGGGATCGTTTTTTCGGCTGCAATGCCATTTTCCAAAAAATAACAACCAAAACCGCTGAGAGATCCGTTTTGTTTTGACATCTCGGATAACTGATAACTGACCTGTCTCAACATTCTCTCTAGTATTTTCCATTGCATTGAAACTAAGGCCTAATTTGTGGTTGTTATTTTTAATGCGAACCTGTCGGCGGGAACTATAACTGAGCCGAATTGGTTGATTTAATGAGTAGTTCCAGTTTTCGCCGCAAATTTATATAATTTTCGCTCTTAAAATGTGTCTGTTCAATTTTATGTGAGTTTCCTGTCTGGTCTATTTTTTTTGTGAAAATCGTGAAGCTAGCGTATTTATTTAAATTCAGACGAAGCTGCCATTTCGAACGGATGAAAATAGAACTACAACAGTATTCGATAGACATTTGATTTTTTCTAATGTGAATAATCCATACTTGTATTCCGCACCGCTAGAAGTCTCCCGTAAAGTTTTGGCAAACATATTGATAACGATGAAAAATGTTTCCCCTATCAAAAAAAAAAACAACTGCTAGTGGCTGGAAAATAATCGACTCTTCGAAGGATTGTGAACTTTGAAGCGTTCCAAAATAGCGAGCGCTAATGTCCATTCTCGCGTGTCAGCCGTCGGGACAATTTCCTTTGAACAAAATTGAACCTTGAGGTGTGCGAAACTCGAGGATCGGAGAGGTCGTTTTGGCGTGCCAGCGGCATTTTTGCGTCGCCAAGCCAAATTAAACCTTGAGGTTGGTGAAACGCGAGGGGCGGTGAGGTCGATTTTCCCGTCAAGCGAAAAGTGAGTTTTTTGAAAAACCAAACAATACTATATAACTAGAAGTTTGCCTGTTGCAAAGCAACTAACGGGTTAAAACTAACTTGACTTACTTACTAACAGAAAAAAAAAATTCATAGTAAGCGGGTAGGTACCTGTTAAACATACAAATATATATAAAGCCACCCACAGGGCCTAGCAGCAAAAACCTGCCATACGTTAGTATATAGACACCATTGTAGGCATGCATACGTCAAATCTCCAAAGTTTCATCGCAATCGGATGAACGGTTAAGCAATGCGTAATTTCATGATGCCAGAGCTCACTTTTGTATACAGAAACCGTCGTGGGCATGCACACATCAAATCTACAATTTTTTTTATCGCAATCGGATGAATGCTTTAGCAACGCTTGGCGGTTAAACACACAATTATGTATAAAGCCGCCCGCAGGACCTAGCAGCAAAAAGCTGCCACACTACATACACTAATTCCCGGTACATTTGGTTTTCAAACAGCTCGTGCGCCACCTATTAAATTTTTTTATACAAATTTCGTGAAGCCAGAACTCACCAGTAGTTGTATACAAACCTTGTTTTAACAATAACGAACACAACAAAAAAAGAATTTTTCAATTTGTTGCAGTCCTTCAGAAGTTATGAGCGTACGTACATTTTCATAAAAATTTTATAATGCCAGAACTCACCAGTAGTTTTACTGCTTAAAAAAAGCGCTATACGAATTTAATACTTAAAAAAAATTTCCCGTTAAACTTCGAGTAATTTCTGTAAAAGTTCGGTTCGAATTCTATTCAAGTTCTATAGATATTTTTGTATTATGATGCAACTGGCATTTACCTACTGATAAAAAAAAATAGAACTTACACAGAACGTGAAAATGAACTTAAAAAAATTGTTAAATGATTCAGTATCGGTGAAACATTACCTTAGTAAATTAAATTGCATTAAAACCTAAATAAATGTCTAACTACCCATTCCGGTAGGTACCGGGGCTTTTCCTTACAAAATTCCGGCAATGGTTTTGCTTTTTTATCATATTTGCAATACTACCGAGATAAGTAGGTACCTACCCTGAATTAATAACATTTCAATTTGTACCTACTGGCCGGTAAAAATCTACCCTTCAGAAGTGAATCTATGGACACGTATTTTCTTGTTTTTTTTGGAAAATTTTATAGGTTTTTCGGCGACCCTGAACTTTTTTACATGGGACGGACACCTTATATTGGTATCAAAAGATTCGTAATGTTTTCGGGTACCGAATTTTTCAAAAACATCCAAGCCGGAATCGTTTTTCCGGCCGCAATGCCGTTTCCCGAAAAACAACAACCCAAACCGCTGAGAGATCCGTTTTGTTTTGACATGTAAGAATCCTGACCTAACTCAACATTCGTAGCAATTTCTTTTGCATTGAAACTAATGGCCAAAATGACATCTTTTTTTTTGAAGTACACCTGTCGGCAGGAAATATAACTGAGCCGAATTGAGTACTTTTATTTGAGGTTCCAGTTTTTGCCGCTGATTTGCTTCAGTTTTCTGTGAATAAATCGCTAGCAAAAATGTAGGCAAACAAAATGCTTAATTGTTCCGTAGTTTTCTCAAGTACTGAAAAGTGTGCTTTCGTACCCAAAAAAGACTTTTTTCTTTCCCTTTTTGAGCCTACGCGTACGTCGCGCCGTTTCAACGGGTGAACATGACGGCGGGAAATAGAACTAAGGCCGAATTTCTCCGTCGGTGAGAGATTTAATTGTAGTTTTCGCCGTTTGGGTGCGCTGCTAACCGTGCAGCGGTGTTTTGTATGAAAAATGGTCCGTAATCTGGAGACTTTAGGTGAACTCTCTTGGATCCGATAATGGTCCCTGCGGTCTTTGAAACTCGAGGAGCGGAGAGGTCATTTTCGGATCCATCAAAAGCACTGAATTTTTTTGGCAAGCCAAAGTGAACCTTGAGGTTGGTGAAAATCCAGGGGCGGTGAGGTCGATTTTCCCATAAAAAAAAAGTGAGCTCGTCTTCAAAACTGAGCATTAATATAGTACTAGCTTATGCCCATTGCAAATGCAACTAACGGGTTAAAACTAATTTGACTTACTTACTAACAGAAAAAAAATATATTTCATAGTAAGCGGGTAGGTACCTACGGTTAAACATACAAATATATATAAAGCCGCCCACAGGGCCTAGCAGCAAAAACCTGCCATACGTTAGTATATAGACACCATTGTAGGCATGCACACATCAAATCCCCAAAGTTTCATCGCAATCGGATGAACGGTTTAGCAATGCGTAATTTCAAAATGCCAGAGCTCACTTTTGTATACAGAAACCGTCGTGGGCATGCACACATTAAATCTACAAATTTTCATCGCAATCGGAAGAATGGTTTAGCAACGCTTAGCGGTTAAACACAAAACTATGTATAAAGCCGCCCGCAGGACCTAGCAGCAAAAACCTGCCATACGTTAGTAAATAAACACCATTGTAGACATGCATACATCAAATCCCCAAAGTTTCATCGCAATCGTATGAATGGTTTAGCAATGCGTAATTTCATGATGCCAGAGCTCACTTTTGTATACAAAAACCGTCGTGGGTATGCACACATCAAATCTTCAAATTTTCATCGCAATCGGATGAAAGGTTTAGCAACGCTTAGCGGTTAAACATACAAATACATATAAAGCCGGCCGCAGGGCCTAGCAGCAAAAACATGTCATACGTTAGTATATAGACATCATTTTAGGCATGCACACATCAAATCCCCAAATTTTCATCGCAATCGGATGAACGGTTCAGCAATGCGTAATTTCATTATGCCAGAGCTCACCATTGTATGCAGAAACCATCGCGAGCATGCGCACATCAAATCCCCAAAGTTTCATCGCAATCGGATAAATGGTTTAGCAACGCATAGCGGACATACATACATACTTACTTGCAAATATTTTTTTGATTTTTATACATATAGAAGATAGCTGGTATCCGGCATGCGTTGCTATACCATTTAATAAAGAAAATGTTTCTACCTGCGTGTCTTTTCTCATTTGTTCCAATCCCCTTCCCCCCCCCCCATTTTCCTCACCAGCGTCCGCTTCCCCTTTCCCCCACTTCACTCCTACGCTTCTCCGTCTCGTAAACCCCCTCCCGAGTTCCCCTCCCCCCTCCCAGGTTCCCCCTTCCTGTTTCCACCCCCCTGCCTCATTACATTCACTAATTCTCGGTACATTAAGTTTTCAAACAGCTCGCGCGCCACCTATTCAACTTTTTTTTACAAATTTCGTCAAGCCAGAACTCACCAGTAGTTTTATACAAACCTTGAACTAACAATAACGAACACAACAAAAAAAGAATTTTTCAATTTGTTGCAGTCCTTCAGAAGTTATGAGCGTACGTACATTTTCATACAAATTTTATAATTACAGAACTCACCAGTAGTTTTACTGCTTAAAAATAAGCGCTATATTAATTTAATACTTAAAAAATATCCCGTTCAACTTTGAGTAATTTCATTGTAAAATTAGAAAACTAATACTTATGCAATATCGTCGGATGATATCGAGTGTTTGTGTGCAGGTAGGAACCTACTTATATTCTGAGTATAGGTACTTGCATACATACGTAAAAATGAACTCATATTTAGGCTGGGTTGTTTAACGAAATTAAAAATTCTTCAATTTTTCAAGTCAATTTTAACGTTCTGTAAAAGTTCGGTTCGAATTCTATTCAAGTTCTGTAATTATTTCAGTTTAATGATGCAACTGGCATTTACTGATAAAAAAACAGAACTTACACAGAAAGTGAAAATAAACTTTAAAAAATTGTTAAATTATTCAGTATCGGTGAAACAACATTACCTTAGTAAATTAAATTGCATCAAAAACCTAAATAATTGTCCAACTACCCATTCCGGCAGGTACCGGCGCATTTCCTTACAAAATTCCGGCAATGTTTTTGCTTTTCTCATCATATTTTCAATACTACCGAGATAAGTAGGTACCTACCCTGAATTAATAACATTTCAATGTACTGGCCGGTAAATATCCACCCTACTGAAGTGAATCTATGGACACCAATTTTCTTGTTTTTTTTGGAAAATTTTATAGGTTTTTCGGCGACCCTGAACTTTTTTACATGGGACAGACACCTCATATTGGTATCAAAAGACGCGAAATGTTTTCGGGTACCGAATTTTTCAAAAACATTCAAGCCGGAATCGTTTTTCCGGCCGCAATGCCGTTTCCCGAAAAACAACAACCCAAACCGCTGAGAGATCCGTTTTCTTTTGACATTTCAATTTGCTGTTGAAGCGCGGGTAAATCTAGCGCTTTTGTATTAGGTACTTACCTAATATATCATACACAGACAGATAATATTCCATAATTATATTTTTTAAACAGGCAAGACCGATGCACAAATTTGCACAATTCCCGCTAAAATTAAGGCCCTGCCGAACCACACAAATTGAAATCCGCCATTAAAAAAAAAAATCTTCATACAAAACCTATTAGGGCGGGGTCTGCTTTTTTTTAAGGTGGTAGTGGATTTTAACGCCATCACGACTCCATCTTCAGTGTTGCAAAGTTCGAGAAAAATTATAAAATTTTAATATACCAGCCGATTTTACAGGCTGCAAACGATTTGCATTTATCGATGAAAGTGAATTTTTCGCAAATGTCAGAAAAATGTCGAATTTGAATGCAATATTGTGAAACATTTTCAAGGGGGAGCTAAACATGTTTTGGTTTTAAAAGTTTCTAAAACTTGTATTGTTTATGTTTATTAAAAAACATCTCCGCCGGAAGGTGTACTTTTAACGCAATCTTTAATTCCGTAATGCCCCTATAAAATGTCAATTTTTCTGAAGAACTTTCTCGAAGCCGTTTAATTAATTAGAATAAATTCCTAGCAAAATCAGTTTTGTATGGGAAACTAACTTTTTTTTACTTCCCTTCTCGATCCGACGTTTTTAAAGGGGCGAACCTGTCGGCGGGAAATATAACCTAGCCGAATTGAGTGATTTTATGAGTAGTTCCAGTTTTCGCCGCAAATTTATATTATTTTTCGCTCTTAAAATGTATCAGTTCAATTTTATGTGAGTTTCCTGTCTAGTCTATTTTTTTTGTGAAAATCGTGAAGCTAGCGTATTTATTTAAATTCAGACGAAGCTGCCATTTCGAACGGATGAAAATAGAACTACAACAGTATTCGATAGACATTTGATTTTTTCTAATGTGAATAATCCATACTTGTATTCCGCACCGCTAGAAGTCTCCCGTAAAGTTTTGGCAAACATATTGATAACGATGAAAAATGTTTCCCCTAACAAAAAAGAAACAAAAGCTAGTGGCTGGAAAATAATCGACTCTTCGAAGGATTGTGAACTTTGAAGCGTTCCAAAATAGCGAGCGCTAATGTCCATTCTCGCGTGTCAGCCGAAGGGACAATTCTAGACTTCAAGCCAAAGTGAACCTTGAGGTTGGTGAAACGCGAGGGGCGGTGCGGTCGATTTTCCCGTCAAGCGAAAAGTGAGTTTTTTGAAAAACCAAACAATACTATATAACTAGCTTATGCCCATTGCAAATGCAACTAACGGGTTAAAACTAACTTGACTTACTTACTAATAGAAAAAATATATATTTCATAGTAAGCGGGTAGGTACCTACGGTTAAACATACAAATATATATAAAGCCGCCCACAGGGCCTAGCAGCAAAAATCTGCCATACGTTAGTATATAGACACCATTGTAGGCATGCACACATTAAATCCCCAAAGTTTCATCGCAATCGCATGAACGGTTTAGCAATGCGTAATTTCATGATGCCAGAGCTCACTTTTGTATACAGAAACCGTCGTGGGCATGCACACATCAAATATACAATTTTTTATCGCAATCGGATGAAAGGTTTAGCAACGCTTAGCGGTTAAACACAGAATTATGTATAAAGCCGCCCGCAGGACCTAGCAGCAAAAAGCTGCCACACTACATACAATAATTCCCGGTACATTTAGTTTTCAAACAGCTCATGCGCCACCTATTAAATTTTTTTATACAAATTTCGTAATGCCAGAACTCACCAGTAATTTTATACAAACCTTGTACTAACAATAACGAACACAACACAAAAAGAATTTTTCAATTTGTTGCAGTCCTTCGGAAGTTATGAGCGTACGTACATTTTCATACAAATTTTATAATGCCAGAACTCACCAGTAGTTTAACTGCTTAAAATAAAGCGCTTTATGAATTTAATACTTTTAAAAAATATTCCGTTCAACTTCGAATAATTTCATTGTAAAATTAGAAAACTAATACGTATGCAATATAGTTGGATGATATCGAGTCGTTATGTGCAGATAGGTACCTACCTTAATTCTGAGTGCAAAAAGAGTGATTAAAAAAAAAACATATTTAGGCTGGGTTGTTTAACAAAATTAAAAATTCTTCAATTTTTCAAGTCAATTTTAACGTTCTGTAAAAGTTCGGTTCGAATTCTATTCAAGTTCTGTAATTATTTCAGTTTTATGATGCAACTGGCATTAACTGATAAAAAAACCGAACTTTCACAGAACGTGAAAATGAACTTTAAAAAATTATTAAATTATTCAGTATCGTGGAAATAACATTACCTTAGTAAATTATATTGCATTAAAACCTAAATAATTGTCTAACTACCCATTCCGGTAGGTACCGGCGCATCTCCTTACAAAATTCCGGCAATGGTTTTGCTTTTTTCATCATATTTGTAATACTACCGAGATAAGTAGGTACCTACCCTGAATTCATAACATAATTTGTACTGGCAGGTAAATATCCACCCTACTGAAGTGAATCTATGGATTTTCTTGTTTTTTTTGGAAAATTTTATTAGTTTTTCGGCGATCCTGAAATTTTTTACATGGAAGGGAAACAAAATTTTGGTGTTAAAAGTTGTCTAATATTGCCGCGTACCGAATTTTTCAAAAACATCTAACCGGGGATCGTTTTTTCGGCTGCAATGCCATTTTCCAAAAAACAACAACCCAAACCGCTGAGAGATCCGTTTTGTTTTGACATCTCGGATAACTGACCTGTCTCAACATTCTCTCTAGTATTTTCCATTGCATTGAAACTAAGGCCTGATTTGTGGTTGTTTTTTTAATGCGAACCTGTCGGCGGGAACTATAACTGAGCCGAATTGGTTGATTTAATGAGTAGTTCCAGTTTTCGCCGCAAATTTATATAATTTTCGCTCTTAAAATGTGTCAGTTCAATTTTATGTGAGTTTCCTGTCTGGTATATTTTTTTGTGAAAATCGTGAAGCTAGCGTATTTATTAAAATTCAGACGAAGCTGCCATTTCGAACGGATGAAAATAGAACTACAACAGTATTCGATAGACATTTGATTTTTTCTAATGTGAATAATCCATACTTGTATTCCGCACCGCTAGAAGTCTCCCGTAAAGTTTTGGCAAACATATTGATAACGATGAAAAATGTTTCCCCTATCAAAAAAAAAACAACTGCTAGTGGCTGGAAAATAATCGACTCTTCGAAGGATTGTGAACTTTGAAGCGTTCCAAAATAGCGAGCGCTAATGTCCATTCTCGCGTGTCAGCCGTCGGGACAATTTCCTTCGAACAAAATTGAACCTTGAGGTGTGCGAAACTCGAGGATCGGAGAGGTCGTTTTGGCGTGCCAGCGGCATTTTTGCGTCGCCAAGCCAAATTAAACCTTGAGGTTGGTGAAACGCGAGGGGCGGTGAGGTCGATTTTCGCATCAAGGAAAAAGTGAGTTTTTTGAAAAACCAAGCAATACTATATAACTAGAAGTTTGCCCGTTGCAAAGCAACTAACGGGTTAAAACTAACTTGACTTACTAACAGAAAAAAAAAATATTTCGTAGTAAGCGGGTAGGTACCTACGGTTAAACATACAAATATATATAAAGCCGCCCACAGGGCCTAGCAGCAAAAATCTGCCATACGTTAGTATATAGACACCATTGTAGGCATGCACACATCAAATCCCCAAAGTTTCATCGCAATCGCATGAACGGTTTAGCAATGCGTAATTTCATGATGCCAGAGCTCACTTTTGTATACAGAAACCGTCGTGGGCATGCACACATCAAATCTACAATTTTTTATCGCAATCGGATGAATGCTTTAGCAACGCTTAGCGGTTAAACACACAATTATGTATAAAGCCGCCCGCAGGACCTAGCAGCAAAAAGCTGCCATACTACATACACTAATTCCCGGTACATTCAGTTTTCAAACAGTTCGTGCGCCACCTATTAAATTTTTTTATACAAATTTCGTGAAGCCAGAACTCACCAGTAGTTGTATACAAACCTTGTATTAACAATAATGAACACAACAAAAAAAGAATTTTTCAATTTGTTGCAGTCCTTCAGAAGTTATGAGCGTACGTACATTTTCATAAAAATTTTATAATGCCAGAACTCACCAGTAGTTTTACTGCTAAAAAAAAGCGCTATACGAATTTAATACTTTAAAAAAATTCCCGTTCAACTTCGAGTAATTTCTGTTAAAGTTCGGTTCGAATTCTATTCAAGTTCTATAGATATTTTTGTATTATGATGCAACTGGCATTTACTGACAAAAAAAAATAGAACTTACACAGAACGTGAAAATGAACTTAAAGACATTGTTAAATTATTCAGTATCGGTGAAAGAACATTACCTTAGTAAATTAAACCTAAATAATTGTCTAACTACCCATTCCGGTAGGTACCGGGGCTTTTCCTTACAAAATTCCGGCAATGGTTTTGCTTTTTTATCATATTTGCAATACTACCGAGATAAGTAGGTACCTACCCTAAATTAATAACATTTCAATTTTTACCTACTGGCCGGTAAAAATCTACCCTTCAGAAGTGAATCTATGGACACGTATTTTCTTGTTTTTTTTGGAAAATTTTATAGGTTTTTCGGCGACCCTGAACTTTTTTACATGGGACAGACACCTTATATTGCTATCAAAAGATGCGTAATTTTTTCGGGTACCGAATTTTTCAAAAACATCCAAGCCGGAATCGTTTTTCCGGCCGCAATGCCGTTTCCCGAAAAACAACAACCCAAACCGCTGAGAGATCCGTTTTGTTTTGACATGTAAGAATCCTGACCTAACTCAACATTCGTAGAAATTTCTTTGCATTGAAACTAATGGCCAAAATGACATCTTTTTTTTGAAGTACACCTGTCGGCAGGAAATAGAACTGAGCCAAATTGAGTACTTTTATTTGAGGTTCCAGTTTTTGCCGCTGATTTGCTTCAGTTTTCTGTGAATAAATCGCTAGCAAAAATGTAGGCAAACAAAATGCTCAATTTTTCCGTAGTTTTCTCAAGTACTGAAAAGTGTGCTTTGTAGCCAAAAAATAACGTTTTTCCTTCCCTTTTTGAGCCTACGCGTACGTCGCGCCGTTTCAACGGATGAACCTGACGGCAGGAAATAGAACTGAGGCCGAATTTCTCCGTCGGTGATAGATTTAATTGTAGTTTTCGCCGCTTGGGTGCACTGCTAACCGTGCACCGGTGTTTTGTATGAAAATTTGTCCCTAATCGGGACACGATTTGGGCACGCTACCCCAAATCGGATAATGGTCTCTGCGGTGTTTGAAACTCGAGGAGCGGAGAGGTCATTTTCGGATCCATCAAAAGTCTTAAAATGCATGTATCCGAAAGTGAACCTTGAGGTCGGTCAAGCTCGAGGGGCGGTGCGGTCGATTTTCCCGTCAAGGAAAAAAGTGAGTTTTTGAAAAACCAAACAATACTATATATATATATATATATATATTGGACTAATTTCGGGGGGATTTGTTTTTTAATTAGCTTTTCTTTCAAAACATCCAGTAAAACATCATCGTAAGCTGATGAAAGGTCAAGGAATGTGGCCAATGTATAAGAATTAAGGGATTGAGAAACTCGGATATCAGTTGTGAACAAACTTAAATTATCCATTGTAGATTTCTTTTTCCGAAAACCATACTGATTTGGTGAGATAATATCTTGACTTTCAACAAACCACTCTAATCTGTTTTTTATCAAACGCTCCGCTACTTTCATCAAACATGATGAAAGAGCAATAGGCCGATAAGACGAAATTTCAGATGGATTTTTTCCAGGTTTTAAAATGGGAATGATTTTTTGAGTTTTCCAATCATCCGGAATTAGTCCTGTTACAAACATATTATTAATAAGAGATAAGAAATATTCAACCGCCATATCAGAAAATGATTTAATGAAACTATTAAATATTCCATCGGGACCCGGAGCAGAGTCAGAAAGGGCTCTTATTACTCGTTTCATCTCATCAACGGAGAAAGGGGCATCTAGCCAGTTAGAATGAGATGGATATGGCTTAATAGAAGGCATTTCTTCACATCCGGCCACTGAGGGGGGGGGGCTATTTTATCCGCAAATCCTATAAGAATTTCTTCTGATATATGTTTGATTCTCGGCGGAGAATACGATGATCCGAATTTTTTTAAGCTAGACCAAACTGAAGACTGGGGAGTTTCCGGAGACAGGTTCTCACAGAACTTCCGCCATCCAGCACGTTTTTTATTTTTCAAAATTCGTTTGGTTTCTGCCTGAGCTTTTTTAACTGATAAAAAATTTTCTAGAGACATACACTTACGAAAATGGGAAATTGCTTTTTTACGAGAGTTGACGGAGCGAGTGCATTCCTCGTCCCACCACGGAGTAGAGTGTCTCATTTTAATGTTCGCATTGCGTTTTGGGATGGATTTTTCTGCTGCATTTATAACCATAGACGGAAACGTCTCACATTGCATTCTGATGTCTCCCGGGGACGATTTTGATAAATTAATAAGGTTATCTAGTTCAGAAGAGAAAGTGCTCCAATTCGCATCTTTTGTTCTAAATTTGAGATTATTTTTAACTGGGGGGGGATAAGTGTTAGATTGATGGTGGAAGCTGATTATAATTGGGAAATGATCACTAGAGAGGGGATCGTTTAGGATGTCCCAAGAGCATTTAGATGCTAACGAATACGAACAAAGAGATAAATCAACAGCACTTTTCCGTTGATGAGGGGGGGTGAATCTGGTTGGAGATCCGTCATTTAAAAAACACAGGTTATGGGTATCAATAAAATCTAAAAGATTGCGGCCAGAACGATTTGTTATTTTACTACCCCAAGAAGGGGAATGTGCATTAAAATCTCCAAGGATCATATAAGGGGAACTAATCTGGGTTAAGATTGGTGCCCATTCATTTTCAATAAAAGTCGTAGAGGGAGGAATATATATTGATAATATTGTGATATCAGATAAGACAGCTGCTATTATCTGGATATCGTCGGAGGGAGAATGAATATTAATTTGTTTAAACGGGATAGAATTATGGATTATCAGAGCCGTGCCGCCTTTACCATCCGGTCTGTCGTGTCGGAGACAATAATAACCTGGAATTCTTAAATGAAAGGAGGGTTTTAACCACGTTTCAGAAATGGTGGCTACTGAAACGTCGTGTTCGTCGAGTAATTGAATTAGGTCAGATTTGTTAGCGAAGAGGCTTCTACTGTTCCACTGAAGAATTTGTACAGTTTCGAAGTCATTGGGGAGGCAAGATGATAAAGATTTAATGTAATCGGCAGCGTTGGACGGTACAGTATTGTTGTTTGTAAGGATAGAAATTAAAAGGGTAATTAAAGTTTGTATAAAAGAATTATTATTCATTATTACGGGGAGAGCAGGAGGGGAAGTATTACCATTAATGGCACACCCATTGGGCGTGTGGGATTTGGCATTCCCATTCGGGCTGACCAAAATGTTATTCAATTGTTTTTTATCAAGGTAAGGAGTAAATTTTGGGTTGGGTTTGACTGGCTTGAGAATGGTTTCTCTGTGAGAAGATGACGTTGAATTTAAAAAGGTGGTTGTTTGGAAAGGAGTTGAGGACGATGTCATCTCTGCGAATGATTTTTTCGCAGGAGAGAATAACTTTGAGGCCTGGAAGTACGAAATGTTGTCGGTAGCCATTTTATGTTTTGTGTTCTTCTGTCTTGATAATTCCGGACAGGCTAGACTGACCGCGGTATGTGCACCCGAACAGTTAATGCAAATGGGATCATTGGAAGATTTCGGACATTGATCAAATGGGTGACCTTCTCCGCAAAAGTAACAACGTGGGGGGGAGCGGCATACAGGTTTTGAATGTCCAAACCGGCAGCAATTAAAGCATTGAATAGTCGGGAATTTATAAACTTCGACTGGAAGCGAGGTATAATAAATAAACACACGAGACGGTAGGGACTGTCCCTCAAATGTAATAACAACCGATTGGGAAGGTTTCCAGATCGTGTTTCCATCAGTAGAATCCTTGTAGTTCAGTCGACGTGCTTTTAATACTTTCGGGGTTCCGTGGGAATTATTCAAAGCATCAACAATTTCAGCCTCTGGGATCTCCGCGGGAATACCTCGCACAAGACCCATTCTCGTAAGGTTAAATGTCGGGATGAACGATTTATATTTATGGATTGAGAGCGAGTCAATTTTTTTTACAAATCCATTTGCAGAAGCGGCAGTATTAAACTCAATAGATAATTTATATCGCCCTTCCGGTTTAATTGAACCGTTAACAATACCAAGGTTATTATTTTTTGAGTCAAATAAGAATTTACCAAAATCTAAAGGATGAATAAGTTTTCCTTGTTCAGTTCTCTGAACAATAACGATAAAAGGACCGGAAGCGGAAGCAGGATAAAGTAAGTCAGTATTTTTTGTATTATCGCTAGTTAAAGTAGTTGTCGGGATGTAACTATTGGTGTTAAGGTCTTTAGAGGTTGAGGTTTGTTGAATCGGCGGTATAGATTTAACTTTCGATGGAATGTGAAGGCTATGCGATGGTCGTCGTTTACGAGATGGGAGCGTAATAGAAACCTGGCTAGTATTAGATTCCGAATCAGAAAAATCTAATATCGACCCTGGGTCGGGAGGCCTATCTTCGTCTTCTTCCATTATAAAAAAAAACTTAACTTTTAAAAATTAAACTGAAAAAATAATACGCAGTCTATTTCATGCAAACAAATAGGTATACGATAAACAAAATTAAATAAAATGTAACAATAATCTCTTATCTGTATGAGGCACAGGAACGGGCGAACGGCACTAAATAGGTAAGGTACACACAACCACTGTAGACCGCGGCTCGAATCGAACTCCCTATATAAGATTTATAACTCTGTAGGAACTCGGAAATTAATAAGTGTAGATATATTTATAGGTAGGTATCTGATAGATATCACTCAAATTCAATATAAAAGATGTTTTGTTTAATTAACCTCTTTTTCTGGGAATGTAAATATATATATATATAATTACCCATATATGGATAACATATCAATATAAAAGATATATATGTAATAAACATTTAATCATAATTGTGCAATATCTCTCTGAGATATTTTATTTCCGGAATATATATAGAAATACATATACATACATACAAGTATAATTCGAAATACATATTATATACATTATTTTTAATATACATACATAGCACAGATTTGAATCAAGTAATATTTTGTCGTAATAATATAAATTTTTATACCGATGATCAGCTGTTCTCTCGTCGTCCATGATTCTGAAAATATTTATACTTATGAAAACTTACCCCAACATGTCGATTCCTGTCGGGAGCTACACGACCATCTCTTTTGTTTATTTATTCTTTTTCTCTAACTAATTCAGCTATTGTCTAACTAAATCTAAATTAATCCTTTCGATTTATTATTCCGCTATTTTGTTGAATCCAAACTGAATTAATTGACGACTAATCTTTAATAATCAAAATGTATTTTATTTTTAAAACTCGTTGATTAACCTAACACTTTGTTAAATTAAGTTTAACAAATTAATTCATAATTATTATCCGGAGTAATATTATCACTATTTATTTCGTGTTCTTTTTTTTTTTTCACCGAACTTTTACCTAGCAACAAAGTATTATACAATTAAATACCGAATAGATTTTTATCATGCTTATGTATTTATTATTTATCTTAACTTCCAGATTTATTATTATTTAATCTAGCAATAAGTTAATACTTTGTGATAGAAATGTTCCGTTCAATCGTACGTTATCTAGCCGAATTAACTCGATGTTAATTTTTTTTAGATTAATGTGGTTCGACAATTATTCTCTAAACACTATTATTTTTTTTTAAATCGTTACACTATATTATAACCTTTTTATTTTAATGATAAGTTGAATTTATAAATAGATATATTATTATTCAATGCTGTTATAAAATTCTTTAAACGCTGTTGATTTTCTTTAAATTCGCTACACTATATAAACTTTTTATTTTAATGACAAGTTAAATTTATTGTAAAACTATATAAAACACTTTATTTAATTTTCAACACTTCACAGATTTAATCACTAACACTGACTGTAATTTTTTATAAGTCCCAGAATTCCCACTCCGAAAATTTTTACAACACTTAAGAAATTTTCAACTAATAACCATTTTAGACGCTACGTCACGTAACTTCCACGTTTTTAATCCGACGATTGGTCCCCGACGACTGCTTCCCGACAACTAACACTGAAAACTGATCTCGATTCTTCTAAGTCCTAAGTTTTATATGTACCTCCAGGATTAGAACATCTTAATTACGCGTTCATTGATTTTCTAATTCAAACTCTAACAACTCGAGATTTCATATATCAATTCTGTCATTTTCGTATCAACGTGTTAAGTCCGGCCCCCCTGATTTTCGAAATCTTCTGTCTCTTACGTAAATTGTTCCAGTGTCGAACCTACCATTATGTCAAATTTTGCGCCGTCGTTCCTTTGTCTTCTGGTCTTACGAATTTAACTAAAATATCATGATTTTTGTGTCCTTTTTTCTCTCAATATATAATAGGTACGTCTTCAATAAACTGTATATAATTCTCAATTTGGTTTATCGCTACCAGAACACGAACAAACTCATGTCGAAATCTTTATTACGCATTTTCCAATTCCCATTTTCCAAAATTTCCCCACATTTTCATGTTCCCTATATGAATCAATTCAATTTTAAGCTGTATTGTCTCTACTTATGTCGTAGACTTGAATTTTCTTATTTTTCTTCAATTATATTTTATATACGACGTTATTTTTATGATTTCTCTGCTTCATTCTTATGTCATTGTCCATAACTATATGATTAGTTATATTCCAAGCCAAATTTACTGTTTTCATCGATACTTCTGAATTTTCATGAGTTTTTCTTACGGAATTGTCTTTTAACTGTCTTTACTTCATTCTTCACCATCATTTGAATAATTTCCAATGCTTATCTTCTCTTAGAAAACTTCACCTTCTAGTCATAAATATTCAATCTGCTATTTTTTCATAATTTTAATAGAAGAAAATTCCAATTTGACTCTGGGATATGTGTCAGGTTAATTGCTTCGTATAAAAACGTATAAAATTGTGTCTCGTTTCATCTCAAAATCCCATAAAGTATCATCGTTGACATATGTTGATGTTTTCGATTTCTACGTACTTGATCGTAAATAAGAAATTAATATTAACTCGTTAAATTTAATCTCTTTTATCTTATCCAAACATTGCATAAGTTCCATGTTAACTTTTATTGCTTCAAAAGCAATAAAGACTATTCTAATCACCCAAAACCATGTCGGAAATCTCATTGTTTAAACAAAAAAATAGTGTGTGAGCTCGACAACCTTTTTTTACATCAATTGCCTCAGCAATTTGTTCTATCGTCTTTAGTATTTTCTCATAGCAAATGACGTAAAACGATCCTTTCCTTTGAATTAATCTAACATAATATAACTAGAATAACCATCCTATTTCAAATATATAACGATATCTATTTAAACTCGTATGAAAACGCAAAATTAAGCCGAAATCTTATATTGTTCAATTAACACTTCCGTTTAAATGTCCGTTTTTTCCATTAGATTTTCTTTCCAAATCGTTTTCCCTGACTTTATTGCTTCATCTAAAAGTGACATTCCTAATTTCCATCGTTTTTCTTTCTTTTAAATATCAAACGTACGTTTTCCTCTGAATCTGGCCTCTTTTTGTTCTTCACGTTCTCGTTATGCAATTGAGTATCCCTACAGTAGCTTTTCCCACGTTTTCCAGGTCTTTTCTTCAATCTTCCGTTCATTATATTTCCTTGCTATCATTGTACCAAATGCTCTTGTCCTCGAGACCGTTTATAAAATCGAACGTTGACCCGCCGTTCCCGTGAGAGTAAAGTAAGACATCAATTATCCATCTAATGTCCTGGTCCAAGTCCATCTCTTTGTTCTCAAAAATGGTAACCTCCCCCTTCTCTGATTGGTTGATCAATCTTAAGTGTTTATAATTGGATCCCTCTGTGTTCTATTTATCAAAACTTGACATGAATTTAATAATTATAGATCTCTGCAGTCTCCATGGCCCAATCAAACTTAATCCGCTAGGTGTCGCTAGTGTGTTGATTTCGTTATAATTCTAAAATATTATTTATTCATTCGTAAGGTGGAAGCTACAATATTTTCGTATCCACTGCGATTCATCACAAGAGAAAGATGACATCTTTAATTCACACATTTAAAAACAATTATTATAAGCAATAATTATTAGCCTGAAACTCTCATCAACATTGAAAAAATTTCCCGAGAAAAGATAAATGCCGCCGACGGGACTTGAACCCGCGTCCTTCTGATATCCGGTCAACTGCTCTACCAACTGAGCTACGTCGGCTTATCTCCCACCCGCCAAATAACTCAATATATACTAGTGTTTCATTCAACAATTACTGCGTATTACATTTTTCACCTGAAAACAGCCAACTTGATTTTTTGTGAGAAAGGCATTATAAGTGCTAACTCTCCCACTAGATGGCGTCGAGACAAATTATGTCTACATTTTTTGGTGAAATACTTTAACTTGTCAAATATTAATTATTATTTTTAATTGGTAAACTAATGTTTAAGACAAGATTTTTATGCATAGCACAAAGGGTAACAATTATTTTAAGCAATAATTATTAGCCTGAAACACTCATCAACATTGAAAAAATCTCCCGAGAAAAGATAAATGCCGCCGACGGGATTATTTGGCCGGTGGGAGATAAGCCGACGTAGCTCAGTTGGTAGAGCAGTTGACCGGATATCGGAAGGACGCGAGTTCAAGTCCCGTCGGCGGCATTTATCTTTTCTCGGGAGATTTTTTCAATGTTGATGAGTGTTTCAGGCTAATAATTATTGCTTATAATAATTGTTACCCTTTGTGCTATGCATAAAAATCATGTTTTAAACAATAGTTTACCAATTAAAAATAATAATTTAAAAAACGTTTAACATTTCAACACAGGTAACAGTAGAATCAAATTTTCCAAGAGATTAATTTATTTAACAGTTTAATTTTATGATCTGAGGTTACTGTTGATACTAATTCTATATACAATAATGGAGATACGACTACTGTAAATTAAAATATGCCATACCCATACAAAACTTCGCACATAATGTGTGAACTTTAAAAACTATCATCTTAAATAAACTTATTTGCAGATTGACTTCTGATATTTATAGGATCTGTTCATGAATACCCTGGAGAGTCCCACAAATAATTCTTCAACTTTAACTACCAAACAAAATTTTTTTGTGTTTCTCTGTTCTGATATATTATATTATATCAACAACATACAGGCAATACCTTAGTGGGTTTCCATGTCTTACTTTTGTTTTATGTACCTATACATTTTGCATGAATGTACAATAAAAAAAACGTATTATTCTTCATCTGTGTACAAATAATGGGAAAAATAAATAGTCATAAATTATGTATTATCTAAAAACAAAATAAGATGACCTTTAAATATAATTCAATGGAAAATACTAAGTTCAACAATTGACAACATTCTAGGACGGGCTGTCGCCTACTTTTATCCACTATCTAAAAGGTTTTTCATATTTCATGCATACAAAACGGAATTGCGCTCGAAAAATAAAGAAAATTGATGGAATAAAGGAAGTGTGCCACACGTTGGACAAACAGCGTTATCAGGCGTCCACGATCACCGGCGCTATGTAGCCGTATATATACACGTAGAACTATACAGTCGGGTGTCGAGCGAAGGGGAAATCAATGCTATCGTGCTTTCTATAACTTTCGGGCAAATATAGAATTTTACGAGTGCGTCTGATCGATTCAAGCCCACGACTTGGAGAGACTTAAGTCCACAAGTCCGATACTGCAAGTGTTTCAACAGTGATATAAAAGTCACAGATTGGAGAAAGAACAACAAAAAATAGCTTGCATAAAATGCCCGAAGAAATCCACGAAGTTTTATAAAAATAATAATATTACAGGGGCTGTGCAAAGAAATCTAATACACTTGTCATAATCCACATCGGCAATGTTATCCAAACAGTTTTATAAGAGAAATAACGAAAAATAAAGAGAACAATATTGACATTATAGACATAGTAAGTTCCTCTAATGGAGGTTTATTGCGAATCTATTTCTTTTTAGGCGTAAAAACCAACCGATTGCGACTTTCATCAGAAAATTTCAGGACTTTTAAAAATTTGGGTCGGGAGTTGGCCGCTTTTTATCTCATTGTAGCATAAAAAAAATTTACACTGTGTACATACCTACAAGTTTCGCTGCCATTGGAACCTTGGTAAACGAAACAATTGTCTATAAGCGTTGTTGTGTTGAACTCTCATGGAATCCCATTGTGCTTGGGAGATCAGCAGGTCTGTCGTGTAAAGGTTCGTATGGAATGCGTGATCATTATGATACAGTTTATGAAGGTCTTCGTTTTTCTTCTTCTGGTGCCTTGTCCTATCTGAGATTGGCTATCATCAGGGTGATTTCTTTCAAAATGCAGCGCGGTACAGCAGAACTGCTCTCGTAGCAGTCACAGGTAATCTTGTATTTGTCTCCCGTAAGAAATTGAGGTAAAGTTGTTGTAAATCAAATTTATTTTTTCTGTGACAGGAGAAAATGTTGCAATGGTAGGGTAAAACATAAAATCATGATAGAAAAGTCAGACAATGAGCCAACATAATCTACAGATAACATTGTTTGCTCAAATCATTCCATTTTTAAAATGATTGTTTCATTTTCTATGTAACAATTTCTATGTTTAAAAAATACTTAATTCTTTTTTGTCAATGTATTATTTCTAATAATCCTGTTTATTATTGCCATCATTTTACTTTCTTCAAATTATCCAATTGTAAACGACTGAAATGAAAGGTATTTTTAATTAACCAATGGTTTATTACTAACCGTTGTTCAAAAAAATGTAAAGATTTGTAGATACCAAACGTAAAAAAATATTAAATAAATAAACAAATATGTTTCCATAATTTTATCAATACAGAAACATAATTTATTACAATAACTGGCAATTTGTATAAAATTTGTTTCATAAAGTGACAAATGATGTCGTTTTTGGTCATTCATAGATTAATCTAGTCCACTTGGTAACATTGATGGGTATACAGGACATTTAGCAGGCCTTACGAGTTCTAGAATTTTCTAGAAGGAGATAAAGAAGATTCCTTATCGGACGAGTTAGAAATGAGCCGAGTTCTCGAGACGTTTTGGGTACTTTTGTAGGACAAAGCTCTACCCATTGGCAGGCCAGTAAATTAAACATAGTTCTTGGTTCGTGTGGTTGAATAGTTGAAACGACTTACACCGTTTATTTTACTAACATTAAGGTAAACACTCGTGAGGTGATATTTCACAAAAAGGGCCCTGCTTATTGTTTTATTTTGAATTATTTTATTTATTTATTAACGCCCTCTAAAGGATAGTAAAATTTATACGGTATTTATCGTACATGCTGAACTGCTTCAGTAAAAACATTTTGTATTTATTTAGTGAAAAATTCAAGATGTCCAATGAATTGGTATAATTATTTTCATCCTTTAGTATTCTAGGCAAAGAGAAATACATATTCTCATAGTTATTCTCAAAATTTCTACACTGAAATAAATCCCGGTTTCTAGTTTACATAGTGAAATTCAAAAGCTTATCAATGCAAGCAATTCCGGACTAACAACTACATCTTTTAAAATTTTATATAGAAATACCAAGTCATTGAAAATCCTACTGTCTAACAACTTAAGCATATTCATATCATTTTAAAAAGTGTTGTAGTTCAATAAATTGTTGGATTATACATTTTTAAATTTAGAAAACATGTAGAAAGTATTAAATATTTTTTATAAATTCACTTACTGTTATTTACCTATATACATTTTTAGTATGTAAAAGGCTGATTTCTTCTAAAATAAAACGAATCGTCGAATTTAATCTTCATACGAAAGGAGAAGAATAATCCAGAATTGTGTGTAACCCTTTTTTTATGAAGTGAAACCTTCAGAAAACAAGGGTGGGGAGGCTACAAAGCACCGCACAAAGAGGAGACCGATTATTCTATCTCATTCTCTCGCAGGCTAATTCTATAGATGCATGTGTTTGTACCTTTTTTAATGTCGATTTCTAAAGAAGTTTTCACTTCAAAAATTTATAAAGGGGTACCTAATTACATTAAATTGGAGTGAATTGATAAATAATATCTTTAAAATAATCCGGGTACGCCTCATTCGTCATTTATTACATATGTCTGGCCGTGTTGTAGAGTTGTAGGTAGCTTGAAAACAAGCTAATGGGTCCAAGTGGTTTTTAAAACTTGTTTCGTAATTTTGAAAACTGTTTTCGTAATTTAGTCCAGTTAAGTACTGACTTTTGTGGATGCAATTCCAAAAGGAAACTAATCAGAAACTAATGCTTTTGTTTGCAGTGAAGATGAAGATGGTGTTAATTTATTTCGAAAACGCTTTGAATACATATCTACTTTCCTTCATGGTTCTGTCAAAATTTTGGGATGAGCATAACTTTATGAACCTATAATAATTTGTAGTTCTGACGGTTTTCTGAAGGTATTCTTGAAAATTTTTCAAGATTTACGAAAATAACAACAATCCAAGAAAACGTATCTACAAAAACAAGTCTTCCAACACTCCTAAACTTGAGTTGTCAAACCTACCCTCCCAGCGCAAGTGACGCCGACAGTGAGAGAAATGGCGCCCATAAAATAAAGAAGGAAGAATGGGCTCACTCCGAGGAGATTCGGATTTCTAATGTTTAATAATAGCGCTTGTCTGACTGTGTCTGCCTTTGTTTCTGTTCGTGTCTCTGTCTGTGTTACTCGGCTCGGCGCTCAGCACTTACGCTCATCTGGGTTTGGACTTTTGGTCACTTCGCTAGGAGAGGCTGGCTTGCCCAGAATGGGCTTAAAACGTCTTATTTGATATTTAATTTATTAGCATATTAACACACGAATATCAGTTATTGGCTTTTGTAAAAATATGTTTACTAAATATTTAAGTTTTTTTTTACATGGGTCATGGCTACCCAATTTGGGTATTTTGTGAGGCTGAACGAAATAAGAGAGGGAAAGGAAGAGCGGAAAAAGGAGATTGGGAAACCGGCTATATAGTCGCTAAACTAAATATCGACCCTTTGGAATAACAAGGTCCCATCTGTAGCAGTACGTCATGCGATAATGAACTCTAAAGTAGCTAACGATAGATCCCATTATCGCATGGCGTTACAGCAACATATGGGTTCTTGTTATTCTAAAGGGTCGATTCACCAAATAATATATTTTATATTAATTCTGAAGCAACGGTTGTCGCTCACAAAACAATAAAAAGTGTACATATTTTTGCTGTAGAATGAGATAAACATGAATGTTTTTAATGATTTTAGAAATAAGTAACCCTTCTTTGCAACAAAACACTTTGTGAAGACAATATTAATGACATTCATAACAGTCTAATATTATCCTCATTTGTGGTTTTCTAAATAAAAAAAATATTTTTAATTGTTCTAGATACTCTAATAATCGGGAAAGAGTGTGAAGGGCGGCTTTAAGGTCAACATCCTTCCTCTTATTCTCTCAAAATCTCTTTGTTGATAGAAACTAAACTGATAGCTCACCTCGGTTCTGAACTGGAGGGGCGAACCAATATACTAGAGACACCTCTCGGAGAACTAGGTATATAAACTCTGTGAGCTACTAGCATTAACGCTAACTGTGCTACTTAACTCGAACTATCACAATTAATAAATATAATGTAAAATTTCATTTTAATTTTAATGACTTCAGTCCAATTATGATAAATTCTTTGCTGGGTTTTGAACCTGCAATATCTGGGTAAAGGGTCACATAGTTTCCGCTCTGCCACGTCAGTACGCAAACAGTTATATATACACGGTATTTTGTAATTTCCCATTAGCCGCATGAACTAGTGAATTTTCTACCGATTAGCATTATACAACTTAAAAGCCTGCCTTGTCCGAGATTTCAATAACTTTCTTCCGAAATCGCTAATTAGAATTATTCCATATCTTCGTCTCGTTCTATTTCATATTTTCGTTTAGATTATTAGTATTTTCTTAGTCTTCATTAATAATAAAAACGTTTATTTGTCAATAAATTTTTATACATCTTGTTTATTTAACAAATGGGTCACTGCTCAGCCATTCATTCAGTATTTCTCCTGGAATACAGGAATACAGCTGGTTTTCAACGGTGCCTCTAATACAATATATATGTAATAAAATAATATACACTCGTATAATAAATAATTAAAATGAAATTAAAATAACAATAATAATAGTAATAAAAATTCAGATTAAAACAAATAATATTAAAATTTAAAATAAATAATATAATCACAAACACGAGTAGGTAGGTATTCCTTTCAATGTAATCCTCTATCTCATTAGTGTCACTACCTACCAAACTGAAAATTTTTGTCAAATATTTTTGCTTTATTGAAAAATTTACTTTATTTAATATTTATAAAATATTTGTAAACTAGTCTGTCTCGACACAGGATTTCCTAGTGAGACAGGTAAGGCCAAAAAAATGTAAACCTTTTTATATAGATGCACATAAAAAATAAATAAATAAATATAAATAAATGTAAATTCATCAATTAATGTTGTGAGGTTGACTGTGCAGTCAGCAACCATCCGCCGCAGAGCTTCTTGAAGCACTGCAACGATGTCGATATTCAAATAGGCAGTGGTATTTCATTTCAAGGTTTTGATGGTGAATAGCTGAAGCTACCTTCAATTACAGCAGATAGAATTTTATTTTTATTTATTGAAAAAAATAAGAAATACATGAAAACATAAGCTGCACATCTCACTAGGGCATTCCTGTATCGAGATATGCAGTTTTACAATAAAGTTATTAAAAAAAAAGAAACACACATATACCTAAACTTAAAAGAAATATAATAATAAACCTACAAAAGAAGCACTGAGTACAGTTATTTAAACATTACTAATTAATAATTATTACAGCTGGGCAGTATGCTCATTGTTGACAAAAATAACATTATACTGTAAACTAAATATTAAAATATGTAAATACAATGTACCTGTTGTGGCTTACCAGATGCAATAATAGGGTGATCATACCACAGTAGCATTAAATTATTAACAAAAAATAAATAATAATAAACAATTATGTAATAAATTTATATAGTTTATGAAATAAATATAATATATTAAGTAAATATGTAGATATAAATAAATTAAACAAATAATATAATATAATATAATTATGAGTAAACAATAATAAACAATTTAATAATAATAAGTAAATAAACATAAGTTAATAAAGTACATAAAAATTATGAGTAAATACTAATAAACAATTATAATATTGTATAGTAAGTAAATTATGAAACGAAAGAAGTAGATAATAGTAAATATTGACTGCTCTTTTGCCTTTTACCTTTTGCCTACGACATTACGTAAGAGAATAGTATCTATTATTTTTATTCAAAACTAGTGACCACCCGGCATGCGCTGCAATGTCTCCCTGAGCTAAACTATATGAATTACACACACTTCTCACATGTATTTTCCTAATTTACCTCCTACTATTTCCTACCGTTCTTATGTCTCCTTTGCAATCCCTCCCTCCACCCCTCCCTTGTCCCCCACCCCTCCCCTGCGTGTCCTCTCCCATGCATTCCCGTTCCTGCTACCGTTTCCCTCTTTCATCCCAGTCCCTTTGTCCTTCCACCCCTTCCTCTTCACTTCCCGACTTCTCTCCTTGTTTCTTAACTATATAATATACAAACTTTTATACATATTTCATAACGCCAGAACTAACCAACATATAGAATCCTTCGCGGACGTACGCACAACAACTCACCATATATTCGTTGAGTTCGGTTGAAGGGTATAGGAAATAATTTTATAACATTATAGCTCAACATTATATAAATAAACATCGCGGACATGCGCACAAAAAATTACCAAAGATAGAAACATTCAATTTTATACATTAAGATTTTTTTTTTTTTTTTTAATTGTACAACAGATTATTATCCAATTACCGTACAATTTTCTCATTTTGACAGTCTTAACACCTAGGAAGATGATTATTATACAAAGAAATCTTGAGGCTATCCAAAGAAGAGTTATATATATCTAGCGTTTCCGAAATTTCGTTCAACAGCACCATTCCTCTTGTCATGCTATGCTGTGCTAGAACATCTGTTCTACCGTATGGTACCTTGAACAAGTCGTGTCGCCGACTACGGCTGAAATTTTCAGGGACGTATAAGCCATAACATTCCAAGAGGAATGGGCTGTCAATACGGTTATGGATTATGTTATAACCAAGAACTGCAAGATTTGCAAAACGTCTAGTTTCCAAGCTAAATCTATTAGTTGCCTCAAGCAAATCCATATGGTGCATGAATCTTGGATACGTTCCACGCATCCGCATATAGACTGTTAGGGTACCCCGATGTTGGCTACCAAACCAACACCAGCTCTGGGCCAAGGGGGCCCCCAAACATGTCCCTGGCTAGCTCTCAGCGGGAACAAAGGTACTCTCTATTCAGGGGGGCGAGTCGCTCAAAGCTATGGAATTTCTCCCTACCTTCCGGCGTCCAGCGGGATACACTCTGGTCAATAAACCTCCTGCCGCAGCAGAATAATAACAAAGTTAAATCATTAGGACATGTATTGTAAACTCAAACACAGTACATAGGTTTCTACAGTACAATTCAATTACAAGAAATGCAAATTACACAAACCTAGCTAAAGTGTTTAACTCTCATTATCTCTCTCTGAAGCGAAACTCTCCGAGTGGTGATTTTCGCGGGGCCCTACATCTCACTGATTACGGACACATTTAAAAGAGGAAATCAAGATACAGCTTACATGTGGATTAGCAGGATCCTCGCCTCATGTGGAAGTTCCATCAGGCACTTTCGTAGTCTAAATAGACCGAACTATATGGCGTGGCTAAAGGCCGACTCTACTCGTAGGTATTTCAATAATACATCGCGGCCACATTGAATTTGGACCGCTCGCCCGAAAGCGGGCCGCGTACGTGTGCTTCCCAAGGCTCTCGAATCTCGTCTGTGTGGTGGAATGGAATGGGCCAGTGGCCGGGCACGGGGGAGGAAAGCGGGAAGCAGGAAACAGGGGGGAAGAGGGAAGCCGTTGTGTGGACTGCTGCGTTCTCGTTGCCGTTCTGGAATCTACTCGCTTCAGGGGCGTATCGTAACAAGACATACCTAAGGAACTTTTTCTGGATTTGTTCCAGCATATTAATATACTTAGCTTGGTGCGGAGTCCACACACCACTAGCATACTCCAGCCTGCTTCTTATGACGCCATCGAATATGGCTATCATTTCTACTGGGTCATCAAATTGCTTACATATTCTGATGACGAAACCCAGGAGTTTATAGCAAGCTGGAGTGAGCTGCGATATGTGATCCGAGAATGTCAGTTTGGGATCAAAGACGATACTGAGCTGTTGACTCGGCATAATTTAATGTTGTTTTCAAAAACTATGAGCTTCCGGGAGCGGGTATATGTGGGTACATTTTTTTATGTTGAATTCTAATTTTTTTTTTACTGACCATTCAGCTATAGCATCAAGGTCATATTGCATTTTTAAGCAGTCCTGGTAACAGGTTATTTCCAACAAAAGTTTGAGGTCATCAGCAAACAAAAGACATTTGCAATATTTTACACATACTTGGATGTCATCTATAAGTATAAGGAACAGCAGAGGACCAAGGTTTGACCCTTGAGGAATACCTGATAATGCCAGGAATTGTTTAGATTCATGTCCATTTATTATTACATATTGACTTCTGAGTTTTAAATACGACGAGAAGAATGTAAGTGTTTGATGATCAAAACCAAGTTTGTACATTTTATGTAGTAAAATATCATGATCAACTCGATCAAAAGCTTTGGCAAAATCCGTATACACTACATCTGTTTGGTGTCGCGAGTCCAGTCCGACGGCCACCAATCGCGAAAATGTTAACAGATTTGAAACCGTGGATTTTCTTGGCATGAAACCGTGTTGGTTTTCTCCTAGAAAAGGCATAATTTGGTGATTTAATTTCTTATAAATAATCATTTCAAATATTTTTGGTATAGTTGACAGTATAGCTACGGGTCTGTAATTTTCTATATCAGACTTGTCTCCAGCTTTGAAAATTGGGCTTACACGCGTGAGTTTCCATTTCGATAGATTCCAGTATAATATAGAGATGTTCTTTGATAAAGTAGGTACATAAACCAGAGTGATGAATGAATTTTTAATACTAGAGGTGATTGTTAAGTGCGGGAGTCCTGCCCTCGGCTGAGTGGTTACTTGGTACGAAGAACCGCTGAAAAATCTACTTTCGTCTAAGTATTTTTATCCCGCGCGGGATTTCCAGCATTGATCAGCTACCGTATCTAAGATACAGGTTGTCTAATTCGAGCCGTTATAAATAAACATAATATTTTTACTTGAAAACTCCCAAAAGTCCCAAACGTTCCCAACTACCCTGAGTTCCAAAGCGGAAGATTCACTCAATATCAAAAGCTAGGTACATACTTCCCCAGAAATCACTAAATAATGGTTAAAGTAATTCAAGTACGTCCCACATATAAAAAAGTTTGTTTGCTTGTTGGTCCCATATGCATTCCTTTACCATTCATTCAATTGCGATGAAACTTTAGTGAGTTCACATGTTCATACATGTTCATATTTCATATAGTTTAGCGGCAGGGAGGGAAGGAGGGACGGGGAAGGGGCGAGGAACGCATGGGAAAGGAGAGGGATAGGCAAAGGGAGGGTTTGCAAAGGAGTAGTAGCGGTAGGGGATAGAAGGGGGTAATTTTATAAAATTCATTCTTCTCACACCGACACTTGTATTAAGGGATGTGAAAAAATAATCGAATAAGAAAAAAATCGATTAAAAATCGATTTTTCCCCACAAAAATCGATTTTTAAGCGATTTAAATTTTCTTAAATATTGATTAATTATTTATAAATCGATTTTTCACGCCAAGAAAAAGAATCGATTATTCATGCAAAAGTCACATCCTTAATTCTTAGTAAGAATCCAAAATTTGAGTCGGTTCGGTGCCATAGGGCCAAAGTTATGAACTACCCCAAATGTTAAAATGACAGAGCCCAAGAACCAAAACGACCGACCCCAAGTGTTAAAACGATGATTTTTTTTGCAGATGTTTTGATTGATTCGTGTACAAACCATGATTCTTAGTAAGATTCAAAAATTTCAGTCAGTTCGGTGTAACAAAGCCGAAGTTATGACCGACACCGAGTGTTAAAACGGCCGACCCCAAGTGCTAAAACGACCGACCCCAAGTATTAAAACGATGATTTTTGCGATTCTTAGTATGAATCCAAAATTTCAGTCGGTTCGGTGCCATGCAAAAAATAATCGATTAAGAAAAAAATCGATTTTTTCCCACAAAAATCGATTTTTTTATGCGCTTTTAATTTTCTAAAAAATTGATTATTTATAAATCGATTTATCATGCTAAGAAAAAGAATCGATTATTTATGTAAAAGTCACATCCCTACAAGTTTTATGTGACTTGCTAATTTATTCTTGTACGCACCAGACAGGATAACAAAAATATTCTGTATTTAAAAGAATTTCGATAAACAGAATAAACATTTTCTTTCTTCGAATGGCGTTGCATCCCGAGTACTCTCTAGTGTTCTAAAAATATCTATCAAATTCGCAAAAGAGATTCTTCTGTAGTGTTATAGTGGGTAATATTTAAAGGCCGTCTGTTTCTGCAAATGTTGTGACACCCTGTATTTGGCATATTCTATCATATTTCACCTTAAGCACCAAGGTTGTTTATATGAATGAGAATGATCTCCAGAGTGAGATCAGAAAACTTATCTCCAAGAACCGCCTTAAACTTTCAAAATAAACCCACATAAATCTTGTAAATTGGGGCCGATTACAATATTTGATAACTTAAATGTTTCTTTGAAGTTCCTACGCATGAAGTCACCATATAATAATATTAATAAAACTTTCATGAACCCAACAGGGATGGGTTTACAGGGAAACATGTTTATCAGGATAAGATTTGCAAACAAAAAACTTCATACCAATTTCCTTCTTGATATGTAAATGTCTTGACGCGACCTACTTCAAAAATCATTAGATCCGATGTAATGTGATATAGGAAAATAATAAATTTTTTTCATTGCTCTTTAAAATTTTACACTAAAATATATGATGATAGACAGGTACTATCAGTGTCTCCCTAATAAAATACAACCATTCAGTATCGAAATTGTTCCAATAGTTCGAAGCCTGTGAGAATGTAACATTCCCAATTGGGGTATGTTGTATGGGTGAACGCGGGGAAGTTCCTGACTATTCAGATCGGTTCACTAAACACGGTTAAAGCCATTTCAAGCGATTTTCAATCGTGGATGGTGGTATTTTTCCTGGGCAATACTGGAAGCGTCTACTACTTTGGAAAGTGCCGCACACATTATAAAACGTACTAATTTATTAACCGGAGCGGTGTTATTTATAAGTTTGCATTTCTGTGTGTCTGTCTATGGAATCGTAGTTCCTAAACGAATGGACCGATTATGCTGCGGTTTTTTTTAGATAGAAAGCTGACATGATCGAGAAGGTTCTTAGCTATAATCCATGAAAATCTGTTTATGCGTGTTTCAAGGTCATCAGCTCTTTTTTGTCGGGGGTTGCTTAAAATTTTGAAAATTCTACTTATGTAATAATATTCATCAAGTTTAATGAACTCCTAACTCAAAATTGGAATTATTCGAATTACTTATTATATCAAAGAAGCAATAAGGTAGGCACCGAAATTATTTCATGAACTAATATTTTTTTTATTTGGGAAGCGGGTATGGGTACCGCCGCCCCGGGAATCATTTATTGGATAACCAACACCTCTGCCATAGGTCACCCCAAGTTGTTTGTTTTGTTTGGTGACTTAACAGAGGTTTTTTTTTTTTTTTTTTTTTTTTCCTTTTTCTTTATATAATTTGTGTACAGTTTTACAGTGATTCGACTACCACGCTAGGCACATGCCCGTATTATGGTAGTCGAATAAGGAAAAAAAAGGTGCCCTGGTTCATGCGGTGAAGTTTGTCCGGGTCGTGGCGGCGGATACGTTTGCACACTAGATAGTTCCTACCCATCCCTCATACCCTTTTTCTTACTAGAACTTCCTCTCATTCCTTTCCTAAAAATAACCTCCACACGGCATCCCCAAAGATGACATTATTTTCCTCAAGGAATCCTTAGTGGAGCTAATGTGAACAAAGGTCCAGAGGACGTACTTTAGCGGCCCGTTCATAATTATAAATGACCGGTCAGTGGCTGAGTTTGTATCGCGTTTAGGTCCCACCCAGGTGTTGCGTATTCGATTCCTTGGCTGGATTAGTCCTCCATTACGACACAAGCAACATATTCCATTTACTGTGGTGGTAGTAGGAGATTTTCAAATATTGTGAGGTTATTCGTAGGTTATTGTTAATATTGAGCGCGTGTTTGGCGTGATTCCCGACTATGCACCGGTGCCGAGGGGATCAATGACACTAGTTCCTCGGAGCATCTTCCATCGTCATACCGGTAGAACAAGGACAGCATTCCCACCTGACGCCTGTGTTCTAAAGATTGCAATCCGTTTGTTAAGATGGGAGAATCTATCAAACGGACCGCCCGTTTCTGCACAGAGTCAAGGTTTTTTTTTTTTTATTTAGGTATTTTGGAGCTCCAGACCAGAGGTGGCTGCCAAATTCAACCGTGGGGCGCACTTGCGATTTGTACAGGGTTAGCAGTTGTGTACTATTAAAGTATCTGCGGGCCCTGTAGAGTACTCCCAGTTTCTGAGAGGCTAACTTAACTCTAGTTTCGATGGAGCCCCCATTCCTGAGCTGGTCACTTAGAGTTACACCAAGCATATCAATGGAGGTCCTGTTCGGAAGAATGCTTCCGTTGAAGGAGACTAGATTATCATTTCGATCTCTTTTAGACGTTATCAGACATGATTGGGTCTTTGAAACATTAAATTCGACGAGGTTATTCTTACCCCAAGAGAAAACACTCTCGAGGTAACCGTCCATTCTCTGCTTCAAAGCACTCCGAGCTATTGGGGTTTGTGTGCTCTTTGGAGGCTTGTCAAACAAAAAACTATTATGGACTGTTCTGTCGTCACTGTAACAATGAATCGGTGCACATGACAAGAGGTCGTTGATGTGCAACTGAAACAAAGTCGGAGACAGAACCGATCCTTGTGGGATGCCAGCATTTATCGAATGCGAGAAAGAGATGAAACAACTGCCTGAATCGACCTCCCCCTCAAAAAGTCGGCAATCGGCAGGATGCAGGAAGTCCGTAAGAATGCATTTTGTTGACAAGCGCTCGATGCCAAACCAAACCCGGTCAAAGGCCTTGGTAATGTCAATGTAAAAAGTTAGTTAGTATAAATATAATGCGTCGTATATATTTATAATGTCATTGGAAGGATCGCCACCCCAGAAACCCTTTATTGGACCATCTTCTCTGCCATAGGTCACCCCAAGTGGTTCGCTACGTTTAGTAACTTAGCAGGGGTGCCCGGGTTCATGGGATGAGATTTGTCTGGATCTGGCAGCGGATAACCTGGACACACTGAACCCTACATTCCTACCCACCCCTCTTACCTTTTCCTTCCCAGAACTTCCTCTCCTTCCTTCATTTCCTTAAAAAGACAGCATCCCCAAAGATGACATAGGACCTGAGGGAAATCATTTTTCTCAGGGCCTCCTGTGTGGAGCTAATGTAAAAAAATGTCGTAATTTTTCAGGTTTACTAACAACATTCGATGGATAATGACAAATATCCTAAATAATACGTAATAATACTAATACCTAAATTACGTAAAATACAAATACCAAGTCTTAGATCACTAGCAAAGACAGATCATATTTTAACAATATTTTTATAACCTTCTAATGCATGCTTTCCCATTGATACGATGCTGATTGTCCTTGTACCTTTACTTTAAATGTAAATGACATTGTTGTTATCCTTATTAATTTTTATAGTAAACTACTTATGCTAAAATGTGCCTGCTCTCAACACAGGAATTCCTAGTGAGACAGGCACAGCACAATCACCCATGTGACTTAATAAATAAAGATTACAAAGATTAATATTCAAAATGCGAACGTATATAATTTCTTCATCTGCCACGTCACAACGGAGAGACCGAACGACATGATTTTTTGCATAATGGAGGATTGGTGATTGACATATAGGCTTCTTTTCATTCCGGAAAAATATTTCATACCTGTGGGAAAATTCTTTGTACAGTAATTTCTCTCTAATACAATAAATGCTAGTTTTTTATAGACGCTTTCAGCTTCACAAATGCTGCAATTATTATAACATCCTGTAATTTTTCACGGGAGTTGGTTATAATATATTCGACTGTGTTTCGGAAAAACCCTACAAGCCACATTTTTTGGGAATGTTAGTTAGTTTTCAGTGGATTAATACAGAATAGCCGTTGACTTATCACATGGTAAAATTATACATATATACACACATGAGGGAGTCCATGAGGAAAATAATTTCCCTCAGGACCTATGTCATGCTGTGTGGAGGGTTCTTTAGAGGAGAGGAAGGAGTGAACATGGGTCTTGAAGAGATGTTGTAGAAAAGAGGTAAAAGAAAGTCCATGTTGTAGAAGGGAGGAAACATAGAGGCCGGCAAATCGTTCCACAGCCGAGCTGTTGAACTCAAAAACGAGTCGTAGAAACGACCCGTTCTCATGTGACAAATGTCAATTGTATGTTGGACGCGTATTGGGCGTGTTTCCTGACTATGCACCAGGACCGGGAATGACGCTAGTTCCTCGGAGATATCGGTATAACAAGGAAAGTATTCCCAGCCGACGTTTGTGCTCTAAGGATTACAACGCCTGTTTCTGAACAGAGTCGAGGGTTTTTTAAGGAATTTTGGGGCTACAGACCAGAGGTGGTTGCCAAATTCAACCTTTTTTCGTGATTTAGGCATTTTTAATAGTAAAAACTAAATTTATGGCAATTTTTTTAGGTCATTCCAAAAAACAGAAGAAATTTCTCAACCCTCTAATTATTTAGATAAATAAAAAAACAACTTTCATGTAAATTTCAAGATCTTTAATTAGTTTTAAGAATTTATAAATATTCGTTTTTATCGTCTCCTGTAAAGTTTTCATTTTGTGGTCACAATCAATAACTGTTGTGTTAACTTATTAGCTGAATTAAATTCAGTTTTTTTTATTAATTTAAAAATTACACGATGAAGCCATTATCGATGCGCAACTATCCGTGTTTTGTTTAAGTCAGTACCGGAGATGGCGTTATATATTATTGTATATATATTTTTTTGAAGTAAAACTTCTTTACGCACGCTCGCACGGGGTAAAATGATGAATACGTTATATATATATACAAAAAATATGAAACGTTACGAAAAAATATGAAACGTTGAGAAAAAATGTGAAACGTTACGAAAAAATGTAAAACCCTGTTCAATATGAAACGCTTATCAATGTGAAACGCTAATCAATGATATGAGTTGAGATGAGTTGAGTTAAGTTGAGTTGAGTTGAGTTGAGTTGAGAGTGGAGAGTTGAGTGCTGAGAGCTGAGAGTTGAGAGTTGAGAGTTGAGAGATGAGAGATGAGAGTTGAGAGTTGAGAGTTGAGAGTTGAGAGTTGAGAGTTGAGAGTTGAGAGTTGAGAGTTGAGAGTTGAGAGTTGAGAGTTTTTTTTTTTTTTTTACATTAACTCCACACAGGAGGCCCTGAGGAATTATTTTCCTCAGGGCCTATGTCATCTTTGAGGATGCTGTGTGGAGGGTCTTTTTGAGGAAAGGAAGGAGTTAACATGGGTCTTAAAGAGACTCATGTTGTAGGAGGGAGGAAACACAGAGGCCGCTAAATCGTTCCACAGCCGAGCTGTTGAACTCAAGAACGAATCGTAAAAACGACCCGTTCTCATGTGACTAATATCAACTGTGTACAAATGTTGGGCGCGTGTTTGGCGTGTTTCCCGACTATGCACCGGTGCCGAGGGGATCAATGACGCTAGTTCCTCGGAGCATCTTCCATTGTAATACCGGTAGAACAAGGACAGCATTCCCACCTGACGCCTATGCTCTAAAGATTGCAATCCGTCTGTTAAGATGGGAGAATCTATCATACGGACCGCCCGTTTCTGCACAGAGTCAAGGGTTTTACTTCAGTCGTGTGGTCTAAAGCACACTCGTTTTTTTTGCGATTTTCTTTCTTTTCCGCTCATTTACTGGATTGCGATTAATTTTTTTTATTTGTATGAGGGAGATTTATTACTATAATTATTGTATTTTTCCTTTGGACGGGTGTAGACATACGTTTACCGTTTGTCTCATTTTCGACTATTGACATTTAGTATGTAAGAAAGAGGGGCAGCATTGTATGTTTAAAAACAAAAGCAAAACAATCAGCGCATTGACATTGGACCTTTTTGAATATTTGGAATCACTCATTATTCAATATTATATTTATCATATTGCTGCAGCTCTTTCAAAAGATGAGAATTCGATCCATGTAAAATGTATGAGGAAAAGAATTTTCTACATATTTTTTTTCGTTAATTTTTTCGATGTTTATTCTTATTTGGCTATTCTGCTATTCGGGGTGGAGACAAATCCAACAAATCAAAGATCATAAAAACCGGTCCAGCCGTTCTTGAGTTATAAATGGTGTAACTAACCCGACTTTGTTTTATATGTTAAGATGTACATAACTTAAAAGTTTTTTTTAAGTAGTGTATAATAAGAATAAAGTTTTCGATAAAAGCATCGAAACCTGGACGTAGCCGGGTAGTAAAATAAATAAAAAGTAAAAGAAAATGGGTAAAATAATTCTTCTTTCACCCATCAGGCTTTTTTTTCGCTTTTGAGAACAACTCATAAAGGTCTCATAAAAATCGTTGCCTCCCTTACTATCATTTGGAATAATGTGAGAAATATGATCTAAACACTACTAGAAAGAAAACACTATGCAAAAATAAACCACCGAATTGCGGACAGCAATTTGGAAAAAAAAATGAAAACATGGGATTTTTTTAATAATTATTTTCACATGGAACGACAAAAAAGCAAAGCAACGTTTTTATAATACAGTTGTATAATAAAATACGCTTGTTTTTATTTTTTTCGTTAGATAAATTTTATATATATTTATATTTTATATATATTTTTTTTATTTAAAGCCCAGAGGGCTTTTACATGTTTTGGTAGTACAATTAATTATTGACAGATAATTTTGAAAGAAATAATAAAAATAAAATTAGATAAAAAATGCACACGAGTCTTACAAATACAAAAATATAGAGATTTGATTGGTTTACAAAAATACAGATGTGCTTAGGAATAATGTTGGAGCAAGTTTTGTACAAGATCCACAAAACACGCCAAGTTGATATTAAATATGTCAATATCACCTATCCTTTATGATTGTGAAATAGTGTGAAATCTATATCAGTAATTGTAGTTAGAAAAAGTATGAGGTGAGCCATTTTAAAAACTTTAAATATTATTTTGTTAAGTAACACAATTATATGTTTATTTCGAATTATAAGAATTGAAAGCATTTTTCATCACCCTTAAAAAACAGTTTTTAGTTTTCGGATACATTCAGAGATATTCCATTATCGCTAGTGGAAATATGTTCACTTTCTGACAAAATGTGCCCGAGGCCTGAGGGGTTGAATTAAATTTAAAAACAGCAGTAAACCATGATGTAATTCTTATCTCTTCCTTGTAAAATTTTTCAAAAGCGGTTTTTTATCAAAGTCAGCCCATCTCACGGGAAATTGCATAGTTCCCGCTGCACTGCGATTTAATTTGGATAAAGATATTTGAATTTTGCCCTTTTTGATACCTCCAACCCCAACCCATTCTGCCCCAAAACTGCCTCTGAAACAAAAATGCATTCAAGTTTATTTTATTAGTACTTTTTCAAAATCGTCTTTTTGATAGATTGATGGCAGAAGGCGATAAAAATATTTTTTCTGAGTCTTTTTAAAAACGAATTTCTACCATTCCTTCATGCTATATGTTTTCAATGTTTCATTTTAGTTTATTTTGTTAAAAATCAATCTCAAACTATTCTTGCGTTCTTAAAGTAAAAAGAAAGAAATATTTGCGCTACGCTTATCTAATCGAACTGAAATATGGTTTACAATTAGCAGAAATATATTATGATATCATGTAAAATAGTTAAGTTTAAAAAAATGAGCAAAGTGTTAAGGTAAGAACTTAATTTCCCTTACCAGTGATTCATGACATTATTTAGAGTAAAAAAAATCTTTTTTACTCCAAATAAAAACGAAAGCAATCAATAGGTATTGGACGATTGGGTGGGGCGAGGAGTTGGTCGGTTACTTGGTTGAGTGACCAACGAAGACATGTGTGAAAAAAAAGTTTGATTTTGAAGATTTAAAAAAAAAAGATAAAAAAACGAGTGTGCTTTAGACCACACGAATGAAGTAAAACTTCACTAACTTATGCCGTCCATTAACAATATAACAATAAAAGGAATAAACATATCCCCATTCCCTCAACATCCCCATCAACTCAACACAACTCAACTCAACTCAAGTCAACTCAACTCAACTCAACTCAACTCAATTCAACTCAACTCAACCTAACTCAACTCTACTCATAACAACTTATAACAATTCAACTCAACTCATAACAACTCATAACAACTCATAGCAACTCATAAAAACTCATAAAAACTCATAAAAACTCATAAGAACTCACAACAACTCAAAAAAACTCACAACAACTCATAACAACTCATAAAAACTAATAAAAACTAACAACAACTCATAACAACTCATAACAACTCATAACAACTCATAACAACTCATAACAACTCAAAAAAACTCACAACAACGTTTCATAGCGTTTCATGCGTTTCATAGCGTTTCACTTCAATTAGCGATCGCATATGGTTATTTTTCGTAACATATTCATCATTTTACCCCCAAGTGTCGAGCGTGCGTAAAGAAGTTTTACTTCAAAAACCACTGAAAATCAAAATTTCATGTACCTACATTTTTTACTCCAAATAATTTCAGGAATCGCCGGTTAAAGTATGTAAAGTACTCCGTTAACCCCGTATAATTGTTTCAGAGTAATAATTCACAGTATTAGAATATCGAAACATTTTATTATTATGTTTACCTTATTGTGTTACCGTATTTTAATTTAAAGATGTGCCCCAACAATTGAATGTCAATTTAAGGCTCAATAACCAGCGGACGAGCATTCAAATTTTTTCAAAAGATAGTCTTGCGATCGCAACGATCCCTTGCTACTGACAGGGCGGTTCCGACGAGAAAGATTATGTATTTTTATTTTGTTTGTTGGCTCGCTTGTTTAAATTTAAAATTGATGTGAAAAAACTTCTTAAATATTTATTGAACAACAATGACAAGCGTTGTATGATATATTTAGTAATATAAAGATAACATTTCATATGAAAATCGACAGAAATTTTACGTACACATGAAAATCGAAATTCTTCGAAAGATCAGTTATTACAGAATTTTTTCCGTTAATCGAATCGAGAAACCTGGCGTCTTATACAGACAAGATGGGATGTAGAATTCTCATGAGAAATAAATAACAAAGCAGAGTATCTAAAATACCATCAAACATCCAAATTTCGGTTGCCTGTTCGTATTGCGCTAAGACACAGCCGGTCTGGAATAAGATCGGCTATGGCTCAGAATATATTGCTAATTCTATAGCTTTACAATACCTACCTGTATTGACATAACATTTTAACAGATGATTTTAATTGTGTCTTTTTCAAAACACGAACTGATTCGTCGAGCATTCAGATGATCCCGCGTTTTTTTAAGTGTCTGCGATGGTTTATGATAATAGCTTTCAAGTCAGTTATGTCACATGCCCACGAAGGTTTTCGCGCACTGAATTTCGTCGTATGTTTGCGTAATTCGATGATTAAAGAGATATGACCTGGGAAAGTTTGCCGTTTTTCTCACGACTAGCTTCCAGCAGCACCGTTAAGGCTGCCGTGAAGCTTTATCACGTAATTCATTACACGTATTGGTGGGTGGAAGGCATCTATCCGGACATAATGTGCAATAATGCCTTTACAAGTGTGCGCATCACGGGCTCCATCGGCCTCTCGGGCGGCTGCTCGGAATTGCCATCGGTGAAAAAATATCTCAGTTTGCGGCCTGGCCGGGGGCGGACTGGGCTCCGGGGAATTTACCTTTCAACTCACGTCGCGTCATCCAATATTCTGGGTTTGTTATTTATATGTGAATGAAGTTGTGTTCATTGCATACTATTTTATGTACTCGACGCTGACTTCACATTAGAATATTTTGGGTACGTTTCAAAGGCCCAATCATGTCTGATGACGTCTAGTCTCCAGATGTGCTTGGTGAAATTCTAAGTGACCTGCTCAGACACGGGGGCTCCATCAAAGCCAGGGTTAAGTTGGCCTATAGGTACTTTAATAGTATACAACTACTGACCCTGTATAAATCGAAAGTGCGCTCCACTGTTGAGTTTGGTAGCCACCTCCGGTCTGGAGCCTCAAAATACCTGTAAAACCCCTGACTTTTTGATAGACTCCCCAATCTTAAATCAATTCAATTCAATTCAATTTAATTCAATTCAATTCAATTCAATTCTATTGTATTATTTCAAAAACATTACAAAATTTTACATTTCAATGCGTTTTTAAAATACATTTGTACTACATTGAACACAAACTATATAAGCATTAATAGAGCTTGCCTTTTAAAGGCAGCTTTACTAATGCTAAATATGTCGATATCCGAATTAATCCTGTTTAACAGCAACATTGCTCTCCCGACCGGCATGACCATTGGCAAATTAGTCCTGCAGGCCGGAAGATAGAACAGTCTATGCTGTCGGTGGCGAAGATACCCATCGGGTACATAGAAATGAATGCTCTCCATGATAGCTGAGTTTTCAAGCCATCCGCGAACCAATCTGAAGAATTGCGTAGCAATGTGCACATCTCTTCTGACCCGTAGATTGTTCTTCCAAGCATACCCAAAAGAAAGTCTGTAGGATAGAGCCACGGGTAATAGCCGTACTCCCTCATGTACAGAAATCTCAGAAATTTCTTCTGAACTCTCTCCAACATGAGTGAGCCATCTGAATATGAGTATGAAATGTCAGCCTACTATCAAACATGATTCCAAGATCCTTCATAGTGGAGACACGTTTTAGATTTCGGGCGTCCATCGTATACCGGTAATACCAGGTATGGCACGCCCAAGTGTAAGACAATACTAAACATTTAGAAATATTGAACTCAATCCGATTTATTTTACTCCAGTCAATAATTCTATCAATATCTGACTGGAGTCGATTGCAGTCTTCTAGGGTTAGTATTTCTAAGAACAGTTTTAGGTCATCAGCAAAAAGAAGAAACCTGGAGTGCAGAATTATTTCTGAAATATCATTAATAAATATTGAAAAAAGGAGTGGACCAAAATTAGAACCTTGGGGTACTCTTGATCGTACAAAAAATATGATAGACTGGAATAGTCCGTGAGACACAAACTGTTTCCTGCCTGCAAGATAGCTAGCAAAAAAGATGAGTAGTCTCATGGAGAATCCTATTTCAGACAGTTTATTGAGGAAGACGTCGTGATTAACAGTATCGAAGGCCTTTGAGAAGTCATTATATGAACAATCATCCTGATGGCCTTTATCTAAAGAATTTGATACATAATCAGTAAACACCAATAAGTTGGTTACTGTAGATCGACCTTTTCTAAATCCATGCTGTTCTGAAATTAAGAACGGCTCCACTTGTGGCAGTGTGTATTTATTGATAATCGATTCGAACAATTTAGCCGGTGTAGATAGTATTGCAATCGGCCTTTAATTTTCTACAGAAGTTTTTATGCCACTTTTATAAATCAGACAAATTTTCGAAATTTTCCAGGTATCAGGAAATACACCAGTTTCTAAGGAAAGGTTAAATAAGAAAGTGAGTGGCATTTTTAAAAACTCGACACAACCTTTAAAAAATGATACTGGTAGAAAATCTGGACTCAAGTAAATGTGTATTTTTCATTTTTTTGATGGAAGTTTCTACATCTGATTCATCAATTTGATCAATATCGATATTCTGGGCACCTTTTATATTCAACTTGGCAGCAATAACAAACGGAATGCAATCTTTAGAGCACAGACGTCAAGTATGCTGTCTTTATTCTACCAGTATTAAAAGGGAAGATGCTCCGAGGAACTAGCGCCATTAATCCATTCAGCAACGTTGTTTTGTCGGAAAACATAATATGTGCACGGTTGATATTTGTCACAGATATTTGTCGCTTATACGACTCATCCTTGAGTTCAACAGCTCGGCTGTGAAATGATTTGCTGGTCTCTGTGTTTCTTTCCTCCTACAACATGGAACTCTAAAGACCCATGTTCGCTCATTTTTATTCTCAAAAAGATCCTCCACGCAGCATCTCCAAAGATGGCGAAGTCCCCATGGGAAATTATTTTCCTTAGGCTAGGTTTGCGTATCAAGAACGAGTCCGAATAGTGTAACATTAGCGTCATTTATTTTATGAGTAATGAAAAAATCCATTTAACTCTCATGACATAAAACGAGACGACAAATTGTTTTTTTATGAATCTTAATCATTCAATCGAAAAAGAGAGATAAAAGTGAAGTTATATATGGCTGGTTGAAAACTTCCTTCCCTAGATCTCTTTGCCCTCATCTCAGTCCATCCCTGCTTGTGCCGCAGTAGATAGTACAGGTTTGCTCCGCACTCTCCACAGTAAGTGGAAACGAATATTACATAAAATTTATTCATACCTATATTAGAATTCATAACATTTTTCAGATCTAATAGACTTTTTTTAGTGTTTCGCCTAAGCGATGTTTTGTGCGAGTAAACGTAACAGAAAAATATATGAATTTATTATACAGGAACGAAAATGGCCGATCAGAGTCTGCAATGAAAGAGGCATTCAATGTTATTGGAACTTGGGAAGGCTGCAAAAGAGATGGTCCCAGAGGGAACGACGTAAAGACGAAATTCACGCTAAGGTAGGTACTTGCTTTTCACCAACTTCAATGTCACCACTCACACTCAGTGAATGTGCATTTGAAGCAGCAAGTTCATTTATTCATTAATTCTCTTGTCAGGTCGTCGCCTCAGTTCTTAATTGTCCAAACGACCATTTTAGTTTTTGTTCAATCTCGACTTTAAAACTAAAAATAAAGCATAAGAAATGATAGTTTATCACTTAACTAAGAATTATTCAAACTAATGAGACCTTTACCTTTACGGAAATAGCTTTATCTTAAACACCTATCATAATGTTTTATTGAAATAACGAGAGAAAACCTTCTCCTCCTGAATAATTTTCAAATGGTCGGTTGGAAAATTAAGAACTGAGGCGACGAGGTCACAAAACAACATACTAAAATAAAATTAAAATAAAATACGTAAATCTAAGTCAAAATTCTTTAAAGCCACATCAAATAAATGAATATTACATTTCGTTATGAATGGCTACCACTAAACTAAACTCCGAAAACCTTTTATATTAACTAATAATAATAAAATACCAGCCCTTAGAACAGTGACGAGCAACACGGCCGCATGCAGCCCGCTAACCCATTTCGTACGAATCGCGAGACTTTTCGCACATCCCTGAAAAAAAATTACGGTAAAAATATTAAATGGTTTCTGTTCCGTCTTGCGTAAAATGATTATGGTATGCTTCCAAAAAAAGTTTATGAAATCAAGTAAAAAAAGAAGAGAGTTTTGATATTTCTTATTTAATAGCAATATTTTGGATTTCCGGGAGCCATGGTAAATATTTCATTTAAAATCTGTATTACAAAATATGAAAGGATTTCACAACTTTTGTTTATCTATTTTGAATCAGCCGCCCAAAATTGCGAGAACTTTTCAAATATTGTTTAATATTTCAGAATGATAAAATCGACAGAATTTATTGGTCCTTGAGATCCTTAGAGAAAAAAAAATCATCTTGTTTTTGCATTCATTTCAATTATGATTGTTATACTAAAGATACTGTTATAGAAAATACAACGATGTTTGCACCCCCACTGACTGAGAGTGCTGGATGTATACTAGAAGACCAGGAGACGAGGTAGGTAAACCCTACGTCATCGAGTACACGGATGAAACTACTTTTTAGTGATAATGGACACTTAGAAAACCTTAAAAAAGCTGGTCTGCCGGTGCGCCTCTTGGCAGGAGCCGCGCTGCCATGGAAATAGTCAGCGTTTTTTTTCGAAGAAATTACGTCATCGAGTACACGAACGGGAATGGCGTGATATGATAAAGGTCGATTAGAAAATGAGAAAAAAGCAGGGCTGCCAACCGGCAGCCTGGCAAGTTCGCAGGCAGCCGGCGTCAAAGTGGGGTAAAAAATAGTAATTTTTACGTCATCGAGTACACGAATGAAACTAATGAATAACTATAGTCCAGATCATTCCGTTTAAGAATTTCTTGGTCTGCCGACCAGCAGCCTGGCAAATTTTTGTGTACGATTTTTTTAAGTTTTTTTTTAATTTTTCGTTTATCTTTATTATTATTTTTATTTCATTATATTTTTAAAAACTTTGAATGCCATATTTTAAAAATATGAACGATAATGATAAAAAAAATAATTTGAGAGTTCCGAGTGTACCCATCCGTCAGGTGAGCCGTTCGACGCCAAACCACTTACGAAACCTGTCGCGGTGCCCCTCACCGCTGTCGCGTGTCAATATTATTGTACAAATTTATAATATTAATAGTCCTTTTAAAATTGCCTAATAGTTCATTGTAGTTGGAAGTTCGAAAAACCAACGCACCATCGCTGTAAGAGCTGCGTTCTTCCGTAAAACGACGGAAATTTCTGAAACCCCGTTCGTTTCAAATCGGTTTCGCTTGCCCTGCTGCACCGATTACATCGAATACAAGATCGAAACTAATGAAAAACTGTAGTCTAGATTATCTCATTCATGACTTCTTTGGTCTGCCACCAGCAGCCAGGCAGTTTTTTGTGTACAATTTTTTAAAGTTTTAATTTTTTTTTTTATTCTTAAATAATTTTTTTCAATATCTTTATTATTATTTTTATTTCAATATGGTTTTAAAAACTAAGAATGCCAGATTTTAAATAACATAAATGATTATGATAAAAAAAAAAATTTTTGAGTGTTCCGAGTGTAATCGATGCAGCAGGGCAAGCGAAACCGATGTGAAACGCACTGGGTTTTGAAATTTTTGTCGTTTTTCAGACGAACACAGCTCTTATGGCGACGGTGTGATGGTTGTTCGAACTTCCAACCACTATTTTCTATTAGGTTATTTAAAAAAAACTATTATTATTATAAATTTGTATAATAATATGGGCATGCGATGGCGGTGAAAAGCTCCGCGGCCAGTTTCCAGTAAGTTGTTTCGCGTCGAAAGGCGTTCCCGTCCGATGGGTACACTCGGAACACTCAAAATTAATTTTTTTTATCATAGCCACTTATTTTATTTAAAATCTGGCATACTAAGTATTTAAAACCATATGAAATAAAAAAGTAATAAAGATATTGAAAATATTTTTTTAAAAATTAAAAAAAAAATTATAACTTCAAAAAATTGTACACAAAAAACTGCCAGGCTGCTGGTCGGCAGACCAAAAAAGTCATGAATGGGATGATCTAGACCAGGGGTCTCCAAACTTTTCAGCCTTAGGGCCATACTGATGACTCCAGTAAGTTCCTAGGGCCAAAACCGTTTTAATTTTTCTGACATTATCATTCATGGTTCATGGGGTGAGGTTTGTCCAAGTCTTGGCGGGGGATGCGTCTGCCCACCTGCTGCGTGGCGGGCCGGATTGAGAGACTGGTTGAGAGAGGCCTTTTGACCTTTCCAGCTGGACTATCTCGACCCATCGCCTTGCACCGCACTTGCAGGGATGGATTCATACGTCCGTCACTCCTGGACACACTAACCTCCAGATTCCTACCCACCCCTCATACCTCTTCCTTCCCAGAACTTCCTATCCTTCCCTTCCTTAAAAAGATCCTCCACACAGCATCCCCTAAAACATGGGTTCCCAAACTTATAAGTATCACGCCTCCCTGCTGCTTAAAATAAATATGCCCACGCCTCCCCTCGGCCCAGGGCCCAGCAAGTAGCAGCAAGTGGGCTCGCCAAGCAATTGTAAAATAAAATAAGGGTAGGTAATAATACTTTTTCAGATGTTTTATTATAAAAATATTGCTTTTACGCACTTGTTATAAGAAGAGACAATGTGACGGATGTTGCGCCCGCGCCCCCCTGTACATGTCTTCGCGCCTCCCTGGTGGGGCGCGCCTTCCACTTTGAAAATCAATGCCCTAAAATGACATAGGCCCTGATGGAAAATAGTTTCCTCAGTGCCTCACGCATGGAGTTAATGTAAAAAAAATACGCCTACTCAATTCGCGAGTTCAATTTCTATTGTGTTGTAATGTATTTTCACGACTACAACACTTGACGACATCTGATGGTTAGACGCGGAAATAGGTAGTGATAGTACCCTCTATCCATCGCTAACATAGTAGTACTTTTCCGCGAATAAACTCGTTGGTTCGATATTATACTTGTCATCAAGCTTTACCTAGCGAGTAAATATAACCGAGTTACTATCATTCTGTGTTTTTTATCCAACTTATCAAAACAATAATAAGCCATTAGATGTCGCGGGCCTGATTGATGACATCGGTCATTAGCTGTCGCGGGCCGGATTGATGACATTGGTGGGCCGGACTTGGCCCGCGGGCCGTAGTTTGGAGACCCCTGATCTAGACTACAATTTTTCGTTAGTTTTGATCTTGTACTCGAGTAATCTATGTAGCATGGAAAGCGAAACCGATATAAAACGGACAGGGCCCGGATGTTTCCGTCGTTTTCCGGACGAACGCAGCACTTACGGCGACGGTGTGGTAGTTGTTCGAACTTCCAACCGCTATGTTCTATTAGGTAATTTTGAAAATACTATTATTATTATAATTTTGTATAATAATATGGGCATGTGATAGCGGTGAAGGGCCCCGCGGCCAGTTTCCAGTAAGTTGTTTCGCGTCGAAAGGCTCTCCCGTCCTATGGGTACACTCGGAACACTCAAAATGTATTTTTTTATCATTATCACTTTTTTTTTAATTCTGGCGTTCTAAGGTTTTAAAACCATATAAGAGTAAAAATAATAATAAAGATATTGAAAATAATAACAAAAAATAAATAAAATAAAATAAAAATTAAAATCGTACATAAAAAACTACCAGGCTGCTGTCTAGCAGACCAAAAAAGTCATGAAGGAGATGATCTAGACTACAGTTTTTCGTTAGTTTTGATCTTATACTCGTGTAATCGATGTAGCAGGCCAAGCGAAACCGATATGAAACGGACGGGGCCCGGAAATTTCCGTCGTTTTCCGGACGAACGCAGCACTTACGGTGACGGTGCAGTGGTTATTTAAACTTCCAACCATTATGGACTATTAGGTTATCTTAAAAAGACTATAATTATTGTAAATTTGTATAATGATATGGGCATGCGATGGCAGCGAAGGGCTCCGCGGCCAGTTTCTAGTAAGCTGTTTCGCAACGAAAGGCTCTCCTGTCCGATGGTTACACTTGGAAGACTCAAATTTTTTTTTATCATTACCACTTATTTTATTTAAAATCTGGCTCTCTATGTAAGTTTTTAAAACCATATTGAAATAAAAAATAATAATAAAGATATTGAAAATATATTTTTTTAATTAAAAAATGAATTAGAACTTAAAAAAATCGTACACAAAAAACTGCCAGGCTGCTGGTCGGCAAACCATAGAAATCATAAATGGGATGATCTATACTACAGCTTTTAATTAGTTTTGATCTTGCATTCGGCGTAATCGATGCAGCAGGGCAAGCGAAACCGATATGAAACGGACGAGGCTCGGAAATTTCCGTCGTTTTCCGGACGAACGCAGCTCTTACGGCGACGGTGTGGTAGTTTTTCGAACTTCCAACCACTATGGACTATTAAGTTTTAAAAAATTATTATTTTTATAAATTTGTATAATGGCGTGCGATGGCGGCGAAGGGCTCCGCGGCCAGTTTCCAGTAAGTTGTTTCGCGTCGAAAGGCTCTCCCTTCCGATGAGTACACTCGGAATACCGAAAATTAGTTTTTTTATCATTACCACTTATTTTATTTAAAATTTGGCATTCTAAGTTTTTAAAACCATATTGAAATAAAAATAATAATAAAGATATTGAAAATTTTTATTTAAGAATTAAAATTTAAAATTAAAACTTAAAAAAATTGTACACTAAAAACTGCCTGGCTGCTGGTGGCAGACCAAAGAAGTCATGAATGAGATAATCTAGACTACAGTTTTTCATTAGTTTCGATCTTGTATTCGATGTAATCGGTGCAGCAGGGCAAGCGAAACCGATTTGAAACGAACGGGGTTTCAGAAATTTCCGTCGTTTTACGGAAGAACGCAGCTCTTACAGCGATGGTGCGTTGGTTTTTCGAACTTCCAACTACAATGAACTATTAGGCAATTTTTAAAGGGCTATTAATATTATAAATTTGTACAATAATATTGACACGCGACAGCGGTGAGGGGCACCGCGACAGGTTTCGTAAGTGGTTTGGCGTCGAACGGCTCACCTGACGGATGGGTACACTCGGAACTCTCAAATTATTTTTTTTATCATTATCGTTCATATTTTTAAAATATGGCAATCAAAGTTTTTAAAAATATAATGAAATAAAAATAATAATAAAGATAAACGAAAAATTAAAAAAAAACTTAAAAAAATCGTACACAAAAATTTGCCAGGCTGCTGGTCGGCAGACCAAGAAATTCTTAAACGGAATGATCTGGACTATAAATAAAAATTACTATTTTTTACCCCACTTTGACGCCGGCTGCCTGCGAACTTGCCAGGCTGCCGGTTGGCAGCCCTGCTTTTTTCTCATTTTCTAATCGACCTTTATCATATGACACCATTCCCGTTCGTGTACTCGATGACGTAATTTTTTCGAAAAAAAACGCCGACTATTTCCATGGCAGCGCGGCTCCTGCCAAGAGGCGCACCGGCAGACCAGCTTTTTTAAGGTTTTCTAAGTGTCCATTATCACTAAAAAGTAGTTTCATCCGTGTACTCGATGACGTAGGGTTTACCTACCTCGTCTCCTAGTCTATAGCTTCTAATGCCCGCGAAGAAATTGAAAATTAATACATTGGCCCTCCAGTTAAAAAGTTTAATCATCACTGCCTTAGAGGGTTTAAGCGCGCTATACGGTTTATTATATTCATAGGTTTAATTTAAATGTTTACTATTTTGAAAAGCTAATTAAACTTTTTTTATCCCCTCTTAATTATATTAGTCTTTATACAAGATAATAACTCATGCAACGACGATATATTTATAATAATTGCCTACAATAGAATATCTCCGTTTGAATACGCTTTAATTTATGTATTTAACTAATCGGTTTCGGTTCTACCTAAATCTTCAAAAAGGGGTGTACAAAACATATTAAATAAATAACAGCGTTAAAGAGAATTTTAGGAAAAATAGAAGGGGAGAGAAAAAATTAACTTTGGCGGGGGGTGAGGGGGAGGTACCTAAGAGAGAGGGAATGACAGTAGGTGTGGAGAAGGGAAATAGGCTTAAAATGGGTCAATTTCAAAAATCTATTTGTTTATATAGTAAATTGATTTTTTAATTAATGTTAATAGTTAATGGACTTTTTTTTCATTTTCAGACCTTTTCAAGACAAGACTTAAGCCTTTCCCATTTCTATGCAGTATTTTCCCAAAGATTTATTAAACGAGTAATCTTTATCCATTAGTTGCGAATTCTGAAAAACCTACACTATTAAAGCACCTCATGTGTTCAACCACCCTTATTTGAACATTTCTTGCTGTTTTACCTATGTAAAATGCTGGACAATCATTACGTTTAAGCTTATAGATGTCAGATGTTTAGGTAAATCTGAAATCGGTTGGTAAATATATAAAATGAAGTGATATTCAAACAAAGTTATTTTATATTAGAATAAGTTAACAATAATAATAATCTAAATGAAAATATGAAAGAGAACAAGACACAGAAAAAGCAATGGTCGCAACTGGGACACGAACCCAGACCTCTCCGTCTAACCGGGACGAGCGCGTTAACCAATTTCGCTATTGCCACCTTCTGTCAAAGTCGTCATATTTGTCAATCTCATATTTTCAAATTTCAGAATTACATTATTATCAAATAATTATTTTTGCTTTTTTATTGATTTTTCTGTGTCTTGTTCTCTTTCATATTTTCATTTAGATTATTATTATTGTTAACTTATTCTAATATGATATATTTCACTGATGAGAATAACCTTCAAAAAAGTATAAAAAGAAAGTTTTTCTTATAAAAATTGAAAGTTATTTTAGGTAGTAATGTATGCAAGCCAACATCGCTCCCATTATTAAAATAATCAATTAGAGGAAGACAGCAGGAGACCGAAGGGGTCAAGAGCGGTTTTGGTAATTTTTATAATTTATCCAGCTGTAAAAGCATAGGTTTAGGTACCTATTATGATAGGTAGTCATTATGAAAATTGAAATGCCGTATAAAATAATGTATTTATGTTAAGTCCAAAATTTCATATTTTGTGTGAAGTTTCAAGTGTCATGCAAGATTAACCAGTCAACCCCGATGACAATGTTGGCCCTGTCTGCAATGTTAATTCCCGTTGACAGGCGACATGTTGCAGCTTTATGGGTTTCATGATAAATTATGATATTAAAAAACATCTCACATTTTTTATACAAGGCATTTTCTTTACATTAGCCTTTAATAGATTCATCATAGTGCTTTTAACCTCTCAAGGGTAACACTATTATCTGTCTGGCGGGTTGCAACAATATTAGTATCTAATAGTACAATTATTTAGGTTGAAGGAAACTAGAACTAGGCAGTTTTTTGCAGTCTGATGAGCTTTTGATGTCTGGAGTTTCAATAATGGAATACAAAATTTAAAAAAACCTTTCATATTTTCCATACATCCTTGAGTTGAACTTGAAACCTCTCTCTCATATTTTGAAGGGGGATTTGGTAGGATTATATCATCAAAATCGCATTTAAGCTTATTTTTTCTAGCCTTTTTGTCGTCAGAATCATCTCGAATCCCTTGAATAGATAGATTTTCTTTAATTAATCTGTGAGCGCATGTGTCTTAGTTTGTTGCTTTCGTAATGAGTTCTGCTTATTCTTTTAAGTAAGTAATTTTAGATTATACATATTTTATTTATTACTAGCGAATACCCGGCATACGTGCGAAAATATATATTTCCCCCCCTCCTGGATTCCCATCTCTCTTCCGTCTTCTCTCCCTGCCGTTAAATTAAATGAAATGCACACATTTTTCAAACTACTCGCGTACCACTGATTGTAAAGATTTTATACAAAATTTCGTGAGCTCATCATTATATATAGAAACCTTCACAACAAATCACCAAAATTTCATCGACATCGGATGAAGATGATCGGTAAAATCGGCAAATGAAAATGATGAATTTAATGAGTGAAATATCTAGATTCTAGATTGTCATCGGTCAAAAATCACATGACCGCTATTTAAAAAAAATCTGTTTTGAAAGAGTTAAGAATAGTGAATCGTGATTTAGGGGTATAATATCCGTGTTTGAAGAAATGTTTTAGAATATCAAGAATATCGCTCGTCGAAAGAGCTTTAATTGCTGGATTTATAAAAATGTGGCTAAGAAATATGTTTTACCTATTCCCGATGATCTTTTTCGAATATATCAAATAAATAAATTCACTTTTATTCATTATTGATTATATGCACATTTATATATTTTAAGGTAAATTGAATTAGTTTTTTATAAGTACAACTCATACTATTTCATTTCATTTAATCTCTGTTATGATGTTATATGCCTTGATTACAATCTTATTTATTATGTTTTATTGGTTTTGTAACACACATAATTAATATTGTGAGAATAAATTTTCTATTCATGTGAAAGCCGACTGGGGCGTAAATAAATAAATAAATTATTCGGGTTGCGCCGTGTATGGAAACCAGCTTCAAAAAAAAGTAGAGTAAGTAGGTGGTTTATAAGTAAGTAGGTGGCTTGTGGTTGCATCACAATCACGTAGTTTTTAAGTATCTCTGTGTATGAAGGGCCTAACTGAAAATGCTGGGATTTCAAAAAAAAAATTATCTTTTTTACTTGTAAAATATAAAATCACCTTCTGCAGATGGTGCACTTTAACTCAGTAAACCCTGAATGATATTGATTACATATATACTTTAACTTAACTTCCATTTATTTATAGATACTTTATAATTTATTTCTTTTTTTTAATGGAGAGGTGGGGGGTGGGGAGGGGGAGGCGTTGTAGAAAAATTAAGTTCTTTTTAGAACTTAGTTAACACTGATTCAAAAGTTCATTCGTTTGTCAGTTCCACCTTTAGCAAAATGCAAAGTTAAGTATGTCTACTCGACTCCTGATAATTTGAAAGTCGATCTCTGTGAGTATGAGCGTGTGCAGTGGGCCCATTGGGCACCCCTGCCATAGATAATGCTGAAATTATCTTGTTGGTCAATATTACAACCACATATTGAATGTTCGTGAATTCTGATACAGATAAGCCAAGTCTACACAATGACATCACCTTGAAACGATTGATAAATCAATGATTAAACGTTATTTTTTTAGAGAATTTGAACAATTCTTAAAACTACAAAGTTACTTTTCAAGTTCTCTGTTGGTTTTATTCAAGTTCTGTTTTTATATCATTATTAGCCAGCTGTTTTACGTATCTGAAATAGCAACAGAACTTGAATAAAACTTTTACAGAACCTTAAAATTAGCCATGAAATGTTATTGTTCAAATTCTGTGAATTTTGTTATTTTTTCCTGTTTTTTTTTTTAAATTGTTGAATCACGTTGGATACTATGCTATTTCGGACATTTAAAAAATCCGCATTTTTATTTATTTCCACTGTTAAATAAATGAGGTCAACAGCCGATTGACCGGTTGGTGGCTAAGTTGGTATAGCATTTGGGTCTCACCCGGTTGTCGCGTGTTCGATTTCTCGGCTGTGGTGGTAACAGGAGATTTTCAGATATTGTTGAATATTTTTGTTTTCCCCAAACAAAAACTTGTAATTATCACAAAACATATTCAGCAAGTTCTTTCAATTTGGAAGGTGGGCACCGCCGCCCCGGAAATCATTTATTAGATGCAACACGTTTGCTGATTTAGCAGGGGTGTCTAGTTTCATGAGGTGAGGTTTTTCTATGTCTCGGCGGCTAATAAGATTTTTTCCACCTACTTCGTGTCGGGTTGAATCGGAAGGTCGGTCTAGGTCTCCAACTGGTTGAGGGAGACCTAACTTAGACCTCTTCATCCAGACTCTCTTGACCCATCCGCTAGCATCACCTGGACACATTGACTCCCCGATTCCTACCAATTCTTTTCCTAAAAAGACCATTCACACAGCATATCAAAAGACGACAAGGGCCTTGAAGATTTTTTTCCTCAGGGCCTCGTGCTTGGAGCTATTAAAAAAAGTTATTAAGAAAACACGAACAACATAAAATAAACTCAGACCAATCCATCTATTTACTGCCTGCGTAGGGCGGTTACATTAAAATTTGCCGATTTCTTTTTACGAGTCACGGTGTTGAGTTTGTAGAATGTTTTTTACGTGTCAGCATGTTATGTCCATAAGACGTGACTAACGTAACAACACGCGGCAAACACGGGGTGATTGATCAGCTGGGGGCTGGGGGGGCTAATACGTGAAGTGTATTGATTGAGGGGTCACCTTTACCCCTCTGGATTAACTGGCCCCCATTTCCCAGCCAGCCGGAAGTGCTAATAATGACGAATTTGACGGTTTATGTTTTATGAGGATTTATGTTTTGCTAATGATTCAAACGGCAGATGATGCGTATGTGCGTAACTTAAAAAAGTACTCGTATTTAAAACTGTTTTATTTTATTTTATTTTAATTTTAATTTTATTTATCTATATAAAGTATACAGATATTGAGTTTTTCGATGCCTGTCTCACTAGGATATACCTGTGTCGATACAGGCGTAGAGGTATTTAAGAGCGTTTAGCGAAAATCCACATTTCGTCGAAAGATGTTCTTACGATCGCACAGTGCGGTTCCAATGAGAAAGATTAATTACTCTCCGTACCAGCATTATAAAATTATAAATCAATATCGATTTTATTTCATTCCAAATTTGCTTCAATTTATGCCTACATCCAAAAATGCTGAAAGGCCTGTTGATAAAACTATTAAAATTATTGTGTTTTGATCATAATAGGTAAGAATACTAAATCAAATTTTATCTTAATGGAACTTAATTGGTCTACAACACATGAATGTTCTTTGTTATATTATCATTTTGTATGACTGTTTGTTTCCTAAATAAAATAAATAAATAAATAAATAAAATAAAATAAGTATTTATCATTTTTCAATAATGTCTGAGCAAAATGAGAATGTAAAAAATCTGATATATATTAGTCTGTAAGTGCGCAAATAAATACACAAACGGACCAATTTTCGTCAAAAAACACATGTTCGTATATATTTTTAATGATTTTATTTAAACTAAAATTAAAATTCTGTAACATACGTTTATCAGATGATGTATTGATTTATTTTACTGCATGATTATATGATTTGAAATGGGTGTCGTATAATACAAAATCTTTTTTGAAAATTTAACAAATCTGCCAACGACCTATGGTATAATCTTATTATTCTAAAAATAAACATTTTTCTCAACATTTATACCATAAGTTTACTAGATAAAATAACAATCTTTCGAAATAAATTTATAAATTTTTGTGGAAAAGAGTCAATACGTCGACAATCTAATTTAAAAATGACGTATTTCTGGTTTTCTCTGGTTATACGCTCTTAAATGAATATCGTAGTTACAAAAATATTTAAGGTAAAATACATATTAATTTCAATAAAATTAAAACAGAAATAAGATTGGAAGTAAAACAGTAATTACATTTTAACAATTTGGGAGGCGGGTATAAGTACCGCCGCCCAAGGAACCATAAATTGGATAACCAACACCTCAATTATAAGTCACCTCAAGTGGTTCGCTACGTTTGGTGACTTAGCAGGGGTGCCCGAGTTCATGGGGGTGAAGTTAGTCAAGGTCTTGGTGGCCGATGTGTTTGCCCACCTGCTGCTTGGCAGGTCGGATCGGAGAGACTGGTTGAGAGGGTCTTTTGACCTCTCCAGCCAGAATCCCTCGACCCATCGCCTTGCACCGCAGTTGAAGGAATGGATTTATACGTCCTTCACTCATGCATAGCGTCTATTTATTTGAAGTACTCACCTTATACTTTGAATCGAATCAAGAATTACAGATATTTTAAATAGGTACCTATGGTAGGTACAAAATTTGAATGATTTTTCTTATAATAAAAAATCAAGGTTTGTAATAAATAAAACTAAAAATTGTAAAAAAATTGCAATAGATGGCACGCGAGCTGTTTGAAAACTGAATGCACTTGGACTGAATATATGAAACGCGGGAGGGGAACGGGGACGCACGGAGAACCAGCTGGTAATTAAATATTTCTGTAAGTATAATGAATCCAATTAAAAACATGTTTCCTTGTGGTAATAAAAAACCAATTACACTTGTAGGAACATACGTTCATCCCGAAGTATTGAGAACGTCATCTGTTTTATAAAACGAAACGAAGTCACACAAACACTTCTGTAAAAAAATTTTGGAATATCGAAATGAAAATTACAGGCTGATATATTTGAAATATTTATTGGCAGAAGAAAAGGGTAAACAGGGCCAGAGAGGTATCCCCGTAATCTCTTACACGTCTAGATTAAGGAGAATGAATGTGAGTTTTCGATGGTTGTTTTATCGCCACCCTATGACCCTCGTACCGTAGTGGTCTACGCACTAGACTTTCAGTCTGGAGGTGACTTTAGATTAAAAGTGCTAAAAATGATAAAAAGATATAAAGCAGAGGAAAAATTGCAAAATAAGTCTATAAAAATAATGATAAAATTTAGCAAATTTTTGACATTTTAAGGTTTATTTAAACGTAGAAAGGACTGATTTTGTCAAAAATGATTCGTTTTTACATTGAAAATGATTTTTACACAGATTTGCCTTATGAGACTTCTGATATTGTGATGTCTTGACTTTAATCCAGGAATATAACATCTGCTGAAAATATAATATTACACAACTGCCGACCCTACACATATTTTAGGTCCACCAAACTGTTGAATTTGGCAGCCACCTCTGGCCTGGAGCCCCAAAATAATTGAAAAAATCCCTTGACTCTGTCTAACGGGCGTTCAGTTTCATAGATTCACCTATCTTACCAAACGGATTGCAATATTTAGAGCACATGCGTGTATAATATCACAATATTTGAAAATCTACTACTACCACCACAGTAAGCGGAAAATGTTGTGTCGTTATGGAGGACTTAGCCAGCCGAGGAATTAAGCACACGACGCCTGGATGTGACCCATACGCGATGCTAACTCAGCCACTGACCACTGAATGCTCTCCTTGTTCTGCTGGTATTTTAAAGGAAGATACTCCACGGAACCAACATCACTGATCCCTACAGCACCGGTGCATAGTTGGGAAATATGCCAAACGCAAGCCCAACATTTGTACACGTTCTCCAGTTCTTGAGTTCAACAGCTCGGCTGTTGGACGGATTGCCGGCCTCTGAGTTTCCTCCCTCCTTTACTCCTTCCTCTCCTCAAAAATAACCTCCACATAGTATCCTTAAAGATGACACAGGCCCCGATGGAAATTACTTTCCTTAGGCCTAGGTGGAGGTAAACAAATAAATGGACTCGTTATGAAAAAGCGATTGAATAAGAATACCGTGTTACCCGTCGTATTTCGTAGTTTAAAAAACTCATGATATGAAGATTTTCATTTGAGGCGCAGCCGGATAAAAAATGCAATATCTCCGGCAAGTTTTATTTATTTCAGTATGAAATTGATGCGGACCTCTTCAAAAATTTACGGTCGAATTTTGCGATAGGCGTAACATTTTAACATGTTTTCTTCTAAAACAGCAAATTTATTTTGTATATTATAATAAATTACTTTGTTTTTACCACTATAACTAGCTTACTTCATCAGGGTTTTAATAATACTAATTGTACATATAAGTAATTTATTAATTTGAATTTTAACATGTATTTTGACAGTAATGTTTTGTAACTTGAAGAAATCCATCGGTACGTAAACTTTATATCTATCTTTTGATATTCTTTGTTGCCTTAGTTTAATTGAAAACTTCTTTTCATTTAGAAGGATAAGCTTAAGATAAAAAAAGAAAACTAAAAGGTTTGAATGTTAGCTGGTTAATGGATTTATCTGAAAGTGTTCGTACCGTGACGAAACTGAATATGTCTAAACATTCAAGACTGGATATGTGTGAACATTCAGGTACCTGGCTAGCTACCTACGCGAAAACAGTCCGTTATCTCTCCCACACCTTGGAAACATATCTGCACAAGGGCTGTCACATAAAAGTGGACAAATAACGGGAAAGCATTCGCATGAAAAGTAGTTCAATAAGTTTCACACATTGCAAGAAATACGTAAAAATATTAAATACTTGAAGTAAATAAAAAAAATAAGATTTTACTTATGCTACGATGCAGTGCTTTTCTCTTTTCTTTCTCACAAAAAAATCATTAAAGAAATAGTGTAGGTCAAGTGCCTCTTGCCATGTTGCTGATGATTTTTTGACTGTCCTAAACACAGGTTTACTGAAAACTCCTTTAAAAAGGGTAAAAATTATTATAAGTAATAATTATTAGCCTGAAACACTCATCTACATTGAAAAAATCTCCCGAGAAAAGATATATGCCTGAGGGAAAGTATTTTCTTCAGGGCCTAAAAAAATATACGTTTAGGTAACCACTGACAAAATAAAGTCGGTAGGTAGGGACTGGATTTTCGTTCCGAAATGAACTTAATTATATTTTTGCAGCAAACTCTACTTACCTCTACAGTGATATTCTAAACATTGGTAAGGTAAGAGACCAACATACAAATATAAACTTATTTTAAAACTTCCTTGATATGTCTTAAGATTTGTTTAGTTTCTATTTATTTTTTATCCTTTCTCTTCCTCTCTCCCACTTTTTTCAGTTTCACAAAAACTCTCAACTGGGGAAGTCAAAACTACCAATTTAAAAATGCTAATGAAATCTTTCTATAAAACGTGGTGCATATTGTATTCAATTGATAAATAACCCGATATGTGAAGAAAACCTTATTAATAGAAACGTAACATAAAAACTGACATTTAACGACCATAAAATTTAATTTAATTTCTATTTATTTAGTACAAGATTAAACATTTGTTATACATTATTTATAAAATGTTTTGATTGCCCAACTAGGAAAATTCCCGTTTTAGGACAGTCAAATTTAACAAAATAGTTCATGAAAAGATATACAAGGTCTAAAAATTCGAAGAGGGTTATCTATCAGCTGTGTAAGCTCTTAATAATAATAATTTCTATTCGAATTTCAGTATATTTTTAAAGTATTTTATATGTGATATATATTTCTTCTATTCCACAACAAAAAAATCTGACATTTTGGATTTATTTTTGCGCTCTATAAATGTTTATTTTTTTCAATTTGTATTTACCTACGCATGTTAAAGGTATTTATGTCATTAAAAAAACATTGCTTTCATAATAGTGTTATTAAAATCACCCAGAAGTAGTCGATTGAAAAATAATGTCAGAATTAACCTGGCTTTTCCGATAACATGAAACTAAATTCACAACACGACAATTAAATATATTAAACTAACTAAAAGTAACACAAATAATGGCATCAAGACTGTCATTTTGACAGGAATCTTACGCAGTCCAAAAAAAATCAATGTTGCCAGTTTTTACGCAGAAAAGTTAAAGAAAAATTTTCTAAGTAATAAAAATAAAAAATGAAATGGAAATTGTACAGTTTTTATTCCATAAGTAAATAAAACACCGTTTAACTGATGGGAAGTGTTTTTTAATAGTGTAGCTAAAAGTCATCACTCATTACGATCAAACAATCTTCACCTTCACATAAATACACAATCTTCACAGAAAGATGCATCCAACAGAGTAAAAGCGTAAGAGTAAAAAAAAACATTAAAAATAATGTATTACAAAACGATATTAGGTACAATGACGATTCACAAAGAATTGTCTTTCATGAAATAGAAAATGTAGTAAAACCGCGTTTGAATGCAACCCTGCTGGGTTCCTCTTTCCACTCTACTCCATCTCCATTCCACCAAAGCCTTTCAGAGCACTTTATCTTTCTTTCTTTCTATTATTTTTACTTTTATTAAGCCATTTCGCGTTCAGGTCACATTGTTTTCAGGTTTCTCCATTGTGAAGCGAGTTTACATTTAAACAGGGCGAGCTTTATCGCACACATGTGAGGTTAGGGGATGTTAAGAGCTCGTGAGAATGTGTGTTATTTATTGTGCAACCTTTACGATATAATAAATCTAAATTAAAAAAGGTTAATATCTTAAAGCCCTCGAATATATTTCAATCATTGCTTAGTTTACGGTTTACGTGAAGCAAAATTTTTGTATTCAGTAACACTACAAATGTTTCTTACATTTTTTAATAATAAATAGTGCTTTATCATTTCCCTTTCTTGTCCATTTGTTTAACAGAATTCGGTCAAAGTCTTAATAATTATTATGTCTTACTAATATTATAAATGCGAATGTTTGTATGGATGGATGTGTCTTACTCTTTCACGCAATAAATACCGAATGGAATATAAAAATTCTTTCACTAATCGAAAGCCACATTATTTGCGAGTAATATAGGCTATAAATATTTGTAAGCTCTAGCGTTATGAATAAGCTGTGGCGTTATGAAATTATTTATAAAACGTTTTTTTTAATTTTTTTATTTTTTTTTATTAAGTAAATTTTTTACAATAAATTTATTTCATTCTAAAATTACATATTTTATATACTCTCCTAATAAAGCTAGTGCTTGTGTTTAGGAGAGGCAAAGCGTGTTGGTAAGTAAATGTTTGACGTGGGCTGTCATTTTGTTATCAAATATGAGTATTCTAATATGCATATTTAGTGTAGATACAAATATAAAATAGGTACTAATCTACATTTTGACTTAAGCTAACAGCTATACTAATATTATGAATGCGAAACGGAGCGTATTTGATTGTTGATTGATTGGGGGAAGAGAGGGGGGAGGGGGGGGGGGGGGTAAACGACAATACTTTGTTTGAAACCAGTGTATTTTTTATATTAATGCCGACCACTTTAACAACCGTTCTTTCCTCAGGGCATCTTACTAATATTATAAACGCGAAAGTTTGTATGGATGTATGTGTGTTTGTTACTCTTTCACGCAAAAACTACTGAATGGATTTTAGTGAAACTTTGCAATAATATAGCTCATACATCATAATAACACATAAACATAACATCATATTAGAATAAGTTAACAATGATAATATAAACGAAAAAATTAAAGTATAGTAAAAGCAACACCAATTTTGGCAATAAAGCAATTATTATGTTGTGGTTTGAAATAAAGACGATTTCGATTGATTTATTATTTGTTAATTTTTGTTACCTCACAAAACGTTTGTTTTCTACGAAATTTCTAAGAACTATCCCTTTATTGACTAACGCAGCGTTTTTCAACCTTTTTAATGGCACGACCCCCTTATTATATAAAAATATTTCGCGACCCCCTACCCAAGAATGACACTCAGTGTACACCATCCGTCCTGGGGCTGGAGAATCTTTGGTCAGAATTCCAATTAAATTAAATTATCAACAAAACCGTCAACTTCCAGTTGTACTGAGAGTACTGAAACGAAACCAAAGAAAAAAACGCCTGTATGACGACAACTATTTAAAATTCGGATTTACTGTCATTGAAAATAAACTGCAGTGCCTTATTTGCTTCGAAACTTTATCACGAGAAAGTACGACGCCATCAAAACTAGTGCGCCACCTCAACACAAAACATCCAAATGAAGAAAACAAACCGTTGGATTTTTCTGAAAGAAAAATGAAGGTTCTTGATCATCAAAAAACTGCTGTAGTACAAATGTCCAACGTAAATGAGAAAGCGTTGCTGGCTAGTTATTGTGTTGCTTTTCATGTGGCTAAATCAGGAAAACCTCATACGATTGCCGAAAATTTAATTTTACCAGCGGCTTTAGATATAGCAGAGATTATGTTCGGCAAACAAGAGGTAGAAAAGCTCAAAAATATACCTCTCTGACAATACCATTCAACGCAGGATAAGCGATATGGCAACTGACGTTAGTGATCAAGTCATAGAAAAAATAAAAGAAAGTACTTTTGTGGCCATACAGTTTGATGAATCTACGGATATTGCGGGTTGTGCGCAGCTTGTAGCTTTTGTGCGTTTCGAATCCAATGAGAGATTGATAGAAGAAATACTGTTTTGTAAAGCTCTTCCCACGAATACAACAGGTGAGTGCGTATATAACATGATCGTTGAAGCTACACAAGACTTCAATATCGATTGGGCGAAGAAATGCATACCTATTCATAGTGACGGAGCGAAAACCATGACTGGTACGAAAAGTGGATTTATTACCAGACTAAAACAAGTCAGGCCAAACGCTTGTTGGATGCATTGCTTTCTTCACCGCCAAGATCTTGCGGCCAAAACTTTGCCAGAGGAATACGATGAAGTTCTCAACATAATTATAAAAATGGTAAATTCTATTAAAGGGAAAGCATTACAGACACGATTATTTCGAATCATTTGTGAAGACATGGATTCACTTCACCAAAATTTACTTTACCACACTGAGGTGAGGTGGTAATCGAAAAGAAAAGTACTGACAAGAGTTTTTGACCTTTGGGCAGAACTTTTGGTGTATTTACAGCAGGTCAAGTCAGAATATTCCGAATTCATTTGTGACCCAGAATTCCTTTTAAAACTGGCTTTTCTTTCCGACTTATTCGAGCATTTAAACACACCTTGAATAAAAGCCTTCAAGGACGGGATGAAAATGTCATTACCGCTAAAGACAAAATCAATGGCTTTACAAAGAAAATAAACCTGTGGTCATCATCTATAAATCAAAAAAAATTCGATTTATTTTCTTCGACCCAGTCTTTCATTGGAGAAGTGGGGTCTGAGATAAACCTCAAAGCCTAGGTATATATACATGGTATGGAAATTGTCTTGCAGAATTTGAAAGAAGAAATGTGTCATTATTTCTTGGTTCAAGAACTATCACAGAACGCTGGGAAAAGGTAGATCATAAACTCGTTTTTTAATGCAGCTATAGATGAGGCAAGTTTAGAAACCAACCTAAAATAAAATCTGCTGGAATTATCTGCCGATCGAATGTTGCACATGGAATTCAAGTCTGTTAAATTGGATAACTTTTGGTTAAAAAGAAAATTAGAATACCCAGAATTGACCACAGAAGCTCTGAAGTGCTTTATTCCATTTGCCACCTCTTTCTTGTGCGAGTTGACGTTTTCGTCAATGGCCCAAATAAAAAAAACAAACAGAGGAATCGATTAAATTTAGAAGACGACTTAATTCTAAATGTAGCAAAAACAGATCCGCGATGGCAGAAATTGATTGACGAAAAACAGGCACAACCTTCACATTAATATGTATGAGACTTAAAGGATTTTTGACCCATAGAAATTTTTGTATTATAAATTTCATATTAACTTCAAAATGTCCTATAATTAATATTTTCATAATAAAAATATTTTTGAGATTTATTTTTTAAATATTTTACTTTGGACCCCCTGCGACCCCCCGCGACCCCCTTGTAGAGGTTTCGCGACCCCCCAGGGGGTTGCTACCCACAGGTTGAAAAACACTGGACTAACGTATTTATGACATATTAAACGAAAGCGTGAGAGTACGATGAATGATGACGACATGAAAACTGCCACAATCCCAAACAGAATTAAATTTTTCTTAAATTCTAGAAAGTAAGAGCATTGATACCCTTTTCAAAAAAATATATTTGATCAAAAATATAGAATCAGGCGTTCACTATTATGACATTTATTTTTTAAGATAGCGATATTAGCCACAGTTTTGAGAGCTCAACCTCCATACAAAATGTTTTTCTTCTGAGCTTGTATCATGTTATCGAGGAGTTACCGATATCAGCATCATATTATATTGCAGATTGCTTTGTGTAGCGATTTTCTTCTATCGGCACCATTACTTAGAAATTTTATTACCGGCCCTAGGGAACCAATAAAATATATATTTTCCTCTACGCTAGGGAAACCATAATAAACATAAACAACATTTACATACTTAGATATCTATCGACTATCATACTTTGAACAGAATCAGATTTTTTTAGATAAAATTTTAAAATGGGAGAACAAGAATGGATTAATTTTAATTTTAAGATAGACAGAACAACAAACACTTCAATAACAATTAAAAGAATCGCCGAACTAGATAAATATATTACGATAGAATTTTAATATACAGGCTTATCCGAACGTACCCGACAAAAACTAAGCCCCGCATACTGAATTTCTATCGTCTTATAAAATACTAGCTGGGTTACCCGGCTTCGCTCAGGACAAATAGAGAGTGTTTTGGAATGTTGCGCAATGATGTTCCCAATTCCCTATTCCCAAACATTCCACGACATACTCCGCACTCCTTCCAGAACTTTCTAGAGCTCTATGGAACCTTCTAGAACTTTCCGGAAGACTGTTCTAGAAATTTCAAGAGGGCGAAACTTCCAGCCCTTATATCTTCAAAAGCACGCCCTTCAGGGAAAAACGGATACCCTTATTCCCTAGGGGGTATAGAGATCTACCACACCAATACACCATATAACTCCCTTGATCGTACCGGGACTCGTTTCTGAGTTTTTGCGAGCCGCACGTTTTTTTGGACTTTCTTTTATAATATATAGCTGTTTCCCGGCATGTGTTGCAATGCCGTATTCAAATAAATAAAATGTTGCTCCTTGCATGTCCTTTCCCGTGCGTTCCCCTCCAGCGTTCCACTTCCACCTTCCCCGCCACCGCTCTCCCGCTCCCCCGTCCCGCAAACCCCCCTGGCACTTTATTTCTTGACTCTTCTCCCGCCCGGCCCGTAGCCGAAACTTTTTTCTAATACTAACGTTTTTAAACTCGTGATATCTTTCTAATTAAATATCCGAATTCAAAAAGTTAAATTAAGGTATTGAAGCTGTCTTGAATATAAAGTAATTTATTTTGATAAGGATTAAAACCAAGATACAAATAAAGAGCCTTTTTAAGCGGCGACATTTTAATTAAATTTTTAAAATAAAAGAATACTTATTGTGGCATAACCATAATAGTTAGACATAAGCTGTTGCAACCTTTTTTGTAAATAATGATGTGTTCTACAAAGTCGTAGTACATTATTTTATTCTATCATCAATAGTTTTCGCAGCGCACGCGATGTTAATAATATTTTAGGTAATTTTTTTACACCTTGAGGGATCCGAATATCTTGATGGGCCCGTCCGAAAACAGACAGCTGACCACGGGAAAGCATTGAAATGAGCCCGCAGACCAAACCAATCTGCTGATCTATAGTGCCAAGGATGATTCTGTTTCCAAACTTTCTTACCATTATGATTATTCCGATTCGACAGCGCGTACTAACCACGATCATTCGAACTCTGGAGGGTTAAAAATGTAGGTCTAACAAGGCAATCATCTAACAAACAATATTATAAACAAATGAAATTCCAAATGGTCGAGTTAAAACCAGACTATGCTATACATAGTCAATTATTTCATTGACTGTCAGGGTCCTAGGATTTGAAGACCTTTTTATTTTTTAATGCAATATAAAGAATATGAGTTATATTTAAACGTATATATTTTAGAAAATATTATATTTAAGGTCATCATTGATCATGTATACCTTATCAGAAAAGAGGAGCTTTTGTGCCTGCTAAGGGAAAATATTTCACATCATCAGTTTAATCATGATTCTAAGGATTTTCTGTTCAGTGGTATCGACTGCCAAGCTAGCTACAGTTCGGCTGCTTGGAATATAGCAGATGCAGCTTTCAATGAGTTGATGTGACCTTTACCTAGCACTTATTTGCGCGAAAAGGGATTTAAAACCCTCGTCTACATACACAAATAAATCATGAAAGCGGTTGCAGACGGAATAAGCTCTAAGGGTTAATCTTTCAAACATTGACCCCCACACATTTGTTCATGCATTATTCGTCACTAAGATAAGAACTAAAATTTTAATTTAAACACAATAATTTTGTGTACACAACGTTTGATTTATTTATTTATTGAAAAAAATAAGAAATACATGAAAACATAAGCTGCACATCTCACTAGGGCATTCCTGTATCGAGATATGCAGTTTTACAATAAAGTAATTTAAAAAAAGAAACATACATATACCTAAAATTAAAAGAAATATAATAATAAACCTACAAAAGAAGCACTGAGTACAGATATTTAAACATTACTAATTAATAATTATTACAGCTGGGCAGTATGCTCATTGTTGACAAAAATAAAATTATACTGTAAACTAAATATTAAAATATGTAAATACAATGTACCTGTTGTGGCTTACCAGATGCAATAATAGGGTGATCATACCACAGTAGCATTAAATTATTAACAAAAAATAAATAATAATAAACAATTATGTAATAAATTTATATAGTTAATGAAATAAATATAATATATTAAGTAAATATGTAGATTTAAATAAATTAAACAAATAATATAATATAATATAATTATGAGTAAACAATAATAAACAATTTAATAATAATAAGTAAATAAATAAACATAAGTCAATAAAGTACATAATAATTATGAGTAAATACTAATAAACAATTATAATATTGTATAGTAAGTAAATTATGATACGAAAGAAGTAGATAATAGTAAGTAAATACTTATAACAATAAGCAAATTAAAAAGTACATAACAATAAATAAGTTAAGTACATACAGAGTAATTAAATATGGATTGTATCAAATATAGCTTAAATATAGCTTAATTCCATAGTGATTTATGATATAAGCGACAACATGGGTAATCCAAAACCATCACTCTCAGTTAGTATACATATTTTGACCATTTTCTTGAATAAATGTAATGTACCAACAGTTTTTTTTTTTCATTGAGCATATTATAAAGCAACGGAGCTTTATATGAAAAACTTCTTTGTCCAAAGGATGTTTTGGTATTTACCGGCTGATATATTAAAGAAGAGCCCAATCTAGTGTTGCGTACTTGTTGAGATCTTTTAGCAGTGATAATGTTGTTGAAAAATTTACAGAGAGCATGTATTATGTACAATTGCCTTATTGTCATAATTTTGCTTTCGCAATATAATAACTGTGATGAATACATTAAACTTTTCTTGAACATTATTTTTAAAATTAATTTTTGTGCAATATTTAAAGGCTCTAGAGTAGTCTTGTGACAAGAACCCCAACAAATAACGTTATATGAAAGTATTGATTGAACAAGAGCATAATAAACAGTTTTTAGTGTAACTTTGTCCAATATATTTCTTAGAGTCTTGAAGATATAGGCTAGCTTTCTTATTTTGTTTGTTAATATAGCAATATGATTGTTCCATTTTAAATGTTTATCAATAACTAAACCAAGATATTTGATATTGTCTACTCTTTCCAAAGATTGACAATTACACTTCTGCATGCAACAATGTATTTTTAAAGAGCGGTCTAAAGATGGTTGATTTACAGAAGAAATACTAAAGGTAATATATTTAGTTTTGTTCATGTTTAAGGTTAACAAGTTTTGATCAAGCCAATTTTTGACTGCCCTTAATCCTGTCTCGCACTTAGCATACGTTTCATCCCAAGTATCACCAGAAAACACTAAAACAGTGTCATCTGCAAATACAATTGAAGAACCAGAAAATGGCAGTTTACAAAGGTCATTAATATATAACAATAACAAAATTGGACCCAGAACACTGCCCTGAGGAACACCATATACAATTGATTTGTTTGAACTAATATGATCATTAATCATGACTCTTTGTGTTCTATTTTCAAGATAAGTTCTGAACCAATCTAAAGCTTTATTAACAATACCCATTGAACTGAGTTTTTTCAATAGTAAACCGTGGGATACGGTATCAAATGCCTTAGACAAGTCCAAGAAGACAGCCATTGCTTTATTGCCAGTATCGAGAGCATCTATGACTGTGGTGATCATTTTTAATGCAGCATCACTAGTTCCCATGTTATCTCGGAAGCCAAACTGATTATCTGAGAGAATTTCATATCTATAATAATGAACTAGTTAATAATACAGTTAACTTTGCTTCACCCGCACAACGCGTTGAGCCACTCCCAACTAACCAGTCAAATCGAGAGATCGTACGTGACTACGTGTATCTTCTGTCTTTTTCGTTTTCAAACAAGCTGCTTGATGAGGAAGAAGACGAACATCGATGACGTCCGTACGAGCTGGAAGTATTGGAGTACTGACCCTCACTGGAAGTACTGACCCTCAGGCCTCTGGCATATTCTGTCAGTTGGTCAGAGCATTTCGGCTTTCGAATAAAATCGAAATAAATGGAATATTTCTGAACGTATCCAAAAAGTTTTTAAAGTTGGTGAAATAGGCTTTTGAATTTTATTATTCGAAACAAACAATTTTTTTTTTAATACAAACATTTTGAGTTCAAACATGAAAACGTTTTTCTAACTAAAGTTATTGATAATGAAAAAAAAACAAACACATGCTTTATTAGAAAAATGTTTGGTAAACGTTAGTCACCTCACTTTTTCATTGTTTCATGTAAAAATGAATTATAAAAAATTGACAAATTACATTTTTTTTATAAATTGCGGTTGGAAACTTTGGTTTCATAAAGGAGAATATTTTATTTTTTCTGTGGTTAAATTTTAAAGCGTTGTTTTAATATAAAGTTGATTTTTTTTTCTTTGTAACACTGTTTAAATCATATTTCTCCCCAAAGATTTCTATGGGGCCTATATAAGCTGTTTCCAAAAGGAACCAATTAGAATGAGGGGATAAGTTAATAAAAACTTGAACATTGATGGGTAGGCCTGTGCACTTTATTTTGCCACATCGCTAGTTGGGAGCGGCCCAGCGCGTTGTGTGATCATTGTATGAACGGAACCGATGATTTAACTCATAGATTCTCAACCTTTTTTTGCCCACCGCCCACTTTGACAGTATATTTTTTTCTAGCGCCCCCCAACTGCATTTACGGGGGGGGGGGAGGGGCGATGGGTTTCCTGAAAGTCCGTTTTTATTTTTTTACATACTAGGTACCTAATATGTAAAAAATAGTCGCGATTCTGAAACAGCTATTGCCACGATTATATTTAAATGTGTAATTACACTGTAATATTACGTAATCGTAAGAAAGGCTATGACTTCTATCATAATTCTGAGAAGAAGATTGTTTTAATGATAACATTTAAAACGCATACTTTATTATATAGAGAAGTATTTTTATTAACATTGAAAAGATATTGAATTTATAACTTATCTTATCTGATGGTTGAATTTGATGCGTTTTAAGAAGTTTGTTTATATTAGGCTCGATTTTACTTAAAAACAAACGTAAGTCGCCGCATCAGTAATATGGAGCCTATTTTTCTTTTTGGTTACCAACGTTGCTAAAGCTAAAGAGGACGATGGGAATGCTAGTAAAAATCGTTAAACTATCGACCATAATCCTGGGTACAGTTGCGAAATCAGCTTCTGCAGCCAAAATTCTTGGTAGCCATTCTTTAATTTAATTTTTAATTCCTCATTTGTCGTCAGTTTTATTAGTTCTTCTTCTAACTGGGATGATCCTGCTCTGTTGATATTTGAAAAAGGATCCAAAACCCCGTCTGGTATGTCCACGTTAAATATCCTGGAATCGTTCCTTGAAATCACTGTGGAGGTTTTCCAAGTGTTGACAGTAAACAAGCAATTCGTCGTTCTGGAATCATACTGCTGATAAATTTGGGAAGTTATTAAATTCCCGTATATGAGGGTTTTTTAGAAAAAGGAATGAGATGAAGTTATGGGAAGAAATAATGTATGAGGGGTGGGTAAGAATCTGGGGTCGGTGTATCCAAGAGTGACGGACGTATGAATCTATCCTTACCTCTAAGGTGCATGGCAATATTCCGAGAGAGTCCTGCTGGAGAGGTCAAAAGATCTCCCTCAACCAGTGTCTCCCGATCCAGCTTGCCACACAGTTGGTAGGCGGACGCATCTGCCGCCGAGATCCGGACAAACCTCCTCCATGAACCCGGGCACCCCTGCTTAGTCACCAAACGTAGCGAACCACTTGGGGTGACCTATGGCAGATGTGTTGGTTATTCAATAAATTGTTCGGGGGCGGCGGTAAAATTGCACTCATTTGTGCAAAGAAAATGCACTTATTTGTGCAAAGAAAATGAGAATGTGAATATCCCGGAATCGTTCCTTGAAATCACTGTGGAGGTTTTCCAAGTGTTGACAGTTAACAAGCAAGTCGTCGTTCTGGAATGATACAGTTGATAAATTTGGGAAGTTATTAAATTCCCGTCTGCCGATATTTCTTTTGAATAATAGTAGTTTGGATACAAAAGCTGCAACGTAATTTTTTGTTTTAATCAAATTTAAGTCGTCGCCTTGAAGTTGGAGATTGACAAACAATTTAAACAGGTCTGTCAAGTACGCAATATCGTTTTTCGATGAGGTTAGGTTGTCGAGCAATTCTGTGTCTTTGTGTCCTAGGAACTCTATCACAGACTCAAACAGATTGTAAAATCGAGTCAAACAAGAACCTTTTGACAGCCAGCGCACCTCTGTGTGAAGCAGAAATCGGTTGAAATCTTCATCATTGACAATGCAAAGCTGACTAAATAATCTGTCATTCAATGAGTTACTTCTGATTTTATTAAGTGCTCTGATAACATATTGCAGTGATGTATGTAGGCGTACACTCAGATTTTTCGCAACCAAATGCTGGCGATGAATTACGCAATGCACAGCAAGCAAGTCAGGAATTTTATTTTTTAAGCACGCTATGAAGCCTTTCTGACGCCCTTTCATAGCTGGAGCGCCATCCGTAGCAGCTGACAAAATATTATTAAAAGAAATTTTCTTTTAGTCACAAAACTTTTCCAGTATATTAAATATGGTTTCTCCTTTTGCATCTGTTTCCAAATTTGTAACAAACAATAGTTCTTGACATATTTTCTCATCTTTGATGAACCTCACGTATGACAATAGCAATGCTTCATTGGTTGGTAGAGTGGACTCATCCAGCTGAATTGAAAATCGACAAGACTGCAGATGATTGCTCAATGATTCTTCAATGTTTTTAGCCATTTCATCAATTCGTCTTTGCACAGAACTATTGCTCAAAGGAATTTTTCGGATATCTGCAGCTGGTTTATGGAGCGCAGTGGTAATTACTTCTTTTACTGCTGGTAAAATTAAATCTTCCCCAATAGTATATGGTTTGCCTGTTTTAGCAATCAACAATGAGATATTGTACGAAGCTCGAAGTCCATCGTCGTTATGCTTAGAAGCTGTTGAAAATTATACTCATATAGTTGACTGAATTTTGTACTTCTTTTTTATGTCTTGAAAATAGGTCACATCTTTGTCTTTCTTATCCAGGTGGATTTTATTAAAATGATCTTGAAACCTAGAAGGCTTCATCGCATGGATTTGTGGGATCCATACCATATTGCCGTATCTTCTTTTTAACTTCCGACATGGGTTTTTAATAACAAAAATTATCCAATATTAAAGTTTACTTTGCTTTATTAGTATGTGATTAGAGTGTATTTTTTTTCTCTTTTTCAGATCATATTTTTTTACTTGCCAACGCCCCCCAATTGTCTCTGGATCTTCTACCGCCCCCCTGAAGGTCTCAAACGCCCCCAAGGGGGCGTTATTGCCCACGTTGAGAACCTATGATTTAACTGTAATTCAAAAAAATAATCTAGTATCGGAAACAATCGCGACATCGTCAGGGCATCGATAGGGACAACAATACATTTTGAAAAATAATAGGTTTACTTTTAATAATGTGTCATTATAAAGTAGCATAAAAAGAGACAATGTTTATTTTTTTCAATTTAAAAAAAAAAAAAATATATTATTATACGACAGATTTATCGTTATTACCGATTAACATTCTTAACATTTGAAAAGACAGGTATACAATTAAAAAAATGTTATTTTTAGTCATTAAATATTATATCTACTTTTGTCGAAATTGCTTTTATGGGGGCATGAATGGGTATTGCACTTATTTATCTGTGACTCTGTACTTATAGGTTTATTAAAAGTTGTTTCAGCAACATAATTTACGAATATAAAGAACACAATGTGATTCACGAGCTGTTTTAATGCAGTAATACTGCAAAAATGCCATTACGTACAATTATATTTAATCCAAATCTGACCACGCACAGAACCGCTTAATTTTCGGATTAAGTTGTGAGTCAGGTTTAAAAATTCAAAATTAAAAAGAAAACAAAAATATGTTTGCAATTTTCCCAGACGTAGAAGAATCCGCCATTAAAAACGTTTGGGCACAGTTAGTTTACTTTATGTACAAGAGTTTAATAACACTAAAATAATAATGAGTTATTCATTAAAGAAAACTCATTCTCTCAACTTAGTCCATGTTTTGCTGGTAACAGACTTGAACAAGTGCTTCTTTTATGAATCCAACCGTATACTCCATAACGAGATCCCATTAAAAACTATCTTCCCTTAAGTGTTTTTTCGATTAACTAATTAATTTTATTAAGTAAATCTTTTGTACGAAAAGTCTGCATTTAAGCCGAAACTAAAAAAAATGCTCAAGATCTGATTAGATTCTTAGTACAAAAAATTTGTAAATTTTTCTGGTTTTAGCAAATCTTTTAAAATCATTCTTCTTTTTTTTTAATAACTGAGTAAAATCTCAAATTGTAATATTTTATTATTGACGAAAATATTAGCGACTGTCAATTTGAAAAAGAAAAAATTAAAAAATCAGATTAAGATACGGGGTTCACGGCGAGTCCATCGAAAACGAGTTCATGGAAAATCAATTCATCGAAAGCAAATTCATCGAAAACGAGTTAATCGAAAACCAATTCATCGAAAACCAATTCATTGAAAACCAATTAATCGAAAACCAATTTATCGAATGATCAATTTATGGAATCACCAATTCATCGCCTAAAAATATTTTGTAGATATCTGAGAGAAATGCCGAGCGGACCGGGAAGTTAAAAAAAATGGTCAATAAAAGTTGACAATAAATTCATTTATAAAAAATTGATAATAAAACTTTGGACCTAAGCAAACCTAACCTAACCTAACATAACCTAACCTTGGAACCTAACCTAACCTAACCTAACGTAACCTAACCTCACCCAACCTAACCTAACCTAACCTAATTTAACAATTTTGTAGCACAGTGTTATCAATAGACCAAGTTAGATAGTTATTAGATTAAGTGTAGTCTTTCAACTTCTCTTTTAACTTCCTGGTCCGCTCAGCATTTCTCACTTATATCAACAAATTTTTTTTTTCGATGAATTGATCATTCGATGAATTGGTTTTCGATGAACTCGGTTTCGATGAACTCGTTTTCGATGAATTTGCTTTCGATGAATTGATTTTCGATGAACTCGTCGGTTACCAAGATACGGTCACATCTAGGTTTTTTATATATTTTTTATTCTTTATTTTTCCCAATTTAACATTTTATATACCTATACATATTTTGAAAATCATAAGAGTAATGGGACCCATTAAGGCGCAGCCTGTGCGTGGGTAATATAGTTAAATATATCTGTTTGTACCTAGGAATAACAAAACAGTGGGCATATTAAGCTAAATCCAGGATCTTAGACATGCCGTGGTGATGCTCTACCACTGAGCTAATAGGACCAAATCCGCTTCTGTCGTATTATACCGTATCATACGAGTACTAAGGTATTATAATTTGCGGTTTTTCTTATTAAGTTAAAATAAAAATAAATATTCATCTTTTACTGACTGGAAAAATGTTAATAAATATCAAGTATTATATAAAAAATATAATAAATTTATTCAAGACACAATCTATATAGCATTTAGTTGGCGACGAATCTTGCAATCTTATACAAAGACAGCAGCCAATGCGTTAAGAAAATGAAGATATTGCTGGTAATTCTTAGTCGAAATACGATACAGTTAAAATATGACCGAAGCGCTAGGGTCCCATCATCTCAATGGTTTAGCACCGCCTCGGCAAGGTTAATAATAATAATATTTTTATGAGTTGCATAGCGCCGTTTTTGTGAAAAATCACCGCAAGGGTGCTGTACAATCTTTCTTCCAACTACAAACTAGATAAACAATTAAAAATAACTTATGACTAAAAATTGCATCTATCGGTTCAGCGATCACTGATACGAAAATATACGTACAATAATTTGACCAATGAACGTGATGCTGCGTAAAATTGTACATATATTGTTTATTCATACTCTGTATAGACAGAAAATATACCGGACCATACTTATTATATCTGGGAGGTCACTTGAGATTATGTTATGGTCCTAGGATCGATTCCTAGATGTGACTATACCCTTTTCTGAGTTGTGTGTTACATTTTCAATTGAGTCGCCAATATTGTCTTAATTAGTTAAAACATTCTACATTTATATATAAACCAATTTTGATTATAGTCGTATCATGATTAGCAAGTCCCTACCTGCTCCTGGATTAATGCCTTAATGCTATTCTTGAACTTTTGTACACATGTGGTCAATGCGATGGGTTGTAAAGCAGCCTCTTTAGTGTCACTGAGTGACGAATTTTTCCATTATTTGATAATTTCCTGAGCGATGTGTTCTGTCCGTAAGTACTAGTCTTGTGGTGTTTTCCTTTTTAATTTTGGTTTTCTTTTTATCTTTTCCACTGAATAGATAAAACGATAGAAGCACAAGAGTTCCAACTGCCCAGAACCGCCTGGAGCCAGTGATACCATGGCATCCCCAATTGGAGTATGTTGTGAGGGTAGTGTGATGTCGAATAAGATGGGGACGAAGAAGGTTGCAAATATCCTGGCTTTTCAGATCTGCTCACCATAAATGGCTAAAACCATTTCAAGCAACGTTTCAATTCTGAATGGCGGTATTGTAATACTGGGCGATACTGAGATTTCATTTCACCCTGGAACGTGCTGCAAATAAACTAATATTATTTTAAATGATTAAATCGTGAATCAAATAATATTACTTTAGGATTGCTAGTCGAGATCCTTCGACCACGGAAGCCGTCTAACACAATATTAAAATATTGATAAAACATTAATCACAAAAATATATGTAGGTCTAGTAAAATGAACTCTTTTAACAAACTATCGAAGTAACCCACTGTAATTTTTGCTATTTAAATATGTATTAGATAGATACCCATTCATAATATTATTCCAAGTTTTTTTCTCCATAACACTCTAGGTATCTGTATTTGTGGGAAACGAATAGGGGGAATAAATGTCTACTTTAAAATACCCCTTAAGATACATATCAAATGCATGTTTGTTGTTTGTGGTAAATGAGTGTTTTGTATTTAAATGTATTCCTAGACGTGCACGACACAAGTGTGTTGCGTCATTGTGATCCGCCGAACCTACCAGGGGCACAATTCTACCAATCGCCGTCGACGCCAAACGTCAAATTAACAACGAGTGGATCGAACCAGCCGACATCGACACCGATAAACTATCAAAATACAGTACATTGTATCCCAACTTACGATCATTTTAACTTTTCGGAATCGTTAGCTTTTCGGAACAACTCATATAGGTTGTTCCGAAAAGAGAATAAATAATAATAAATGGAACCTTAAGGGTCTATAATACAGACCCTTAAGTTACTAGCTTAGAAATCGTTGTTACTAGCTTAGTGAGAAATATGATATAAAAAGCGTTAGAAAAAGAAAACACCACGCTTTATACTCAAATCTAAAAGTTAACTACAAAGGAAGTAAAATGTACACCTTTATGAAAACAAAGTTTCGGATCGCAATTTGAAAAAAAAAATTAAACCTTGGGAATTTTTTTATCATTTATTGTTATATGGAACGATAAAAAAGTGAGGTGACAATAACGTTTATGAAACATTTATATAATAAAATATGTTTGTAATTATTTTTTTAGATATCAGTAATTTAAGTTAGAAAAAAAAGGTAAGGTGCGCCATTTTTAAACTTTTTTATGTTTGCAAGCAAAAATTTTATACTTTAACAATTATACGTTTATTTTGATTTTTAAAATTTGTAAGCGTATTTTATCACATTTCAATAATTGTTTTTAGTTTTAGGATGTGTTCAGAAATATTCTATTTATTTAGATATTATTACACAGCGGAAATATTTTGACCCTCTGACAAAATGTGGTAATGTTATCTGCAATACATAATGTAAAACAGGCTGAAGCAGACGCTTTGAAACTAACAAGGAAACTAACGTGGGTAGATAGTTTTCACATGAAAATTAACTTTCTAATTAATCTGTCGCGATGTAAAAAAATCTTTTCCGCGGGTGTTGTTGTTTTTGATTTTGAGTAATATCCCACCAACCATTTTGAAGAAAGTGCGGTTGTTATATAGGAAGATACCCCCATAGAAACGTCAAAAACAGACGTAAACCTTTTGACACTCGAGAATATATACAATTCAAATATTCGACTGCTATTTTTTCGTTCGCAGGTGGTGCATAACGAATAACACTTTATCGATATTGGAGAAATGAGCCTCTGGACGGCAGAATGAAGAGCGGATCAAGGAGTCGAATTAATCTCTTGCTCAGGGCTTGTATTTCTATTAGGGGGATAAATTCATTAAGTGAAACTGATCGTGATTTCAGGCATGCCCCGCATACGAGAACATTGATGATTTGGCTAATAAAAGAGCTACAACAAAATTTTTAATTTTCACTTATTTATTTTAAATTACACAAAACAGTTTTCAATAATATAATAATCACCTCCCTCAACTAATTCTATCCACTAATAGGCAATCCAAAGGTTTTTATTTATTATTCTCAAAAGTAATTTAGACTGAAAACATAATGGCTGGGATTGATTATAATTATTGAAATCCAAAAGCTTTTATTTTTATCAAGTAACAATGGTGGGATTAAGTGCTTGGCGCTACGCTTGGATAAAAGCTTTAATACTTATTTAATAGTTTTATCAGTATTGAATGAACATTTTAACACCATTATTACATTACTTTATAGCAGATTAATTTGGAGGCGGATATGGGTACCGCCGCCCGGGCACTTAGAACACCAACACCTCTGTCATAAGTCACCCTAAGTGGTTCGCTATGTTAGGGGTTGCGGCGGATGCGTTTGCCCACCTAATGCGTAGGGTGCCGGATAGTGACAAACTGGTCGAAGGAGACCTTTTTACCTCTCCAGCCGGACTTTCTTGATCCATCGCCTTGCACCGCGGTGGGAGGGATGAATTTATATATCCGTCACACCATGACTCCCAGGTTCCCACCCACTCCTCAAATTCTTTTCCTTTCTAGTACTTCCTAATTTCCTTTCATTAAAAAGGCTCTCCACACAGCATCCCCATAGATGACATAGGCCCTGAGGGTAACAACTTCCCTCAGGGTCTATCTTGTGTGGAGCTAAAGTAAAAACACATTTTTGTCGTTTTAATATATGAAATTGAAAAAAATATACGTACAATGAATGTATTTTTCTAAAAATGCGCCCAAAATAAAGAAACAAAGAAATACGTAAACATATTTTGCGCAGCATTTAAGAGAGAGTACCTATTGTATCTATATGAACAGCTTTGCAAAACGATTGGAAATCCAACACTCGTGGAGACACAATATATTTATATATGTACATGTACTCAGTAATATTATAGTGAAACAAACGTCAAACAGGGCATTATTTAGTTTGTGTCACCGACTAAAAGAAACGGATTATGTGTGGAGACGATAATGGAACCGAAAAAATTGCTTTCATAGCATCAAGTTTCGTCGGCACGTCTCGAGACAAAGGTTGAATTTATTCAAAAGAAAAGAGATTTTGTCTTTCAAAATGACTGTTATTTCCATAAAATAATACAGTCCCCCGATTTGAATTCTCCGGCGTACTATGCCAAATAATGTTTCACCCGAGTTTTATGAAAATATACGAACCTTAAGATCATACATTATCACTTTAGAGTGATCGCACTAACCTCCGCACCTAATACACCTCACACCGATTCACTCGAAAGCTTTTTGTATTCTGCCTACACAGAGGCTGTATGAAATAATATGCTTTCGCCGGGAGTGTTTATGGAAAGTCTCGAATTCGCCTAAAAAGCAATTATTCTTTGAAATGTTGGTGATTGCGAAGTAGTGAACTGAAATTATTAACTAAAAATAGCGTCGTCAGGCAATCAATTTTAATGAAATTTGAAACACGGCTTATTGTAAAATGATTCCGAGATTGGAGAAAACATTCGTAGGACGAAATTTTATTTCACGGTTCCGTTTTTTATGGTTAACGAAAAGATTGTTTAGCAAATTTTTAGATTAAACATTGAAATTCAGACATTAAATTACTCTTTGTTTACGTCTGCAGCCACTGTTGTTCGTTTGAAGCATTTCTCCGTACGAGAGCCAAGTTCTCAAAGTAATTCAATTCGTGTTAGAGCTCTCTGCGAATATTTTATTCATTCCCTCAACAAACATTAGAATCTTTTCTTTATTCTTGTCTGAGGTAAGAGTAATTAAACTAACTTATTCTATTGGGTTCTTAGCGATGAGATAAAGGCTTTTGATTTTGAAACTGAATAGATTAATAATAAAAAAGTTATTAATGAGATTGCAGGTAAAGACATCATAAATTTAGTATCCACATAAATTTTGTATTATATGAATATAAATGTACTTATGTTTGGCACGTGAGGCAAACTTAGAAGTAAACCATCAAAGTAGGTTAACAGAAATAAGGTCAGTTTTGCTTCATTAAAAAGGATTTTCCATTTTACACGCCTTATTTATTTAAATGATACAATCGTTTCACACTACAAGGCCTTGTTCAAACAAAATTTATGAACCATCGCGACGTTGGTTTACATATTTTCCCTAAAAGAAAAGTATACCATACACAGTGGTTAAGGTACCTACATAATAATATAGTGATTAATTAATTTTATTTCACACAGAAAAATTCTTCATGAAAACTCGTTCATTCTCGAAAATTCTACTTGTTTAATTTGAATAGAAAACAAATCTGCTGAAAGCTAGAGGTATATGATGATGAAAATGGAATGGTGAAAAGGTACTTGGCCATTAGATTACTTGAACTTAATAAAGTAATTTCAAGCATTAATTTGATTCTGAATACTGGACCAGAAGAGCGAATCTGTATCTTTTATGGATACTGAATCGATTACATTTGTAATCTCCTGTCAGATTGTCTATGGCTTGTAATTGCAGTTTTTTGGACTGATATGTCAGCTGTCATATTGAAATTAGTTTAAAACACGAAATGCATGATTATTTATTCGTTTAATGTACGTTTTAAGTTGTATATCATGGATTTGATATTTGCGAAGTTTCGTTTTACTTTTAGGAATGTATTATGGGAATTACTTTTCTTTTCAACAATTACTACAAGAAACAACGATTTACGTGCACAAAATAGGCTATTAGATTCTTAATTTGGGCAAACAATAATAAGTAATTCATGCGTATTTAGATTGAAACTTCGCAAATGTCAATCCATGGTATACAACTTTTAAACGTACATTAAATGAATAAACAGCTGACATTATAAATAAACCAATTCGCTGACATATCAGTGCGTACTCCGTAGAAAAGGCAATTGCAAGCCACAGACAATCACACATATTTGACAGGAGATTACGTATGGAAACGATTCCGTATCCACAAAAGATATAGAATCGCATGGCAGGACGATACTGAAACTGTTATGGGGCGAAGAGCTAATCCTACATAATTTAAGAAAAAAATACTCAGGAACAACTTTTTTGCAATTCGTTGAACTGTAAGTCCAGGTCCATGAATGTGGCAAAAGAGGTCGCCTTTCTATCTGACTTGCTTTTAAAAGGGCCAATGTCAGTTTTTACATTGTCAACCTTTCGATTTCAAAAAAGTCCTTTTGATGTTCGAGGGTCAATGTTAGATTAGAAATACACTTTTAAAAATTATTAAAACTTATTAATAAGAGCAAATAGCATAGGTCTGCTGATATTGCCATATTTAAAAGCAAACCAGCTTAATATCTTAGCCAAATCACGATGTTTCTAAAAATGATGGTAAATCATTCCAATAGACTAACTACCGGAAGTTAACAAAGAGAAAGAAGTTGGTTTATTCTTGCGATTCTCTTAATTAAATGATGTAAAATCTAGTCGGGGATGCGGATAGCGGGCCGCTATATAACAAATAAGAGGGAGCACTTATAATAAGATAAAAGTTAGAACAATGGGTACTAGATCGGCGTTACGAAGTTCCAAGCGTTAATTACACCAGCGAATGATAAAAACAATAGCGCGAGAACTTTCTTAAGCAAAACTTCTTAATTTATGATAGTTGGTTGGAAAAAACCCTTCGGAAGTTTGCGAAGTTCGTCTTTGTATTTCGTTTGGGATTTAACCCTCCGTGTGCGACGCCGGCTTATGCGAGAACTGCATTGGAAGTTGGCTGTTTCGGATCTCGAATAAACACTGTGCAAATTTAATTAACTCTTTAGGTCTGGGTCACTGCTCGTAACAGATAAACGTGATGGCTGAACGTTCACTACTCAACACCACACTTTGCGGGGTTCTTCCAAAACTTTGGTTGTATTTACCTATGAGTAGACAAGTGTTTATAATGCTAGCTTTCGCAATCAGCGTCGGGTCGCTCGGGTTTTGCTTGGGGTATTATCATATCTTTCAATTCTTACCCTACATATATATGTTTTTATTGTACCGATGTACTTGTACAAGTACCTAAAGCTGATTTACAGGATATTTAGAAGAAACCAGACTGCCAAAATAGTTTTTCAGTATTTCAGTAAATAGTTAGTAAGTACTAGGGAGGTTCAGAAAGTAAGCAAGAAATCAATTCTCAGATATGGAATTCGAAGCTGGGGAAATACAAGCATGACTTATATTAAGTATATACAAAATTTGCAAACCTCTATCATAAAACAAATTGTACCACCAACTATATATATAGACAAAGACACAATGTGCAACTCTTATATTGTGCTGAGGGCCTGCTCTCAATAAAAGGTATATTCTGGTTCCTTACCATTAAGGATAACTGGGGAGATAGTACTTATAAAAGACCACTGGTACATAGTCGCAGCACACGTTTCACAGAAAAAAGTTCTGAAAATACCTAAAATATCCAATAAGTATGAAAGTCGGACGCTGGATTACTGTGTACCAGTGATTTTTAATAAGCTCAAAAATAATTTTGTTTTTGAGGAAAATGAGAATTTAACCATGAAAATTGTAAAAATGTGGCTTATCAATGAAAAATCTATGTATCTGTAAAATAAAACAGAATTAACAAAAAAAAAAAGAATGATTTGCGATGTTATGGCAATTAATTTTTTAAAAATATTTTGACTTTTTCTTGAATGATACCAAAACTGTTATTTTATTTAAATTCTTCGGAAAGACTATTAAAATATTGTATTCCTTTGTAAATAAAATTATTGTGTATTTTTGGCCTTGAAAATATTGAAATTTGTTGTTTAGAAAATCGGTTGTTATGTTATGCCTAAATGATGAGTGAAGTTAAAACATTTTTATTTTTATTATTTATTAAATTTTCTTTAAATATTTGTAATAATTAATCTTTTTACAGAGGTCTTAAATTTTTGGTAGGTACTTCAAAATTTTGAACAATGATGCTGGAGAGAATGTTGATTCTTTTTTTATTGTTTTTATTTGTTATTACTATCTTTCAACCACCTTCACATTAACATTTTTCTTCATATGCGCCTCCCCATCCACTGATTTCCTACTGAATTAAGGATTGGACTAGTGCGAAATAGACTTTATTTATTTTTTAGATTACTTAATTTGAGTAAATTTCTTAATCTGATAAATATATAGATATATTTCCTAAAGCGCATATGTGACTGTTCTATTTCATATATTGATCTTCAATTACACCGAGGTTAATTTTTTTTTGTCGTATGATTTAATATGGTACATGAATTATTACAGACATCTTTGTCACATTTTTTGTTATGTTTATGTTTAAATTAGGGTAAATTCATATTCATATAAAACATATTCATTGAGAATATAAAGTGGTTTTTTTTTCTGCATTAATTGTAAGGTTGAAATTAGATTTGTATCGCATCAGTTTTATAGAATTAGGATGTCATTATTTGCATTTTCCATTACGATTTTTGATATTATACTATTATACATATATATATTTTTTAACTTCTAATATTAACGAGTGTATATTAAGGTAGAACCTGCAGACAAGCAGCCATGTGGCAGCTTCGCGGGACTACCGTTAAATTTTCTAAATTATATATTAATGTAATTTGTGTTTTTGTTGGAAATAAATATAAAAATAAAAAATGTAACAAGTAGCGGGCAATAAAAAAAAAAAAAAAAAAAAAAAAAGCGTACTGTGACCATAGCGGGCTACGGTTTTTTGTATTTTTGGTTTGGCGACACTGAGTGGTAGAAAGGGGATCTTCTTAACAAAGCAAGTATCGCAGTAATGGCATAAATTATTATTATAATATTATTCCTATAACAATGTTATTAACTTATAGATATTAACTTACTAATGCATCATTTATTACCTTATGTTTTTAACTTTGTAAGTAACATGTTATTGTCATTAAAATTATGTTATTATTACTACTGTGTAAAAAAAAGGAAGAAAATAAAAAGGGAAAATGTACTTAAAATGTAACCAATACCGACAGTAATATGATATTATAATATGTATTCATATATTTTTTGGATGAAATAAATTTAAAAAAAAAATAGTAACACCGCAGTACGTGGACTAACGTTGTAGTGACAAGTCGCGCGGAAATGTCCTTTAAAAATCCCGCCAAGTGCCGTGATCCGCTTTTTACTTACGGAAGGAATAACAACTACAAGAAAAAAAGGTGAGGATTTCTGAGCTGTGACTTATGACTGGAGATGATAGTGGGTGACTCATTACATGCCTGGAAAAAAAACAGTCTTCAAAGTGGCATCACACCAATTCCCCATCCGTCAAAAAATTGAAATTCACAATTTCGGGCAAAAAAAATCATGGCCTCAGTGTTTTGGGACCGAAAAGGAACCATTTTGGTCGAACTTCGGCCTCAGGTTGAGACCATCAATGCACAAAAATATTGTGTACCCTAAATAACTCAAAAAGAATATTCAAAATAAAAGGATGGAATGCTGACTGGAGAAGTGTGCTTTTTTTCACGAAAACGTCCGTCCTCACACAGCCTTAGCCACCAACACCATCATGGACTCATTTGATTGGGATGTTTTGAACCACTCCCCGTAATCCTCTGAATTGGCGTCTTCAGATTATCATATTTTCACCTTCTTGGGGCAAGGATGAAAATAAATTTTCATCCGACGAGCAGGTGCAGAAAGTGGTCCTGAAGTGGGGGTAGGAGCTAACGGGAGAATTCTTTGAGGAGGGCATAAAGAAACTTGTGCCACGGCTCACCACATGTATTGAACGGGTTGGAAATTATTTGGAAAAATAGTCAACAAGTTTATCAACAATATTCTGTATTTTTTTTCCAATTCACTTTTCAAAAAAAGAAACTTCAGTACACTTACTTTATGAACATCCCTCGTATTTAAATCTTTTTACAGGTTTCTGAAAATTTTCGCTGAAAAATTATAATCACCAATGCGTGCACATATTTCTATGCAAAACGTTTGATTTTTCAAATAGTTTACTGACGTATCCGTGTATCTGAGCTAAGCTCAATGTTCCCTTACTTCTTGCGAAATTGATAAAACATTTTTTAATTTTGAAATTCTTTCTTGAACAGTTAATTAATCTCATTGGCCAATCTAATGGAAGCTGAACACAATACTTTTTTTCGTAGTCCAGTTTCCATATTATTCATTTATTCATAATATGTGCGTTTTGGTACCGACTTTCGTACAGTTTAAGAAGGCGGATATTATTTGACATTTATTGTAGTCCGTCATTGTTTCACATAACGAACACCTGATTATAAGGTACCTTTATTTTACATTAAGCAAAGGCAAAGGCGAATGACAGATGCTATCACGTATTTCAATTTTCTGACAATTTAGTACCGTCCCAAAATATTATTTCTTCTCTAATGGATATGGTCAGTATGAAAATAATGATAGTGTAAAGAAAAGATTTTTCAAATAGTTCCCAAAGTGGTTTACATTTGGTGATCGGTTTGACAGAAAGCAGCGTGTAAAAGGCTCATTAGATCAGCTATATGAACTTTTAGCTCTAGTCTCTTTTGTAAATTAGGTACAACTGTTTTATTTCTGTGCTATATATAGACCAATTTGGGAGGGGGGTATGGGTACCACCGCCCCAGATAACATTTATTGGATAAACAACACCTCTGCCATAGCTCACCCCAGTGGGTGAGTGGTTCGCTACGTTTGGTGATTTAGCAGGGGAGCCCGGGTTTACGGGGTGAGGATTGTCCTGATTTTGGCGGCGGATGCGTCTGCACACCTGTTTAGGAGGCCAGATCGGGAGAGACTATACATTATAACTAAAACTAAACATTTTTATTATTTAAATATTACCTACCGTTTATGTACCTATATAATTTTATGTGGTTTACTTTATGTACTTATTATCTACTTCTTCTATCTACTACACTATATAAAGAGGTAATATTTGTTTGTTTGTTTGTTTGTTTGTGTGTTTGTTTGCATCGAATAGGCTCCGAAACTACTGAACCGATTTGAAAAATTATTTCGCTGTTGGGAAGCTACACTATCTTTGGGTGACATAGGCTATATTATATTTAAAAAAAAATAGGCATCCTTACTAAAACTTCAATAATGTAACCCAAGGTGTAAAAAAGTTACCTAAAATATTCTTTAAATCGCGTGCGCTGCGAAAACTATTGATGATAGAATAAAATAATGTACTATGACTTTATAGAAAAAATCATTATTTACAAAAAAGGTTGCGACAGCATATGTCTAACTATTATGGTTATGCCACAGTAAGTATTCCTTTATTTTAAAATTTTTATTAAAATGTCACCGCTTGAAAAGGCTCTTTATTTGTATCTTGGTTTTAATCCTTATCAAAATAAATTAATTCATATTGAAGACAGCTTCAAAACCATTATTTAACTTTTTGAATTGTTCAATTCGGATATTTAATTAGAAAGATATCACGAGTTTAAAAATGTTAGTATTAGAAAAAAGTTTCGGCTACGTGCCGGACGGGAGAAGTCAAGAAAAGAAGTGCTAGGGGGGTTGGCGGGACGGGGGAGCGGGAGAGCGGTGGCGGGGAAGGTGGAAGTGGAACGCTCGAGGGGAACGCACGGGAAAGGACATGCAAGGAGTAACATTTTATTTATTTAAATATGGTATTGCAACGCATGCCCGGAAACAGCAATATATTATAAAAGAAAGTCCAAAAAAACATGCGGTCCGCAAAACTCAGAAACGAGTCCCGGTACGATCAAGGGAGTTATATGGTGAGGTAGATCTCCATCCCCACTAGGGAATAAGGGTACCCGTTTTTACCTAAAGGGCGCGCTTTTGAGGATATAAGGGCTGGAAGTTTCGCCCTCTTCAAATTTCAAGAATAGTCTTTCGGAAAGTTCTGTAAGGTTCCACAGAGCTCTAGAAAATTCTGGAAGATGTGGCGGAGTATGTCGTGAAATTTTCGGGGGAATCGGGAACATCATTGAGGAACATTCCAGAACACTCTCGAATTTTGTCCTGAGCGAAGCCGGGTAACCCAGCTAGTAATTTATAAAGCAATGAAATCTATTAACACTGAACTAATTTTTAGTCATAGATGCAAATTTCTTTCAATAAAGATGTTATAAATAATTATAGACATGTAGACAAGTAAAAAGAGACCTTTTGACCTCTCCAGCAGAACTCTCTAGGGACATCGCTTTGAACCGCAGTGAGAGGGATAGATTCATGCGTCTGTCATTCCCGGAAACACTGACGCCCAGATTCCTACCCCTAAAACCCTTTCCTTCCCAGAACTTCCTCTCCTTCCTTTCTTAGATAGACACCACACAGCACCCACAAAGATGACATAGGCCCTTGCATAGGAGCAATGTTAAAAAAACTTCTTGAATGGCAGCACAGTGGTGTTTTATCTTTTGGTACTGAACACTCGAGAAAACCTCTCATAAAGTAGATTATTCACCGGATATTTGGAGTATTTATATAAAAACTAATAAGTACTTCGAGTATAACGTCTTTAATACTCTTTACGGGCACATAATATGAGATCTCCGTAGAGTCTGGAGCAGTAAATTCCTCGAGGCCGTACATACGGCGTACGGCGGCGAACCACGGGTACATCTTGGAATGTATTCGCCTCTACCAGCCGACTAGCGGAGCTTCTCGGTGAAATATATTAGCAAATTCCTCCGGCTATCTATTTCCCATAATGTATTAAACACCCTCTTAAATGCAGACCCGGCTCAAGGTAATAATTCCCAATATGGGAATCCGTAATTCAAGTTCTGGCCAAGGGGAGATTTCTTATTCATCGAAATGTATTGATTTTTGGTTCGCAGCAAAAATATCTCGTTCAATTTATTATTTGTTTTGGTCTAATACAGGGTCTGAAGTTCGCGTTATTATTAAAGTTTTATTCTGCAATGGAATCAAGCTTAGAAACACAAATGGAGGCCAATACTCCTGTATAAAGTGGTTCACTAAAACACAAGTAAAAAACGTACTCTCAAAGACATGTCGCTTGCTAAAAATTAGTGTTTTCCAGGGATTGGCAGATTTTCAAGCGAGGGAAGTGCTAATTTTTCAAGGAAGCCGGATAACAAAATATTAGAATATTTTCATCCTGGGTAGGGTGGGGGTTGAATAGAGAAATTCTGTAATAAATATAAAAATTTCAATAACAGCAGTAGAGTAGTTTACGTTTTTAGATTTTCACGGCCAAGTATTTTCGATGTTTGTTTTGGGGTGTTACATCTGCCGAATCTGCCCTGATGATGGACACTGCAACGCTATCCGAAACGTTGGCTAAAGAAGGAGCCCCCCAAAAACAAATAATGAACAAAAGTAGAGTTATTTATTTTTTAGTTATATTTATAGTTTTATAGAGATTATTTCTTCAGGCAAATAAAGGTAAATAAATGCGGTGACCGGACAACTCAACAATTTGCAACTACATAACTTCTTTAAAAAGTCATTAAAGTTATAAAAAAAGTTTACATAAGTTACGATAGGCGTGCTAACGGGCTTTTTTACAGCGGAGACGGTATACACAGACTAGAAATATATATAGAGCTCACTCTTGGTTGCCTCAGTGGGATACATGCCTAGGTTTTGAGTACACTATATTTGGGTTATTGGTGGCATTAGCACTATACTATAATTTTAGAAGTTCCCTTATCGTAGGCCTCAGTGACGCATAAAGCTAAGCATCCACCTTTCGGCATCGTACGCATCGGACGCATCGCATCAAACGGATCGTAGTATTTTTTGTATAGAAAGCCTCACAAGTGCGTCTTCCAATCCGCATCGTACGGGTCGCTCGAATCTGCTCATCCGCAATGCCGACGCCGTTGCTTCGAGAGGCAACTTTTGACCGATGACGTCATTCGGAATGCCGGTCAGGTGGACGCACCGCATTCCGCCATTTGCATTTGACGATCGTCCTGTCCACACGCGTTGTTTAGCATCATGGATGCGGCACGACTTATTACAATTATGCAACAATATGAAGAAATATATAATTTAAAGCACCCTTATTATTCAAAACAACAAGTAAGGGAAAATATATAGGAACAGATTGGAAACGGATTAAATGAAAACGATAAGTTTGTAAATTTTTATTTTGTTACTAATACATTTTCTTCCTCTTCTGCTAACACACAAGCGATGACGAATTGTTCTTCTTCACTTTCCTCCATTAGGTCACAGACACATTTCGAACGACCGAATGAAGTGGCGTCGACAATCTGATTGCTGGTAGTTGCGGCGGCAAATGCAATCGCTGCCGATCAAGTGGACGCATTGTGAAAAATTCATCCATTTGATGCGATGCGTCCGATGCGTACGATGCCGAAAGGTGGACGCTTAGCTTAAACCGTCGGAGTAAGCGCACGCATTTTGTTTGTGTGAACGAAAATCTTCCGCGGTGAAACTTTGACGGGCGTCGAAATTATATTGGTAAGTACATAATTTCTATTCAATATTTTTATTACTGATTGTTGTTTCGGTCGACTTTTTGTTTCAATGCATGCAGTAGAGTTTAAATTACACTGTTTATTACGTTTTATTGTGGAATAGTTTTTACTTAATAAAAAGGGCAAGATTCCGTATCGGCCATATAGTTTTTAAGACTGGCGTAGTCTATCGGTAAGGCTTTTGACTCGCAAACTGAAGGTGGCAGGTTTGAATCCCGGCGTGGGCAAATAAATTTTATCTGAATAATTTGTGTTATTTCACAATTGATTCATTTAAAATAATGTATAGTAGGTATATTCGCGGCACGTTCCAGAGTGGAAAATACTATCAGTATCGCCCTGGTGTAAGACCACCATTCAGAATCGAAATGATGCATGAAAAGGCGTTAGCCGTGTTTGGTGACCAGACCTGAATAGCCAGGTACTTCCCCACCTTCCTCTTCCCCATATTCTTCCCCTCCCCACTACCTTCAGCCTCACAACATACCCCAATTGGGGATGCCATAGTCTCACTGAGTCCAGACTGGAGAAGCTGGGACTCTTGTGAGGTATTACTATAAAAAAATAAAAACAAACAGTCGCTCTATTTACTTTTGAGGTTGGTCGGTCTAAGGGCAACGAAAAGATATTAAAGGTGAAAAACGCTAATACGAATAAAAAAATTTCAGTTGATGATTATTGCGCAAAATGTATTGAGAATTACAATTTTACAAAATCGAAATCAGATTGGATTCAATGTGAGATGTGCCGAATGTTGTTGCACGAGCTTGTACAGCATTCGATAACCATTGCATGAGAAGTCGAGTGTTGAAAACTCTGACTTCTTTTGATAATTAATGCTAATAAATAATAATATTTTATTGATAACTTACGTTACTAAAAGGTTGGAGGCTATTTTTGTTGTACATATTTCTATAGTCTATCCCCACACGAGGCGTTTATCCACCGAAGCATTTTTAACGTGAGGCATCCGCTACAGTCCCTTTTTTGAGAGGTCAAATAAAACAGGATTTACATAAAACCTAATATATCCATATTTATATTAATTATGTTTACAAAAATAGGCCACTATAAAAGATCCAAGACCTACATTTGGTAAATTTTTGAGATCGCTGGCAATGGTTAATACGTACTTTTTTTTGAAAAAGTCTTTTGATTCACCTTAATTACATTAAAAGACAACTATTTGCATTGGGGGAAGTGGAAAATATTTCATTCTACATGGTTTGTGATACAAAAGAAAGTGCCCCTTTATAACGCCTGCTCGCGTCAAGGCAAGAAAAACATCCCAGTTTTCAAGTAGTTTAGCGGCTACGCTAGGTTTGTGTAACATGGTTTGTGATTTAAAAGAAAGTGCCCCTTTATAACGCCTACTCGCGTCAAGGCAAGAAAAAAATTAGAATGAAATATTTTCCACTTCCCCCAATGCAAATAGTTGCCTTTTAATGTAATTAAGGTGAATCAAAAGATTCTTTTAAAAAAAAGTGCATATTAACCGTTGCCAGCGATATCCAAAAATTACCCTACATTTTAATATACGATATGTTCATATATTTAATACTAGCTTTTACCCGCGGCTTCGCTCGCACGGTATTAGTGGGAAATTACTGTATAAAGAATTTTCCCACGGTAATGAAATTTCTTTCCATGATAAAAAGTAGCCTATGTCATTTCCCATTCCTCCAATTATCTCTGTTTGAAAAAAATCACATAATACAAACAACAAATAACGATAAGACAAATGAAATTCTTGAGAATGACATTTCGCAAATAAAAATTCTATTTTAGAAAATATTTAGATTATAGAAATAGAAATTTATTTTAAGTACCTACTCTTTAGAGATAGGTAGATATTAACTACGAAGCCAACTTTTTTTTCACTCTTTTTAAGCACAACAAAGGACTCTTCTTTAGCTTAAAATTAAAAAAAAAAACATTTTTTCCAAGGTAACAATTTGTTTGACGTTTGCAATAACTCGATTTTATTAGGGACAGAAAACGTATGATACATAATTTCATAACGCCACAGATTATTCATAACGCCAGAGCTTACCAATATATATAACCTTTGTTACTCGCAAATAATGTAGCTTTCGATTAGTAAAAGAATTTTTAAATTCCATTCAATATTTATTGCGTGAAAGAGTCCAAAAGAAACCATCCAACCATCCATACAAACTTTCGCATTTATAATATTTATAATAAATATACATGTTGCATATATTTAAGTAAGTACCTTTTTTTAATAATAGAGCGTTTTTGAAAAGTTGCGCAACTATCCGGCTTTTACCCAAATAGATTAATTATTTATTATTTACGTATTTTTTACTTATTTTTTTTCTAATCTACTTCCAAAACTTCTCAAAATTTACTGTATCCTCATATCCCCTTATTTACGTATAAATTGGGACGTGCGGGATTGCACTATCCTCCCTGTTTGCGCATTATTATATGGGATTGGTTGGGTATTGCATTCGTAGACTTGATGGGTAGAATATGTCAAATTCCTGATTTTATCCCACCTACCTAATATTCCTATCCCAAAATGTTACCTTGAAAAAGAGCAATTGTTGCAAGAAGAAGAGGTGACACTATTTCAAGCTCAGTACAAATTAATGTTTCAGACAGGGAGCACATATTGAGCATATACTGTTGCAAAAATAATATTGCAAGTTACTAAACATAGTGAAGTGTACACCAAACCCTGGAGATCAGAGAGGCCCCATCTGCAACTGGTGAGTCCTATTTTCCTTTTCCGTTCTGGGCTTATCTAATTGTCCAAAAGCCCAGATCTGAACATCGACTGACTATCCATCAGGTTTTGCGAGTACATGCTATCTAATCGTCCCATATAACATAGCGACCACGTAGTTTCGGGACTGGTCCTTTGAGGGTTGCGTCAGGGCTTTGCTCTGAAGCACAACCGCCAATTTTATAGTGGAGTCGCAGTTTCGCGACACCACTCCCCACACCCTGATTTTTTTTTTAATCAGCTCCATACATGGGGCCCTGAGGAAAATAATTCCCTTCGGGGCCTATGTCAACTTTGGGGAGGCTGTGTGGAGGATCTTTTTAGGAAAAAAAGGGAAAGAACGTACTGGGAAGGAAAAAAGGAAAATGATATGAGGGGTGGGTAAAAATCTGGAGGTCAGTGTGTCCAGGAGTGACGGACGTATGATTCCATCCCTTCCACTGCAGTGCAATTCAATGTTCCGAGGGGGTATGGTTGGAGAAGTCATAGGGACTCTCTCAACCACTCTCTCCGATCCGGCCTGCTGTGCAGCTGGTGAAGATCCGGATAAACCTCACCACATGACCCCGGGAACCTCTCCTGCTAAGTCACCAAAAGTAGCGAACCACCTGAGGTGACCTATGGCAGAGGATATGAATAATAGAAAACATTATTATTATTATTCGTATATTTCCCGTGAGCACTTGGGCCTATGGCCTATCTCCCGTTTTACCTCATTCGTTTGAGTTTGTTTCCAGGTTCCGCGAGGGTCCTGTTTTCACTCACATGGATCCTCTGGAGGATCCTGTAGCAGTTAGGGTCATCTCATTAGAAGTCCATCTTTGGTTCCCTGAAGGGAAGTTCCATCTAGGGAAGAGTCCACGGAGATGGCCTCAGTTCTCCTCACCATTCCCCCTTGGATGGAAGAGTTCCCTTCCCATTAGTTTTGAACTGTAAGTATCTATGGAAACAGAAGGTCCACTCCAGCAAAGCCCCGAGTGCTGGGGTAAGGTCTAAATACTTCGAGATGCGACCCTGTTTCTCAGAGGCACAGTTCGTGACACTGTTCCCAGGTCATTCAGCTTGAGCAAGATTAGATTGTAAGGGTTTTTGCAGGTCGTATTTCCACTCCCTTAGTGATGAGTTCGCCACACTCCATACTATACAAATAAATATGATATCTGCTTCTTAAATAAAAAAAAGTAGTACCCACTTCAAATTTTTACTTTTAAATTTCTCATTTTGAACCATTCATAAGTATATACTATGGACTAAAGTGTTATTATTAGTTTTATGAAGAAAATGCAAGGAAATAGAATAATTAGGTATGTACCCAGGTACTTCAGAATCCTTGCTTCATCTCCTTTCACTCTTACTAGTCTTTTTGGTGGACGTGCGCTGCTCATCATATGCAGAATTCAAAAGAGCCGCAAAAGATAGGGAAGAATGGAAAAGAAGATAAGAGGAAATTGCTGCAAACCAATCCGAGAATTGAAACCAGAGAGAGAGAGAGAGAGTCTTCATAATTTATTTGAATTGCAGAGAACACAATCCATTTTTTGAAATTTGCTAAAAACCAAATATTTTATTTTTATCAATCACAACATCTCGGAGATCACCCAAAATCCACAAATAAATATCTCCCACTCTCCCTAATTCTAACTCCCTAAGGCGTTAGTTTTTTCATTTCTGTCATTTTCGATTTTTTTTTACAAAATTTCCGAATCTTTGAAAAATTTTTATAGTATGAATGAGTATACTTTGAAAGTATTTGCAAACCTCAATGATTTTAATGATTGCCTTAGTAGACTATTGGCAAACACCAGCACCCCTAGGTATATATCCTACTAATATTATAAAGGCGAAAGTTTGTATGGATGTTTGTTACTCTTTCAAGCAATAAATACTGAATGGAATTCTTTCACTAATAGAAAGCTACATTATTTGAGAGTAATATAGGCTATATATATTGGTAAGATCTGGTGTTATGAATAAGCTGCGGCGTTATGAAATTATTTATCATACGTTTTCTGTCCCTAACAAAATCGAGTTATTGCAAACATCAGATGAAAAGCAAAAACTTGTTGCCTAGGGTGGAGGGGAAGGAGGGTGGAGGGGTTTGGGGGAGGAAGAAAGGGGAGGGAAGAAAGGGATGGAGTAGGAGGGTGGGGGGAGGGTGGAGGTAGAGGGGAGAGGGAAGAAAGGGCGAGGGTGGGGAGAGGGGTATGGAAAGGGGAGGGAGATGAGGGGGATGGGGATAGGGGAAGGGAATGGGGGTATGGGAGGGGGATGGGGGTAGGGGGGGGGGGGGGGTATAGGGAGAGTGGAGTGATGATAGAGAAGGCGGAGAGGCAACCCCCCTAATACCATGCGAGCAAAGCCGGGGGCAAAAGCTAGTATTACATATTCACAAGTATTTATTTATTTATTTATTTACGTGCATACTAGTATTCATATAAACATTATGTAATAAGTATTCATTGATGAACAAAGCCAAAGCGACTAAATATATATAAATATTTTTCTGATATATGATCATTTTTCAAAAATGAAAGTGGGTTTTTCGGTAAGAGAATGCTCAACCTTGTTTTAAAAGGGATTCTGGTGTTTGCCAATAGTCCACCAAGACAATCATTTAAATCTATGATATTAGCAAGTGGTTTAAATATGAGAAGATGATTATATTCAGAAATTGATTATCCGATTTTTTTGTTCTTATATTCATTAATTTGTTTACGACTGCAGACAAATTTGAGTGTATAATATATTGTAAACCCAATCTAACATTTGCTCAGAGAATTTCGGAGACAAAACTTTGACTGAGCGAGCGCTGGCCATAATAAGTGATCTAGTTCGGTCATAGGAAATTTCGACCAGCTGCCCTCAATTTCATAAACATGATCCAATTTACGTTCGTAAACTATTAAAAAGTCATTAAAACTGTCTTATATTATTTAAAGTGACGGAAGAAAACAAATCGAACTTATATCTTCAACACGTATAAAAATAAATTTATATTTGCTTACTTGCTTGTTTGTTTGTGCTTTATGTATTGCTATATACCTATGTATATACTCGTATATAAAAAATAATGTATGTTTGCTTGCTTCCTATATATATGTAAAGCAGAGGAAATGTTTGAAACTTTCAAGATATCTTCTTTTTACCTTTGCGAAGGTTTTTGACAACCACATGACAATACATCTGAAAAGTTTACATTACAAAAACTCTTACGAAACTGTCAAACATGTCATACTTTCAGAATGACATTTTGCAAACCAACGATTGTTCTTAATCAAAATTCAATTTTTGGATAAACTGTTTAAATTATTGAGTTTAATTGAATGAACTCACCTATGATACTCACCCAAATCGAATACTTTTAATCTAATCAAGAATTATAGGTATTTTAAATATGTACTTATGTTAGGTACCAAATTTGATTGATTGTTAATATATAAAAAATAATGTTTCTTTGTTTGTCTCTTAAGTGTTCCTAAACCATTCACCCGATTGTGATGAAACTTTGGCGATTTGATGTACGCATGCCAGCGATGGTTTCAATATATTACAGTGAGCTCTGGCGTTGAAACTTTGATGAGTTGTTGCGCGCACGCCTGCGAAGGTTTCTTTATATACTGGTGAGATCTAGCGTATAAATTTTTTGCAATAGATGACGTGTGAGTTGATTGAAAAGGCAGAGGGGAGGAAACGGGGACGAATGTGAAAGGACACGCAGGGAGAAACAATTTATTTATTAAAGTGGCATTGCAACGCACGCCTGAAACTCGCTAGTTTTACAACATACATTCCACCAACCTACAACTAAAACGACATTTGGACAAAGAGATATGCAATACTTCTCTATAAAATTATTTACTTTACTCGCTCTTGCAATAAAAACCATGAAAGAAATAACCGACTTCAAAAGAAGCACAAAGATATGGATTATAGACATGGGAAGGAAGAATAAAGATACAATTTTGCAACCTAACAAAAATTAATGCTTGTATTGTACTTTCCTTTATATTTAACTTTATAATTTTTATCTGCAATATTTTAACATAGGTATTAACTTATATTTCAAACAAGAAAACGTGTCCTTAGAACGGGGTACCCCAGTAAGGACACGTTTTCTCTAAAAAACTGTAAAAAAAAATAATTGTGAACTATCAGTTGGATGGTCCTGATATATTAACGTACCTACCTTAAGATTAAGGTTCTCCAGAATGTATTATTGTAAGAATTATATTAGGTACAAGCTCAGGCTACAATACTGTTATAAATAGTCTTTGGTACATTTACGAGTTACCCACCATTGGTATTTTTTATTCTAATGTTGCTGATATTTTTAATATGCATCTACTGAAGTACAAAGCTGTACTAATTAAACACTTTAGCAGTATACTGAACGAAATCACTCTACAACAGGTTTTTTGTTCTTGTTTCTTCTTCACTGCTTTAATTAGTTTTGTGTTAATGTATACACTTTTTCTTTCGTTTTGTGTACCTATGTATGTAATCTATTAATTTTTTCTTTCTTTTTTCATTCTATTTTGCGCCATGACTTTTTAATAGACTGGCAACACCGGAGACTTCAGCTAGTTGTAGATGTGGGTGTATATTCCAAAGGTTGAATATTACATTAATAGGCAGGTAGGTACCTACTGTTTTTCTACTTAACACAATAATAGTTTATGAATATAAGATTGTTGGAAATGAGCTTCTTAAAAAAAAGTGAATATAAATAAAATTGATCACATAATATTATGTAATTGATGTGGGAGTTATAAAATTAATAATTTTTACTACAAGAGGATCAATTTGGGAGGCGGGCGTGGGTTCTGCCACCCCGGGAACCATTTATCGGATAACCAACAACTGAGCAAGGGGTACCCGAAGCCGTTGAGGTTTATCCGGGTTTTGACGGCGGATGCGTCTGCCCGCAATGCGTGGCAGGCCGGATCGGCAGAGACTAAAAGAGAGAGATCTTTTGATCTCTTGAACAGGACTGACCCTAGATTGCTACCCAACCCTCATACCTATTTCCTTCCCAGAACTTACTCTCCTTCCTTTTGTAAAAAGACCCTCCACACAGCATCATCTCCAAAGATGAAGTAGGCCCTGAGAGGAATTATTTTTCTCAGGGCTTCCTTTGTGGAGCTAATCTAAAAAAAGAAGATTATGTAAACAGATAAACTTTCTAGTACTAAAACTGTTGATTTTATTTAGAGGGTGGGGGGAGGGGGAGGGAGAATCTGGGAGGGGGAGCGAGGGAGAAGGGAAGATGGGGAAGGTGTAAGAGGAACGGGGGAATGGAGAGGATATCGCGGGGAGGAGGGAAGGCAGGGAAAGAAGGTGGGAAAAGGACACGCAGGAGAGGTGTTATAGAGGGGTGGGAGACGAGGGAGTGGCAGAAGGAGGATTTGCAAAGGAAGTGGTTAAAATTGGAAAATCTACGATTCTCACACGTACGACTGTGAGAAGTGTATTTTATATAGTTTAGCGGCAGGGACGGTAGGAGGGAGGAGAATTTTAAAGGCGGGGAGGGGGAGTTCTTGAGTCGGGAGGGTACAAGGGTGGGGAACGGAGGTGGGAACTGAAACGCGTGGGAAAGGACGCACTGAGGAGGAGTGATGAAGGGGTTGGGAACAGAGGAAAGGATGGCAAAGAAGACATAGTAGCGATAGGGAAAAGCAAGGAGTAAATTTATAAAATCCATGTTTCTCACACGGGCAGCTATATGTGGTCTGCTCACGAGTCTTTATTTTTAGCCTTCTGATTTATTCACTTACGCACCAGACAAAACAAAAAATATTGTGTATCCTAAAGCACTTAAATAAACAGAATTAAAACAAACTATTTCTTTCTTTGATTGGCATTGCAATGCACGCCGGATATTTGCTAGTTAGTTATAAATGTTCTTCATAGTTTTATTCAGTAAAAGGAATTACGGAATCTCTTTATTTATACACCGTGTTTCAGGCGGATACCGCGATACTTCAGGAGGAGATTATTTACGAAATTTAAAAAAAAATCTATTGAACAAAAGTGTAAGTCAACTTAAAAAAAAAACTTGAATTTTAGTTCAAGACTTGTATTAATTTATTATGGTTGTAGCTTTACAATAGGGAATACATTATCTGTTCAGGAACAAAAACATAGCCGGTCAAATTTTTCTATTTTCTATGCAACAAAAATGCATAATGATTATATTTACAAAGGGATAAAATATTTTAACAGTCTTCCCGAAGAAGAAACAGAATTGGTTTATTCAAGAATTCAAGAATTCAAGTAAAATAATTGAAAAAAAAACACTCGTAACATCATAAAGCATTAATTACATCTCAAATTAAATTTATATTTTTTAATATTACTGTATCTCAAACTTAAGATATTTTGTTATTGAATAACCAACACCTCTGCCATAGGTCACCCTAAGTGGTTTGCTACGTTTGGTGATTTAGCAGGGGTGCCCGGGTTCACGGGGTGAGGTTTGTCTAGTTCTTGGAGGCGGATGACCAGGACGCACTGAACCCCAAATTCCTACCTACCCCTTAAACCCTTTCCCTTCCCAGAACTCTCTTCTCCTTCCGATCCTTAAAAAACCCTCCACACAGCATCCCCAAAGATAACATAGGCCCTGAAGGAAATCATTTTCCTCAGGGCCTCCTATGTGGAGCTCACGTAAAATTTTTTTATTTATAATAAATGTATTTCAAAATTGTAAATAATATGTATTTCACTATTTCTTCTTACGCCATTGTATTGTATTATTATTATTCCAATGATATTATAACTTAAATAAGTAAATAAAAATAAAAAAAATATATTTTGTGGTGTTAGGCTAGGCTAGATTATATGTTACTTAAAATAAGGTTAGATGAGGATAGGTTAGGTTGAAAAAAGCCGGTTTCTGTGCAGAAACAGGTCCGTTTAATATATTCCCCTATCTTAACAAGCGAATTGCAATCTTTAGAGCATAGGCATTGGGTAGGTATGCTGTCCTTGTTTCACCGGTATTACAATGGAAGATGCTCCGAGGAACTAGCGTCACTGATCCCTTCAGCACCAGTGCATAGTCGGACAACACGTCAAACGCACGCCCAACATATGTACACGGTTGACATTATTCACACGAGAACGGGTCGCCTCAACGACTCGTTTTTAAGTTCAACAGTTCGGCTGTGAAATGATTTGCCGGCCCCTGTGTTTCCTTTACCCTACAATACAACATAGGTCTTTTCAAATACATTTTTTTATTATAGACGCGCAAAAGAAACTTTAAAAAAAAAATTATTGCTAAGATTATCTGTGAGAGTTTCCTTGATATTCTTTATTTTCTCATAAAATTTTTCAAAAGCACTCTTTCGCTTAAATCGACGGTTTCTAGACTCTGCTTGCCAAGCGATTTCAAGTCACACTACAAGTATACACATATTTAACTTGTGCATCCCTCGTAATGAAAGTATTCATATTTTGTTCTCCGTTTTTCTGAAACACGGTGTACTTATAATGAACTCGGAGTCAACTATTTTCATTTCCACTTGTTATTGAATACTAGTTCTTGTTATTGAATACTGCAAAATGCAATCAACTTGTAGAACTGCATTGAAACTGCAGTACAAACTGCATCCCGTAATACTTATGCTGATAGATCGATGTCTGGAGTTTAGGAGTAGGTACATATTATTATATATTGTAGTGTAGTATATTATTATAAGGTAGAATTGGAGTAGGAGTGAGGAATATAGAGTTGGGAGTATAGCACCAAATTGATAGACTTGCTCAAACATAAAATCTTGGTATAATTTAGACGAGCTGTAGGCAAACCATATGACCACATTTTTGACACAAGTCGTTCGTTTAACCCATAGATTCTCAACCTTTTTTTGCCCACCGCCCACTTTGAGAATATTATTTTTTCTAGCGCCCGTGAATCTCGTGAATCTGAAACAGCAATTGTCATCACAATTATATTCACCACAACGGGGAGGGAGGGGGGGGGGGGGGGGGGGGGGGAGGGGGGGGAGGAGGGGCGTTATAGGATGGGGCAAGATGGGATATTATAATAATAACTTTTTTACTTCTTACACCTTTACAAATTTGAGTTTATTACATGTAAGAAATAACGCCATATAAATATTTTTCAAAAAGTTGTTCACAAATATTTACATAAAAGATAATATTATCCATAAAAAAAAATTTCAAGAAATATAGCAATTTCAAAAAAAAATCAGGCGGTGGTGAAGATTTCGTTAATGTGGGAAGACTCTTTCAAGAATCAAAAGAATTTCCCTTTTGAATTTGTTCTCACTGACGCCAAATATATCAATCTCGGAGGAGATTTAGTTCGGGAACTATATACTCCTCTCTACAGGGAGAACCATTAGCAGGTTAGTCCTACAAGCAGGAAGATAGAATAATCTATGATGACGCTGTCTAAGATAATCATCTGGAACATAGAGACTCACGCGCTCCAAAATAGCTGAGTTCTGAATATAGCCTCGCAGCAGTCTGAATAAGTGGGTGGCGGCACACCCCTCTCTTTTGAGCTACAGGGAGTGAAATCCTAGCATGCCCTGAAGAAAGTTCGTCGGGTAGAGCCATAGATAGTGGTCGTACTCCCTCATATAGAGAAATCTTCGATACTTTATTTGGACCCTCTCAAACATGAGAGAGCACCCCACCTCATGAGGATTCTAGATAAGCGAACCACTCTCCAGCCTACTGCGGACCAGGGAGAAGTACAAAATCTTCAGAGCACGGGTATCCCGAAAAACTCTGACGTTGATAAGAGCACGAAATATCAACTTACTTTCATCCAAAGATCCTTTATATTTGAAACTCGTTTGAGATTATGACTGAGCATAGTGTACCTGTGATAGGTGAGACTGGTAAGCTCTGGTAAAAGTCAGAACTACGCATTTCAAGACATTGAAAATAAGCTGGTTTCGTTGACTCCATTCTGAAACGTTATCAACATCAGCTTGAAGGCACAGGCAGTCTTATTAGAAGAAATAATTTTAGATCGTCAGCGAACAGCAAAAAGCGAGAAAAACGGATGACTCCAACAATGTCATTAATGAAAATGGAAAAGAGAAGAGGCCCTAGGATCGATCCTTGGGGAACCCCAGAAAAACAAAAAAGTTATCAGATTGGAAGATTCCATGTGTGACAAGTTGCTTTCTGTTCTTGAGGTAACTTTAAAAAAATTTTAACGTCCAAAGGGAAAAATCCAACTGGGCAAGTTTTGTGAGTAAGATATCGTGATTCACAGTATCAAAGGCTTTGGAGAAGTCGTTATATGAACAGTCTACTTGGTATCCACTGTCTAGGGACCTAGCAAAATAGTTGATGAAAACCATCAGATTGGTTTCAGTAGATTTTCCTTTCCTGAAACCATGGTGTTCGGGGATAATGTATGCGTCTATCTGAGGCAAAATGAATTTATGAATTAATTTTTCAAATAGTTAAGCAGTAGCTGATAATATGGCAACAGACTGGTCTATCATTTTTCGATTAACTTTTTCGAACCTTTCTTAAAAATAGGACGAATTTTGGAAGTTTTCCATAAATACTTCAGGAAAAGTGGAAGTACTAATAGATAAGATATATAATGGTGTATTTTGAAACTCGATGCACCCTTTAATAAAAAAATACGGGAACGAAGTCTTGTCCGATAGAGCGTGAGTTCTTCATGAGTCTTATGGCACTCATAATGTCAGATTCTGTAAGCATATCAAAATTAATGTTTGAAGCCCCTCACCCCCTGCGTTAGCCACACTCAAGCCACGAAATTCCTAATTACCTTTTATCATGGTGTGTTCAAGACCACCATCCTTCAGAAGGGGTTTTATATAGTGCCAAAACATCTTGGGATCACGTGTGATGTTTTCCTCGATTTTAGACACGTAGGTTCGATAGGCCACTCGAACCTCAGGCCTTACTAACGCTCGGTAAAAACTTAACAGATCGTATTCACTCTGAAGACCTCCAGTTTTTTCCAGAACGCTTATGAAGGGCGTGTTTGATCTCTATATTCGAGTATATTATATCTCTATGACTTCTCTTGAGAACCACTTCAGATACTTGCCACCACTACCGCTTGTCGTTAGCAAATAAAGCGCTCTAGTTTCCTCGTTAAAATCCATTAGGATAAACTTGTAATCTTATAAATCATTTAAATAATTTTAAAATTACGGCGCGCGGCGAAAAAGACGTACGTGCTGCCATCGAACTATCTGGAGCACTGATGGGGTGGGATGGGTTTCTCTGGGTCTCCTACCGCCCCCCTCAGAGTCTGAAACGCCCCCCAATTTGCTCTTGGTCTTCCACCGCCCCCCTGAAGGTCTGAAACGCCCCCAAGGGGGCGTTATCGCCCACGTTGAGACCCTACGGTTTAACCCTAAGAGCTGTCATTAACCAGACCCTGCGCAGAAAAGGAAAGTTCGCTGAAGTAAAAGCCAGAAATAATGGGAAGAAAAAATGGTCGTAGGACTTTTCTGCGTCTGAATGTTCGTTTCTAACCAACATGTTGGTTGGATTGGTTGGGTAGAGACGCAAAAATGAGTGAGGTGAGTAAATTATAATACATTTCTAAAAATAATAACATGGAAATAAGGAGCAGGATATTTTTAGATACCTACATTTAACCAGTGATTCCTGACATTATTTGGAATAAAAAAATTATTAAATGTTGTTCTCTGGTGACATTTATGATATATTTTTTTACAAAAACATAAAACATGGTAGGTGTTGATGACAGTTTGAGGTGGGATAAGTGGTAGGTCGGTTACTTGGCTGAGTGACAAGAGACGACATGCAGAAGACATTTTTTTCGTTTGATTTCGAAGAATAAAAATTTTTAAAAAAAGAAGTCATCAAATACTGCCAGGAAGCACTGGTTAAAGTAAGTCAAGTACGTTTCTTAACACCCTGTATACTTCGTATTGTTATTTTAAGATATTAGTCTGTAAACAAATAATATGATAAATAAATAAATAAATAAAAAAAACACAGAACATTTGTTTACCGGATTTGGGATTTGTGGTTGAGTTTTAACGCAGCCAGCAATTTGTGCAATTTTATAAAATGGATCAGTAATTCATAAGCATATTTTATTTTCGAGGACATAATAGTGATATTAGAATGCGAGTTGAAAGAAAGAAGGTCACGCCATCTCCACGCTCCGCGCATCTTGGTTTGTTCTCATTTACCTGATGTGCTGGTCTATCAATTTGGATGTCTATGGTTGAGAGGACATTATTCAGAGGTGAAGGCGGGCGTCAATAAGCAGAGTTGTGCGACCAGGATCCCGTAGCCAGGAGAGGCAATTAAAGCAACCAGCCGGAGAATGCAATTTCTGTCCGGAGTGGAATACTTCCCTTAGATTGGTCTCCTAAGGGGATTGACTGCCACGACCCGTTAGAGACGGATGTCGCTTCGCTAATTAAATCCTAGGCTCCGGCTGCAGGTGAGATACCATTATTATTATTATTATCATTTGATATCTAAATATGGAATCAGAATGCTTCTCCATTCATTGCGGAATTCCAACATCAAATAAAAATAAATATTTTTCTGTGATAAAATAAACGTAGTATATAATGTTATATCGATGTCTTGTACTGTAGTTCGGTTTATATTATCTTACGGTTTGATAAGGAATCAACCCGTAGAAAACCATAGGTACATCACAATAAACATACACCTACGTAAATTCAATTTTTTATGAGAAAAACTCGGTTTTTATAACTTTTGAAGGTAATTTTATTTATTTATTTTTTTTGCAAAAAACAAACAGTACATAATTACATGTTAGAAAGTAGTTACAAGTTGTAGAATTAATACAATAATTGGTACAAATGAAATGTCGCTGTTGTATAATATATGTTTTTATGTGACAAATTATAAATTTTACCTATATTAAATTAGTAAATTCTTTAGGGAGGTGTGTGTGTGTGTGTGTTTGTGAGAGGGTGTGTGTGAGGGAGGGTGCGTGTGTGTGTGTGTGAATATGTGTGTATGTATGTATGTAAGTACGCGCATTAAACAATTTATATGATTGACATGATGCTCTTTTTAAATTTGGGCAGTGAATCGGAGAAAATGTCGATGTTATAATTTAGATTAATATTATTGAATATATGAAGAGCACGATTGATTGCCGAATTAGTTGCTGCGTTTGTCTTGTAATTAAGCGTGTGGAATAGTTCTGTATGGCGTGTACGTCTTAATGGTATGTTAAATTTAATTAGGGAAAGTAGTTTGGTACAATCGATGTTATTATTGAAAATTTTGTGTATAAATGTCAAATCAGCAATTACTCGTCTTTGTTGCAAAGTTTGAAATGTGCATTCATAATTATTGTTGAATTTGATTTTAAGATATTTTATAAATTTGTTTTGAATATGTTCTATGCTATCTATGTATAATTTGTACTGCGGGTTCCAAATTGGCGAGGCATATTCCAGTATACTTCTGACTAATGCAAAATATAACATTACTACTGTGCGCGGGTTACTGAACACTTTACTTATACGAAGAACAAAACCAAGCATTTTATATGACCTGTGAACGATTGAGTCGATGTGATTATTAAAAATAAGTTTGCTATCAAGGTAAACACCAAAATCTTTACATTTCGTTTTAGAGATGACAGGTTTATTGTTGAGTGAATAAGAGTACTTAATTACATTTTTATTTCTGGTGAATGTCATAGTATTACATTTGGAAACATTGATATCTAAACAGTTAACTTTACAATACTTGCAAAGCCTATCTAGGTCACTTTGTAACGCTTCACAGTCAGAGAAAGAATGCACAACTTTGAATATTTTCATGCCATCAGCGTAAAGCACATATTCGGAATTTTGAAAGCATGATCCAATGTCGTTTATATAAAAGTTGAAGAATAGCGGATCTAGGTGAGAACCTTGCGGGACACCAGATATTACCTCTATAGACTTTGAGTAAACACCATTTATTAATATTACCTGATTGATATTACTAATGTAGGACTTAATCCATCTAAATAGGTTGCCATGTATACCAAGTAGGATGAGTTTCTTCAAAAGAATTGAGTGAATTACGCGGTCAAAAGCTTTAGAGAAGTCTGTATACATAGTATCAACTTGCTCCTTATCGTCCATCTTGCTATGCAAGAAGTTAACGAAAAGGGCGAGGTTGGATGTTGTAGACCTACCTTTCATAAATCCGTTCTGATTCGGCGTAATATTTGTCGAAATAGACGAGTACAATTCATCAAAGACGATTTTTTCAAGAACTTTGCTTAAAATAGGGAGTTGGGAAATTGGTCGGTAGTTTTTAACGTCATGTTTATCACCAGTCTTAAAAATTGGTGTGATAACAGCTGATTTCCACTTGACAGGGAACGATCCTTCCGTTAGTGACTTTTTATAAATGACGCAAACCGGAAGACAGATATATTTACTACAGTTACGTATAAAAATTCCAGGCAGCCTGTCTATTCCTGGTCCTTTATTAATGTCTATGTTTGATAGGTATTTCAAGGTGATTTCTTCGTTTATTCTGATTGAGGATGTGTTGTTAAGAGGATCTTCCTTATAATCAGCATCATGAGTTGGAATTTCATTTGTAAAGACCGTTGAGAAGTAATCAGCAAAAAGGTCTGTAACTTCTTTGCTGTCGTGTGCTGTTGTGGAATGATACGTCATGTGTTCTGGTATAGTGGGAGATTTTCTTTGTGTCTTAACATAACACCATATTTTTTTTAATATTATGTTGTATGTCGGATTCCAATGTAGCAATATAGGTTTTATGAGCAAGACTAGAAATCTTCTTTTGTCTTTTGCGGAGTAATGCAAAAGATTGATAATCCAATGGATTCTTATAGCGTTTCCAGGCACGAAAAAATTTTAATTTTTCTTTTGTTATATTAATTAAAGTAGCCGAATACCATGAAGGAAATTTTGTTGAATTAGTTACTTTTATGGCAGTACTTATTCACAACACTTTTTCACGCGTATGGTGTCCCAGATGACCCGCACTAAATCTCACCGATTGCTCCGAAATGCAATTATATTATTATTCCGCTTCTAGTACTCGATCAATCCGGTTGCACGGCAATTTACCTCTCTACCCGTTCGTACGTGAACGCATATTTGTTGTAAATAATATTTTAAAATAAAAGTTAATATCGCCGACAACTAGGTGTATTCAATTACACATCATCATTATTATAAGCCTGAACACAGGATCACGGCTTGGAAGTGCCGTGATCTCAAGGAGCATTTTAAACCTCAATATTGGTAAGGTATGAAGGCAATCCTACCTGACGTGGAGAGGATCTCCACACCAAACACTCTCCATCCACTCCTACACTAACTAACAAACACTTCCAACATCTATTATGGAACCAAATCATCTATTATGGCATCAATGATTCTACAAAAATGGTGTACCGTAGTGTCAATATCTTGCGCATTTACTTCAGAAGACCAATAACTATTTCTAAGAGCATCATTAATTAGTACAAAGTTAGCTTTGTTAAATAATTTGATTATCTGTGGTTTTAGGATAACAGCAGGGAGGGGAATATTGAGTTCAACTATGATAGATTTATGATGTGCATCTTCAAATACCAGTGGCGAGTCGGCAGCGATTATTATATTACATTGTTATTCCCATCAATTTAATATATCATTGAAGAAGAAGATAATAATAATAATCTAAAAGAAAATATGAAAGAGAACAAGACACACAAAAATAGAAAAAGACAATGGTCGCAACTGGGACTCGAACCCAAACCTATCGTCAAACCGAGACGAGACGAGAGGTCTGGGTTCGAGTCCCAGATGCAACCATTGTCTTTTTCTATTTTTCTGTGTCTTGTTCTCTTTCAAATTTCGTTTATATTATTAGTGTTATGTTATCCTTCAATGATATACAAGGTGTCCGGGAGTAAAGTGCATTAACTTCGGGAGGTGATTCTACATTAAGGTGGGAGTAAAAAAGATTAACAACTTTTTTCCGAAATTCCAACATTTTTTTCCCATACAAAAAGACGTACCTACTAAAAATCCTCAGTGTGAGGTACGATCTTACTTGCTGAGCGCCCGGCGGGCACGATTGTGGTAATATAGCATAGTTGTGACTGGCCCGTATCGTAACAGCGGAAAATAATAAAGCTGGCGGCACACGCCGGTCTATTTTTATCTTTTTATCACAAGATATATTTATCTTGTTATTTACCTTTTTTACTTATAATATCATGTAGAATAACCTCCCGAAGTTAATGCACTTTACCCCCGGACACCCTGTATATGTAAATCTCTATATATTAGTTTCAATAAACTATCATAACTTCTTCATTAAAAACAATAATTTCGGATGTCGGTGCGTAGGTTCTTGCGTGATTTATTTCATTGTATTACTGCGTAATGCGTAAAATGTTTCGAGTTCCGTAACTTCTAATTTTAAAAATTGTATCAGACAAGTGATGAGGAAGTAAAATTTAAAAAAATAATAATTCTTTATTTGAAATGTGTATTTGTTTTGTTGATATGATATAACATACTTTCATTGGAAAGTTTAAGCTTGGAGAAGCTACGACTTTATATACACGCGTAGGACACTACTTTTAAACCAAGGCAAATAGCATGATTTAAACTAGCTATTTTAAACTTTACTATTATTGATATAATTTCTCTATTAGACCTCTCTAAATTGTCAAAAATTTATATTGCGAAAAAATTGATCATTTTTGATTGGAAAGGAAATGAGATTCGTAGATCATTCAATTATAATATAGAGCGATTTGTAATGATTTGCGCTAGTTATAAAATAAATATCACAAAAGACCTAACCCTCCAATAAGCGACATCCGAGAGGTGGTAAGTGGTGCAACAAGGTTTGTGCAGACCTTATACATAATTTGTAGTTTAAAATAATGATTTGTGAGGAATGTTACTAATAATCAAAAAAACATTTCCGCTCGGATCTGCCTAGCTAACTAAACTCAATTCAATTTTATACGGAGACTAAAAAACTACCTCGTAAACATGGTCTAACATCAATCACGAGAACGCACACACAGCACTTTTTTTAGGTCTGCACAGACCTTGTAGTATTTCCACGCAAAACTCCTCCTCTCCACGCAAAACTCCTCCTCAAAAATCCTCTACGAAATAAACAAATTGAGCTATTTCTGCACCTGTTGCATTCGCCGCACCGACTTCCAGAAAATCTTTAAAAAAATCGTTCTAAACAAGCCAGGAGTTTGGCCAGACCTTGTCGCTTACCGGAGGATTTAACGGCTTGAAAATTTTTTTTTATTTATTAATTATAATGTATTACAAAAATATGACAAGTAACACATTATTCCCAATGAGTTGAGAAGAAAACTCATTACGGGAAGGACAGATAGATATAAGTACATTTTACACAGATATTACACGTTTAAAAAATACAATATATTGAAAAGGGAAAAAAAATAAAAAAATATATATAAATAAATAAAAAATGCATTGTCAAGAATAGAGATTTTAGGAATACTGAGAGACATCCATACACATAAAACATAAAAAACAAACGTATGAAGGCGAGCCAATATTCACTGGTTTAAATACATTTTCAGGACATATTCTTTAAGCGTTTTAACAAATATTTTTTTGTTAGCTACTGAATGCTTTATTTCATTAGGTAATGCATTGTATTGTCTATATGCGATATATTGTAACGAGTTAATACCAAATTTAGTTGTGTGGGTAGATGATGCTAAGTGTATTTGATTTTGGGATCGTGTTTTGTGCTGGTGTATGTCTGAATTAAAGGCTGGTCTGATGTTAGTGTGTGCGGATCTATGTATGATTTGTAATATTGCACTAGTGATATTGTATTTAGGTAGAACCGTAAAATAAATAAATAAATAAATAATAATAACTTTATTTCACATAAAATTGAACAATAAAACATATGTGGAAACTTTGACTAGCCAACTAGGAATGGATCCTGTTTTAGGCCAGTCAAATTGACAAATTTAAATTCATATTACATTGTTTACTAACATAACATGTTATTTATAGCAGGAAAAGGTGTTAATTATGTATTCCTAACAGTATATAATTTTGTACTCATAAGAAAAAGAAGACAAATAATGATATCTTAACATCAAATTCAGATATTTTCCCCTAGAGCGCTTAAAAACAAAAACAAATACAAATAAAAGATAAAAGATAAAAGATAAAAGATAAAAGATAAAAGATAAAAGATAAAAGATAAAAGATAAAAGATAAAAGATAGAAGATAAAAGATAAAAGATAAAAGATAAAAGATAAAAGATAAAAGATAAAAGATAAAAGATAAAAGATAAAAGATAAAAGATAAAAGATAAAAGATAAAAGATAAAAGATAAAAGATAAAAGATAAAAGATAAAAGATAAAAGATAAAAGATAAAAGATAAAAGATAAAAGATAAAAGATAAAAGATAAAAGATAAAAGATAAAAGATAAAAGATAAAAGATAAAAGATAAAAGATAAAAGATAAAAGATAAAACCGGTAAAGTAAACAAAATCGGTAAAGTAAATAAAACCGGTAAAGTAAATAAAGCAAATACAAGCCAGATGGTAATAATAAGAAGCCTATCTCTTGGTCAACATATCTTCGCTTTTGACCCTCCCTAAATCAAGGAGCCAGTCGTTGATTAATTTGCGCAAAACATTAGTACTTTTCGTTTTCCAAGCATTAGGAATGATATTAAATAATTTAGGTCCTAAGTACGAAAATTGACGTTGTCCAAGGGACGTCGTGGTTTTTATTGGGACTATTGGATTGTTCCTTGAATGTCGAGTGTCGTGAAGGTGGTCAATGGAAGGGTAGTGCTGGCGTCGTTTTTGAGCATGTAATACAATCTTTCTAATATATAATTGTCTAACATCGAGAACTTTAAATTCCGTGAATAATGCATCACTGGGGTACCTGAATGGTTTTTTAAGGATGACTCTTAGTAAAGATTTCTGTGCTTTAGCCAGGGAGTCCAATATTGTTTTGGCACATCCACCCCATCCTAGGGATGCATATTCAAGTAAAGAATTACACATGGCATAGTATATTGATTTCATGTCTTTTACAGAGAGAATAATTCTGATGGTAATAAAAAGGTGAGTAAGTTTTCTGACTTTTGAGGCAGTTGAGTTAATGTGTTCTTCCCATCTCAGATATTTATCTATGATGATTCCTAAATATTTTAAACTATCAACGCATTCTAGTTTATTGCAAGTACAAGTGTTCGGTTCATTGCAAATGTGAATAGTAATATTAATAATTACCTTGGGTTGTCCCGCTTGTGTTGCACTAAAACGTATAAATTTGGTCTTATCCGTGTTAAGAGTAAGGAGATTATTGTCTAGCCATTGTTTGACATTGTTTATTCCAATTTCGGCTTTTCTATGCGCTTCGTACCAGTTTTTGCCCTCAAATATTAAGACCGTATCGTCAGCAAAAGTGATGATATGATCGGCAAGGTTACTGTTGCAAAGTTCATTGATATAGATATTAAACAATATCGGTCCTAAAGTACTTCCTTGTGGTACACCAAATTCGATATTTGCTGGATCGCTTAGAGTATCATTAATATTAACTCTTTGGCTCCGATTTTCTAAATAGCTTCCTAACCATTTAAGTAACTGCCCCTGTATACCGATTAGCTGTAATTTTTTCAAAAGGATTTTGTGCGAGATGGTATCGAAAGCTTTAGCCAGATCCAGAAAGAGCGCGATGCTTTTGATTCCTCGATCGATGTTATTAGAAACAACTTTAGTCAGATTGCCAATGGCATTTTCTGTACCTAAACCCGGTCGGAAGCCATGAAGGAAAGGAAGTATGTTTGTCTTTGAATATATATGTTTGATATGTGTATCCCACGGTAGATGGTAGATATTCCTTATAGCTCGATTTTGAATCACCTGTATTTCTGATATTTGTTTTTTAGTAATAGTGCCCCAGATACTAACTAAATAACTCAGATGGGAGTGAATCATTGCATAGTAAGTGGCCCGTAGTAGAGATATGGAGAGAAGACCTTGGAGTCGGTACAGTACACCGGTAATTGGGGAAATTTTTGATTTCACATGCTCAACATGGGAATTCCACGTAAGTTTAGAGTCTATTAATAGCCCTAAATATTTCGTAACTTCCATATTTTGGAGTTTATCAGTTCCAAGTGAAATATTCATGGACCCATAATCCTTATTACCGAATGTTAGATAGTGCGTTTTTTTTATATTGAGGCTCAATTTATTAATACGGAGCCAATTAGCTAAAATTGAGACATCTACATTCATTAGAGACTCCAGGTCACTCAGGCTTTTACTGTGATAGTAGATTACAGTATCATCCGCATAAAGTTGGAGTTTTCCAGAGATACCACATTTAGTTATGTCATTGACATATAGCAAGAAAAGCAGAGGGCCAAGAATTATTGATCCCTGTGGCACTCCACATGTGATTCTACCTAAGCCACTCGAGACCCCTTTGACTTCGACAAGACAAAATCTATCATCTAAGTAGCTTCGTATGAGGTTTAGGGGCTTCCCAACAATACCCAAATGTTCCAATTTCTTTAAGAGTATTTCATGATTGACCGTATCAAAGGCTTTTTTGAGATCTATAAATATGGCTGCCACATATTCACCCTGGTCTATATACTGTTGAAGGGTAGAGATAAAATCAAAGGTGGCACATTGAGTACTAGAATTTTTCCGAAAGCCATATTGTTGTGGTGTAAGGATATTATTCGCAGATATGTATTTTAGGAGTCTATCTTTGATTATGGTCTCAAACACTTTTGAAAATACCGATAAAAGTGATATAGGACGGTAGTTAGAAATACATGTTTTACAGTCTCCTTTATGTATAGGTATTATTTTCGCAAGCTTTAATTCATTCGGAAACTTTCCCGAGGACAGTGACCAATTAAAAAGTTCTGCTAGGTGACCCGCTAGTTCTTCTTTACAAGCCTTAAGAACTGATGGTGTTACTCCATCGAGTCCCGGTGCTGCTTTCAGCTTTGTTTTAGAGATGATCCTCAATACCTCATCTTTGTTTGTCCTAGCCATGTATAAGGATTGGCAAGCCTTCGGTTCTACAAGGACGGTATTGCAGTCGTCCGGGAATGACGGAATGGTAGCTGCTAACTTTTCTCCTATCGAGAGGAAAAACTCATTAAATGCCGATGCTATTTGATCCGGATCCTTAATTTCGCAGTCATTTACGATGAGGGATTCTATTTCGTTGGTTGGTTTATGTGCTCGGTTTGACAGAATAGAGTTTATGATTTTCCAAGTTTTAGTAGGGTTATTTTGGTTTTGTTGAAAGCTGTTCGCATAATATTTGTGTTTTAGACTTCGCCTATAATTAGTAATGGTATTTCTCAATCTCTTTTTAAGTGTTACAAGAGTAATATTACCAGGGTCTTGTTTCCACTGTTTGTGAATCTGGTTTCGTTCTTTGATTAAGGAATTTAATTTGGAATCAAACCATGGAGTATTCAGTTGTTCCCGACTTCCTAATCTTGTTTTTGGTTTGGTTGTACCTGATTCTATTGCCTTTTTAATGTGATAATTGAAACTTTTAAAAGGGTCTTCTGAGTTGCTTAAGTCGATCGTGAAATTGTTATCAAGAAGATAGGATTTTACTGACATACTGTTGATGATAGGTCTCGTAATCCGGGATTTGGTTCTATTATTAAAACATTTTTTTAAGTTGTTCTTATAGTCAACAAAAAGTATGTTATGGTCACTAAGTGGATCATCAATATTCGATATAGTAAGTCTGAATGTTTTGCCTATTTGATATGAAGTGATCTATAATGGTGCTGCTTGTATCAGTAACTCTCGTGGGAAATGTTTTGTTGTGTATTGAGAAATTGTAAGATTCTAAGATGTTGCAAAAATTTAATGAAGAGTGTGTGGATATGGATACGTCAATGTTAAAGTCTCCGAATATTAATGTATCTTGTCTACTTTCGTTCAGTATGTTTTCTAGGTGTATTAAAAAATCCTGCATGTTTGTGTTAGGTTTTCGATAGATAGCATAAATGTTGACTGGTTTCCTATCACTGCTACAAAGACTTATACCTAAGAAAGAATTTTCATTTGAGAATTTTTCAATAATTGCACACTTCATAGTATCAATCACATATATTGCTACGCCGCCTCCTCGTTCGTTGGGGCGAGAGGCAAAAACACTTTTGTAACCACTCAAGGAGTAAAAATTTTCCTCTCCAACATTAAGCCACGTTTCAGTGATGACGAGGACGTGCACAATATACAGCGAACTTCTAACTTTTTCTTCGATCTCATCAAACTTATTACGGATGCTTCTCGCGTTCAAGTACATTATTCGTAGACAGTTCATCACGGGATTATAATCCTCGATGGTGAGGCACTTATGCTCACGTATGTTACACTCCATAATCGATTGTAGCAAGATCCTTTTTCAGTGCAGCTTGGTAGGCCGGGCAGTTGTCCCTGTCTCCAGTGGAATGAGCAGCAGGCTTACCAAATCTGGTACATGTAGCGCAGACTGGATCGGAAGCGGCATTTGGGCAGGATTCGCGGGTGTGATTTTTTTGGCCACAGTGCCCACACCAAGTTTCATCTCGGCAGTATTTGAAGGAGTGTCCAATCACATGGCACTTAGTGCAGACGGTAAGCCCAAAAAAGTCTCGGACGCGACACACAGTCCAATCGACAAACACTTTCTCCTGTTCCACGAGTGTTTTGCGCACAGCAGCAGGCACCTCATATATTCGATGACAGGTGTCTCCTGTACGAGCGCCAGCCAAGTGACTAAGCTTGCAGCTTGCCAGTGTTCCCTCGACGTCTTGAACATTGGGAATACCCGTTAGAGCGATCCTCAAAAATTCAGCATCAGTTAAAGCCCTCGGCACGTTAAAAAATATCAGTCTCGGGAGTCGTTTGGTGGGTAACCGGGCCTTAAGTATGCTCGAATTATTAAGACAAGTGGCATTTAATAATTTTTCCTGCTCACCTGCAGTTGCCGTGTTGAGCAGCACCCCCTTGTTCCTTATTTTGCGCATGCCCGTGATCCGAACGCCTATTTCGGACGGTCGAATGACATCTTGGACCATTTTTATTGTGGCATCGCTGTCCATGGTGGCTTCAGCGTTTACTGGAAAGACGCAGATAGCGGGCCTTGGTACTCCAACGCTTATTTCGTTTTTTGTTTCAAAATTTTCTTGATTTTTCTTTTTTGGTTTTATGATTACAAACGGCTCATGTTTTTTTACCTTTTCCGCATAAGTTTCGGGTACTATTATTTTTCTTATGTCTTATGTCTTTTTTAATTTCTTCATTACATCTACAAATGAATGTATTGAAAAATTTCGATCGTTCCATGCATTGTTATGTCAACACTTCCGAAGCAACAAAAGAAGTCATCCAAATAATATGATCACCGGTATCAGAATTATTTTAAATATTTAGGAGAATGCGTTTATATTTAATTCCAAGACATTTGGAGTGCTATTTTGTTATAATATTTGACTTTAAATAAATAGTGGTAGTCATCCGAGCATCCATTTGAAATAATCTCTGCTGGATTTTGTTCAAATAATTAGGATAATGGGTTCTTATTAATTTCTAACTCGCTTGGCACAAAACATTAACATCATAATCACTTTCAAAGCAAAAATGGCTGGCATCCAAACATCCCGCCGAAATGCCTATAAAACGATCCTGAATGGTAAATTGCTTAAAATAATTAGGGGAATGCGTTTTTATTAACTTTGTAGAGATTTGGCATCGTACGTTATCATTATAATCGTTTTCAAGACTGAGCGTTTGCCTCCAATCTCAGGTTCAGAGGTGGGAAAACTGTGGACCACGAGCACTTTTTGGTGAACACAAAAAAAAAATTACATCCAGAATATGAGAAAGGTTTCTTTCAGGGAGTGTCAGTAACACGTACATTTTTCTTCGTAATTCTATTTATTGTTTAGGAGCATTTATAGGGTATTAACATGATATTATGTTAATAAAATTAGAATTGGGAAGTAAGTGTTAACAATCCAGATAAAACATGTTCACAAGATGCACAGTTAAAAACACCAATTAGAATTAACAAAACACGAAGAGAAATAAGAAAAATAATATTGTTATGTGCTCAATTATAAAAATGTAGCTGAAGATCATAAATATTACATTTATAATTTAAGCTGGTGGAAAGGTGGACTAGTTTGCAGATTTTTCTTAAGTTAAAACCAGTCTTATGTTTAGAATACATTGATAAAATTCCAGTTTCGGATTCATGTGCTAACGAAGGAAACCACCCTCTTGTTCCAAGTGCACGGTCAGTGGCTGAGTCGTTTACACCCAGACGTCGCATCGTGAATTCAATTCCTTGGCTGGTTTAATCCTCCATCATGACACAAGTGACATTTCCGGTAATTGTGATAGTAGTAAGAGATTTTCAAAGATTATTAGATTATTCATTATCCTGTTATGTTTTCTTTCATTAAAAAAATATTAATTTCTAGTTTCAGACCATTTGCTACAAAAAATTGATGAAAACCATTTTCATGTTTTGGGTGAAGTATTAATTAAAGATGGGAACTTGCTCACGGATTCATTCTTAAGCTAAAACCTGTTTTGTGTTCTGATTGCAAAGGTAAAATTTCAATTTCGGATTCTTCTGCTAACGCATTTAGAAGGAATTTTTGAATTGGTGAATAAAATTAAATTCGAAAAAAAATGCATTTTCCAATTTTCCCAACGCCTTAATGCAGACCTACCGGAAACTGCAAAGTCAGATAATCAACAACGAAAACCATTTTATTGCACCACATGTAGTTTATATTAAGTGAGTATTCGCTTCACTCTTAAATTAAAACTAGTTTTGTGTTCAGAATGTAACGATAAATGAACAGTTGTGGATTCATGGAAGAAAACCATTCTCATGTTCCGATAGAAGCTTCATTACAGTTGCAAAACACGTCCTCCAAAATTCGGAGGGAAACTATTTGCTTGCTCCGTGAGTAACTGTTATTTAAGCTTGTGGACTCTTATGATGAATCACTCTTGTTGAAACTAGTATTGTAAAACGCAATGTAAAAAATCATGATACGATCTCCTCCGCTGACACAATTCAAGGGATACAACTTTCTTTTTCCGGGTGTAGTTATAAATTTCTTGTTTCTGAGTTTGTGAACATGACGCCTGGTTACTCATTTCTCAATTTCAAACAAGAATTATTGTCAGGTGTTTGAGGATTCCTGACCTCCCTACCTTGCTTGAAAATCAAATCTAGTGCGGCTCGTGGGTGACACCACAAACATTCAAATTGCCCCCCACGGAAAATAGGTTACCCACCTCTGCTCTGGTTAATCAGAATTAGTCTAAGCTTGTATATTTTACAGAAAATTGACAATGTTCAAAGTATATGAAAATTAAAATGGAAAACAAAAACGATTAAGTTATGACCGAGAGTCGACCTCAGGAGCTTTAATTTATATTGGACTGAAGTAACGCATCTACCGACACAAACAAATCATTAATGGTCATTTTTAACAAATGCTATTACATTACAAAATTTATTGGATTTTAATTTTATTTTCGTTTTAGAAATAGTAAAATGATTATCGGAAGCTAAATTCCCTTTATTCCTTCTTATTCATTTGATCTTCTTCGTTGATATCATTATTTATTTTTTTGTATCATTATCTTCTTTCTGCTTTTACATAACTTAATTAGAAAACAAAGTAATTAATATAAAACTAACGAACAAAAGTATATAATTCGTTCGCCATTCCTAGATATATTTAAACTGAGTTGTATTATGAATCACGAAGAGAAAATAAAGACTAAGTCGTAAGAGAAAACCCCAAATGAGTTATCCAAATTCGGAAACTCTTCACTCAAGACCTCTCGTAAAACTTAAACAATACAGTATGTGGGGATACTTTCCATGACAATAAACATCAATAATTTCCAACAATTTACTCCGAAATCAATAAGGGTGTTGGTAATAAAATTAAAAACAACACGATTTTAATTAAAAGAACCTACATATATATATAGAATTAATATAAATTGATCGTTTGTAAGTTCACCACAGTTTGATAATGCCTCAAGAAGGCGAAAAAGCCTTCAAGCGTAATAACACTTACATTCAAAGGTATTGAAATTGCTCAAACAAATTATTTTTTTGTAAATTTAATAATAATGGAGCTCTATAAATAATAAATAGATATTCTGCGATATTATCCGAATGATCTTTGAACAACGTAAACACGAGATTATTATATCGATTAGATTCCCCGAAAACGAGATGAAGAGGTATGACGGAAGGGGAAAAAGAGGAAGTGGAAGGAGGGGTTTCCTTAGATTTATCATTGTCAAATTAAATGATAAAATCGAAATAAAGGGGAGGCTGTGCCGGGGTAGTTCGAGGTAGGCTTTGATTGATTTTGCGTGGAAACGATTTATGAGCTCTTCTCGTCCGCTCTCGAGAGATTTCCCTCGCAAAAAGCTTTAACCAACATCGGAGCTTTTTGTTAAGTACAAAATACGTGCCCGGGAAGCGAAATTGGATGGCTATTGAATTAACAGGGTTTTAAAAATGTCTATTTTTTATTGTTTCTTCTTCGGATTTCATAAATCGAACAAATATTTTCAACAGACATTGCAAAATTGTGTACCGTTTTTTGTGTTTTTATAAATTGATTCCTAAAGGAGTAGTTAAGCCATGAAAAATGACGAAAAATTTTTCTCCCGGTCGCACGTCATTTTTTTCTACACAATACTGTTTGATTTTTCATTTGTTATTATGTCCAATTTTTTTGATTGAGTAGTCCCGTAAGAGTAAATATTGTACGATTTGAAAAATAATAGTAGGTACGGTGGCAATATTTAATTTGATTAATGTTCTTTGAACTCGGTAATAATTTTAATATTCGTCTCTCGTTGATATTCTCACCCTTAATCGAGAATGTGAAGAATGGAAAAATGATTTTTTTAGGGATTGAAAAATGTCTAAAGATAAATAAGTAGAAACGAATATGTTTGTTGTATATTTTGGATAGGTGAATCTTTGCTGTGTTATTCAAGAACCCAATCTATAACTAATAACCCAATATACTAACTAATTTCGGCTGTCGGTGAGTTGGTTAGTAATGTAAAATATTTCTGCATAATGGGTAACTTTATTCAAGTTCAACAAACTTTTAATTCAAAATTGGAACTACTTAATGCATTTACCTTAGCACATTAGACAAACTATAAAGTTGGTACCAAAGTAATTCTTTAGCCTAAATGCGTATTTCTTTTTTTTAGTGTTTGACAAATGAAACAACAGATAAAAGACGTGAAGGTACGTTATTGAGACAACGCGCGTGGTTTTACTGAATTAGGTCCAGTGGACGTACTTTAGCGATCTGTTCATATACATACATACTCTATCATGATGCTATCAAAAGCGGTGTTACATTTTTCGTTCAGTTAGAATAAATACAAAGTGTCTTGTATTTTTATAATGTCATTGCATAAATGTCGCAATTTTTTAATTTTACTAACATTTCTCTTTATGAAATGCAGTGGACCCTGTGGCATATCTATACACATAAAAATTTCGTGTCACGGTGTTTGTGATCGCACTCCTCCGAAACGGCTAGACCGATTTTTATGAAATTTTTTATGTATATTTGGTATGTATGCGAAGAGGTCGTAAAGTAAATTTCATACCGCTAGGTGATTAGGTTGTCACCCTTAAATATAAATTTAGGTTCCGTATGTTTGTAATCTCGGAAATTAATCGATAGATTGACTCAAAATTTTTACAGGATATTGCATTTTAGCAGAAAAGTGTTTGTATATATCATGGTAAGCTCTGGCGTTATTAAATTTGTATGAAAAAATTACTACAAATGGTGCGGGAATGGTTTTAAAATGTCTATATTTCTATTTTAGCGGCAGGGAGGGCAGGCAGGAGGGGGAGGGTAACGAAGGAGGTGGGATTCGCGGGAAGTGTGACGAGGGAGGGGGAAGGCAGGGAAGGTGGAAGGGGAACGCAGGGAGGGAAAGGGACGCGGGAGGGGAACGAGGACGCACGGGAATGGACATGCAGGGAGAAACAATTTATTTCTTGCATTGCACCGCATGCCGGGTACTAGTAAATTTTTTTACAGATACTTTCAGCTTCACAAATCCTACAATATAACAATATCTCGTGATTTTTCAAGGGTCTGCGCAAGTATAATATAAATGTTAATTTTTTTTTTTACGTTAGCTTCACACAGGAGTCTCTAAGGGAACAAATTCCCTATTCCCCAGGGCCTATGTCATCTTTAGGAATGCTGTGTGGAGAGTTTTTAAGGGAAAGGAAATGAAGGAAAGGAAGTTCTGGGAAGAATAAAGGTACGAGTGGTAGGTAGGAATTTGGGGGTCAACGTGTCCAGGAGTGACGGACGTATGCATCCATCCCTTCCACTGCTGTGCAAGACGAAGAGTCGAGAGAATCCGACTGGAAAGGTCTTCCTCAAGCGTTCCCCCAAAACCGCCTCCCAAAAAATTAGATGTGTGTGTTATTGCATAGAAAAGTAAATATGGTAAAAGTATGCAGCCTTAAAATATTCTATATACAAACGAGATTACCATAGTTTCATTGGCTTAGGAAGTAGAGTTTCGTATATAATATTACGCCTTAACAAATTACAATGCAAGCTGGTATCAGAGAAAACACAAAACAAATTTTCTCGGAAATTCAGCGTAAATAGCAGTCTACCCAGTGCTTTTTTCACTCAGCGAACCATAAAGCGGTAACGTTACTTATTTCCTATTTTTAAACGTGCACTGCCTCGGCCGTGAAGCCATTGTAAGTAAATGTGATGAATTTAATGCAATGCTGCTTACATACCGATGTGACGCAACACACCAATAACTCGAGTTTATTGTTGCAAAGCGAACTGCAAGCTGTTCGCGCAGACGGCGGGTGTGTTTGTGAATTTCTAAACAGGCTGTAGTTTCTAAGTAAAAGTGCACCGCTGTGGGCACTGATTCACTAAATTCCAGATGTGTGATCTATACTATTACTAGCTGACCCGTTGCTGTGGCTAACGAAACACAACGCCATCTACTGGATGGTTACCTACCCAACCTGGATAACCAAGTGCTGTGTCGATTAATTAACTCATACCACAATCTGTTAGAAACTTATGGACTGTAAAAATAATAACAAAGCATTCTTCTTCTTTGTGTGCCTTATCAGGTCCCCCCGACGTTGGCGATCACTCTTGAAAAGGTCTCTCTGTCTTGCGCTGCCCGGAAGAGCTCCTCCACACTTCTAATGCCGGTTCACTTTCGCATATTTCGCAGCCAAGACATTTGTCTCCTACCTGGCTCTCGGCGACCCTCTATCAACAAAGCATTGTCCTATAATTAACATTAAAAGAACATTTGATTTGCAATAATAAATATTGTGGTCAATAATAGGGATAAAAAAAACTAAGCTTTCTTTTAAGTTGGACAAAATTACACACAGTAAGCCAAATTTCATCAAAATCGGTTAAGTAGTTTCGGAGTTTATCTCAAACAAACATCGTGACGCAAGATTTATATGTATATAAAGTTGAAGATAGAAAATTGAAAGAAAACCGATACAATTACCACAAGATACCACATGGCACAACAGATGTTCTAGCACAGCAAGCATGACAAGAAGAACGGTACTACTGAATGAAAATTCTAAAACAGTAGATATATATTTTACTCTTTAAATAACCTAACCTAACCTTAATTCTTTCTTGTACATCTTATCTTGGCAAAGTATGTTGAAATAAGAAATTTTACGTAAATAGATGATTAATCCGTCGTACAATTTATTATTTAATAATTTAAAAAAAAAATGGTGAATGACAGCGCTAAAGTAAGGACAAGTTAAGCTTATTAGGACACATTATGGTCCAAATTAGTTATTTATTTTTGGGGTGTTATGCCGTGGTGCGCTACTAATTATTTAGCCAACGTTTCGGAAAGCATTACAGTGTCCATCATGAAGGTAGATGTGAGTTAATAAATAACGAAAATTCTTTTGGCCGTGAAAATCTAAAATCATATCACACTTCTAATGGTTTATTCGTCAGTGGATGTGGGTGGAATAAGCGTAGACTTACATCCGTAGGCATACATTAGAGCCCCTAGTAAATCTGTAAATGTGAATAAAATATGAAAGCTTTCTTTTACTTACTTACATTATCTATTATATAATATTTTGTTATATTTCCCACACACGCACAGCGCCTTAGTGTGTTTCCATTACTTGATTTTTATCTTTTATATTTTTACTTACACATTGTTTAAACTATTTTAAAAACTACCTATATTTACTTACCCTCACTCTTTATCACGTAATAATAAAGGTAGGTACGTACTATGCACTTTAAGTATGTTAGAATAATGGGAAAAATAGTTTAAAACAAAAAATATTCAATTAATAACTGATAACTTTGTATAAACCACTTTTTAATAAACAATATCGACATGTTTCAATAACAATGTTATCATCTTCAGGATATGTTAATATATACATGTTAATTGAAACATGTCGATATTGTTTATTAAAAAGTGGTTTATACCAAGTTATCAGTTATTAATCTTATCTTATCTTACTTACTAATATATTATAATATTATAAATGCGATAGTTTGTATGGATGGTTGGTTGGTTGGATGGTTGGTAGGATGTTTGTTACTCTTTCACGCAATAAATATCGAATGGAATTTAAAAATTCTTTCACTAATCGAAAGCTACATCATTTGCAAGTAAAAAGGGCTTTATATATTGGTAAGGTCTGGCGTAATGAATGAGCTGTGGCGTTATGAAATTATGTATCATACGTTTTCTGTCCCTAACAAAATCGAGTTATTGCAAACGTCAAACAAATTGGTACCTTGGAAACAATGTTTTTTATTTTTATTTTAGGCTTAAAAAGAGTGCTTTGTTGTGATTAAAAAGAGTACTTTTTTGGCGTCGTAGTTAATATCTACATATCTCTAAAAATGTTCATTCTCCGAACAAAAAGCATAACGTTGCTATAAAGCACAGCGTTTGAAGTGGACTATTTTTTTAGGTTTTTCTGGATTCAAATTTGAATAAAATACTAATAAAGGGAGTAGGTACTTAAAATAAATTTCTATTTCTATAATTTAAATATTTTCTAAAATAGAATTTGTATTAGAGAAATGTCATTGTCAAATTTTGAAATTTTCTACCATAATTATTTTCAGCAAGAATAATAACAATTATTTATTTATTTATTTTTTTATTTATTTATTTATTTATTTCAAGACTTGTTTTTACATTAAAAAAAGATAACATTTGCAAGGTTAAACAACATTTTTTTTTTTAATTCTACTACTCCATAATTTGAGCTCTGGGAGCTCGTGTTTATGGGAGGAGTATTTATTCACACGCAAAAAATAAAATAATAATAATGTTCTAATTAAATGTTTAAATAATATTCAAAGAACTTATGAGGTAAATACAAATATTAATTGACATAGGTTCGTAATTTAGGAGAAAAATTGTTATACAAGGTCAATACTTTTTTTTTTTAAATATTAAATATTACATTTAAAGTAAGGGTAAATTAAATTAAATTTAACTAAATTAAGGGTACAATATATCATTATCCAATTTCAGTGACTTTATTTGTTTTTTGAATTGTTCATATTTCAATGTTTCAGTTACACTAATTTTATTTTTAGATAATAATATATTGTACCATCTTACACCTAGATACAGATAGTGGTGCTGAGCCGTGGTAGTTCTAAGCATAGGGATGGCTATTAAGCCATTCGTTTTAAATCTATTGCTTATGCTATCAGAGGGGTGAATTTTTTTAATAAAATACTCTTTATAAATTTGATATAAGGCGTTTCTCTTATACAATTCTGTGATGGATGGTACATTAAATTCTCGAAATATCTCTAGAGTAGGGAAGTCGTATGGTTTCCTAAGGATGATTTTAATAATTGTTCTTTGAATTATGATTATAGGTTGTAAGGAAGCTTTAAAGGCCCCTCCCCACCCAATAATGCCGTACTGTAATAAGGACTGAATTAATGCAAAATATACAATTTTTATGGTTTTCTTGTTTAAAATATTTCGTATGTTATAGAATACATAGATAAGTTTTCTTATTCTTTCCACAGTGAGATTGATATGATCTTTCCATTTAACATTTTTATCTATTAAGATGCCAAGATATTTTATACTAGATTTATGATTTAGCTTAGCGCAGTCCGTATTACATGTACCGTCATTTGCACAATTTTTAGAATGAATTGTTATGTTAATTAAATTTTTTGGCACATCTTCTTGTAGAGAGAACGGAATATAATATGTTTTTTCTGTGTTGAGTGATAATAGATTATTATCGAACCATTTTTTTATAACCTTCATGTCTTGATTGGCTGCATTGGTAATATCATTCCACGTCTTTTTTTCGATAATTATTACAGTGTCGTCAGCAAAAGATATAAGTTTTCCATTTAGTGATAGTTTAAACATTTGGTTTACGTATATTATAAATAAAATTGGTCCAATAACAGTCCCTTGGGGAATCCCAAATTCTAATGTTTCATCTATACTTAGTGAGTTATTTAATTTTACTTTTTGACTTCTTTGAGTTAGATAGCTTTGTAGCCAATACCTAACCTTACCAATAATACCGATATCGTTTAATTTATTAATTAGTTTTTTATGGGAGATACTATCAAAAGCCTTGCGTAAATCAATAAAAATGCCAAGGCATTTGTTTTTTTTATCTAATGCATTATATATAGTTGAGGTTAGTTCAGCAATGGCATCATGAGTGCCTAGTTTCTCTCTAAATCCAAATTGGCTAGGACTAAGTATTTTATTTTTATCAATGTAGTACATGAGTTGCTTTTTTACGATCTTTTCAAAAATTTTTGCAATGTTTGAGACTAGAGGTAATAGGTCGATAATTTGATATTTCCTCAGGGCTGCCTGATTTAAAAATGGGTGTTACGATTGATTTTTTATAAATGGAAGGGAATATTCCACTATTCAAACTAATATTTATAATGTGTGTAATTGGAATGCTTAAAAAATTGTTGTATTTTTCAATATTTCTACTGTGACTCCATCAAATCCTGGTGCAGATCCACCTTTTAATTCATTTATTATATTTTTTATGTCATTTGTTGTTACTGGTTGGAAAACTGACAGATTATTTTGTTTAAGGCAATCCTTCTCGATATCATCTATTTTATAATTTTCATCGATCCGTTTAGCTAAATTTTGACCAACGTTAGCGAAATATTTGTTGAAGGTATTAGCACATTTTGTCGGTTCCCTTATGGCATCAACAGAGTTTTTTCCGATATAAATTTTTTTAATTAGATTTTTTTTGTTTTTTCGACTATTTATTTCATTTATCGTTTTCCAAATGTGTTTTACATTTTGTTTAGCCAGGTCAATTTCATTTTTGTAATAGTTTTCTTTAGTTGTTTTTATTAAAGAGGTTAATTTGTTCCTATATTTTTTGTAATATGTAAATATTTTTTTATCTAAAGGAAATTTCTTTGTCAGGTGATATAACTCTTCTTTTTTTCTAATAGATACGACTAAGCCATGTGAAATCCATGGTTTTATTTTTTTGAATTTTGCTTTTATATGAATAGTTTTAATATCAGTCGATGCAGTAATATAATTGCAGAGAATATTATCAAAAATATTTGCGCTTGTTTCAGAACATGTAGATTCTAATACGGGTCGCCACGTTTCCGTACTTATTTTTATACTTAATTTATTAAGGTTTAATGACTTTTTTGTAAAAACATTACTTTCTGAAATTTTGTGTTTATTATTAAGTTGTTGTATAGAGATACAAGTGTGATGATCAGTAATATTATTTTTTAATATTATCGTAAGTAATTTGTCGGTATGTTTAGTGTTGCACCATATATGATCAATACATGAAGGACGTTGACCCGTAATTTCTCTAGTATAATTTTTTATACATAATTTAAAATTCATTTCTGACATAAGATTGATAAATTCAGTTTTTATTTTGTTATTATTTTCGTTAGAAACATCTAAATTAAAATCACCAATTATTGTTATGTTCTGATTATTTTTTTTTGATAAAATAATGCTTCTTAATTCATCCATGAATATATACTCATTAGATCCGTGCGTTCGGTAAATTGCGATAATATTAAAACATACTTTATTTACAGTTACATTAATATCTAAGCAATTAACTCGCTGCATAGGTACTTCTTTCACTGTGATGTTTGAATAACAGGATTTAACAAATACAACAATACCACTATTTCGGTTAATAGCAAGCTGTGTCATAAAGTAACTATAACTAGGTATACAAAATTTATTGTAATCGCTGGTGAATGCTTCAGTTAACACAATAACGTCCGGTTTATGATTTAGTAAATTAATTGAAAGTAAGAATTCATTAAAATTTCGTTTCATTGATCTAATATTTAAATGTAATATTGAGAATGAATTCGGTATTTTATCTACAATGTTATTACAATCATTTAAAGTGTCACAAATATGTTCCGCAATATTAAGAGAATCATCTAATTGTTTAGTGTAAAAATTATTCATATTTAAGGGGATAAAAAAATAAGTATGCAAAATGCAAACTTACTCGTATTCGATTCGCATTTGTGCATTTTTTAACATTTTCTTGCGGAATTCACATAGGTAACTGTTACCTGGATGTTCATTTTGGTAACCCTTTCTGTTAGTGCAGTTGTGGCATTTGGCAGGCTCTTGTTTTTTGGGGCAGTCTTGTATTTTGTGCTCTCCTGCACAGTGGAGGCATCTGGGACTCTTCATGTTTTCAAGGCATCTTAGTGATGTATGTCCATATCCAAGACAATGATAACATTGCATGAGTGGAAAGCAGTCTTCTACGTGTGCTTTTGAGTATCCAATGTTGATCCTTTCTTTCGATTATGCCACGAAAGCGTAAGTCGAATCTAAGCATAAGCTCTAATAAAGCTCGAGCTATGAAAGTTGCAAGACTTGAAGAAACATTTCCACAAGCTTAAGTGCGAAAACTTAAACATGCGTTGTTTCAGGCAGCGCACAGAGCTGCTGAGTCAACAGAACAATCCCAAGCTCGCCGTCAACAGCATGCTGAATATCTATCATCTCAACGGGCTGCTGAGACACCAGAACAGTCCCAAGCTCGCCGTCAACAGCTCAATGATCATAAAAATCAGTATAGCCGTTCTTGAGTTATAAATGGTGTAACTAACCAGACTTTTTTATATATTAATTTTTTTTTTTAAATGAGCTCCATATAGGAGACGATGAGTAAAATAATTTTCCATCTAATGTCATCTTTGGGGATGATATGTGGAGGGTTTTTTTAAGGAAAGGGAGGAGAGGAGAGTTCTTAGAAGGAAAGGGGTTTAAGGGGTGGGAAGGAATCTGATGTTCAATATTTACCAGTCAACCACCTCCAAGACCTAGACAAACCTCACCCCATGAACCCGAGCACCGCTGCTAAATCACCAAAGTAGCGAATCACTCGGGGTGACCTATGGCAGAGGTGTTGGTTATCCAATAAAGGTTCCCGGGGCGGCGGTACCCATTCACGCCTCCCAAATTTGGATTAATATCGCAGTTTCAATAAGTTACTACTTCGATTCAGATGTTCAATATTTTATTTGTATGCAAACATTTAAAAAAATCATAAATTAAAATAAAATAAAACAAGTTGGTACGAGAATTTTATTTGTCTTAAAGATATTTGTTGTTTATATTATGTGATTTTTTTTTAAACAGAGAAAATTGGAGGAATGGGAAATGACATAGGCTACTTTTCATCACGGAAAAAAATTTTCATTAACGTGGGAAAATTCTTTAGACAGTAATTTCCCACTAATACCATTCGAGCGAAGCCGCGGGTAAAAGCTAGTTAAATAATAAATAATGCCACAAAGTTATTTTGCAAAGATTGAAGAAAAATACTAAATTTATTTTTTGCACATTTAGTAACAAAACTGCCAAAGTTGCAACCAGCATCGAATTATGACCTAATTCATGATTAAAATAAAACATGAATATAATAACCCAAGAGTGTATTATATATTTAATATTGTTTTTTTATTATTTTTTACATGAGATCCATACAGGAGGCCCTGAGGAAAATAATTTCCCTCAGGGCCTATATCATATATTGGGAAGTTGTGTGGAAGGTTTTTTTAAGGAAAGGAAGGAGTGGAGAGTTCTGGGAAGGAAAAGGGTTTAACCCGTAGCGCAAACGTAGCGAACCACTTGGGGTGACCTATGGCAGAGGTGTTGGTTGTCCAATAAAAGTTCCCGGGGCGGTGGTATTACGCCCATTACCGCCTCCCAAATTGAATTGTTTGCGTAATGTACAAAAATACATATCTTATAAGATTTTCAATTTTGGAGGCGGGTATGGGTACCGCCGCCCCGGGAACCTTTTATTCGATTACAGACACCGCTGCCACAGGTCACCCCAAATGGTTCGCTACGTTTGGTGATTTAGCAGAGGTGCCCAGGTTCGTGGGGTGAGGTTTTTCAAGGCTTTGGCGGCAGATGCTTTTGCCCATCTACTGCGTGGAAACATTGAGGGAGACCTATCCAAAACTTCTCCAGCCAGACTTCGACCCATCGCTTTGCACCGCAGTGAGAGGGAAGGATTCATCGTCCGTCACTCCTAGACACATATTAACCCACAGATTTCTGATGTACGTAGCCAGTATAGCCACCCCTCACACACTTTCCTAAAAAGACCCTGCATACAGCGTCCCCAAAGATGATATGTGGGGGTTATGTAAAAAAAACCTCCTTAATAAGTAATTTTTAACTGCTTTTAACAAAAAAAATCACAAGTCGTATACCCATGTCTTGCCTATATGTATATGAGAGAATTTTGTTATTTTAAATTATACATAAAATATAATATCTTAGATTCTATTACATTGCTGAATTTCGCACGGTTGATCTCCTTTACAGAAAAGATGATATAATATCGAGTTATTCGATAAATATTAGGTATTACCGGGGGTTGCAAACCTGTTGGTCGCTTTCACCAATAAAACAGAGCCAACGCTAAAGGCGGTACCTAAAATGTCATAATTTTAAAAATATGAAATAAAAAGAGTATCTTTTTGACGTGAATACCGCGCAAGAGTCCCAACTGCTCCCGACCGCCTGGAGCCAGTGTGACTATGGCATCCCCAGTTTGGTAAAGGGTTGTGAGGCTGAAAGTAGTAGACAGGAGAAGGAGATGGGGGGATAGAAAGGTGGGAAAATTCCCGGCTATTCAGATTTGGTGACCAAACATGGCTAAAGCCATTTCAAGCAACGTTTCAATTCTGAATGATGGTCTTATATCCAGGCGATGCAGAGGGTATCTTCCACTCCGAAACGTGCCGCAAATATACCTTATTACATTTTTAAATTTTTAAATTGTGAAACAAAATAAAACAATCAAATAAAATGACGGGCCGGATATGATTCCACGACCTTCAGATTGCTAGTTAAGGCCGTTATTCTTCGAACACGGAGGCCGTCAAATATATAATTACAAAATATCTATAATATTTTTGAACGTTACAAATTCTTCTTGGGGTGTGACAATGTATACTAAATGAAAAAACACACTTTCTAATACACAATTTTCTATTTGAATAAAAAATGACTGCCAACTATGTTTTGCTTAGCTCATGTTTCATCAAGGTTTATTATTTAACTAGAAATAAAACTCTGTATGTAAATTATCTTTAGTTAATATTATGATCAACCCTGACAAAGTTTGAGCTAAGCGAAGCGCCGTTGGCTGTTTTGTTAATTCAAATGAAAAGCGGTGTATTACAAAGTGTGTTTTTTCATTTAAGTATCCTTAATATATAAACCAACAACGGTTTCATTTTACAAGCTATCATTTTCAATCTGCTGTCAACAAAAAGTATATCGCACAACTTGCACAGCGTAGGTAAAATCGAGTTCGAGCTTTGAACCAATTTTCAATGAGTTTGTGTTGAATAATTTTCCAAACCCCCCGGGATGTTTACTAGAACAGATGAGAGAATTTAAGAATTTTAGATCAAAGGGATAATATGTGTAAATGAGATGGGAAAAAATGTGAGTCTAGATATTCGCCTGCATAAAAAAGCATTCCTCAATTACAAATACATAATACTATAAACAATCGTGTAATCGTAAATAAATAATGTAATCAAGATTTACTGCGATTCAAAGAGGGGACTATTCAAATTTGTTTTGTGGACTTTGATGTTGACACAAATACGGGGTGGTAAACTGGAATTGGACAGGATCCGACTCACCCAAAATTGTTTGGCTGGGATGATAAATTCTTCGTCTTGGTCGATCTCACGGCTCCACGGTCGGACACCACTACCGGAAATCACTGCACAAGCACTTGAGAAAACAAGAGAATTCTTGCAAAAGTTTCCTATATGGTCGATATGATTCAGAACTGAGGGAGCAAGGTCACAGCACAGCATTTGACAATACACTGACAACTTATTATGTGCACTAGTCCGGGTATTTTCATTAGCTCGGGAAAGGTTTATGTGGGTAGATAGGATATGTGGGAAAGTAAAAGTATATATATATATATAAGGAAAAGGAATGTATGTTTGCGTCAATAAATCGGTATAATAATATAATGATTATTATGATTAAATTTAACTGCAAAATAAATAAATAAAGATGCCAGCGAATAACTCTTAAAATCCCAGCCAAATCGCTATTGAAATGCGTTAAGCTTTCAGAGAAAAGGAGATCGATATTTTTGCAATAAAAGCCCTCCCGATAAACATAAATTTCGCGGCAAAGCCGTATTTTTATGTAAAAAACGTGGCATTTTGTGGAGATCCTTTCCTGACCTCAGTATATGACGGTACCTACCCTTACTAGTGCTAGCTGGAAGTTACATACATGCCTAACATTTTACTTGGATAGGTATTGAACAGCGATCTGCAACGTTCTGGATTTTTATAAACATAGTTGTTTTAAATATGATTTATACTGCTAGATTTATATTTTTCTATTTAGTCACTTCAAAAATTATTACAAAACTTTCAAAGTACTCATCAGAATTGCCCCAGCAAGAATAAAATAATACAATAAAAAGAAGGAAATATTAATAAATCTAAACGATGATGTATGAAACAGAACAAGATACCAAAAAAATAAAGAGGTAACGGTTGCAATTGGGAATCAAACACAAGATCTATGTTTTACTGGAACAACGCCATTAACCACTCGGCCATTGATATTTAATCATTTTCCACCATTTTTATCGACCACACATCGCAATCTGGTCCACAACAGTTACCAATAGTGTGCTATATATTAATATCTGGTACCCGGCATGTGTTGAAGGCCATTCAAAGAAATAAATTGATTCTCCCTGCATGACTTTTCCCGTGCATTCCCGTTCGCTTCTACCTTCCCCGCCTTCCCCCTTCCTCGTCTCTTCCCTCTCCGGGAACCCCACTTTCCCCTTGCTTTTCCTCCCTGCCACTAAAAATATGAAATACACGCATTTTCATTTATACAATTTAATAACGCCATTATATACAGTCTATGTTACTCGCTGATAATGTAGCTTTCTATTGGTGAAAGAATTTTTAAAATCGGTGTAGTGGTTTAAGCGTGAACGCGTAGCACTTTCGCATTTATAATATTAGTACGGATGGACTATGTGGGACACTTATTGATTTTTTCTACAGTCTAGAATTGAATTTGGACGGTCTCAATATGTTTTATAAAAATATTAACTTCATTGTTAAAACGCTTAGATAATTATTTTTTTTACACTTATGTTTTCAACGTTTGAGAGCCTTATAAAACTGATAGTCTTAGTAGTTGTCATTCATAAAAAATGATAACCTGGACAGAATTTTAAAATGAACATAGCATTTAATCAAAATACATGATTTTTTAACATAGTTAATATAATCGTGAAACATTCACACAATTGTACGAATAGAGCTTGATAACTATTATGTATGGAGTCGAGTTGTTCTCCTATACAATCTATAGAAATAATGTCGGGACAGATTCAGATGCTGAGTTTAGCGAGATTTTTATGCTGATTTTACCGAAACGTGCGCTGAAAGCTATCGTGATATTATTGGAGACAACCAACCTTTGTTACAAATTGTGTTCATCGACGTCAATTTCCTATTTTGATGTCGAGATTTCAGATGTATTATTTGAAAACGACGATTATTTTTATTGCAAAAAAGTGTATGTTGTTGCAAAAGTCACAATAAAACGTTTTTGTCTCGTTTTCAGCGTCAAATAAAGGGTTTTGTGAATAAAGAATAATCATAAAGCTAACGGTTTATTTTTTATATATTTCGCGGTGAATTGAAATCAGGTGGAAATGACGAAAATGGTATAGGTGCAGCCGCCCCTAGAAATATTTTTTTGGATAACCAACACTCTTTCTATTGGTTATCTCAAGTGTTTGGTGACTTTGCAGAGGTTCGCGGGTTCATGGGGTGAAGTTTGCCTGGATCTCGATGGTGGCGAATGCGTTTGCCCACCTACTGCTTGCCGGGCTGGAAGAGACTGGTTGAGACCTAACTTAAACCTCTTCAACCTCTGCCCATCTTCAACCTCTGCTCTCTTTAACCGATCGCCTTGCACAGCAGTGGGAGGGATGGATTCACACATCCGTCACTTCTGGACACATTGACCCCCAGATTCCTAAACACTCCTCATACCTTTTCCCTTCCACTTCTCTTTCCTCTCCTTCCTTTCCTTAAAAAAACCTCCACACAGCATCCCCAAAGATGACACAGGCCCTGAGTAATTTGTTTAAACTTTTGTGGAGCTATATTAAAAAAAATATGTCCCATCTCATTTTTTTCCTCTTAATATGACACTTTCAATTACACCGGAATAAGTAAGACCCAAAATTATTATTTTTTTTCAAAGAAAGACAAAGTTCTCAGGTTACGAATTAACTGACAATATTCGATAATTTCCTACATTCACCATAGTAATCCGAAAATGTTGCTTCTGTCATGACGGAGGATTTAGCCAGCGGAGGAATTGAACAAACGACGCCTGGGTGGAACCCAAATGCGATGCCTACTCGGCCACTGACCGGTCAATATTTTTCTTACTCTAGACAAACATTGATCGAAGGAAGTAATACATAATTGGTTTATTTGGCTATACTGCACATGTAAACACTGATAAAATGTCTACTGTCGATTTGCCGAAAGTGATATAATAAATAAATAATAATTCATATTCATTTAGGTATGCTAAAGTGTCTGTGATAATTATGAACAATAATAAAAACTGAAGCACCATAAAATATTATCAATAAAACTAATAAAAAATATAACGCATTTTAAGTCAATATCATGGAAAAATTGGTATTAACATAGTGGTAAAAAGAAAAGCTACGAAATGAAAATGAAAAGGTTCCTTAGCACACTGAAGGAGTAAGGAAAAACTAAGTGGGGATTTGAGTTTTTCCATGACACATTTATTAAATTGACTTGAGGAAAAATAGAAAACACCAGTGCCAGAGAAAATGTCCTTGTTTTTGGTGCATTCTCTTGCAAAAATGATTTTGTTTCATGTTGGTATTTCTCCAATAAGTATAAGATGTGGAAAATTCAGTTTAAGCATTTTTCGTAACGAACTTTGCCTTACAAGTAATGGACGCCGACAACGGATTTTTTAAATGTTTTTTTCTCAGAATATTTTGGCGATGGTATGTTGTGAATTAAAAATTGTTAAACTTTTGCCTTTAATTCAATTCTGTATTGAGAGAGTTAGTCCATAGGTCAGAATATCCATTGAGTGCTTAGCTTATAGAGTATTCATGACTCGGCCAGAGGGGTGCGGAGTGTCACCCAATTCACCATCCCCTGCTAAAGCCTTTGCCGGCCTCAGTACAGTGGAACGAACGGCGAAGTATTGCATACCCTTCGGGGGACTCTATTTCAGAGTAAAATTACTAACTGGACACATAACTTCAAACAGTGTACAATCTGAATCGCTTCATCAATATGGTTTCAGTTATAAAATAACTAAAACTATTAAAAACTAGCACGGAAAGGTGTAAGTTTTAAGCGGTTCAGACACTAAAACAAGCAGTTAGCCAGTGTTAAGCTTTCTTATATGAATACCTCACAAGAGTCTCAGCTGCTCCCGTCTAGAGCCAGTGAGTCTATTGCATCTCCGATTGGGGTATGTTGCAAGGCTGAAGGTAGTGGGTAAGGGAAGGAGATGGGGAAGAGGAAGGTAGGGAAGTACCTGGCTATTCAGATCTGGTCACCAAACACGGAGCAACGTTTCAATTCTGAATGGTGGTCTTACACCAGGGCGATACAAAGAATATCTTCCACTCTGGAACGAAAGCTGTTAAGACAACAATTTTTTTTGAGGTGTTTCTTCAAACAAAAAAAAAATTTGCAGCTAATACAAGTGATTTGAAAATGATTTTGAGTATATTTAAATATTATCTCAAAGACTTAAAAAGCTTATGAATGGAATTTTATTATCAAAAATAATCACTTCTGTGTCTGCATATTTTTAACTATATTTCAGGGAAATCTAGAACTCTAGAATCTTTTACAAGTTTGCGTTTTTTTTTTTTTTACAGTTAATACCGCACAAGAATCTCAACTGCTCCCGTCTGGAGCCAGTGAGACTATGGCATCCCCAATTGGGGTATGTTGTGAGGCTGAAAGGTAGTGGGAGGGGAAGGAGGTGGGGAAGAGGAAGGTTGGGAAGTATCTGACTATTCAGATCTGGTCACCAAACACGGCTAAAGCCATTTTCAAGCAACGTTTCAATTCTGAATGGTGGTCTTACACCAGGGCGATACTGATAGTATCTTCCACTCTGGAACGTGCCGCAAATATACTATATATTATTTTAAATGAATTAATTGTGAAATAACACAAATTAATCAAATAAAATTTATTTGCGCACGCCGGGTTCGATCCCTCGACCTCCGGATTGTGAGTCAAGAGTCTTAGCCACTGGACTACGGCGGTCGTCAAATTACTCAAATTACAGACTACGGCGGTCGTCTGCGTTAGTAATGTTATAAAAGTTGTTGGAATAATATTTATGAAATAATTTGTAGTAATGTTTGGTTCATATTATTTGGGGTAGATGCCTAATGCCTAACCTAACTTAACATGAAAGCATGATAACCGAAGAGCCACATCGGAAATTGGACCTCGCTGTCTCCATTTAGTACACCCCATAATACCCGGAACCCTTTCAGGCTACCTCCGAACCAAATTTATTAATAGTAAAGTGCCTTCAACTGAAATATCATCCAGCTATTGACAAATAACACTCTAGGGAGGCCCTTACCCTACATTAAAGAAATAGGTCCCTTAATTTGTAAATAGTGAATAAACAACTCCAAACCAGTAAATAGTTCAAGTTAGTACTAGTAAATAAACGGCATAGTCTTTCTGTAAATACACCAATAAAAAAAATGCGAAAACAACAGAGGTAAGCAGAAAAAGTAGTAACGAAAAAATCAGTGAAGGATTACTTATTTCCACTGAACAGAAAGTCCTTACCAGAAATGCCTTCCATATAAATTTTAATGTAAACCGATGTGGCCACTGACTTAGTACCTATTGGTTCTAGCCCTTTTAGCATCTAGCATCCCGCCCTATTTCTCTTGCACTGTCTGACTTCATATATTGCCTTTCTATTTGATCGAAATGAAAATTTCGTAATGATGATGAAACCAATTTTTATGTCAGATATTTAAGCAAAGAATGGTCAGACTTTTTATTCACGAAACACGTCCACATTGCATTTCTTGGGATCTTCTTTATTCCATTTCGTATTCGCACAAACTAATTAACCCTAATAGTTAACAATATACTTTAAATTATTTATTCATACCTGATGTGCTCAGTGTTAAATATATGATACGTTCAAGATGTATTAATGATTTCCAAATAATTATTTCAATTACTTATTATTAGTCATTATATTGCCAAATTAACACGCGATGAAAAATATTTCTGAAAAGGCAGTGAGAAGCTAAAAACATAAAAAAGGTGTGCTGTTTTTTATCTTTTTCGAAAACTAGGCTTCCGAATTTGCACACATGATAAAACGAGCAAATTTGAATAGTAAAAAAAAGTAAGGCCAACCATGCTTTTCTTAAATCGATGAATCTAGAAACTTGCGTCAATACGTCAGTAATTTGGGAATGTTAATTTTTTCCATAATGGAATTAATAATTGACCAACCTGGTCATGAATTTGTGAATCAAATTTGATATCAAAGTTGATGTTAAAACGAATGTACAAGTTAGTGTACCTTCACAAATGTTTGTTGGTAATGTAATAGACCAAATAGTATTCTTGCTAATATTTACTGGTTATCTATTTAATTTTTGTAATGTTGAAGCGATAACCATATCATATAATTATAATAATATTCATTATTCATATCTTCAAACTAATCTTAACGATAAAGGATACTTTAGGATAAATTCGTATTTGTGTTGAGTTATTTTTAATTGTTTATTTATTTAAATATAAACAGTACATTATGTACAAGTGATTAGGTGTATTAAATATACTACATGGTTAAAGTATCTTTTATGTATGTTCATACAATATCTTTAGTAATTTCTGATTTTTTTTTATGTAGCATCACTAGATTTCAGACGAATTTTTGAATTTGACGTTTAACATTCACTCGATTTATTATTAGTTCTCTGCAAACTAACCATTTGGTTTGAGGATTTTATAAAGTTGGCTGTGTTTTGACAGATGTTACGCAGAGAACCCCGTACATTTTATTGACATTCGTGTGGAAGACGTTATTTTTTTAAAAATGATTTTGGGTTTTGTAATTATCGTTTTTTCGCACCCATAAAAATATGTCCCGTCTTTCCGGTTTATAAAAAATGGTCTGATTTTTCGGAATTGAAATGATTGGCTGCGAGTTATGGATGTAAAAAATATGTAAGTATTTGACATACATTGGGTTTTTTAATGGTTTAGTGAGTCGATACCGAAATCCACGAAGACGATTATGCCCTGGACTTTATATTTTCTGGGTGGGAATTAAAATTAACTAACCCCAAAATGACGACGAGACAATAGTCAGAATCTTTTAGACCCTATAACATCTCCTCCTTTAAATATTTTGCCTTGAAACATTTTATATTTCTCTGGCTCTAGTCTGTTGAGACTAGTTTGTTTGGTGTTCACATAAAAAGTAAACAATATGAAGGTAGTATGGTCATTGAGAGGATATTCTTGGAAACCTTTCGAATTCTACGAATTTCTTGGTGTTATTATTTACCCTTTTCAAATACCATTGTAAAAATACCTTTTATTTTCAATAACTTTTTTTATGACACCCCACCCCAAGGGCATTATATGAAAAGCCACTCAATTCTGCATCAATAAACTTAAATAAATTATAAACTAATAATAATAATAATTTATTTCACATAAAATTGAACAATAAAACATATGTGGAAACTTTGACTATCCAACTAGGAATGGATCCTGTTTTAGGCCAGTCAAATTGACAAATTTGATTTCATATTACATTGTTTACTTGCATAACATGTTATTTATAGAAGGAAAAAAGTGTTAATTGTGTATTCCTCACAGAAGCTTGAGTTAAATATATATAATTTTGTACTCATCAAAAAAAGAAGAGAAATAATGATATCTTACAATCAAATTCAGATATTTTCCCTTAGAGCGCTAGAAAACAAAAAAAGATAAAACCGGTAAAGTAAACATAACCGGTAAAGTAAATAAAACCGGTAAAGTAAATAAAGTAAATAAAAGCCAGATGGTAATAATAAAAAGACTCTTGGTCTTGGTCTTGGAAGATCTCTTGGTCAACATATCTTCGCTTTTGACCCTCCCAAAATCAAGGAGCCAGTCGTTGATTAATTTGCGCAAAACATTAGTACTTTTCGTTTTCCAAGCATTAGGAATGATATTAAATAATTTAGGTCTTAAGTACGAAAATTGACGTTGTCCAAGGGACGTCGTGGTTTTTATTGGGACTATTGGATTGTTCCTTGAATGTCGGGTGTCGTGAAGGTGGTCAATGGAAGGGTAGTGCTGGCGTTGTTTTTGAGCATGTAATACAATCTTTCTAATATACAATTGTCTAACATCGAGAACTTTTAATTCCGTGAATAATGCATCACTGGGGTACCTGAATGGTTTTTTAAGGATGACTCTTAGTAAAGATTTCTGTGCTTTAGCCAGGGAGTCCGATATTGTTTTGGCACATCCACCCCACCCCAGGAATGCATATTCGAGTAAATAATAATAAAACTAATAAAACTAAACTTATCTGCTTGTTTGTTTGTAAAATTTCTTGCGTAGAATCTGAGCTCTATAAAATGTGCTCACATTTTTTAGACGGGAAATCTTCTCCACATATAATAAAGAGTGTCCGTGGCGAGTAGACGGGTGGCTGGATTTATATTTTTTGTGCCAATTATATTTAAGTACTTGTGCCAGTTTTATTCCGAGATTGATGAAATTTTGCACAGTTGACTTTCAAAAAAGAGAAAGGTCACCGTTTACACGAGCTTTCGAAAAATCAACCCCATCCCCATTTTCTCAGCACGTAAAGCAAAATTTTGATACTTCTTGATGAAATTTTGCATACTTGACTTTCAAAATAAAAATAAAATAACGACAAACACTGTGTAAAGCCCGGGCAACATCGGGAATTTTAACTGTATAGTTAGGTACCATTAGCAGCTGGCTACTTTAAATCAATGAAGACCGATGACGTATTGTTTGTGCCATAATTTTGAAATATTTAGTATAAACAGGATTTTGAAATGAGCGTAATCAATGACACGCGAATTATATTTGCGAAACCAGGTAGTAAAGGTATCTAATAATTTTAGATTAAGAGATATAACTCATCATACTTTAAAACTATGTATTTAAAAGTAAAATCCTTCCAATTTTGGGCCAGTATTTTCAAGATCGAATTCAGATAATAAGATTTTTTAATTTTTTATTATTATCAAGTTTTTTTTGTAGAACTCTAATTTATTTTTAATATTTTTTGTATTTTCAATAGGACTAAAATTTAATTTATAAAAACAGTTTATTATAAACAATTTCCGCTAGGTAATCATTATTACGCGTGATAATTGTTTCGCCTTCTGAAGATTTGATAATGCCTTCAAAAGGCGAAACAAGTGTTACGCGTAATAATAATTACATAGCAGAACTTTTTAATAATATACTATTTTTATAAATTAAATAATAATATTATTGAATACATAAAAGAACTTAAAAACAAATATTATTATTAATATAATTATTCCGTAACCAGGTTAGAGGTATTTAAAAGTACCCCTATACGCTATAATTCGTAAAATATTTTTTTGTTGTTATATTACAGCGTTACACTCACTATACATTTGTACGTAGATACCATGTTTTAAACAACTTTGTTTGTGACTGTTGATGTACGGCGCGACTACAGAATACCAAATTGTTATACAGTTGGGTATAAGCCCTCGACTGCTCCACGTCTCCAACTAAGGGGGACGGTAAGGGGTGCTATCCGCAGCCAGGATCTGGGAGGGGGGCTGAGATTGCATGTAACTACCGTCATTTGAGATGCTCAGACGTGTAGGAGTGTTTGGAGATAAAATGAGGGGTTTTGAATTCTGAACGTTATGTGGAATAGCGGCACTCAAATGTGGATTCGTTAAGTTTTAACAAATTTTCGTAGAGTTTGTCTTGAATCGAATCCACTGATTCAGGGAGTTTTTTTAACGTTTTTTGTATGTTTTAAAGCGGGCTAGGTTCTGTTAGGTAGTTTTAGGTAAGGTTATGTCAGATTGATAAGCTGTCAAGCATGATGTTGTTTGCTAAAAATTAACAGGGATCGTTTAAATTCAAATTGGCGCTGATTGTCATATCAATAGTGGGAGAGAGTACTCTTGTAAAGAGATACGAGCGTCGATGAAGCAAGTGGTATTATGCCAGAGGGTGTGTTATATCCCATCCTCTCTGCAAATTAATATGCAAGGAAATGGCTTGACGAGCTGTCATTCAATAATCGACAAAAGCAACATATTTAAGTTTTCATGTATATAATTTTTTTACACTAGTTTCACACAAGAGGCCCTGAGAAAAAATCTCCCAGGGCCTATCTCATCTTTGGGGATGCTGTGTGGAGGGACTTTTTTTAGAGAAAAGAGGGAGAGGAAGTTTATATATATACATATGAATCCATCCCTCCACTGCAGTGCAAGGCGATGGGATGAGTGAGTCCTGCTAGAGAGGTCTAAGTTAGCTCTCCCTCAACCATTCTGTCCCGGTCTGACCCGCCACGCAGTAGGTGGGCAAGAGCATTCGCCACCAAGACCTAGACAAACTTCACCCCATGAACCCGGACACCCCTAAAAAGTCACCAAACGTAGCGAATCACTTGGGATGAAACTTCCAAATTGTAACCATTGAGCAAACTTTAACTCTACGCAAACTTTCAGAAGCCTCCTCTATCGAAATCTCCTCGATTGTTTCAGACAGTATATTTTGAATACGAAAAAAATGCTTGTCCGTGGCTTTATGTCTTCAGAATAGGTGACGGATGGTCGGTCGCCGTATCTCGGGTCTTCCCACAATATATTGCCAAATCCCAGCGATTTATTCCCTGGCAGCATAAAACACCTCTCGTAAAAGACAGATTTGCCGGCGAATCCTAAATCCCGAACCTAAAGCGCCCTCACCAGAACGCGGGAAACTTACAAAATCGATTTGAAAAAATATCGCTTCCCCACATTTCAGGTCCCCATCCCCGATCCTGAGGAATTGTTTCGCACTATTGTTTTGGCCCTATCTGAATAGCATTATCCCCGACAGGGAAGGACTCGGGAATGACACATTGTAATGGGCAGGCAATTTGCTTAGAACCTTCTGGGATTATTTATTTGCAATATATTTTGATAATATAGCGCTCTAAATTTCATCGGTGAACTGAAATAGATGTCTCTTTTGTTTGCAATATTTCACACTGAAATGTGTTTAAAAAACGATATATTTTATTTTTTTATTTTATTTGTTTTAATGATAAATACTAAATGCATTGATCGGCCATCAAAAGGATAAGGTGCCCTCACAGCAGCTATGTCCAGAAGATGCATAGGTGGGGCTTTATAGAGTCGGTGATGTGCGAATGCGATGCGGTGCAGACCACCGAACATGTGGTCAACGAATGCCCGCTTATCATTCCAGGCGGGTTTGATTACGTCCACACGACAATGCTTGAGATTGAGATCAGCAACGACATAGAAGACAAATAAACCATATTTAAATAACTTTAGTCCGCCTCGGCACAGGACCCCCTAGTGAGGAGGACTTAGAAATACAATAATTTATACTTAATTTCACCATTATATCTTGTATGTAACAATTATTTTATGTAGTCGCTAAAATAAAAAATTAAAAAAATAGATTGGCTCACAGACATAAATGTCTCCCTCTGACAACCCCACTTTTTTCTCATTAACTCCACATAGGAGCCCGTCAAGGAAAATTACTTTCATCAGTGCCCATATGTCATATTTAACGATGCGGCGTGGAGGGTCTTTCTAAGGAAAGGAAGGAGAGGAAATTTTGGTAAGAAAAAGGTATGAGGGGTTGGCAGTTATAAAGTGGTCAGGTGTCCAGGAGTGACGGACGTATGAATCCATCCCTGCCGTTGCAGTGCAAGCGGGACATCTGAAGAGATCAAATGGTCAGCTGGTGGGCCCAGCTCACCAAACCCAGTGAACCCGGCACCACTTCTAAGTCACCAAACGTAGCTGACCACTTGGGGTGATCTATGGCAGAGATGTTGGTTATACAATAAATTTTTCCCGGGACGGTAGTACCTAAAACCGCCTTCCCAAATTGATACGAAATATAAAAGAAATAGAAGAAGAATGGAGTGTTATTAACTTCAGCCAATAGTAATAATAATACTATTTTCACTAATAATAACACTATACTACAAAAAACACGACAACCACCCCACAGTAGCCACCAAATCAACCACCACCACAAAAAATACCACATCAACGACCACAATAACCATTTCAACAACTACCTCAACAACCAATAAAATAACCACAAAAGAAATCACAACAGCAACCACCAATTTATCTCCATTACAATCATCAACACAAACACCACAAAAGGCACATAACCACTGTTGGTAGATTGAATATGCCTTTTAACTATATTCGTGGACACGCTAAGAATATCATAATAAAACATTCACTTATCAATAGATTTTTACAATTTTATTCATTTACAATCATTGACAATTGCTATTGACAAAAGGGTCATTAACTGGTCAGCTACACATTCAGGATTTCTCTAGGAATCATTTCACAGCAGTGCATATAGTGTACACAGCACACATTTTTGGCTCTTGTATTCCTCTTCGCAGATTACACTGCCGTGAGTTTTTGTCTGCGCTAGTAATAAATAAAAACGATATAATTAAAGATATCCTTAGAGAAAATATTTACACAGCGTTCTTGGTCGGCCCTGCTTGGGATAATCCCTGGCCGGATATATCCTCGCACAAACGAGAATATGATTGCAAGCCACTGGGAATTACTGGCGGCTTTAGCAGAAATTGCTCCGCGTCTCGGCGAACTACTTGCCACAACAGCCCAGTACCGGCCCCTTTCCCCTGATAAGGGAACGTAAAGATATGCTCTGGATGTGTTGGGTACTAACTGCTGTAGGTCGTCACCCGCTTGCTCGTAATGTGGCGCCATTTATATTTTTCAAAATAAAATGCAAAGCAGATTTTATTATAAATCAATAATATTTGTATAAAAAATAAAATGCAAAGTAGATTTTATTATAAACCAATCATATTTGTAGATAGTATAACACGAAAAGCGTTAGGTAAGTCAGATAATTTAAGTCCCGAGTTCATAAAATAGTGCCTTCTAAAAACAATGTCTAAAGTTCAATTCCGCAGTGAATACCGCACAAAAGTTCCTACTGCTTCCAATTGTATAAAGCCAATGAGACTCTGGTATCTCCTTTTGTGATATGTTGTTATGGTTTTTTTTTAATTTATTTTTTATGTGAATATCTCACAAGAGTCCATCTGCTTCCGTCTGGAATCAGTGATACTATGACATCCCCAATTGGGATATTTTTTTTTATTTTTTATTTATTTATTTATTTGCTTATCTTAAAATGGCTACATATTAGAATATTACTGGTCTTCCATTAATTGTGGATGTAAGAAGATGTAAGGATATGGATGGAAGAAGAGTTTACATTTCATATATGTACAAATACAGTCACGTGTACAGTTAATACAGTGCAGTTAATACATTTCATATATGTACAATTACTAATTACTATAGTCAGGTTTTTTAATATATATGTGCAGTTAATACAGACATATGGCAATCAGACCCATTAACTAAAAGATACAAACATAGATGTATTCTGTAAGAAGAAAAACAAGTATGATTTTTAGTTTGACATTCTCTAAAATACTTTTTAGTTCAACAATTGAACTTTGTTCCTCATGCTTCTGATTTCTATTGGTAGGTTATTGAAAAAGAATTTTCCTTGGTGAGTATAATGGTGTTGGGCAAAAGAAGTGTTTAATTTGGGGCACACAAATACATGTTTAAGTCTAGTACGAGGTTGTGAGGCTGAAGATAAGTGGGGAAGGGGAGGAGATGATGAGATGAAAGTGGGGAGGGTATTAGATATCTAGTCACCAAACACGGCTAAAGCAATTTAAAGCGTCGTTTCAATTCTGAATGGTGGTGGAATGATTCTGAGAATATCTTCCACTCTGGAAGATGCCGCAAAAATCCTACATATTATTTTTAATTCATTAATTGTGAAAAAATACAAACTAATTAAAAAAAATATTATTTGCCCTTGAGGGATACGATCTCGCGACTTTCGGATTACGAGTCGAGAGCCTTACCCCTTGACAGATGTGAGCGGGTAGAGGAAGGAGAGTAAATGTTTGAATTGTTTGTTTTTATGTTTTATGAAATTACTTTATATTACAATAATAATGATAATTATTATTTATAACACTGTTAAAAATTTGTTCATCTTAGCCGACAAGTCGAGAAACCTTGGGTCAATGTGTGCAGGAGTAATGTACGTATGAATCTATCCCTCCCACTAAGGTGCAAGAAGATGGGTCGAGAGAGTCCGGCTGGAGTGGTGAAATAATCTCCCTCAAACTCTCCCGAACCAGCCCGCCACGCAGTAGGTGAGCAAATGCATCCGCCGCCAAGACCTAGAAAAAAACCTCACCCCGGATTCATGAATACGGGCACTCCCTGCTAGGTCACCGAACGCAGCGAACCATTTGGGGTGACCTATGGCAGAGGTTTTATCCATTAAAAGATTCCCGGAACGGCGGTACCCATTTATAAAATTTGGCAATTTGGAATTTGAGAGGCGTATATGGAAATCGCAATGGGATATTTTCACAAACTATGAACACCGTCAAAAAAGTATGGAAGATTCAAGGGGTATTTTTTTTCTGATATTTATTAATAAATATTGATTTGAAAAACCGCGCATTCCGAAACGGTTCCAACTGGTTACGATATCATTATGACATAGAAAACGCCAATGTCTGTTATGACGGCTGTCACCAACTTTGCACGGCGTGACGTCAACGCCGTCGAATTTACGAATAAAAACGAGCTTGTTGTTTTAGCGACAAGTCAACTTTAAAAAAAAACTTTTTTAAATACCCTATTGAATAACTTCTGCTTTATGCGTTATACTTTTGAGATCAGTACAAAACATTACACATAAAGTAATTTTAACATGATCTGATAATATTACATCTAGGTTTATTTAATCTTCAACTAATTTTTTATTTTTTTTACATTATGATAAAATCCATCCAAAGGTTTCTCCATTCAAAATTCACTTTCATATAGAATTAATCTCCAATGAATAATTTAGCATTTCGCTGAATTCAAAATGAATATTACATATTTTTTCAGAGCACTTCCTTGCCAACCAATAATAATATTACAATGTGAAAAGTCTTCTGAAATTTCAATTTAATTTTTTTGAAAAAAAAACTCTTTTCCAGTCAATCAATTAAAAAACTGTTAATTAACTGACAGCAATCAATTAACTGACAGCAATCACTAGAGCCGACACTATCGTATTGACTCGAGGATATTTTGCATTCAAAAAACGTGACTAGGTGAAAAAAGAACTGCTTGGAGCTTTTCATCCTTACGGGGTAATTAATTTATTGATGGTTTTCATATATGAGCAAGAGCGTACCTATAATTCGATCCTACGGGCAGGAAGGGGGGGGGGAGTCGAGCCCGGAGAGACAGGGGTGGAGGGGGGTTGTACAATATACTAGAAAGAGTTTTGAGAAACCTATATTCTACATACTAGAACTTATTATTTAGAATATTTAGATCAACACGATAAAAGTGATAGTGCTAATAATATTGTCGTATTTTTGAGGAATTTAACCGCCTAACTCCCCTCCCCCTCCTCCCTTATATACGCCCTTGGATATAAGAGAATGTATAATGAGTATAATTTCCAATGCTTACATCTATTCAAGAATGATTGCACGGTAATTGTCGTGAATGATCGCAGCGTAGAAAAGATGATAAAAATAATAATAACGTAATATTTGTATTGCGCAGTTTTGTGTCATTTCACTTCAAGTGCGCAAAGATATCACTTAGCCCAGTATTTTGATTTTATGCGAGAAGATGAGAAATATTTAATAATACGAAATAAATAATTGAAATTGAAGATGTAAATTATTATTTATAATAACATGTTTAAAAAGTAATCTGCTAAAATAAAAATGTTTAAAAATCAAAGGAATAAATAAAACTGTTTTAACGCCATAAATTTAATTTTAAATTTAAAACATCACTAACTTAAAACACGTATCAACTACAAAATCATGTTTATCTTTAAAACTTTTTGCTGGAAATAAGACAAGGTTATAATTTCAAGGAATACGAAAATCGGTTATTGTTTCATGCTTCACGTTAAACACAAACATAAGTAATTAGATTGGAGTGCTTTTGCCACATATACTGTAAATAGTTAACTATTTTTATAACTTTGCTTGCTGATTTTTGGTACCTTGAGTTGCTTAAATAGTGGAAACATTCAAGGTGTTATCCCACCCCGATTCCACCCCCCGCTAATTGAAACCACCCTTCCAATTTACTATAACCTCTTCCGCTCGCTTCCTCCCTTCACAAATTGCTTTGATATCACTGATTAACCAATGATTTAGTTCAGAGAGAAACTCGTATAGAACTGTATTTTGTAGTGTTTAGTACCTACATTCTACGTAATCTACGTGAACAAAGAATAACGAAAATGGATTTTCTTTGTCAAGGCTATACCTCCATTTTGCTGTTTTCTCGGATTTTATTGGCATCTAATGTGCCGTTTTATTGGAGAGTTAATTGAAACCACATGAAACGCGTTAGAATGTTCGTTGAAAGAATACGCAATTAAAATATAGGTAAAATAGGGCTTGGTAAATGACAAAATTCGTGCATTCTTGAAACTGAGGTATCGTTTATCAGGTTTTTATTCGAGCTGAATCGAATCGACTTCTCCCAAATCACTAGTCAAATACAAGCAAAAAAAATTAAATCGAAATGACAGAAGTAAAATTAATGTTTATTGACTGAGCGTAGCGTCCTGAATGCCTCGACTAATTTGGAATTTATTAGTCTGTCTGTAAATTTGTTTACGTTTTTCGTATCCGGACAATTCTGTCAGGGTGGAAGCCGTGTTTGATGATACCATTTTATTCCACCAGAGCATATGAGCATTGTGACTGACTGTTAAGGCGAAGTTTACAGTTCGTAGAACTACTAATTATTTACATCATACTAAAATGTTCTCGCGATTAAAAAAAATATGTCTTTTTATTTTTATTTTTAACTTTATGAGTAAAATCTCAAATTTAATTAAATGAAGACAATATTAGCGAAACTCAATCTAGATAGCATTTAGTTCGGGTTGAATCTTGCAATCATATATAAAGATAGCAGCCAATAATATGTGCGTTAAGAAAATGAATATAATGTTGGTAGTTCTTAGTCGAAGTATGATACAGTTAAAAGTGACCGAATTGGAAATGGGTTCCATAGCTTAATCGGTAGAGCACTTGCCATGTAAGCACAGTGACCTGGGTTCGAGTCCCAATGAAACCAATATTTTTTTCTGATTTTTCTATCTCCAGATTTTGATTGAGTTTCGCTAATATTGTCTTAATTTAATTTTTAAAAATATGTCTCTTTTTAGTCCATTTTCAACGTATTCCACACTTTTATGCAAAAGTTGGGCGATGTTTGTAGATTCTATTTTTGAGGACTGTGGTGATAACACAATTAACACCAAATTGGTCTCAAAAAATCTATTTCTAATCTAAATCTAAAAAGATATTTCTGTGTGTTTGATTTCTGTACGGCAATTTCTACAGGCCGCCAATTCCTTTTTTGCGTTCTAATTTTCTTTGCATTTCTTATCTTATGTCCGTGAATCTCGTGATTACAATTTTTTTTTCTTTTCAGTTTCTTAGAGACATTTATCCTTATGTTAATTTTACATGGAAATATAAACACATTCAAATATATTCATAGTTTGCTTCACGTCATAAAATTTCCTTTAATGTTTATTATTTATGTACTTAGGCTTTTACATGTATAAATTGGTATTGGTTAGTTGATCAGGAGTATAATAAAGTTTCAGTTAAAGTTTCACAAAGAATCATCATTAAAGCTATATTTAAAAAAAAATCTACCTTCTCAACAGAATCACTTTTTAAATTGTTTCCAGTACCAAATGTCGATGACATATTCAAGCAAGCTTCCATTATAAAAATATGCAAAGAAAAAAATAACAAAGAATATCAAGAATTTTACAAACTAATGAGAAATGGAAACCAATTTATTACACCTAATTTTAAAACAACTCAAATGCAAAATCATCATATTTTCCAAGCCATAAAACACTTTAATAAACTCCCTTCTGAATAACGCTGTATCATCAACCAATCAGAGCAAATAAATAAAATTAAACAATTTAAAAAAAAAAAAATTACAGTAAAAAGTAAATAATTTTATACAAAACATATTAACTATAACTTACAACCTAAGTAAAAATCGTGGCTCCCTTATCAGGCACAAGAGCTCCTCTTTTCTGATAAGGTATACATGACCAATAACGACCTTTAATTTAATATTTTGTTAGATATATATGTAACTCATGTTTTATATTACGATAAATTTTTTTTAATAGTAATATAATAGACCGGTCAGTGGTTGAGTGGGCATGGCGCTTGGGTCCCACCTGGACGTCGCGTGTTCGGTTCCTCGGCTGGCTAAGTCCTCCATCACAACACATGCAACATTTTCGGATTTCTGTGGTGGTAGTAGGAGATCTTCAAACATCGTTGGGTTATTTGTAACCCGGGAATGTTTGTATTTCTTTTTTGTACATGAAAGATAAAAACAACACCTAGTTATGTTACCTAGTTAAAGATAATAAGTTACTTACAATACTAGAGTGTAGTTCCAATATCGTGGAAAATTGAACAAAGGAGTTCAATAAGTGTGTATAATAACAAGGGTAGGAAAAAGAGAAGTACGGTACTGTGAAAAAAGTTACAGAGCATTGTGTAGTAACTTTGTTGGCATTATTATAAAAATAAACAAGAAAAGTTTGTTGTATAGCATGTTTGTAATTAGCACAGCTTTATTACGCTCGATGGGGTGTTTTACAAAACATAGCTATATTAAAACAGGAAATAAAGATACAGATGAATAACGACCGAAAGATATAAGAAGTACGTTTCTTATTCATATGCACTGCAGATGCGTTTGAGTATTATTTGCTTAGTTTTATTTCTTGGTAAAATGAATATAACTCTGCAATAAAACGGCCAAATTCGACTTGTTAAGAGGTGCCATGGAAGTTTGTTTCAGGTAATGTCACAAAGTTGTTCTTATCTTCTCGATGGCATCTCTACAATTGAATTCGGATGATGTCAGAGTCAAGCCGGAGCGTTTAGTTCTAAGACTGTGTGAGGAGAGGCTGTGCCTGCTATGGACGGAGGAGGCCAAGACGCGCAGAACAGAAATGCTTGGAGGCGCTTTGTTGATGGGTCTCTGATCTGAGAAGCACAAGGAATGGTAGATGAGGTATAAATCATCAATTCTACGAATGACAATATGAAATTAATAATGTGCCTGGACGCCACTGATCCACACAGGCGCGGATAGTGCATGACCAGTAAAACTGAATATTTGATGTCCACAGAACGGAGTAAATCCCATATTAAATATTGGATGCGCCGGCAGCAGCCGCTGTAGCCTAATTGCATCAGGAACTGAGAGCACTATTTTTGCAGGCAAGCGACGAGTGATAAATTTTAATTACCGTTGGCAACACTTCTCTCGCCCAAACTGTCATGTGTTGCCGCCGCACACCACTTTAACACACTACAATCTAGTGGCTACATACTTTAACGTTCTCTTCAAACAACAAGGTTCTATCTGCCATCTGTATGAAAATAAGATGTTGAGGTTCAAAATTTAAATCCCGAATAAAATAGTAACATATTAACACACTACAATCTTGTGGCTACATACTTTACGTGCCCTTGGGACTATAATTAATGCCATTAGTATGAAATTAGGGTTCAAAGTTTGAATCCCGTGATCGAGAGGCAAGGCGCTCGATTAGCGATCCGAAGGTCACTTGTTAAAATTAACATAATCATTTAAAATAATAAAAGGTATAGCCTATACCGTATAGATAATTGCGGGACGTTCCAGAGTGGAAGTTACTCTCAGTGTCGCACTGGTTTAAGACCACAATTCAAAATTGAAACGTTGTTGGAAATGGCTTTAGCAATTTTTAATGGCGTTTGATGAATAGATCTGATTAGCAAGATAATTCCCCACCTTCCTCTTCCCATCTACTTACTTTCCCCACTCACCTTTAGCCTCACAACACATGAGGATGCCATAGGGTTCCAGACGGGAGCAGTTGTGAGGTATTCAAATAGCACTCTTGTGAGGTATTCACATAAAAACAAGGTTCTGCCTGATTACTTAATTTTTTTTAAAAATAGAATCGAACCTAAATGTAATTCAATTACAATACGTTCTGTTCATGTATTATTCACCTTTTCCTAAATGTCATTTTTGACTTATTTTTTAAGTTTAATCAAATAAATAAGTCAATTCTCACATCTGGAAATCACTTTGTGATAATATTAATTGCAAATAATAATTGATAAAATAATTGCTTTGAAAACCACTTTATTAAGTATGTATGTATCTAACCAGTTTTGATTCGACCTTAACCTTCATCAAAAGCATACTAAATTAAATGAGTTACAGTGCGTATGTAACATATAAGAGGGAGATGGAACAAAAACTATGGTGGGGGGCGAGGTACAGTAGGTTGGTAACAAAGAGGGTAAAAGTTGGTATAGGGAAGGGGAACAAAATAAAAACCTAATTAAATTAAGACAATATTAGAGAGACTCAATCGAAAATCTGAAAACAGAAAAATCAGAAAAAGATACGGTCACATCTACGACTCGAACCCAGGACATACGCCTCGCCTTGCGAAAGTCCTGGGTTCGAGTCCTAGATGTGACGGTAATTTCTTGGTTTCACTCTAGACAATAGTCTTTCTCTTGAGTCGCAAATTTCAAAAGCTGTGAGTTCTGGCTTTTTCCATCTACGGCAGATAAAGTCAATCAGGAGATGCCTTCCTTCTGATGGAGCAAAGTCCCTCATAAATTCGTTCGTTGTCTCACGTATGGACTATTGTAATAGTGCATATGCTGGCCTACCTAAAACACAATTAAATAGAATACAGTCCGTCTTCAATGCTGCGGCGAGAATGATTTTTGGTGAATCTAAGTACTGTCATATAACCCCGCTTCTAAGGGATCGTCTTCATTGGCTTAGATGTCCTGAAAGAATAGAGTTCAAGATCTGCTTAATGACCTTCAAAGCATTGCAAGGAATGGCGCCTGCCTATATATCGGAACTATGTGTCCGACAAAACTTAAGCGAGAGACAGCTTACTCTAAGGTCAGCAGATCTGGATGTTACTAATCGTTTAATCGAACTTTCTCGGTCAAATCGAGCCGTTTACTATGATCGCTCTTTTCGTGTAACTGGCCCTCTCATTTGGAATAAACTTCCCTCAGCTCTTACTAATATCCAGAATTTGGCAGAATTTAAACGGGCTTTAAAAACAAAATTATTTAAAAAATCGTACCATTCATGAATCCTAACATCTTTTCAATACAAGTAATAAGTCATGTTCTCAAGTATCCGGTAATCGTTTGGTTTCGGTTTCCTCCTAATTGTACTTTTATGTTTAATATCTGAATTTTTTGTAAGAAGTTAGTGTATTATATTTTAGTTTAAAAGTTCTTGTTTTGTCCTGTGATACAATAACACTGTTTTTGTATATTATTATTTTCCTCTGTGCTATAACAGCACTGTTTTGTTAATCTTTGTTCTCTTGTCATTGTTTTGTAAATACTGTATATTCTATATTTCATAGGTATTATTTTATAAATATTTTGTAATGATCTCGTAAGGAACACTGTAGGATTATTTTTAAATTTATTATAGTTAAGCGCACTTGAAGTGAAATGACACAAAACTGCGCTATACAAATATTACGTTATTATTATTATTATTATTATTATCTTTATATAATTTTTCTGTTTTCTGATGTTCGATTGAGTTTCGCTAATATTGTCTTCATTTAATTAAATATTACAATTGAGGTTTTACTCATTAAGTTAAAAATAAAAATGAAAATCATTTGATCAACCTATTTGTTAATCTTAAGATGATTTTAATTATTGAAAGAGCTTCTAGATTATCCAGACGTATACCTATCCAACTTCTGAGTAGTATCTTCATCTATAAATACCAGAAAATTTCTGAAGAGTGATTTATATCAATTGAATCTGTTGATTTTCTGTAAAACTTACACGTTTACCTGCTACCTATATAAATTAATATATTTTATTGAAATCATGAAAATAAACTTATTAAAATAGAACTAGGTAAATTGTTCTTAAATTGAAAATGGAATCTTGTTGTTCCATAAAAATAACTATATTTTAATTTATTTATTTATTTACACATATACAGCACAACACGTGCCATTAACATAATTGACATACTTATAAATAGTACAACAACATGAAGATTAACAGTAAGTGAAATTTAAGAAAAAAGGTAAAAAGTAAGGTAATAAGTAGTGAATAAAAGGTAAAATGTATAAAAGTAAATTATATATTATAAAGTATAAAATATAAAGTATAAAGTACAAACCATAAATTATTAGGTAAAAAGTAAAAATAAAAATTTGAAGGGAGAAATAAAACCATAAAAAGGAAAATTTAGAAATATAAGATATATCTAAGAGGTAGGTACAAAAATTTAAATATAAAATATAAAAAGTAAGAAATCCTGGATTATGTTATCCGATGTGATAAATTTCACAAGCACCTAAGATTTCTAGTACATTAATAATTTTAGAGTGAAGTACTGGTAGGCATATTATGTTTATATGATGTATTATATTTACGTGGTACTAGCACTATGATGCATTAAAACAAATGTTACGTAAGCAACTACGACCTGACCTATAATTTGGATAAGTTCTAGATGGGGTTTTAAAGAGAAACCACTTCTATTCATAAGAAACTGCAAAAAGTAAATTTTAGCAAAAATTTGGATAGAACCTTGTTGTTCCAAGGGCACACCATATATATCTGTTACCACTCACTACAACTCATGTGCAAGATACCTTGTACTACAGGGATGGGAAACCTTATGATAATATCCTCGCGTAGTACCTACTTATATATATATTTATGGCGGTCGGGGTACTTTAAATGAACATTTTTATAAACGCTGGAAGAATATTAAGAAAATATATGATATTAATGAAAAGACAATGTGGTATGTATTTACAAGAGATGCTAATTGGAGTGAAATTGGTTTGAACTCCATTCTTGTCGCCATATTTTATTCAAGTGGTTGTTGCAATAAAATTGGTGATTGCTGGTTTTATTCAAGTTACATTAGCAATCTTCCATTTTTTTTTAATGCGAATACCACAAAAGGCTCCCAGCTGCTACCAGTGAGACAAAGACACCCTCTATTGGGGTATGTTGTAAGGCTGAAGATGGGGAAGGGAAAGAGATGGGGAAGAGGAAATTGGGGAAGTACTTGGCTCTTCAGATCTCGTCACCAAATATGGCTAAAGCCATTTCAAGCAACGTTTCAATTCTGAATGGTGGTCTTAAACCAGAGCGATACTGAGAGTATCTGGAACGTGCTGCAAATATACTATTTTAAATGAATTAATTGTGAAAAAAAAACAAATTAATCAAATAAAATTTATTTGTGCACGTCTTTTACTTTGACTTTGAGCCTTACCCTTGACCATGGAGGCCGTTCGATTCCCAATAAACAGAGCATATTATGGCGTTTCGTCTAATTTGTTGACAATAATTAATAGATTTTTCAAAGCCATGCTCTAGATCGTGCTGGGTATGATAATATACGCGGTAGGATATACCTAGTTATGTTTAGTGCAAAGAAGAAAGCGAAGAAGATAAAATACATAATATTTTCGAAGACAGTCACACTAATTTGATCTGAAACTCTAATTCATGTACTTATTTAAATTTTCATGTACTTATTTGAATTTATAAATTTTCATGTACTTATTTAATCACTTACGTACAAATACGACGAGAAACAGAAAAAAGTCTGTTACTTGAAAGTTATGTCATATTTCGCTTTCTCCTTTGTTAGCCAACGTTTCTGATAGCTTAGTATCCATCACTAAGATACAGAGCATAATAACCCTAAAATTAATCACGATACAGCTTTTAGCCGTAAAAACCTCATTATCTATAACGGGAAATATTAAAAATATATATCCATATATATGTCACAAATATCAAAAATATATATGAACACCTAAATATCTCATCAAGAAGTCGAAATAGCAACTTCTAATAACATCTAATAACTTCTAACTAATTCGAAGTGGAGAAATAGTAACCCACAACAAGATTCGTTTTTAGTTAAAAATCGCAAGAGATTTTGAGTGATAACGTTTCATCAAAAATTTGAAGAGAATTTTTTGGTGATAATTTTTGACAGTAATACCTTCAGAAGGGGAAAACCGTCACGCGTAATAATATTTACCCAGCAGAACTAGTTTTTAAATAATTTTTTTTTTATAATTTAAGAGTATATTTTTTACCATTGAAAAAGAAGATAATACTAATAAAGAAAACATGAAAAACAACAAGACATACAAAAATAAAAATGTAACGGTCGCAAATGGGAGTCGAACCCAGGATTTCTTGTTGGTTTTTTTTTCAATATCTTTTTATTTTTCAAATTTTTGTAAAGATTTATTAGCATTATGCTATTCTTCAATGACATAATATTACATTGGATTACATGCCAACTCAGAATCAAGTCGATTCAACACCTCTTTAAAGTCATTAAAATCTTTGAATAAAATATATTTAAAATAGCCGTTAACCCTAACCTAACGTAACCTATTTATCTATTTTTTATCATCAGTCCTTATGACCTTTCTGAGGTGGTTCTGAGTTGGTTTCATTCTGAGTTAGCCGGTCACCGCTACATTGATGGGTATAACCTTCGAAAGATATTATAACAAGAATTATTAAAAAAATATATTTACAATAAATTAAAATGCAGTTCTACAAATTAAACTTCATAAGAAACGAAAATTTTCTAGAAATGTACTTCTTTCATATTCTCAGCTTGATATTTTTGAACTGACGTCATTACTGCTCTGATCTCCTCAAATCTTTTACGTTGATCTTTCGGTTCACATTCTGCTGGTTTCTTATACCTTTAAGTAGGTACTCCACATCTCACGTGGCGGGAAAGTACGCCCGACGGTAGTTTTATTGCCGCTCTCACATTATTTATTACGACTCACGAGATTATTATTTTGGTAAAAACATTTTTCATCATAAGTTTTTTTCATCGCTGCAATGAAACGAACACAAGTTTTAATTTGGGCCGACGGTTCACGACTTTTGAACTTGTGACACGAGAGTAGGCACCTGAGTAGGTACGGGAGGAATGATAATTAATTTTCATTACTATGAAGTTTATACGCTGACAACACCAGCTTATCAACTGTCATGTCGGCAGGAGAAACGAAGACGTGCGAAAGGCTCGGGGTTCAACTCAGGTTCAAGGAATGAATTTGCCCTTCGGCGATGTATTTCGATTTGGGTTTGATTTGACGAAATAAACACACTTTGTGAAGGCAGTTCCAAGAAGCTCCATTCAGCTCAAAGTGTTATTATACTATTTATACTACATCGTACACTATTGAAGAACAATCAGTGTTCAATGGGAACAATTTGATGATTCCTTGACGCTTGATCTTCCGACAGTTGAGCCCCCAGTAGTTGGTGTCCCGATAATTGATCCCTCGGATAATTGATCCCCCGGACAGTTGATCTTATTTGAATGTGTTATAATAATATGTAATATTAAACGTATCTAAATGATTATGTCTACGGAAAATCGGTTTCTTAATAGTGAAACGAAGATGTCGAGGAGCATTTGGATATTATTTTGTAGGAACACATTGAAAACTCATTAAAAGTGTAGCGGCATACGGCGGCTTCTTCACATTTTACCCTAAATTTTAAGTGAGCATGATTTTTTGCTATGTTTTCAATGTTATTCTTCAACGGAAAACTGGACACGATACCATGCGTTGCCTAAAGATGTTAACAATACATTAAACAAAAAGGAAATACCATGAATTCGCAGGCTACGACTAATATGACAATATTTGAAAATTTTGTAGACAATATTTGAAATTTTTTTTTAATACATTAAATTGAATTTGGGCGATTCAGCATAAATAATCAAAAAGTTTTTTTTTTGGCATTTAAAATTTAAACCAAATGATACAGAAATTGTTTTTCGGTTCTGCGTTCTGTCCTGTTTTTCTACGTTGTTTTAGAATCGGAAAAAGATTTGTAGATTTCATTAAAACGACGATTCATTAAGACAATTTGGTGGCCTCCGTGGTTGAGGGGTAATGCTCGCGTGCGTAAATAAATTTTATTTGATTAATTTGTGTTATTTTTCAATTAATTGATTAAAAAAAATATAATAATAAGAATGGAAAAAATATTTATTTGTTAATAAGTTTTTAATATATAAATCTTTTTTTATGGGTCTCTGATCAGCTACATTCAAGATTTCTCCTGGAATACAACTGGTTTTCAGCAGTGCAAATAATATAATATTAATAAATAATTACATTGAAATAAAAAATTAAATGGTTTTAATCGAAATTAAAATTAAAATAAATAATATTCAAAAATGAATATCATAATCATAAACCCAAGAAGGTATTTCTTTCATTATACATTATATTAATTATGTTGTGCGGTTGACTGAGCAGTCATCAACCATTCGCCGCAGAGCTTCTTGAAGCACTGCAACGATGACGATATTTAAATAGACAGTGGTATTTCAATTTCGTTATTTGTTTTTGAGGTGTTGTGCCGTGTTGCGCTACCTCAATCTTTAGTCAACGTTTCGGACAGTGTTGCAGTGTCCATCTGTATGATCTGCCCCGATGATGGATATTGCAAAGCTGTCTGAAACGTTGGCTGAAGTAGGAGGTAGCGCTACACGGCATAACACTCCAAAAATAAATAACAAAAATACTTTTGGCCGTGAAAATCTAAAAACGTATCAGTGGTATTTCATATTATACTCGTAAAGTATAATGTGTTCTAGAGCGGAAGACAATTTCAGTACCGCCCTGGTGTAAGCCCATAATTTAGAATTTAAAAAGTTGTTTGAAATTGCTTTAGCATTGTTTGGTGACCAATCTGAATAGACAGGTACTTCCCGACCTCCTCCTCCCCCCCACTACCTTCAGCCTCAAATAAGCCACAATTGGTGATGCCATAGACTCAAATAGGACTCGGATTGTGCGGTATTCACATAAAAAATGTTATGACTGTCGATTGCGTGAAGTACATTCTTTGATAGGAACTTTGTTTTAGAAGTAAAACCTCCAGAAAACTAAAGTAGACAAGAGTGGGGAGGATCTTTATTCACTGATTATTCTATCCCATTCACTCGCAGGCTAAATCCTATAGATGTATGTATTTGTCTGTTTTTAGTGTCGCCTTTTCGTTTCACCGAGTTTCAAATCCCAACGGTTCTAAAAAAGTTTTCAATAAAAAAAAACGGTAATGCACGTTTTCATCCCTTGACAAAATATCCCCGACAAAATATGCTCCGACAAAATATCCTACGGACAAAACATCCTTCAAAAATAAAACTATTTTGTTAGGTTAGATTAGATTAGGTTAGGTTGGGTTTAAGGATGTATTTTATTGAGCAGGTGAAATAATTAAATAATTTATTTGGATTATGCCCCGAGAGAGCAGCAACTATCACAGCCGAGCTATGAAGAGAAAACTATACACTAGAAAAGCGCGTTGTGGGCACGACGACGTGTGACTAAAGTAAGCAAAACCTTTCGGTTTTCTATCAAATTGTGGAATAGATCACACTAAGAACGTTCTGTTCAGTGGAGCCGAGTCTGTCCTAATTATAATGATCTCACCCTCTGTCTTCAAGGATCAGATCATGTCTTGTCAACTTAATAATTATTATTCTTCATAAAACAATAATATTTTACCGTTTAACTATTCCGAAAATATTTTTTCAATTGGCCAATGTTATAGTGCCTGCATTAATTAATTTAAATTTTAAATGAATTCAGTCGGAGTAGTTCAAAAAGGAAGACAGTGCTTTTCCAAGTGGAAAAGTTTTTAAAGAAGATTTTTAACGGATGGAACTTTAAAATTAACTATTAACGCAGAAAATGTAAAAATACATACTTATTTTATTAGACGAATGTATTATAAAAGTTATCGTCATCTAATTTTTTTGTCGTTTCCATAAATAAATAATATCGTATTCCCAAAGTTCCATTATTTTTTTAAAATTGCATTCTGAAACTATGGTTTCATAAAGGTGTGCATTTTACTTCTTTTGTCATTAACTTTTGGATTTGACTGTAAAGCGTGGTGCTATTTCTTTCTTACACGGTTTATATCATATTTCTCACTATGATAGTAAAGGAGACACAACGATTTCTATGAGACCTATATGAGTTGTTCCGAAAGCGAACAAGTTAGCCTGAGGGGTTAAGATTTCAACCAAAGAGGTTACCCGCTCTACAATAATTTTAAATACTCATAAATTAAATTTTCTGTATTTATAGTGAGCGCAACTTCTAAAGCTACATACTTTCGTTTTGACGTGACTAAATAATTCAGACTCCAATCCTCTCGCTGGCAATACGTGGAATCTCCGAGCAAACAAGCCATAGTTCAGTAAGTTCGAACTCTGCTAAAAACATGTTTTTAGCCTCAGGTACGAATAGTTTAAACATTTATAATATTTCTTGCAGACTTATTCCACAGCAGAGAATCCTGCTTTAGACGTTATTCGACGCCGTACCGAGGGCTGTAAAATTTAAATCGTTGACATTTACGTCAGAAACAGAAAATAATATGTAATACAGCCCCACTCAGTTTTTGAACAGCACGTGAAAAATATATTAATTTCGGTTATATGTGATCATGTGCACGATGTGAAATATTCCTGCGTGATGTAATGAGAAAATGATTAATTAATAATTTTCGGAATTGGAACTGATTGAGGAAATCAAGAGATGTAAATGTTGTAAATCTTATTGTAATTATTCCATCTTATTATCAGGTACCTGGTTTACACTTATCAATACTACTAACTTACCTACATATCATACTCCGTAAATCTGAATATATTATATGTTACCAGGTTAATTCGGTAAATCCGATTATTATATGTGCTACCAAATTACTTTTTCTACATTGTCAAAAAAATGTATGTACATATATTTGTTATATATACATTTTCTTTACTACATAACTTACTTTCACAGAAAAATGAAATTTTTTGTTTTTTTTTGTTGTTTTTTTTATGTATTTATGTACATTTCTTGGAATAATATGAACTAAACCTGTCAATTTGTCTGTCCTGGAACGGGAAACTTTCCTAGTTGGACAGGCAAAGCTTCCAAATATGTAATTTGTACTTTCCTTTGTATCTATAATAAATAAATAAATTAGGTGGTACCAAAATACTTATTTATTATTATTTATAACTAGCTGGAGTTCATCGGAACTAGCTGATCCGGCGATCTTCGTACTGTCTCAGAATCAATAACTGCTGTGTAAACGTATTAGCTGAATTACATGCTTTTTATTAAGTTGATGAAGCTAATAATGAAGCAATTATCGATGCGCAACTGTACCTGTTTTATTTTTCTCAGTATCAGAGATGGCGTTGTAGGTATACGGATTTATTTTTTTAGTGATGTTCTTACTTTTCCACTTACTTACGGGAATGGCGTTTCATTTTCTTTATACGTGTGAACGAGATTTAGCATAATTATTGTGTTTTTCCTGTGGAGGGGTGCAGACACACGTTCACCGTTTCTCTCATTTTTGACTGTTGACATTTAGTGTGTAAGAAAGAGGGACAGCATTATATATTTAAGAACGAAAGCAAAACAATCAACGCATTGACATTTGACGGTTTTGAATTTTTGGAATTCATTCACTATTTAATACTATACTTATCAGAATATTGCTGCAGCCCTTTCAAAAGATGAAAATACGTTCCATACAAAATGTATGAGGAAAAATTTTCTTCATAAATTTTTTTTTTCGTGAATTTTTCCGACGTTTTAATAGCTATTCTGCTATTCGGGGCGGAAAGAAATCCAACTAATCAAAGATCATAAAAATCGGTCCAGCCTTTCTCGAGTTATAAATGGTGTAACTAACCCGGTTTTATTTTATATATTAAGATTTATATTTGCAAAATGTATTTCTTTGGTTTAAATTTTTGACAGGTCTTATTTTAAACCACTAATGATTTTATTTTTATTTTATTATAAAGGTAAATTTCTGATCGCCGCTCTAATTATTATTTTTTGAGGGTCGTAAGGCAAATATTTCATAAATGCTTTCAGCTTCTGCAGACCTCCTTTAATGAACTGTCCACTGAATCTCATGAACTGAATTGTGATGACTCAAATTTTCAAAACGATATTATTTTTACAAAAAGTTAAAAGTGCGAAGGGTAAAAACTCTCGCTGTCGCCATTGCAAGCGAATATCATTCAGAATCGAAACGATGCATGAAATATTTTTAATCATATTAGGTAACCAGGACTGAATAGTCAGGAGTTTCCTAACCTTTTTCCACCCTACCTCGTTTTCTTCTTACGACGATCCCAATTGGAGATGATTTCCACTGGCTCTGGACAGTCAGGAGCTGTTGGAACTCTTGTGTGATATACAAAAATTTAATATAGTGGTTCTGAATATCATATCCAAACACTAGAATGCCTTTCATTAAGATTTGGTTGGAATCAAATGTAGCCACTGACTTAGTACTTTTCGAAACTAGCCCATTTAGCACACGCTCTATCTCGCCAATTGAATTTTGTGATATTGATAAAACACAGTTTTGTATTGAAGATTTAAGGTCAGATTGGCCAGACTATACATCTATGCGTGCAAATCATTCCACGGAAATGTGGAAAAGTCTAGAAATGCTTTGATACAAAGAAAATGGGTGAAGCAATGGAATTGAAATTGATTTTAAAAACTTATATTTAGGGTAGATTTTGTTACGAGAACGAAGATTTATCGCTGTTCGGCAAATTACGATATTTAAGAATACCATAAAATATATTCTTTCTTTTTTATTTTTTTTTTATTGATCTATATACATGATGTTTACAATATATTATTCGATGCCTGTCTCGCTAGGGTATACCTGTGTTGAGACAGGCGTAGAGGTACATTATTGAATTTCATATATAAGAGTAATTTAATTTACAATTAAACATAAAGATGATTGAAAGTGTGGGTAAAACACATAAAGAGAGTTTTCTTGTAAATGAGGGAAGAGATACAGTACAGTAGTAAATTCTGTCAGATCTATTTATGGATTTAGATTATTTAGGATTTTATAATTTTAATTTGTTTTATACGGGTAAGGACGTATGTAGATGGATATTTCTGTCTATTTGTAGTTTATTTTACAGATGTTTGCAATAGTGTGACGACCAGTACTTATAATCCATTTCTTTATAACTTGTTTGAATTTGGTCATTGATTCGGTTTGTCTAATCGTAGCTGGTAGTATATTGTGTAGTTTGCAAGCTATGTATTTAAAGTGTCTTTGTCCAAAGGTGGTTTTAGAAAAGGGAGTTTGGAGGAGTTCTTTGTTTTTGGCTCGGGTATTGTGTATCGTTTGTGTTGCTTTGTATAGGGTTATGTTGTTTTTATGTAAATTAACTAAGATGGATCTAGCGTAGAGCTGTTTAATGTCCATAACGTTGAAGGTGTTGAAGATCGTATGTTTGTCACGTGACTTGTAAAGCCATTTAGGTCGTGAAAGGTCAGTTGAACCCAGCGATCAACTTTACAACACCAGACTGGAAGGGTCATTAATTTTCCAAATTGAAAAAGTCAATTAATTTTAGCTATGTGACGCAAATCTAACACATTGACTCCTGACTGCGTAGACCACTAGACCAATACGATACGGAGACTGTCAAAATTCTGCATGTTAATTTAAACTGATTCTTCAACATTAGCGTTTAGTTCGTTGATCAGTCTTACCCTTCGTTTCCACATGGACGTCAATGATTCAATACTCCAAAACAAAACCCTCCATTACTGGATTAGTAAAAATTTCTACTTATAATGAAGGTATGTAGGAGGAATTGAAAGTATGACAAATAGAGTTAAGTTATTAGGGTATTACTTTTTAAAAAAGAAGACGCAGAATATCGCTTTGTTTCAACACCCCTTGCAGGTAGGTAAATATCTTATAATACAAAGAATTCTACATAAAACCTAATAAATTAAATATTGATTGTATGATGATTGTCAGCTAAATAATGCCTCCTCAAATGGAGGAATTGTTCATTACGCGGTGACGACTTTCATGCCGGCCGCGAATGTAGTAACCTATTACGAATTAAGTACCTACCCACCGTCAGTCACTTAGCCCTATATTCCAGCGTCAATTATTCGATTGAATTATCTTAAATTAGGCCACGTTTCAACGAGCATTATATTGATTTGTGAAGGAGGGATAGCCGGGGGAAATTAAGGGAGTTTCGGGGAAAATTTTGCGTGGTGTGGGAAATTAGGGGAGGGAATCTATCGGGGAAATTCTCAGGTGTATTTCTGGCGTGCGTTTACCGGGCGCGAGTGGAAAATTGGATTGTTTTAAGTTCTAAGACTCCTCGGCCTATCTTCGCAGTTTTCAGTACGGAACTTTGGTGTTATTAGATGAAAACCTTACGCTTTATACACTTTCGCTGAAATTAACTTTTTTTTATCATAATGTCCGAAGTTATCAAGTTACAACTTGTTACAAGTATAACATCACATCATGCTATGGTATTGTGAAAAAAAGGAATTTAATTTTCGTATTGCAGCGGTGGAGTTCGTGTTCAGCTGGTCTCGGACATCGTTCGATATTTATTCAACAAATTATTTAACAATTTTGAAGCTGTGGATAATTGATATTTCCACCACCCAGGAGACAAGCGGTGGAGAAAGATGCGGAACGGAATGTTACCCCAAGACGAACCCTGGACAGATAAACATTTCATCATTCATCGTTATTTACTCAGTTATTTGTTTTGTGTTAAATGCCAGTGAGTACCAACGTATTTTAATTTAACAGACACATTAAAATTATAGATTACGAGGGTTAGTAATAACTCCTATAATGCTTTTAGTATCACCATGGAAAGATCCTGTCTTCTAATTTCACAAAAAGCTTTAGTCGTGTTTAATAACTTGATTCATTTAGGTTGAGCTCTCTGACGCTATCATTTTTTCAATATTCCGCGTTAGAGGTTGCTGTGATTCCATATCCACAGGTTCTAGGAGTTGACTTTTAAGAGGGACATTTTTAGGAGGGACATTTAAAAAACGTTTTGGTAAAAATTAAACTAACTGATACCTATATAATTACTGTAATTAGATTATCATGGCCAAACTTTACGATAAGATTCCTGCATCCAAGGACATAATGTTTTCCTTCACTCTATTATATCACTGTTTTCGACTGCTTTAGAAAAATCCATTAGCAGAACTAATATTTACGAGTCAACAACTTCTCTTAAAAAATACTGATTTATTATATTCCCTACAATTTCGGTTAAACATTGGATTTCCAGGAACCTCTAGCAAACATGCTACATGATTTTATAATTTGTAAAATGGCAGAAGTAGCAGGAAAAAATCTTATTTTCCTTAAATTTTGAAAATATTCAGATATATGTAACACAGTTATTGTAGCCACTTAAGTGCGATCCAGAACTTTTACATCATGCACTCTCAATTACACACAAAATAACATAAAACTTAATTTGAAGTAACTAACTGCGCAACAATTTACCTTACATAGCGGTCAATTGGGGGTGTTAAGGACACCTTATCTGCATGTGCTTTGATTTTATTATTTTAAGGGATGAATTAATGTTATTTTACTTCAAACAAATAAGTAATGAAAAACAGTAAAAGGTGCTTGATAAAACCTAACGCAGTTTTTCTCAGGGATATTTTTATATTATGGCATGTGATTTATAGAGACAAAAGTAGGTATAAGTTCCCAAATCTGTAGAATTATTTTAACTTAGGTAACATATATTTTTGCATGTAAGTAAAAAAAAAGAATGCTCTTTATTTTGTACAACGTACGCAACAAGCGAATATCACTGTAATAATAATAAAATGATTCTGAAATAGACTTCACCTCGCAGACGAGAAACTTTAGTTGTAGAAACAGTTGCGTTGCAACAGTTGCGGGTATAAAATCCATTACGGTATATGGAGGTGCGCACACTAGAGACTTTTTAGTTAGGAGACTTATTTTGAATCTGAATGCATTTGGAATACTGTTCCGTGTGTAACCGCGTAGCCGTGTGTAACGTGTAGCCATGCCTAAAGTCTCTTGTCTGCGGGCGCCGCTACACGAATGCTCCAAAAATATCTAAAAAGAGGCTTTACATTTTATTGTTTTACCAAACCTATCTCCTACGATAAAACTATTACTTCCCTCTCAGTTGTGAGATAGGGTTATGTGACTTAGCGTGAGTTAGAGGGGTGTTGCGATATATGCTACAGAAAGTCACCACGAAAGGGGTTACGTTATGCCTAGTACACACATTCGTTCTCACTCGATCGAGTTTAACTGATGGTTATGAACGAAGGCTCGAGGCGATGTCCACACATACGGTTTTACTCGACAGGATTGGCTCAACGTTTAGTGTACGCCTTAACCTGTAACAGATTTAGCCTCAGCATGTCTACGACGCGGAAGAAACGATGGCTTTGTTCAGCAAGTCTCTTAATTAATACTAACTTTGTCGTTGCAACGCATACACTTGCTCGGCTCGCTTAAATGGCTCAAGGTACGAAAGAGTTTCAAATCGCTGCGCGCCAGCTCTCACGAATTTTTTCGTCCACACGGTGGTACTTAATCGATGTCGAAAAAAACCGAATGTGCGTACTAGGCTTTAGGTTTTAAAAACAGTAATTAAGAAAAAGATACTGAGACGTGATGTGATAAAAAAGGAAGAAAAAAAGGATGGGAAATAGGGAGAAATTGGAAATATATTGGAGCCGACGAATTAGACAGTTACTTCATGGGTCAGGAATAGGGGAATTACACTTTCCTGTGGATATTTATTTGCTACCATTTTACACAGATCATTGAGCAGCTAAACAGAAGAGGAATATACAGAAATAATACAAGTACCATGATTTTATTACAGCTGAATTTATTCTGTGGGGTGTGAAATAAACCTGTGGGATATATAAAAATGCATATCTACCTGCGGGATATTAAAAAAATACAATACTGCCTGTGGGATATAAGGAAATGCAGTACTACCTGTGAGTATAAAAAATTCAATAACACCTGTGAGATATGAAAAATACAGTGCAAAAAATGTAATATAAAAAAATGCTTAACTACCTGTGGTTTAAAACTACCAAAATAATTAAGTCCTACCGGTGGGATATAAAAAATGCAGTACTACTTGTGGGATATAAAAAAAAGCAGTATTAACCGTGGGAAATAAAAAAATGCAGTACTAACTGTGGGAAATAAAAATGCAGTATCTACTGTCAGTGGGATAAAAAAAAAATAGAAAATATGAAGCGGCGTACCAAAAACAAAAGCTTTAAATGATGGAAAGTAATTTTATTTTAAATAAAGGAACAATTAAAAATACTAAAACAGCAATAAAATCGTCTCAAATCACTTGTTACACGGTGGAGTTTTTTTGCACTTTCTAGGTTTCAGGGCAGTTTACTCGGCTCAATACCTTTTCTCATATACATTATTGATTTATGTAGATTAGAAATTGATGGCAACATAATCACTTTTGCAGATGATACTGCCCTAGTACTAAAAAGTAAAACATGGGTAGAAACTTTTCATAAAGCAGAACTAATTTTGCAAAATGTTAAACAATGGCTGGATGATAATTTACTAACGCTAAATATAACTAAAACAAAATACCTTACCTTCAGTACAAATAATCGAAGCCAACCCTCAAGTAATCATGTACTAAAAATACATTCTTGTAGTGATATATCCAGTTGTCTATGCAATCCATTGGAAAGAGTAGATTCCATTAGATACTTAGGCGTAATAATTGATAATAAACTTCGATGGGAAGATCATGTAATAAATGTCACAAGCCGTATACGGAAACTGGTATATATCTTTAGATCATTGCGCAATATACTAAAAAAAATACACTGAGAACAGTATATTTTTCCTTGTGTCAATCAATTTTATCGTACGGTATAATTGTCTGGGGAGGATGCTCTAAAACTGAATTAGATCTATTAATAAAAGCCCAAAAATTGATAATACGCACTATTTATAAAGTACATTATATACACCCCACGAAAGACCTTTTTAAAGACTTCAAAGTTCTTAATATAAAATCAATATATGTAAAAAATATTACCTCTTATTTTAAATTCAAATTTACCAAAAATACATTATAAATTCAAAATACGAGTACTCGTACAACACAAGATATTCAAACCAATCGAATTATATTATTCCAACAACAAAAACTTCATCGGCACAGTCCCAGTTTAACTTTCTTGCACCTAAAATTTTTAATAACTTATCAATTGAAATAAAGTCTAAGGCCAAATATCTAAATATACAATGTTCGTACATATCCCTTTCTCCGCCCAACATACCTCCCGTACCTATCCTATCTAACAATGTGTGTCAATATTACCTACATGTGACATTTTGGAACAATAACTCCAAGGAACAGTCAATCTATTGAAGTAACCACTCCAATGATCAATTGATCCCTCAGTTCTTTAATATAGTCTGTGCTAAAGAAACCTCTCTGTAATGATCATTTCCTTATTTATCTCTCAGTTGTTTGATATCGATTATTTTAAAGAAACCTCTGTGCAATGATCACAAAACCAGTGGTCTCTCAGTGTATTTGATTGGTGTCTATTGAAGAAACCAATGTAATGATTAACTCCTGCATTGATCTCTCAGTTTTGATTTTGACTATGTTTAAGAAATATCTGTACAATGATTACCAATTTAGTGATCTCTTAGAATGTTTGATTGGTGTCTATTGGAGTAACCCGTGCAATAATCATCTTCCATGGTATCTTCTTACGGAAACCTGTTCATTGATCAACCCAGCGATTCCTCGGTGTATAAAGTGCTTTTTAAGGATTAAGGTAAGTCAGGTTCCTTCCTATTGTCCACTGTTCACCAAACTATTCCCATAGTTGTTAAAAACCATTTTTTCGTCACGTTGAAAAAAACATATGTTTTATTACACTTTATTGATTTGCTGTCAATTTATCTGTGACTACAATTATCTTTCCTGTTATTTTACTAATTTGAAGCTTCCTTTTGAATTAAACATCATGCATAAATTCTGAAGCTTATCGGGCGACTTAGTTCATTAGGAAGTTTATTGGAGAGTTGTTTTCCGAACTTAGTTTCCGGACTGCGTTTTAGTTCCTTTAATCCGATAGCCGATGACGTTGCTGATCTGAAGGTTAATTAATTGGAATATTCAAGAATACAAAGTTCAGCTGCATAAAGCAAGGTAGTTCCGTTAATGGACGTATTTCCACGGGCAAGTTTTGAATAAGAACTCTACAGAATGATTATTGAGAGAGAAATGTCTAAGTATACCTGTGAATTAAATTTATAATAGAATTTTGTAAAATTGATTTTGTGATAAACCCCTCCCCCCCTATACAGTAAAACCTTCCTCTTGATTTCCAAATGCTTCTACAGTGCTACAGCTACAGGCGCAACCCCGCCCGGCCTTTAAAACTCGTAGCTCGCCCGTTCTCGCGTCTCTCCCCTGCATTTCTTTTGCAGCGCCTTCTCAACCCCATCACGTAATACTTTTATGCAAACGTGACGAGATGCTCTCAATTAATCAATTGTAATTAACCCCACAACGTTGTGTACTTTTTTGTTTGAGTGGTTTGGTATAGTTAATCCAATTTAATTAATAATTTATTTGTGGTAAACCCTTGTTCTTTTAGGTATGGCGTGTTACAATTTGCAAGGCTTCGAATAACAATGACTGAGTCTGACTAGCTTGAAAATTAACTAATTATCTATCTATATTCGTTCAGCTTCCTCCCCTAGCACCTGTTATACACCTACGCTCATCGACGACTATTTTTATTGAAGTAATCTGCATTTTCCCTCCTAGCATCTAATATATAAATTTACATTCAAACGGCGAATAGAGAAGATCCTACCTTTCGATGCGATGTCGCGTACTCTCTGCGGCCCTATAAAATGCTATCATGAAAATGATTTGACATTTATGTATATTCTAACAAAAGATTTACACTCAAAGCAGTACGGAGTGCAATAATTCTACACTTACAGTGCTAGATGCAGTTTGTTAGTTAGCTAGTTTGTTTTATTTTGTTAATTTGATTCTACGGGTAGGTATTTTGGATTAACATGAGACAGAACATGTGCTGTTTAAATAATTGGACTCCTCCATAGCCCAACTGATAAGGTGATGGTCATAGACCGCCGAATCAGCTTCCAATTCCAACGCCTCCAGAGAATGTTAAGGTCGCAAGCGACGAATGAAAATCGACATGTTTTGCCTTCTGTCGGGAAAGGGTTTGATGTGTGTTTCTGGATCATAGAGTGGTAATGGGAATATTATCGACCAATAGCCGCCAAATTATAAATATGTTGATGATGATGATGAGAGGTCATTTCATACCGTTTGATATGAGGGTCTGCTCCGATTAATGGGGTGATAGCCGATGTCAGGAACTGTTCAGGAATTGTGTGGGTGGCACGAGGTTTTTGGAACGTGACATCCTACTCTGGATTGATGATGATGTTGAAGTTCTTCAGCATGCCGATGACTTGAGTTCCATTAACTCCTAAAGCATCGGCATAAACATTAAACCGAAGTTGATTAGACAGTCGGCAATGTCAGGAGATCGGTGGGGCCGCTCTCTCCTCTGATCTGGCGATGTATGAATTTAATTAAGGAAGATTTTGATGTCACCGATCCTCGCCTTGGCAGTCACTCATGTCCTCAATAGTCCCGTTCTCCGTCCAGCACGCCGCCTCGAACCAGTAGAAATAATGATTACGTTTTTCCTAGGCACGCTACAGAACATGCGCCAGCCTGCAATCGCGATGGTCATCGGTATTTGATTTGAATGAAAAATACGTCCTCTCGCATAACATACACAAGCGTAACTTGGGACCTTCCCCTATATGTGTTACGGGCATATGCTCTACGATAGGCGTACCCCAAGCTCAAACTCAAACATCAGCTCAAAGAAGGAATGTCAAGCTCGGTTTTCAGGGTGCCGGGTCCAAGAATGAAAGGCACCAGGTCGTGAATCTGACTTCCCTCCCTTCTATTTCCCCTGCTGCGCTTTCGTCCAGAGTACAATCCCACCCTGATGCTGGATGATCCCTATTCCTAGTGTGAGGGAGTTAAGAAAACTTATCCGGATTCCAACAAAGAACCGCCGTTCGGTTGCCAAACGATTCCATATGTCATGTTCCCTTCGTTCCGCCGACAAGGCAGACCCCACACGAGCGTAACCTAAAAGGTAGTGAAGCCCACGCAAATTTCGTCACTTCGTTTCCCCCATGACGAAGGTAGTCCGGCCAGATCGTAATCTTCGTCCTGCATCAAACTGGCCTCCCGCGACGACAACTTTTATCCGCTGGTACCTCGGAGCGGCGGTAGAGGGAGGGCGAAATGGGTGCACGTCCTTTGTTCTCCTGAAGTCCCCCAATGCCTTAGTGACGTACATACGTCGACATCATGAAATGGCTCCGGCCACGCTTCCAATCCAGTCTAGAGCGGGTACGAGATCCACGTTACCGAGAAGTGATCACAAGGGATTCCAATTTGCTCGGACCAGACACGACCATCGCTTACTTCGCCTCCACATTAGAAAAATAGTGTAAGCCCACCTGCATTTCGATCACATCGCCCCCGATAAAGTCGCGTGAGATACTTCCTCGTGGTGAAATAGGAAAGCCGGACCCGTTAATCCATTCGACAACCGCCGTCCATTCTCGAGTCGTAACCCGCTCAATTAAGTTTGAAGAAAAAGAGTTTGTTAATTAAGTAGGTGGATATAGCGCATTACGCTTAAAATATGAATACCTACCGACGGCTTCATTCAACCGACAATATGAAAGTTTTTTGCTAAGTCGAAAGAAATATACCTAACCGTGAACCAAAGGTGATTATATGATAAGATATCGAACCAAGTTTATGCAAAGTCCTATGTAAGAGACTTGTTGTGATACCTAAAGTTTGGAATAAGGTGTGGGAAATTTTTGGAATGGGAATTCAATTATGTCAGATTTTGTTAGTAATCAAAAATGCCCATGCTACGCACCCTTCATAAACCGTTATATTACCCAATGCCTTTTCAAAAACCTTCCTGAATATAGTCCCCTAGCTACGTTTAAAAATATTATTACGAAACTCGTAAATAATAATTATCACCTCAAAGGCGCTTTACACATTAATTTATACCTATATTCTATACCTCTGTATTTTGTTACCCGTTATGTATTGGAGAATACCCAATAACCTAGTTTTCTCGACCACCAACAAAGCACTTTTAAAGGATTTTATTATTGTTTTGTGGTTTCAAAATCCCGTCTTTTAAATGAAGTCTCTCGTCTAAGATTTATTGCCCGAAAGTGTCTTTTGTGCATCAAATAGTACTTTAGTTCATTGAACCCCAAATTATTATTTTACAACGGTATTGTCTCAAGAATCGTCGCCGGTCAACATCAGGCAGCTCCGGATCGACTTACGGAGGGAACGCTCCTTTTTTTACGATTACCGATAATTACCCGATAGCTTTTTAAATGTTACCGTTATAATTTTCCGATTAAATCATCCGACTTAGATGACATGTTTCCTTATTAAAGGCCCCATTAAGGTAGCTATAATAATAATACTAATATTTGAACGAACCACATAGCACCGCTTTTATGGAAAATCACCTCAAGGGCGCTATATAAACTATAATTCATGTTTAAATCTAGAAAACTACAAGCTAGACGAACAATTATAAACAATTAAAATACTCGGGGAGTAATGATGATTCTATTGTTTTAACCCTACTTTGTACGAAATCCAAACATTAATGTTGTTAATAATTAATTCAATTTGTCAAACTTACCCCTCTCATGCACACAAAACCTTGACATGCACGAATCACAATTCAAAACCAGCATCCCTCGTGCACTAATTGATTAATCACTAATTAAAGCACTTATTATTTCGGTCTAACTTTCGCGTCGGTTTGTATTAAATTTTATCTTATCCCTGATAAATGCCCCGAAAGTGCATTTTGTATTGATATTAAATTAACATTGACCGCCTCAATTTACAAATTATATTATTTAACTTCACAGATATGAACTCGCAAGCCGCAATCTCTGACTTCCTTATTCGCGTGGACTCTTTTTGTTTAATAAAGACGAACTATTCTTAGTTTAATTAAAATGAAATATCCCCGATTTAGAAGCACCGAGCTGGTCTCCTCGCGACTCTCAGAACTTGACGATCTTAATTCTCTCCCTGACTGTCCTCTAACACTTCCCTGCCCCGACTATCTATTATTATATATTACTATCTGAATTATTCCCGGTTTACGCGCACCAAATTATTACTCTGCCGTTTATCAAAACTCGATGATTTTTATCCCGTCCGCGCGCCTCCAGGTTCCTTCCCTCACTCTCCTGTTCCAACTCTCTGCCCCCCGACTCCCACCCATCTACTTGTGTGGTTTCAATAATATATTAGTCCCTCTTTTTTAAAACCTCAAGTGGGCACATCTCCCAATATGCATATTTCAATCGTTTTAATAGTGTTCTGTCACATTAGGTCCCAAATTTCAAGAATTCCGTGCAACTTTCATGTTTGCTATTTTTTTTGTGTGTAACCTTACATAACAAAATACAAACTAATTTTGTCTGCGCCGGAGTCATAAATTATCCCAATAGCGCTTAAAAGAAGAGCTCAGTGGCGCACTTCAATTCACTACTCATCCTAATTACTTGCGTCGACTTTATTGGTTATATAATAACATTATATAAGCATTGTCTGTACACGTTTTCGTTCTTTCTGCGTGCGTCACTATTTAACGAATTCTGCAATCTTATTTTGACAAATATGTTAAATATTTTAACCCCTAATCGGCGCGTCGCTCTAGTATATTTAAATGCACCAACGATCAATCTTTATTGCCTAATTTTTCAACTCCCCACTGCCATAGAAAATTCACCAGATAATTGTTTCGTAAATCCAATCTGCTCGCGTTAAAGTCAGTCACCACTCGGGCAAATATCCATCGGCCGCCCCTGACTTGATAATGAACCTGAAAAAATCCCTCTAAATGTTATTCTGGGTCCCTTCTTAGTTTTGTGAAGAATGGCCTTTGCCGGGGCTCGCAGGCACTCGAGCTACGCAAACACATGTGGTTATTTAGTGGTAAGGACCCATAAATCACCCCCATGAATTGAAACAGAGAATCGTATGCTGAAAACATTCCATGTTACAAATTAAATATATTTCTAAATCGATCTCTCAATTTTAAAGGAATTATTTCGTAGGCCCAAAGGCGAGATCATCACAATTTCTTATTGAGAATTTATTAGTAACATGCGATACTAAACGTGTACGCGTGACGTAAGCAGACTTCACTAACACAGCAGTAGAAATTATTTTTAGTAGAGTAGATAAATACAAAATGACGCAAGCTTTTTGGAGTATCTTTTATTGAAATACCGGTACAATAAGAATAGCTGTCCCTCAATTATTGTTCTACATGAGAAAGAGATACGTTTTTAGATTTTCAAGGCCAAACGTATTTTCATTATTTGTTTTTAGATTGTTATGCCGTGTTGCGCTACCTAGGTCACACATCTGTTGGATCTGCAGGATCTGCCCTGATGATGGACACTGCAACGCTGTCCGAAACGTTGGCTAAAGAAGGAGGTAGAGAAACACGGAATAACACCACAAAAACAAATAACGACAATAGATAGAGATGTTTTTCCTTCGGTTAAATTTTTTAAAATTATAATTATTTTCTTTAATTTTAATTTTTTTAAATAAAAATTCAGTACATAAGACAAGCATGATGCCCAGCACACATTTCACCAGTACAGATATGTAAATACCATAAGATATCACTGTTTAGGTAAATTGATATCAATAAGCAAGTTATCCCTTACTAAACAAATAAAAAATATCAAAACAGATAAAATATATCATAAATCACAATAAAATAAATCATTTGCAAAAATAATGATTAGTTATTTTATTTAGTAAAAGACACATTTTATTATTATTACCATATACCTAATAATTTCACAAATTAAAATCCATACAGCCACAATGAAGTTTACCCTGAAAGTCCCTGTAAGAACTTACACTGAAGAAATTTTCAACAATCTTAACATCATGTCAATTAAACAACTTTATTATGAAACTATTGATAAATACAAGAATAAACAACCATCACGTATATTAGAATCACTAGATCTTGCAGCAGGTAGCTGCCGGCGTTTACAAATAGTTCCTACATAGATGATCAAGTATACTGGCTGCATGGTTCCGGTGATATCTAGCCGCTCGTTTCGCTAGCTGCGGCGCGTCAGTGAGAATCAGGCGGTGCAACGGTCAACATGGACAACCCAAGCAGAGTTTCTGACGGCGCACAGTGATTCGTTTCATACATGCTAGACGCTAAAAACTCTTACACATAATTAAATTATTTTTAACCCTCTATTGAGGTGTAGTCATCACTAATTTTATGAAAATTTTGTTAAAAATGATTAATATATATTTTTTCCTATCGTTTTTTTTACTTATTTATTTTTATATTTTATAAATAATGTGTTAATAGGGTATTTGAGGTTTATAATAAAACAGTTATATTTAAAAAGTAAAAAAAAGTATTTTGAGTGTAATAAATTGCTAAAATTACGGTCAAAATGTAATACATGGCACGACCGGTCAGTGGTTGAGTGGGCATAGCGCTTGGGTCCCACCCGGGCGTCGCATGTTCGATTCCTCGGCTGGCTAAGTCCTCCATCACAACACAAGCAACATTTTCGGCTTTCTGTGGTGGTAGTAGGAGATTTTCAAACATTGTTGGGTTATTCGTAACCCGGGAATGTTTGTCTTTCTTTTTAAAAAAAAAGAAAAAGAAAAGAAAAAATAAAGTTTATGTAAAATGAAAAAATAATAATAATGTAGATTCGTGCGGGTTAATATCGAAACTGATATGAATAGAATATTAGTAAATTATCGTGCGATTTTGATATACTCTCTGAGATAAACTCTCGAGAAGTTAGAAATTTAATATTTTTTAGACCAAAAAAAAACACAAAACTTATTTATTATTTAAAAAACAACTAAATTTATTAACACTAAAATATTAAGAGGCGGTTCTCCGAATTTCAACCGATTTCTTGCAAACCTCCCTTAAACATTTGAAGTTTTTAAGCTCTTAAAAAAATATATGTTATTCTTGAAGATAATATCTAGAAATTTGTCTCGCCGAAACGCAAATTATATAAAATTCCCTCGATAGAAAAAATCGCAAAATATGCTCCAAAAATGATTATAAACACGTTTGTTTCGGTTATTTAACAAGTTATATGTATGAAAAAATTCACAGCGTTTCTTTAAATAAAAATAAAGACAATTATCGCAAGATTTTTGCTTTATTTTTAACAAGTCGTGTTTTATTAAAGATTTTCATGATTTTTGCATCAATTTTATCGCTATAAATGTTAGCGCGATCTTCTAACATTCGTAATTTCACATCTCTCCATCTTCTTCTTTTTGGGGCCGGGAACTGAGCCTAAAGAAAAAACTTTAAAACATACTTTCCAAAGTAGCCCCCATTTTACAGAACCGAAAAAAACACTTTTCAAACGTAGTACACAATTTTCAACGTCGAGCTCTGCGACGAGCGAATAAATGCAAATGATAATTTTTCAAAACAAATTATTCGACTTTAGGCCTCTGGTATGAGTCAATGCGTGCAGTAATCACCCCAATTAAGCATGCATTTATTATCCTGTCTATCTGGTAATGTCGCCATGACATCATTGTTTGGGAATTCAAAAATGACTTATTAGCGTGTACTGTGTATGAAACGAATCACTGTGCGGCGCGGCGCGGAAGACAATTTCAACCCGACACCATTTTACGTAAATTTATAATTTTTAGTTTATTGGTTTAACATTTAATAATTCACTACTCGTCCTTTGTAGTTTCCTTTTAAACGACTGGCGCACTTTCTTTGTTTTTATTAATCCACGTTAGAGTCTTTCTTAAATTCACGTATTAATAATATAACGGTTATCTTCGAGCAGTTACCGCGACCCGAGATTAATTAATTGTACAATATAGAGTCTGTTAATCATGTAAATCTTAACTAACTAACTAACTAACCATCACGCTGTTTCCCCGCAGGGGTAGGCAGAGAGGACGGACCGCCAAACAACTCGGTCTTGGCACACACTCCTTGCCTCGTTAACATTCATACATCGTCTCATACATGCTCTTCTATTATTCTGATTCTTGACATGGCCCGACTCAAGTATCTGATTCACTCGGTCGTGCCATGTCTTTCTAGGGCGTCCCCGACTTCTTCTACCATTCACATTTGCGTCATATATTCTCCTTACACTCCTTTCCTCATTCATTCTCTCTTAAATCTTAATGATATAAATTAATTAAATAACATATTATTACTTCAGTGTTTTATTTAAGATTACTTGATTGTTTTACATGCTACCTACCAGATCTCAGCCATTTTACTATAACTTCATACACATGCATAACCTATAAATATGACAGATCAGATAATAAAACATTAAATATTTTTTAAGCTTAGGTATATTATGTAGTATATATATTAACCAAATAAACAACTATTTAACGAACATTTAACTAATACAAATTTAACGACATCGTGCAAAAATAGCGGAGATTGTTGCACGCAATAAAATCATATACATACATGAAAATAACGCATTGTTATTTTCATGTACATAAAAATAACAATGCGCTCTGCATAATATTATTGGCAAAAATACCCAAACAGTTGGGATTTGAGACAATAAAGTAAAACCCCACCAGATGTCACGTGACTTGTATTCTTTTATTTTCGTCCCTTGAATAAGACTGGTCGTAAAATACGTGTAAGCCCACCGAACAGAAAATCCCTAGATCTCATAACCTAGAACATCTTATCTGATTTGAAATAAAACTGATGTCGCTAAGTCACACAGACATACCAACAGTCCAACGGAAATGAATATCTGCTAAATAAGGTATTTTTCCATTTGAAATATTTTTGATCAACCTCAGTGACAGCCTCCGTGGTGGAGAGTTTAAGATTCTCAATTTAGAATCGAGAGGTTTCGGTGCGCAATTAAATTGAATTTAATGAATATGCGTTATTTCACATTTAATTAATATACACGGTGTTGACGCAACCATGTATATCTACCTTCCTACGTGAACGTGCTATGGGAAATTAGTGCAAGTCGTCGGATTCCTTTCCAGTGTCCACTATTCACATTTTCCTATAGTTGTCTCATTTTGAAAATCCATAATTTTATGATTACAATCCATTGATTTTTGCAGTCAATGTATCTGCGACTACACACGGTGTCCGGAAACAAGTGGTACAAACGGGAAACCGATGAATTTACGTCACAAAGAGATCCCGAAGCTATTATTTTTCGATCTTAACATCTTGGTTTTTCTTTTTTTTTCTCAATTTTTTCCTTTCACTTTTGAAAACACTTTTGTAGTCGGGTAAATGTTTCGACCATCGATTACCGGTTTAAAAAAAAATTTTACCTTAAAAGTTCTAATTTTTGACCCGATTTACATTAAAGCTTTCAAATCTAAAAAAGTTTTTCTACAAAATTGACTTAAATATGATATAGATTTACCAGTTTTCCGCTTGAACAACAAGTTTCCGAACACCATGTATATATGTACAGAGAATGTAGAATATTTGCGGCCTGTGCCAATCAGTGTTAAATATTTCGAGTGTCGTCCTAGTGAAACACCACCATTCAGAAACAAAACGTTACTTGAAATGACTTTAACATTGTTTAGTGACTTGATTTCAACTTCATGTCTTCCCAATCTTGAAATTCTCCATCTCCATCGCCTTCCAGTCTCACAACAAACCTGAAAGTGGATTCCATGTTATCACTGTCTCCGGATAATCGAGAATAGTTGGGACTCTTGTGCGGTTTTCACGAAAGAACACATTGATTATCGGCTTTAGAAATAATTTCAATATTTTATATTAATCTATTTAAATTAAAGTTAGGACAAATTTAGCATTCACTTCTAAAATATTATATGTTCAGTGTGTCAGCCGCATTGCATCGAGGCATTGGCGTTCTACAGACATATTGCCATTGCATCGGACATATTGGCATTGGATGAAGATATTGGCGTTGGAGGGTGCGGTATTGGCAATCGGCTGCTCGGGGACCCTCGATTCGTTGCTGTGAATGCGTCAAACGACTCGCATGTCCCAGATGAGATAAATTTTTAAACGAATTTACTGTAGGTTTCAATTGCAACTTAACTAAATAACGCAAAGCATAGTGTGAGGTGAAGATACGTACAAATTTGGTTTTTCCTTTTTTTCCCTTCGTATTTTCTCATTAATTCTCCTGAAAACGAACTGAAATATATGATACTCTAGTATCACCTTAATTCCATTTTGTCAAACAGACAATTGATTATTTTATTTGTTTGTTTCTTTACATTGTTCCTAGGTCTAATGTTAACAATTCAGGTTATAACCTCACTAGGTCAAGCCTGTATTGAGGTTAACAACCCTGCAATTGAATAAAATAACACAAAAATAATACAGTTATTGAAGAACAATATTGCTGTATGTTTCTTACAGATTATGAGTATGATTAGTACCTAATTGCTGAAGGCGATAGTACATTACAATGAAGGCATGTAGGGTGACCATAATATTGAGATTTGATTTTTAGAAAAAAAAAATTATTTTAAAAGAATTAAGATGATAAATATTTATGTAATTTATATATTCCGCTATTAATTTAGCAAGAGAAAGATGAAAACAATAGTTAAGACAAAATAATATTATATTAATATAGAAGGATAAAGCAGAGAAAAAACAGAAAAGTTTTTAGGTTTTCACGGCCAAAGGCATTTTCATTTTCATTCAAAAGTTTTTGGGATGTTATGCAGTGTTGCGCTATCTCATTCTTTAGCCAACGTTTCGGACAGCGTTGCAGTGTCCATCATCAGGGCAGATCCGGTAGATCCGACGATAGAGCAAAACAATTTACATCCTCGGCTAACACAAATAATTTGACAGTCTTTTTAAAAATGCTAAAGGAATAAGATGATTTAATATGATCTGGAAGACTAGTAAATATGAGTGGAGCCCGATAAAAATGATTTCTTTGACCAAAAGAAGATTTAGTTTGAAGTGCCATAAAGTTCAGACCAGAGCCAACTCAAGTAATACGAATTTGCCGTGTTCTTTCTGAAATATCAATATTATTAAAAAATCTACAAAGAGTTTGTGTAATATATAGCTGTTTAACATTCATGACATTACATTCCTTATAAAGTAAATTAGTTGGTATCTAAAATTTTTCTTTAACATAACTTTAAACATCAGTTTTGTGCAATATTAAGTGGTTCTATAAGTGAGCCTTTTGACAGGATCCCCAGCACACTATATTGTAAGAAAGCGTAGACTGGATTATTGCAAAATAAACCGTTTTTGATTTTTCTTTGTCCAGTATGTGTCTCTTAGTTCTTTAAAGATACAGGTAAGTCTCCTAGTATTATTTAACAACATATTGACATGATCATTCCATCTCAAAAATGTATCTATTTTTACACCAAGGTATTTTACGTTGGTTATTTTATATTGGTATACATATAAACCACATGGTGGTAGTGAGTTGACGCTTACATACTTTAGACTAGATATGTAAGATAAAATGAGAAGGAGACATTTCGGTTACTCATGTTAATGGAATTAAAAATAATTATTTTATAGATTTAGATCTGAAAAAAAAAAAATATATTTTAGTAATCACAAATTATTCGATTGAATTTAACATCGTTACATACGTGATTTATCTAATAGACATCTTAGCTCAGTTGGTAGAGCACTTGTCATGTAAGCAAAGGGTCCTAGGTTCGAGTCCCAGAGGTGCCTTTATTTTTTATTGATTTTTCTGTCTCTACATTTTCGATTGAGTTTCGCTAATATTGTCTTCATTTAATTAAATATTGTAATATTTTAATTACGCCTGTGTATAACAATATTGAATAGTTAACCCGTCTAATTAACGATTGTTTGACTGGAATTGAGTGAGGACGATGTGGGCTGCATACCTACTGCTTACCTTTGCGTAATATTGCCTAATTATTTCAAAGGAATTAGATAATGGTTCGCTTTGGGCGTAATTTTGCTAATTGTCGTCGTATTTACTAAGCACACTGTTGTTGTTAAAACCACCAATTATAATGTGATATCATAATCCTAATTATAACGCAATAATATTCCAACTCCTGGGTTCTTGTACTTGTACCACCTTCAATAAACGAATCCGATAGTAATCCATCCAGCAGGGTAAACATCAGAGATTCGGGAAATTTTTAACACCATATAACATGGATTGGGGAATCTTGGAACGGTGCGTGGAGTTTTGAACATCAAAGAGTAGGAACATTTTTGCACACTCAAAATTGGAAATATTTTTGAATAATGGCCTACGTTTTTTTGAAGATAACAGCATAAAGTGGGCAGTTTTGAATAGAAAGGGGTGGGGTATTCTTAAACAGTATAGGATGGGGGGCATTTTCATTTTTAAGCAATCTTAAAATTCAATATTAATCTCTTTATTTAAAAACTATAATAATGAACTAAATAAGTTTTACTGGAACTAAACCCAAAATACCTAACTAATTAGTTATATCCCAAGAAAAAGCTGGTTTGTTCTGGGCGAATATCTAATTTAAAGCTGTTGCATAGGACTATTCATGATCAAGTTGGGCCTTAAGTAGTTTCGTCATGGGAAATCTAAAAAAGTATAAAAAAAGCTATTTTACAAATTTACGAACCCCACAAATTCTTTATTTTTAAAAACAATATTTAGGACCAACGATCAATTTTGGTGTTGGTTCTGTGTCTCTGCAATTTGAATTTTTTTAATTAAAAGAGAGACACAAATTTATGGGTTAGTAATAACCTGTGCATTATTATTTAAAAATTTGGTGTTGGTTCTGTGTCTCTGCAATTTGAATTTTTTTAATTAAAAGAGATACACAAATTTATGGGTTAGTAATAACATGTGCATTATTATTTAAAAATTACAATTTGAAAAAATGTTTTTGCATCGATGGAGGACTTATGGACTAAGAAAAAGTCTTATTTTAACAAAAGGTTTGGAAACTTTAAAATATATGTGTCAGGTGGAAATGCTGTACTTTTATACGGGAACCCGACTCATTTATCCACTTATCTACAATCTTACGTTTGATAAAACTGGCCATTGATCAACATTTTTGATTACTTTTATAAAAATAAATATCAAATTCTACTTAGAGTACATTGATCGAAATAATTTTAAAAATACATTCTCAAATGAGATGAAAATACATCAAGAGAACAAAATTCTCAAGAGAATTGTAATTAGAGGTAAATGTGTATTTCAAGATGGTCTCTAGATCAATTACCAGTTAGAATAGACAGGTACGAAAAGTGAACGTTTAAATATCGAATTACAATCCCTGGGTAAAATTATTATTTCTATTCCAAAAATTACAAATAAATATAGGCAACGAATATTCTCCTACCTTGTTACTGTTTTATTTATACGCACCAACTTAAATTACATAGTTTTGTGAACAGTAGACCTTGGATTCAAAAAAGATTGTTTCTTATTGTCTCTTACATAATATAACAAAATAAAATAAGTCAGTTTGAATACCAGTTTAATGAGTATACTCGTATGTATAAATGTATATCTTTAAAATATAAAGCAACGGTTTAGATTCTGAACTGATACCTGAAACTTCATCAGAGTTTTATAAAAACATACTAAATTAATTACAGAGTTACAGCGTACAGGTAACATAAAATACAAAAAGAGGACGTCAACTTTGTGGCGAGGAGGAGGTATTTAGGGGAGAGGGGGGGTAAAAGCGTGTGCACAGAGGGGGAACATGTTTATGATTGAACTATTTGATAAATCTAATTGTTTATTTATTGTATTATTTTTATTTTTAACGATTATTCAGTCCTAGACCGTCCCTATTATTTTGCGGTACATCTACATCCGAAGATTTCTGAAAAGAGTGATCTTTATCAATTACATGTTAGTGCAAATTCTGAAGCAACTGGCCTAAAGCACCTCATGTGTTTAACCACCCTAAAATGCTGGGAAATATTCCAGAATTAATTATGTTACTTTCTTTATCCCTTAATTGATTTACTTTACCCGTGTTGTTATTATTATGGAAAGCGGCTATAATTTCTGTTGGAAATTTTGAAACATTTCAGGATAAGAAACAATGGTTTCGACTAACGCCCCTGTTGGGTATACTATTAAGAATGTATTACTATCATAGTTTATAGTTTTTTTGCAAGGATTCTATCAAATGAGGTATGGTCGTATCAGTTATTTGTTGCAATAGATTTGATTTAAGAGAGTTCTCAAAAAAGAAAAAAAAATCATCACTGAACCATAATTAAAGTTAAATTAAGGCTTGCTTGAATAACATGGTGGATGTAGCAGATTTTCGAAAACGGAAATGCAATGCACAAATAAATTTACGAACATATGAAATGCAAGACCGTCAAGTTTAAAAAGGACTTTGCTATGCTCAGTCAATAATTGATATTAGATACAGAAATTTGTGTTAAAAACATTTTTGTTTTGTTTAAAATAAATACTACAGCTGGGGAACTGAATCAGATTGCGCCCATTATTAACAAACATCAACACGCCACATCACCTGTCTATGGAGTTTTTAAGTGGATTGCTTTTTGATTATAAGGTCCGTAACATACCGCTTTAAGTTCCCCATTGTCATGCCACACGTAATTAATTCTTCACACGTCAACTTTTATTATTTAACCTTTAAAATGTAATTACAACAAAAACTTTTTCATTCGTGTTATTGACACTTTCATACAATTATAATTTTCATGTTTGAGTTCGTTGAAACAATACTATTTTCTGGCTACCCAGGTAGGTACCAAGCTTACGAAAGTTTTCTTTTATAATAGTTTTTTTTTATATTAGCATGTCTGTCGTTGGCATGGATGGTAATACATAGATATAAGCCTTTTGTGGTTTTTTTATTCTTTTTTATTGTTATTTTACCTCGAAGTTTTTACCCAAAGAGTTTACCCAAACTGTGTAAATAGTATTGTGTGTATTGGTACATATTACGTAGGTATACACTTCCTACCGTGATTTTAAAAATTTATTTTTTAATTTAACCCCACAAAGGAGGCCATGAGGAAAAATAATTTACCTTGGGGGCCTGTGCCATCTTTAAAGATGCTGTGTGGAGGATATTTTTTGAGAATGGAAGGAGAGGAAGTTCTTGGAAGGAAAAAGGTATGAGGGGTGGGTAGGCATCTGGGGATCAGTGTGTCCGGGAGTGACGGACGTATGTATCTATCCCTCCCACGAGTGGTTAGGAATCTAGGGGTCAGTTTTTCTAGGAGTAACGGACGTATGAATCTATCCCTTCAATGCAAGACGATGAGTCGAGAGCGACCAGATGGAAAGGTCGAAGGGTCTCCCCGAATCGGTTTCTCCCTATCCGGCCAGCCACACAGCTGATGGGCAGGTGCGTTCGCCGTCAGGATCTAGACACACCTCACCCGATGAACCCGGGCACCCTTGCTAGGTCACCAAATGTAGCGAAACACTTGGGGTGATATATGGCAGATGTGTTGGTTATCCAATGAAGTCATAAAAAAAGACCTTTTACCTGCCTCTGCCTAAAAGTATTGTTATTAATACATTCAACGAATTTGAAAGTTTTTACAGCTTTTCGAAAAATAGAAACAGTGAAGTAAATTTGTCCTTTTTATCAGATTAATAATAATATATATTTCCTTTCAGTGAAATTTTCTTACCTGGAGTCGAATAACAAGTTTTGGACATGCAGTATGAATAAGCAATGCTTGTGTGTGAGTCTTGGAGGAGTTACTCCAAATCTGGTAACGATACCAATACTCGACAGTGTATAAATTTTGTTTTCACCAATCATCGGCTAGTGTTACAAACGGCCCTTTTGCCCGCTCCCCCGTCACCGCAAATCGTACTTTTAGCTTCTCTGCAGATGGTGTTTGCTCTCTGGTTGCAAACTGTATGGTCCTCTAAGATAATTATTTGAACAATTTGTTTGAGGTTCACGGCGATCCTTATAAATAAATAATAATGATACTTGACTTATATACATAGCTCCGTTTTTTGTGAGAAATCTTATGATAGTTGACTTGAAACTAGTGGCTTAATGACATACATATTTACAACTGTGACTTAAAGTTAGAGACTTAAAACTAACATAAGTACTAACATAAGAATCAAAATTTTTTCAAAATACTTGATTTGCAGCTTCTGCGATATACAAGGCAGGTGGATATTTTTAAATGTTTTCTACATTACCTTGAAACTTTCGTATGAATATTGTCAAAAGTGCCTTAATTTTAACGAGCTTTTATTTGGGTTAAAAAATAGTCTCCCAAGTTACTTCGTGAATGTGTTAGAAACGTCAAAAAGATTTCCAAGCTGTGTTTTTTTATACGATTTGCTTTGGGTAGGTAATAAATAATGTTTTTTTGTTCACGTGCGCCAAAAATATTTATCTTGTAGGAAGGAGTATTTGTATTTACCTTTTTGACTTTGATTGATTGACGATTATGAAAAATATCGTAATGTCCAATGGTAATGAATCAACTTAAAACCAATATTTTAGTAATAAATCAAGGCAGGTGTTTTTAAGACACCAATGGCAAGTCTATGGACCCCGATGAATGTTATCTTTGGACTGATAAGAAACGTGTTAATAAAATTCTTTGCAACGAGGGGTAAGGCTCTTGACTCGCAATCCGAAGGTCGTGGGATCGAATACTGGCGCGCGTATATAAATTTTATTTGATTAATTTCAGATATTTAACAAATAATTCATTTTTAAAAAATATATGCCTTTTTACGGCAAGTTCCATATTGAAAGATACTATCAGTATCGCCCTGGTGTACAAGCATCATTCAGAATTGAAACGCTGCTTGAAATGGCTTTAGCCGTGTTTGGTGACTAGGTCTGAATAGCCAGATACTATTTCCCTACCTTTTTCTTCCACATCTCATTCCCCTCCCCGACACCTTCACCCTCACAAGATACTCCAATTGGAGATGCCATTGCATTACTGGCTCCAGACCGGAGCAGCTGAAACTCTTGTGAGATATTCGTATAAAAAAATAATAAAGAAAAATACAAACATGTGTTTCGTGACCCAAAACTCGGAAAAAAGTCCGTAAATTTGAAATTAGTTTGAGAAATTCGTTCTTTGAGTACAAATTCAAATTTAAATGGAATGGTGATTTATGATGTCAGGCAGTGTGAAAGAGAAAGAGTACGTATTGATTGGCTTTCTCAATCTAAAGCCCCGTTCTGATTAGGCAAGTATTTTAATCGAGTAGCGAGTATTTTAGTAACTAAACGTGTCCGAACACCATACATTTAGTAGTAAGTAGGAGCATTTTGGTCAGTCAAGTGGCGAGGTACTAGCTACTCGACTAAATTACTTGCCCAATCAGAACGGGGCTTTACAGTCAGTGAGTTAGTAGGTACGTAAGTCAGTGGGTTGAGAGAAATGTGTGTTGTGATTTTATTTCTCGAACATAATAATAGGTGCTAACTTTTATATACTTTTGAAAAAGCTATAAGTACATACCTACATTGACTAAATTAAAAAATAATAAAAATAAAACGTAAATTTCACTACCTCTCTCGGGCCTGGGACTGGGAGTCCAAAGATCTTAGATAAACTGGCCATAACAGTTTTCTGTCATGTCAGAATGGATAAAAGTCCTTGGAAATATCTGTTCGGTGCTTGGTACTTATGCATATTATGTGTTCACAAGGTGGAAATATTGTTAATTAAATGTAAGAGGAGATTTTCCCAGAGTTTATCAAAGAAATAATATGGGTAATTCGCGTCGCAGCTGCGAACTTCTCCAGTGATGTTAATTAATCGAGAACTCATTCTGGCGGAAGTAAGGTAAAAAGTTAGTTCTGAATGGCGTCACCAGGGGTAAATGTGACGCCACACTGGCCTTGTGAACTTTCCTCTGCGAATGTTACAAATTCAAATAGACCCTAATGTTATATTAAATGAGCCTCAGACTCGATTTCCGATTAAATTCAAGAATTATTACGAAATGTCGTGTTGGTGTCACAGTTGAAGATTTCTTTGGTTTTATCATAACGGTGACGAAAAGATTTACAGTTTTGGTAGTAGGTATCTTTCCCATGTACGAATCATTAACTAATATCAAATTATTTAAAAATGACTAAGGGAGATTGGAACATACCCGAACTCCCGCTTTTTGAAAAAGTTTTTTATTTATTGGTTCTTGTTTTCGCATATATGAATAAAGGCATGTTGTTTGAATGTATTCGTACACACCGATAGTATTGAAAGTTTTAAAAGGTTTTTCAATTAGTTTGGAAAACCCGCCTGCAGTCCTCTTGTCCCGTAGAAGCCGAAACTGTGTAGCGACGTATTTAAAATAATTAGTTTTAAGAAAAACGTTTTAAATTTAGATTAGGTATATTTACATTTTTATTTCAATTTGGGAGGCGGGCATGGGTACCGCTGCCCCGGAAACCATTTATTGGATAACCAACACCTCTGCCATAGGTCGCCCCAAGTGGTTCGCTACGTTTGGTGTCTTATCAAGGGTGCCCATGGGGTTATTTATGGGGTAAGGTTTGTCTGGATTTCGGCAGCGGATGCGTCTGCCCACCAACTGCGTGGCAGGCCGGATCGGGAGAAACTTGTTGAGGGAGATCTTTTGACCTCTCCAGCAGGACTCTCTCGGGACATTGCCTTGCACAGCAGTGGGAGGGATAGATACATACGTCCGTCACTCCCGGACACACTGATCCCCAGATGCCTACCCACCCCTCATACCTTTTTCCTTCCCAGAACTTCCTCTCCTTCCTTTCCCTAAAAAGAACCTCCACACAGCATTACCAAATATGATATAGGCCCTGAGGGGAATTATTTCCTCAGGGCCTCCTGTGTGGGGCTAATCAAAAAAAAATTTACACTTTATAATATCCACATGATTTTTTTTATGTATCGTTTAATGGGTTAACTGTAAGAAATAGGCTGCATCTTTAAGCTGTCCCCCTTGTGATTTAATTACATAGGTTCAAAAAAGTTTTTTTTAAATCTGAATGTGCATTCAAACGCAAACATCAAACGTTAAAAGTAAAATAATCGTTATTTTTCATCCACCCAGTACATCAGTATAGGCCACAGGCCAGGGTATCTTCACAACTAATTGGAAAAAAACATTGTTGTCCTCACACCTGCTGTTTGAAAGTTTTTCAAAATTTTTGAGAATTTTTAAAGAAAGAACATAATCACTTGGAAATATTGTAGGTAGGTAACTATTTTCAGTTTGTCTTCAAATACATTCTTCCTGCTTCTTCTTCTGTCACTATTTCTTATCGGATGTTGGCGATCATCAGGGTAACCTTTTCCCTGCAGGATGCAGCCCGGAACAACTATGCGGAACTGCACTCGCACTTACGAGTATCACGTCGATTTCGAAGCATCGAAGTGTTGCTAAACCTTCGATTAGGATAATGTACCAAATTTGAAACAAATATTTAAGAATTTTGACATTTTACGTACATCGTATACTTTGGTTACCTTGAATACGAATTCTAATAAAAAAACCTCAAAACATGATCTTTTCAGCGATTTTCTAATTGTCTGCTGTGAGATTTTAATAAAACTCTGGCTGTTATCTTATGATTTCCTTTATGTGTAAAAAAAATCCTTCATTGGAATCTCCTCCAAAAGGTCCAAAATACTGCAAATCCTAACTGACTCCAATGTTCTGGATTGGAGGAGCGAAGACGAATAATCCAGAATTGAGATGTAGTGAAAGGTCTGTCCAGGGAAGGAAGAGGATGAAGATAACTTGTGGCATAGAGATACCAGCAATGACGAGATTATTTTATTTCAGTGTGCGAATTCGCTTTGTACGAGGCGTGAAGATTTTTTTTTGTTTTTTCATTAGCTCCTTGCAGAAGACCCTGAAAACAATAATTCTCCTCAGGGCCTATGTCATCTTTAAGGAAAATATGTGGAGGGTCTTTTTAGGAAAGCAAGGAGGGGAAGTTCTAGGAAAGAAAAGGGTATTAGGGGTGGGTAGGAATCTGGGGGTCAGTGTGTCTAGGAGAGACGGACGTATGCATGCGATGTTTCGAGAGAGAACGGCTGGAGAAGTCAAAAGACTCCCACGACCACTATCTCCCGATCCGGCCTGCCAAGCAGCTGGTGAGCAGACGCATCGTTGATGGTGGTTAAAGCCATGTCGTGTGCCGCCAATTTTCGTTCCCGTTAACAGATCTAATTCCTTTTTCTAAGCCCGTTTCACACTGAAGTGATAGAGGCGCAAGCAAAGATCCGAGCTCCCCAAAATGCAACGAGCGGCTAGAGGTTTTTTTTGAACTGCAGAGCAACCATGATTATATTTTTTCTTGATTCGTGTAGGAACCCTTAATATTCTGGAGCAGGCAGCAAACTGCTTCACACTTACCCGCTTTGTTATACCTAAGTAAAAGATGGTTACTCCTTCAAGGCTCCCGCAAGGACTCTAATTTTTTGAGTGAATAAATCTACATTTAATTTTGAACAAATCTAGACCTCCAGTGTCCGCATACGTTGTTAGTAAGCAGTATGAAAGTGCTTAGCGGGAAATCAAGTTACAATTAGTGTTAGTATGACTATAGACAAGACAATGGGACAGGTTGTTGATAGTCCACGAGGCGGCAAATGCTGGGTGATTGTATCCAGCGTATCCTGCAAGCAACTGTAGGAATGAAGACACTGTACATAAATAATGGTAAGGGTAGCAATAAAATTAAATGACTTTAATAAAATCAATGTTTTATCTTTCAGTGACCAAAGTTACCCCTGAGGGCAGTAGAGGAGCCGGCAGATTTTTTCTTAGTTATCTCGAGAGATGCTGCAAGTTTTAGTAATGTTATCTGAAACTACTAACGAGGAAGTTATTATAATGAACCGGAGAAAATTCACGGAAAACAATCTTAAATCTTGCGTACTCGCGTTTTATAATGTAGGGAAAAGTTAAGCTTATTACCCGGGATAAATATCTACAAGAAGTGGAACGATTGCCACTATTCAATGTAATAAACAAGATTAACTTAGAAAAAAAAATTGTTATGTAATTTTGAGATTGAGAAATAACCTGTTGATTCGTAGCTGAGTGGGCAAATGCGTCAGGCGTAGGTGTGGTAATTTCAATATATTTTCATTTGGTTTCATATTAAACTAAGTCTTTCATCGCTGCAAGAGGAAAATTTTCCGCTTATACTGATGATAGTAGCAGAAAAAAATCAGGTTATTCGTTATTTAATTAAATAAAAAAAATTAACAACAAATTTAAAAAAAAAATCTTTCACTGTTGTGTCATTTGAAAAAATAAATAAATTTATAAAATATACCGTTTCTTCTGAACAACATTATAAACTCGTAATAACTTTCATGAAAATATTCATCTTTCTACTAACTATGAGATTAATCTGACAGTCACTTCAAATCTTATATTTTACGTGAGTAAATTTACTAGTCTCTCTTAAATAATATTTAGAAGGGAATTGTGCCTACGGTATAAGGTATTATGTTAGCAATTTCTCTGATATAATACTACCATCTCTTTACTACCTTGATTTGTCGAAAAGAATTACTGGTTAAGAATATAATATGTATTTTATGATTAGAATGTGAATTCTGGATAAAATATACTATTATTAAATACTTCTTTAATAAATCTTACTGGTTTTAGTTGCACATAAAATTGTCGTTGTAGGCGTATTTACTTTATTTTAACTTGTTCTATGTATATCAAAGAGGAGAATTTTATATATTTAAGAATTGAAGCAATTAATTTATTTTTTTTCATATAAAATAAACGAGTAAAGATTAAACTCCATCGTAAGAAATAGTTTCATTCCAATGAAAAAAAAATTGAAGAATCATAAGTGTATCATTACTTTTTATTTCAAAAACGAATAAAGGCTGAAAAAAAGATTTATTTTACTTATCAGGAGAGAAATTTGAGCGATGTGTCGTCCTAATTGATGTATTCATTTTCCAACTGTCATTTTATATTTAAATTCATCGTGATTCATTTCCGTCTACGGACTTATTTTCTTTCAATTTAACGTCTCTGACACATGTCTTCATTTTTATATAACAAAATTTGTATCGTTTGTATAATTTTGTCTATGCTTTCACAAGCAACAAAAGTGTCAAATCATAAAGCTTGTTGTCATAAAATTCTTACTAAAATCAATCATTTCAATTCTAAAAGCCTTACAACCAGCATCTAAAATCATTTCACCTTTACTACAAGTTTATTTTAATTATTTATAAGCAACTAGCTGACCTGGAAAACTTCGTACCACCTCAGAATCAATAACTGTTGTGACTTATTAGCTGAATTAAATTCAGTTTTTTTATTAAGTTAAATTACACAATGAAGCAATTATCGATGAATATATATTCAGAATTTTACCAGTATCAGAGATGGCGTTGTGTACGGATTTACAATTTTTATGATTTTCTTACTTTTCCACTTACTTACGGGAATTGCGTATCATTTTTTTTATATGTGTGAGGGAGATTTATTATAATTATTATATTTTTCCTTTGGAGGGGTGCAGACATTCGTTCACCGTTGGTCACATTTTCGACTGCTGACATTTAATGTGTAAGAAAGAGAGGCAGCATTATATGTTTAAGAACAAAAGCGAAACAATCAGCCCATTGACATTTGACGTTTTTTAATTTTTGGAATTCAATCACTACTCAATATTTCATTTATCACAATATTCCTGCTGCTTTTTTAAAATATGAGTATTGGTTCCATACAAAATATATGAGGAAAAAAAAATTCTACATAATAATTTTTTTTCTGAATTTATCCAATGTTTTAATAGCTATTCTGCTATTCGGGGTGGAGACAAATCCAACAAATCAAAGATCATAAAAATCGGTCCGGCCATTCTCAAGTTATAAAGAATGGTGTAACTAACCCGACTTCGTTTTATATATTAAGATTAACCAATATACCATTAATTTAACAGAAGTGTTTCATTCCGAGTACAAACTCAATCTTTACTATGGGATCAACCCCATTTTTTTGAAGACGAAGAAAGTCATACAAGGAGCTCGATTTACAGACCTCCAGATACCGTACAATAGCCCTACATATATTATAATATTCTTCTAGACATACAAATATTACTTCCCTCCCTCCCAAAAACAATTCAGACTCTGATTTCACTTAAATTTAACATAATATATCTGAAGTTTTCCTCAAACAGGGCACACGCAGTATTAATGAAAATTTTCATGGGGCATTAACAAAGGAACTTACCTACGTTTATTATAAAGCCATTAAGGCACAAGTTAAGTGGCGTTCAAATATAATTTTAGTAGTTAATATTATAATGTGAATTCCCTGAATGTAAATATTATACACGATGTACCTAAGGAGATTCAAGGAGGTACTATCCTTTATAAATTCAGAATTATTAATCATATTTGCGCTCGGAATAAAATAATTATTATCGTTCAAGGAAAATAAACACAAAGACGGGCAGGTTTTAAAGATAAAATGAATTTAAACATAAAATGACAAGTATAAAATGGAGTTAAATATTTGAAAATAGGATAACACATAATTCAACATCGAGGACTTCAGATATGCATCTATCTATATTTGTAATGACGGATGATCTGGTGTGATTTTGTTTTTACGCAAATTTGTAGTTTTATTCCGCTGTTGATGAAACTTAACCCTCAAAACAAGAGGAAATTCATTGTTTATATCAGTTTCTAACTAACCCAATCCTCTTTCCCCATGTTCCATTTTGATAAGTGGATCAATAAGAGGATCGTCACTATCGCCATTTGAGTTTTAAATAAATTTTGCGTAAAATTTCGACTTTCTTGACAAACTTGATCAAACAAACTCAAAAACTCAAAATCCAAAACCCAATAAAACTAAAAGCACCAATTTTCAAAACTCATAGCTCAAAGTACAATGTTAACAGCTCAAAGCTTAGTGCAGAAAGCTCGAAGCTTAAAGCTCAAAGATCAAAGTTCATAGATCAAAGTTCACAGATCAAATCTCAAAGCTCAAAACTTAAAGCACTTGCTCAGAACTCGAAACTCAAAGCTCAAATTTAAAATATCAATGCTCAAATCTCCAAGCTCAAAGCTCACAGCTCGAAGCGCAAAGTTAAATGTTTTAAGTTCAAAGCTTAAAGCACGAAGCTCAAGGCTCAAAGATCAATGCCGAAACTCACAGCTCCGAACTTAAAGCTCAAAACTCAAAGATCGAATCTTCAAGCTCTGAGCTCGAAATGTAAAGTTTAAAGCTCATAACAAAACGTCGACCAAGATAATTGACGTGATTCAGCTCTCCACTCAACGAGCGATGGATGCAGGAAGATGCGATGACCAAAACAGTATAAGAGGCGGGAATGGGTAACGCCGCCCCAAGTCACACAAAGTGGTTCGCTACTTTGGTGACTTAGCAGGAGTGCCAGGATTCATGGGTAAAAACTGGATGACTATCGACTCAAAGACTTTCACCGCAGTAGGAGGGATGGATTGGTTCGTCACTCCTGAACACATTGACCCGATTCCTACCCACCCCTCATACCCTTTTCCATCCCAGAACTTCCTTTCCCTAAAAAGACCCTCCACACAGTATCTTTAAAGTTGACATAGGCCCTGTGAGATTTTTTTTCCTCAGGGCGTAATTTTTGTTTCCTCAGGAGATAATGTAAAAAAAATCTTGCGAGTACCTTTCCTTGTATGCCCAGTCTCTGTTTGTTATTATCAAATCAAAATATATCAGGAGAATTGTTTGGTGGAACAAACATCCTTACTTTTGTTCCTGAAATTTGACGCTTAGTAGTTAAGAAATTACTCGATACTTCATGGAACAGGCAAAAACAAAAATGGTATCTTTTTACGGAATGTGATGAAAAAGGGCTGCTCAACTATCACGGAATCAATAATTCGATTAAAAATATATTAAATTATTTCTTCTACTTTTTTGTTTTTGTATTTTAAGTACCGGGTTGCTACCTTCTTTTATTCGTATTATAGTGTCAATTCTTAATAATAATTCATGTAAGAATTAGTACGTGATTAGCGTGTGTCGTTTTAAACCATATTTTTTTTACTTGCTCACTCCCTCACTGTGCCATCTCAACACCTCCTAATTTTTTCTTGGTCTTCTACTGTCCTCCATGAAAGTCTCAAACGCCCACGTTGAGAACCTATGATGTAGACGTAGACAATAATATTTTTTTCTGAATTTGAACGTCGAATTTTGATTTAAGAGGTGGGAAAAGGGGTTGGAGTTGTACTTCGAAATTTCATATAGACATTGAACTTCCTCTTGTTTTCAACTCATGTGTGCAAAATTTCATCAATTCCGGAATAAACCCTCATCAGAACGTTCCTTTTTATGTAAATAAAAAAAATAGACATTCGTTCATCGGCATCCATGCCTTAGGTAACGGCAAGCTGTAATATACTATTTATTATTTTCATACTATGTTAGCCATCAATATTATTATAAGGAGCACCGTAGGAGCGATTTTAAGAATATTAAATTATTTCAAAGTTTTAGTAATTGTGCACTTCAAGTAAAATAGCTTAAAACTGCGCTATACACGTTTTATATTATTATTATTATTTAACACGAAATAGAACCGTTTCGGGCGGGGGTATTGGGGGCGGCTGGAGACCGGTTAGTGGGGTTGATAATCTGAAACCTTCTGGAAGCTCCTGGAAGTTTCCTGTACGCAAATGGGAGTATGGGCGTGACTTTGTGAAGTTCCAGATCGGGCGGCGATAGCACTTTAGATAGGATCCCCGCTGAACACTTGTAACATTTAGTGGGAAAGAATTTCCCAGAATAGACCATTAGCGTCCTACAAGATCCCGTCTGTCCGGTCGGAGATTTGTTGAATGAACTAGAAGGAGGTTTGTTTACGGAGATTATAGTCAAACAATGTTTAATGGGTTTTTATACAGCCACTCTATCTAAATTGGTGTATGAGATGGTTATATATTTTCATAGTAGATTTTTAATGTCCTACAAAGTTCCTACCCGTCCGGTTGGAGATTTGTGAACGAATTTCAAGGAGGTACGTTTTTAGTTATTCCCGGCTAAAAGTTTATTCGTTATTTGTTTTTGTGTTGTATGCCATGTTGCGCTACCTCCTTCTTCAGCCAACGCTTCGGACAGCGTTGTCTAAAGAAGTTGGTAGCGCAACACGGCATAAAACCCCAAAAACAAATAACTAGAATTTCAAGGAGGTTTGTTTACCGTGCATGTACGTAAATAAGATAGGTAGACAATTTTGTACAATTTCACCAATAAGTATATAAATTTTGCTTGAAGAAAGGGACAAGTGGATCACAGGTGATTTTTCGGAATTTCATGTAAATCGTGAACGCTTCTTTGAAGGCCTAAATATCCAAAATTTCATCAATCTTAAAATAAAACTGTGGATTTTTATTTAAAAAAAAACCACGCCGTCTGCTAGCCACAAACAGTCTTCTTTATAAATATACGAATATAGAAAATGGTTAGATAGAAATTGTCATAAAATTACCGTTTAGGTTAGTACTATTGGTTAACTACCCAGGACTCACTAAATTTATTATGTTCTTTATTGATATAATCATTTAAAAAGTGTTCAACACACAAAAAATTATTCTGGTGTAAAATGAATTGTCCCCTGTCAGATATTTTTTAAATGAATGTTCAAAAGTAAAAAAAAAAAAAAAAAATCTTCACTAAATATAATGCATATTTATTATTCATTGTAAACTAAAATTAACCTTTATGAACGCAAGTTAGGTAAATTAACCTAATTAACCTTGAAATTCCATGCAGTCGGATTAACAGCAAGCCCATGGAGATATTTTATTATTTAAAAAAAATATTTAAGTCGGTGATACTACGGCATCCCCAATTGGGGAACGTTGTGAGGCTGAAGGTTGAAGGAGATGAATTTTATTGGAAAGAGGACGGTGGGAAAGTAACTGGCTAATCAGGTCTGGTCAACAAACACAGCTAAAAGAAAATTTAAGCAACTTTCCAAATCTGAATGGTGGGGTTACACCTGGGCGCAATTGAGAGTATCTTCGACTCTGGAACGTGCCACAAATACACTTTAAATTATTTTAAATGATTAAATTGTGAAATAACACAATCTTAACAGACGGATTGCAATCTTTAGAGCACAGGCGTCGGGTGGGAAGGCTATCCTTGTTCCACCGGTATTTCAATGGAAAATGCTCCGAGGAACTAGCATCATTGATCCCTTCGGCACCAGTGCATAGTAAAGAAACACGCCAAACGCGTGCCCAACATATGTACACAGTTGACATTTGTCACATGAGAACGGGTCGCTTTTTCGACGCGTTCTTGTGTTCAACAGCTCGGCAGTGGAACGGTTTGGCAGCCTGTGTTTCCTCCTTTCTACAGCATGGTTCTCTTCCAGACCAATGTCCATTCCTTCCTCTCCTCACAAAGACCCTCCATACAGCATCTCAGATGACATAGGCTCTGATGGAAATTTTCCTCAGGGCCTCCTGTGTGGATTTAATTTTAAAAAAAATTCAATCAAATAAAATTTACTTGCACACGCCGGGATTTTAACCCGCGACTAACTATAACTTATATGTAACTGTTTCGTTACGTTTTTCCGAAAATTTAAGATTTAAAAAAATAAAAATAATATTTTCGGCAGAAAAAACAAACAAAATGTTACTGTGTATTTGAGTTTGCGACCCATTTCGCAGTGAAAGATAAGAAATGAGGTTTGGCAACATTTACATCATAAAATAAGATTCACGACCTTACCTATTCTAATCCTCTTTCCGAGAAGAATTTATTTTCGTCTTGTCTTCCGACGCCCATCTTTTCAATCCTCACTATAAACATCTTCTTTTGTCTCTTATATTTTTTCTCGCCCTGTAAAAACAATTTCCTGTTTTTTATTTACGTAATTAAATCAGCACGATTCCCCCATAAATTTCTAGCAGACTTTCGTCAATTTTCCATTAAGGGTTTAGTTGCAAAAAAGTGTTAGAAGTTTCGAAGCGGAGAAGGTTACCATAAATAATTTCCTGAAGGCAGGTCTACCCCGCACTAACTTCTGTTCCCCGCGGCCACCTCTCCTATCTATTATATTGTACCTTCCATCCTATGGTATTAACTAAACTAGATGTATCTTCCAACTTCTAATATTAGTAGTTCCGTGAAGACTACGTATATAATATTGGAAGCTCAGTCATAGTTAGCCACATAGCCAAAGTTTGCCAACTAGTCGAAGTAAAACCCCTAATAGACCATTTAATTTGGTTGTTTCAACCCAGGTTCAATCGTTGTGTGTCAACCGTTGTGTGTTAAACCACCTCCACACGGTTCAATTTTACATTCAGTTCAATCAGATTGCGACAACCGCTCAACCAAATTGGGTCGTCTGCAAAGCCTTTAAGGCTTGCCTTAATAATAAAGTGGGTGCAGCAGATTTCCGAAAACGCAAATCTGTCAAATATCAAGTCAAAGTTAGTCAACTTGCCAAAGCAGATTTTCGAAACTGGAAACAAAACATGTAAACAAATTACCAGGCAGATGAAATGCCTATAACGCCTTGCAAATATATTCCAGTCCAATTGTTAAATCTTCGGTTTGATCTGATCACTGTATTGTTTTAAATTTTTAATTCTTTTGTTTTTAATTCATGTACGTATTTTTTATCTATCGAAATATTTATTTTCATTTTTTTTTGTTAAAAATTATTACTCATGTTAAAATTATAGTGCCCATAGTTATGTAAAAACCCTCTGGGTGATGTATTTAAAAAAAAAAAAAAATATCTGCGTGTTTTTTTGTTATTTTTTTTAAATTTTTAAATTTAAAAAAAAGTATTTATATTTATTTATTTGAGACACAGACAGGATATTTATAGAATATTTTTGCAGGTAATACAGAACAATTTAAAATATAAATATCCCAGACTAACGTGTCTGCAATGTGTGTTATCGATAGTCCAAACATATTTCATCACGGAGAAATTGAAACGATGGTACATAACTAACTTTTAATGTGACATAGATTCAATATTTTGCATAAGCCGGGGGCTTTTCCATTCCATTTGTTTATTTATTCCACATAACCGGTTTGATAAACTCTGTTTAGAAAATATAATTAAATAATTAATAACTTATTTCTTCTAACAACGACGCCCATATTCAGACTGGTGAACGAAATTGTTTAAAACCTATCCGGTATGATTAATAAACACGTGGAATAAACTTTTTAATTTGGTTTCATTGTACATTACGAATTCCAGCAAGTACCAATTGAAAAAATAAAATAAAGTAATTTAAGGGTTTAAAAAAAAACACATCGTTAGAAACCTTTTTTTTAGGTGATCGTCAGAAACTTTTTTTTAGGGGACCTCACAAGACTCCCTGCTGCTCCCGTCTGGAGCCAGTGAGACTACAGCATCCCCAATTGGGTTATGCTGTGAGGCTGAAGGTAGTGGGAAGGTAGGGGAAGGAGATGGGGAAGAGTACCTGGCTTTTTAAAAGGAAAGGAAGGAGAGGAGAGTTCTGGGAACGGTGGGTAGAAATCTGGGGTTCAGTGTGTCCTGGTCATCCGCCTCCAAGACCTAGACAAACCTCACCCTATAAACCCCAGATCTGCTCACTACACACGGCTGAAGCCATTTCAAGAAACGTTTCAATTCTGAATGATGATTTTATACCACGGCGACACTGAGAGCATCTTCCACTCTGGAACGTGCCACAACAAATACATTATTTTAAATGAATTATTGTGTAATACAAATTAATCAAATAAATTTTAATTGCGCACGCCAGGAATCGATCCCGTGACCTCTGGATCGCGAGTCAAGAGCCTTACCCCTCAACCACAGAGGCCGTCATTCATGTTAGAAGTACCTACGTTAAATAATTTACAATAATAATTTCTTATTGGATTACGCTCAATTGCTTAACGGAACCGTCACATCAATAATACGACAGTTTATTAAATAAATATGTTCACATTCTATGAAAAGTTCACAAGAAAGAGAATTTCGTGATATTATTTTTAAAATTTCTCTGTTGTCTCCAGGAAAACGTGGAAAATCTCAACGCTCAGAATAAACCGTTTGTAGCCTTAATTCCTATTTTTCATCTTGTATGAGGATATTACGAAGAGCGACTTCACTTCCCGTCGAAAGAGATTTATTCATATATAAAGACAAATCCCTTGTCATAGCAAATATAATGAAAAATGGTAGAGCGTTTACTTTTCGTATCGGCGGTAATTACAACGACATAATATCTGCACAAATCTGATATTTTATTGATAATATACTCGTAGGTCACTTTTTAAAGGAATTGTTTAGCGTGTAACTGTCATAGAGCGTTCCGGAGAATAAGTTTTAGAATTAAAAAATTACTGTTAATTTATTGTTTCGTGATATGTTCACGTGTTAATGAAGATATTTTCACTATCGCGATGGAAAATCAAGCACTAAAGAGCAGTAAACTTTGCTTGAAATGTTAAATTTGGTGTGCCGTGTGGTGTGGCTTGTCTAGATCTTGGCGACAGAAGGGTTTGCCCACTTACTACAAGGCGGGCCAGATCGGGAGAGACTACTTGAGGGAGACCTTTTGAATTCTCCAGCCGGATCTTCTTGACCCTCACCTTTTACCCACCCTCTTACCTTTTATCTTTTTAGAACTTCCTCTCTTTCTTTCTCCAAAAAATATCCTCCACACAGCATATCCAAAGATGATAAAGACCCTGAGGGATATTTTATTCCTCAGGGCCTCCTGTGTGGAGCTGATGTAAAATAAAACTATTATAAACGGTGGAATAAGGTAGAAGAGACCCGTATTCAAAAACGAAAGATTGCTTGAAATGGCTTTAGTGGTGTTTAGTGACCAAATCTGAATAGCCGGGTACTATTTAACCTTCGTTTTTGTCTCTTTTTTTCCCTCCCTACTCCATCCAGCCTCATAAAAAAAACTTTCAGAAAGAAGAATAAGCACAGATTTAATACTGTTACATAAAATACTGCATTACAAATTGACTGTCCAGAATTACTTCAATTTATCAATATCCATGTACCCAAAAAATCATGTCGACATTTATTACCCTTTTACTTCAATAATACCAGGACACTAGCTTATCAAAATTCTCCGTTTCCGAGACTTCACAGTCTCGGAAATAAATATTCTAATTTAGGTGATATATTTCATCTTAAAACCAATCAGTATAAATGTTGCATATTCTATCACTTTTATTCTTCTAGACACAAATAGATTTACATAATTTCTGCAGTTTTTTGTTTATATTGAATGTGAGACTTCTTATCATATTTTTACATATGTACTTTTTATTTTATTATGTGGTTTTGTTTTTATATTGTAAAAATAATAATAATGTATTACGTATTTTCTTTTCTCATTGTATTATATTTTCTTCATTGTTTTTATACTCAACTTTTAAACTATAATGTAAAAGCCCATCAGGGCGTGTAATAAATAAATAAATAAATAAATAAATAACATAAACTTAATTGGGAATGCCATCTTAAAACAGACACCGTGCGTTTGTAATTCCTGTCCAGAACTCGAATAATTATATCTGTTTCAATATTTGGTGACCATTTAGACTATATATAATATTATATTCATTTAGATTATTACAACTTTTCTTCATTCTTTATCATTTTCATTAACTTAATTTGCCTTCCTCCCAATAGTTTTGCATGCATTGTATCCCATAACAATACAACGGTTCCCGGCCTTAAGGATTCGTATATGATCTCCACATAAAAAAAAAACTAAATTATTAGAGAAAACTCTCTAAATCTTTTGGGTTAAAAGAACAAAAATGAAAACATGTATGACTTATATACTTTATTAAAGAGTAAACACTTCAATCAACTTGCAAGCGCAACGCGAGCGTTGCATTGGTCTGATATACGAGTTTGTCTGCTCCCAACAACGTGGTACAAGCTTCGCAATAAAAATGTTAACCATTTTTGAAAGCTGTCGACTTTTCCGCGATGTTTTCGTATTATAGACGTACAAAGCAACTGACTGTGTTCTGCACGGCTTTATGAATTGTTGCTATAAAGATGTTTTATTATTTTTATTATGATTTAATAAATTAAATGCTTCGGAGCGAATGTTTTAAATGAGCAAATTAACAATAAAATATTTTAAGATACGAATAATGTATTTCTTTTATTCTATAACTACAAGAATGGGTTTATATCTGTTCTCAACGTTCTCGGGTAATTGAAGTCGCAAAATTACCGTATCATCTTGTATGATGGTTACTTACTTGCATGTGTATGCTGTACATTGCCATACAAACATCAATTATAAACAAAAAATGATTGGGAATATCATTTTATAATGTTTAAATATATATCTGAGAGAACTGTTTTTGTTTTTTGTGAAAAGCCCCATTTAATAAATTGTTGTTCTTGCCTTGGAAACTGAGAGAAAAAAAGTCACAAGGAAGACCAAAACTCCATATATGTCTAAACTATACATGTCTATTTATATCTATTTGTATCTTTTTTTGTCTCTCTGAGCCTCTTGGTATCTATTTGCATATATTTTGTTATATTTTGTGATACCTCGTCAACACACTTACATTACCAGATTGGGCCACGTTATGAGGTGGGTCAAGGAAAGTGCAGAAAGAAGAAAATTATCATCAGGAAAGAGTTCCTGATTAAAAATGATACTCAACCATGTATCTATTTTTACCTATTTGTGCCTCTTGGCAGTTTTTTTGCGACGCTTCATCAGTATATACAAAATATTTAAACTACCAAATTGGGCTACGATGTGAGGTGGGTCAAGAAAAAGCTGAAAAAGAGAAATTGCCATCAGAAAAAGTTTCTAATTAAAAAGAAACTCTTTGCCTTTTGATCCGTTTTACAAAATAACAAGTCAGAGAAACGACTCGTTCTCACGGTGCTTGCTATTGTAGTTTGTAAAAAAAAAAAAAAATTGAAAGAAATATTTAGCAACGTGCAGAAAATTTATTTTATGTTCACTTCTGCGAGAACGGTAAAAAAATACACTTAAAAATTAAGTAAAATTAACGACGGGAAAACCTGCCCCTTTTTATGGGTAAGAATGGCTTAGAGATTTTAGATAATATGCATACCACAAGAAACCCTGACTTTCTTAAGATGTTGGAATAAAAGGTAAATGCATCAAGTGAATCTTTTATTTTCCTGTTGCATTGTATTAATATTCCATCAAAAGAAATTGTCGACAACATTGGAGGGGGCTGCGATCGTTTAAATAGTTTTAAACAACAATATTGAGATTCTATAAAATTAGAGAAAAATATTGTATTTTTAAATAATCACCACGGTCCAAGAAATTATATTTCATATCAAGATCAAACGGTGTTCAGAAATTAGTGGTAATTTCTAAATGGAATCATTTCACTTTATTCTTATGAAATTTAATCAAATTTTTAGCTAGTTTTTTAACACATTTGCATGGAAAAGTTTTTTGTATTTTTGAAATTTAAATAAGTATCGAAAAAGATATTTATTATTTATATTTATGTTTACACAAACAAAACTATTTAGATTAAGCGCACACTTTTGGCGTTCAAATTATTTTTCTTGACAATTTATTATTATCCCCAGATTCGGATGTTAAACATGATCTCACATTTGAATCAAACTTAATTTACTTAATGAACTATCAAAGATACTTCTATCGGTTATGCGTGCGTGAATTGTGATCTCATATTAAATGAGCTGAAATTTGCTTTGAATTTAAGTGTTTTCAAAATTGTAACAGCTTGTGTTAATAATAAATAAGACAAGCGGTAGAGTAGGTACCCATCTATAATTTAATATTTTTACAGAAAATTATTTACTCTTTCTTTTTCAAAATATTAGAATTATAAAGTCTCGTGATTTTTAATGGGTCTGCACTAGTTTGTCTTAAGCCGAATTTAAAATTGTTTTATGACATTAGTAGAACTACTACTCTCACGTTTATAGATAGTTTCATCTTACAATAAGCTTTCATCAGTTATAAGCCACCATATCAGAATCGCGTTAGCGCAAAATTACGGCACCACTAGTGGTATGCAACTAATTGCGTAGTGTAAAAACGTGATGTAACTAGTATCGTGTAACAATTTCAATAGAGCGGACGTGTGTGTCCCTTGTAACTGCGTGAGAAGTGTGTACAACAACATTATGCATTGCAGAAAAAAGCTTTGATGTTGATGGTGCTACGGTTGCAGTGAAACGGTAGGTTGAACAACACTAAAAATGCGAAATTTATACCAATATATTGGTATCATGCAATTATTTGTGACATGCATGCAACTAGTTGCGGATGTAAATTCGGCTTTAAATTTGGTGTTACTCGACGTTACCATAGTAATTACAAAATTTAAATCCATTTTATTGACATTCTAGAATTTGTTGACAGGATTGTACGGTGTTGTTTTACGGCCAATGGTATTATTTGGTATATAGGTCGATGAAACTATTAATAATTTGAAGTCCGCCATAACTCGCTATGGACGATATAATGCAATAAACGGGTGGAAATGATGAAGTAGGTGGTTTTATTATTTCCCGGATACCGCGAGGAAATGTTCCTTTATTAAACGAATAAGCCAGCGGATAAATTGGAAACCATCCCTGCGGAAGTTTTGTTTTCCGTATTGTGCTATTATGCTGAAAATGAACGAAGAAGGATTTTCAAAAGATAAAGTTTTCTTTAACGAAGTTCATAAAGCTACTTTAGTCTTGAATTTTATGTACGCGCCGTTTTCTTATCTGCCAGTTTTTAAATTTAATACATGTTTTGTTTGAACTAGTTACATAGTTTTGTAGAGATTTATTTTCTATCAGTATTTCTTCGGCAGGGACGGTAACATTGTTGGGTTTCAGATTATTGGATAAACTAATTAGAAATCCTTGCAAGATTGGTATTGCAAAATTTAAGTTTACATAATCTCTATTACAAAAGTAGGGGACATATTATTTTTCTTCTCGGATTATAAAAAAAACACTAGAATTGCTGTGGGTTATAATCCTCATATTCTTCTCCGCCTCGTTTTCATTTTCTAATACCTTGGTGGTACAATTGTTCGTTAATTTATTTATTACGTGAGAACCAACAGCACACTTATGTATTTATTTTATTTCATAATATTGTAAAATCCCTCTGTAATCATATTAGTACTGGCCAGTATCTCAGTACTATTCTGTATTGATAGAAATACTTATAGTTCTTTAAGATGATAGTGCCTATTTATTCCTATTTCGTTATTATACGAATACCGTTTAAGAGGACACGCATAATAACTTGTAACTGGGAAGCTAGATTTTGTTTGTGGAGCTCTCGCAAAATAATTTCTTGCCTGCCAGTATTCGGCTATCTTTGACAAACATCGTAACCGACACTTTGTGACTCGAATATATAAATTTTTTTTATTTTATTTTTATGTATTCAATAATTTTATTATTAAATTAATAAAAACAGTTTATTTATAAACAAGTTCTGCTGGTAATTATTATTACGCGTGACAGCTGTTTCGCCTTCTGAGGGCATTATCAAACTGTCCTCAGATTAATAATGCCCTCAGAAGGCGAAACAGCTGTCACGCGTAATAATAATTACCAGCAGAACTTGTTTATAAATAAACTGTTTTTATTAATTTAATAATAAAATTATTGAATATATAAAATAAATAAAAATTTAAATGGAGTTCTACAAATTAAACTTGATAACAATAAATAAATGATATAACTGATCACAAACTAGATGCATTATACATTTGTTTATTTACATAAATTATTACCAATACTAAAAATACATTACATATTTATTTATTTATTGATGCCTTGAAGGCTTATATTTATACATTATGACAGGTTCAGGAGTTTAATAATAGGTTTATATTACATAACGTAATAAAATGAATAAATATGAAGCAGATAAGCAGGTACAATGTAAGTAGGTATGTAGTTTCATTATAAAGTTGTAATATCGATATTTTCTTCGATATTTTCTCCGATTCACTGCCCAAATTTAAAAAGAGCATCATTTTTTTATTTATTTTTTTTTTATTTGAAATATACATATATATAACAGATTTACAGAAAGAAAATATTTGGTTCATAAAAAAACTAATTACAGTAAAGTTATTTCTTGTTAATGAATCTACCCAATTTAAAAGAGAAAACATTTCTCGTGTTTGAATTGGGGAGTTATGTAGTGCTATTATAGCAAAAGATAAAGAAAAAATAATATACATATATATAATCTTTTTTTTTAAATTAAGAAAATAATCTTATGAATGATAACAAATATTGATTAGTAAATTTACTGACATAGCAGTTACTAAAATAGATATACATGATACATGTTGTATAGATAATTAAAAGTAAAAATAATATTATTACATTTCTCGTAATAGGTAGGTGTTAGATGGTAAGTACATATAGTTGATTCTAAAAATTGGATTAGCTGATAATAATTGCAGGAGTAGGTACATAATGTTAAGTTACAACAATAATCGCTACATTTCAGTTCAAATGCTGATGAAATATTTTAAGAGGATATGTGCAAATGAGAAGAATACATTAATTTATAATTTTTTTTTGTTAATTAATGAAGGAATTAAATGATTAATTTTGAACTAAAGTATCAAATATCCTAATTAAGACTTGATCAATTACTACTAATCGGTCCAAATTCGTTCTGTGAAATTAAAATTTATAATTTGTGTCGGGTTGATTTAGTAGTTGTTTTATTTGTGATTTAAAGGCTTTATAATTTTCTTCAGATTTGATTTTATATGGGAGGGCATTAAAAAATTTTATACCTTGATAGGTATAGTGGTGTTGAAAAGCACTAGTTTTAATTTTAGGGATATCTAGGTTGCCACGTGATCTTGATCGGTTACTTATTTTTGTGATTTTTGTTGTAGTATTGAAATGATCTTTGTGGATTTGCAACAGTGAGTTCTTTTTGAAAATTTTGTTAAGACTAAGAACCCTAAAAGAGTCAAACAGCTGTATTGTTGGAAATATAGATGGTTTTCGTGTAATGAATTTTAGAATCAACCTCTGTACCCTTTCTACAGGTTGAAGGTTAGTTTTAAAAGTTCCCCCCCACCCGATTATATCATATTGTAGAATAGATTGAGCAAGAGAGAAATAAATAGTTTTAATCATACTAGATGATAGGATATTTCTCAATCTAATGAATATGTAAATAAGTTTTCTTACTCTGGTTACCGTATTTTCGACTTGTTCGTTCCATTTTAAGTATCTGTCTACAATGACACCCAGATACTTTATACTATTTTTGCATGTTATTGGTAAGCAATTGCCATCGTTGCATTCCTTTTTATTTTCGCATTGTGCTGAATGGATTTTAATAGTTATATTGTTCTCGACATTTTTTTCTTTCAAAGAGAATGGAATAAAATAAGTTTTCTCTGTATTTAGTGAGAGACAATTTAGGTCAAACCATGTTTTGAGAATGTTTATATTGATATTAGCTATATTCATTGTTTCCTCCCATGTTTTTCCTTTAGTGATAACAACAGTGTCATCTGCATAAGATATGATATCTCCAACAATGGGAAGAGTGAACATTTGATTTGCATATATAATAAAAAGGATTGGACCGATGACAGTTCCTTGTGGTATACCAAATGATGATGTTTTGGGTTCACTTAATGTATTATTTATTTTTACATATTGTAGTCTCTCTTTTAGGTAACTTTGGAACCATGATAGTACTGCTCCATCCATTCCAATTTGTTTTAGTTTCTTATTAAGTTTTGCATGTGATATGCTATCAAATGCCTTTCGGAGATCGATGAAGATTCCAAGACATTTTTCTCCATTATCTAACTTTTGCATTATTGTAGATGTTAATTTAGCAATCGCATCTTGGGTGCTCAGATTGTCCCTAAATCCAAACTGGTTTGGGCTTATTATCTTTTTATCTTTTATGTATTTGTTGAGTTGCTTTTTAACAATTTTTTCGTATATTTTTGCTATGTTTGATGTAAGTGCTATGGGACGATAATTGGAAATATTTTTTTCGTCTCCAGATTTAAAAACAGGGGTGACAATGGTTTTCTTGTAGTTGTTAGGAAATACACCCTTCTTCAGACTTATATTTTATTATGTGAGCAATTGGCTTGATGATTATGTCACATACGGCTTTCAATGTTTTTACAGTTATGTTGTCATATCCAGGGCTTGCTGATCCCCGTAAACTTAATATAGCGTTTTCAACTTCTACGTCAGTTACTGAAGCAAATGAATGGAAACCTTCTTCAAAAATTGAGTTTTGCTCTGGTTGGGGAGTTTGTTTGTTGGCTGGTGTAATATTACGAGCAAGATTTGAGCCGACATTAGTAAAATAATTGTTAAAAATATTACCACAGAGTTTTGTATTTTTTTCGGTGTCAGTGTTGATTCCGTGATGAGTAATTTCATTAGGAAATTTTTTTTTTGTGCTTTTGTTGGTTATTGAATTGATGATTTTCCAAAACTCTTTGCTGTCTTGACCAGCATTTTTGATTTTACTACGAAAATACTTTTCTTTTGTCAGTCTAATTAAAAGCGCAAGTTTGTTACGGTATTTCTTGTAGAAGGTTTTGAGTTTTTCATCATTAGGGAATTTTTTAGACTGGTGGTAGTATTTTTCTTTATTTCTGATTGAAATCACTAGTCCATAGGTTATCCATGGCTTTATTAATCTGTGCTTAGATTTTGGTTTAGAAACAATTATTTGTGTAGATAGGTTTATGTGGTTTTGGAAAACTGTTTCGAAATTCTCAGCACAGGTATTTAGATTTTCCGATTCAAATATTGATGCCCAGGTTTCCATTTTAAGATTTGCTCTTAAAATTTCCATATTTAAATGTTTTTTTTCATATTTTATTTTGTCTGAAATTTTAGAGTTGGTACTTCTTTTATCGATGTTATTAACGAATATACAGGTGTAGTGATCAGTAATGCTGGTTTTCCATAATATTGACATGTTTTTTTCATTGTTATTTGAGTTGCACCATATGTGATCGATGCAGGAAGGGATTTGTCCGCCGACATTCCGTGTTGCATTATTTATAAATGATTTATAGTTTAGCGACGTTATTACATTTATATAATCATCTTTCGTTTTGCCTTTAACCGCTAGCCCAATGTTGATGTTAAAATCACCTGTGACAATGTTACAAGTACCTTTTAGATTTAGCAATAACTGTTCCAGTTCTATAATGAAACTGTTTGGATTCGATCCGTGCGTGCGGTAGATAGCTATAATATTGTATACAACTTCATTCACTTTTAAGTTCAGTTAAAGACAGTTTGCTAGTTTCATTTTAATTTCAGTGATTGTGATGTTATTATATTTATTTAAGATGAATACAGCAATGCCACAGTTCTTATTGATATGCATTGTGGACGAATAATATGTATAGTCAGGGATGTCGTACAGTGCGGTAGCATTATTTATATTTAAGTGTGCTTCTGTTAAAACAATGATGTCCGGTAAAGTTTTAAGGAGATTTAATGATAATACAAATCCGTCGAAATTTTTTTGCAAACTCCTGATGTTTTGGTATAGAACAATGAATGCATTTGGGACTTTATTTAATAGTTCGTTACATTGTTTTGAATCTTCGCAAGTGTACTGTGAAACATCAGTTAATTTTTCAATTTCCTCGGTTAGAAAATCATCCATTACTTATTCATAATCGATTCTTTGCTGTGCTATGATAGACATTCTCTTCCGGTAAGTACACATTTCACTATTTGCACTATGTTGGGTATTGTTTTTTGTTCCGAATAATTTATTGTTATTGTCACAGTTGTAGCAGTTGACACTATCTTTGCTTTTTTCGCATTCGCTAAATTTGTGATTTTTTGAACAATGTATGCATCTGGGTTTATTCATTTTATTTAGGAATTTAAGGGATGTGTGTCCGAATCCAAAACAATGGTAGCACTGCATTAAAGGGTCGCAATCCTCTATGTGCGCCCGGACAAAGCCTATATTGATTCTTTGTTTATGTAGTAGCATTTTCCGGATTGGGCCTGTTGTTTCTATTATTATATTACGGAGTTGATCACTTTTTCTATTTTTTAATATTTTTGTTACTTTAATGGATTCATTTGTTATATCGTTAAGTTCACTGTTTTGTAGAATAAGATCGTTCAGGAAATTATCTTCGTTATACTCTCCTCCGACACCCTTAATAATCATGCACGGTCTCTTCTTTTTTAATTCAGTTGCCGATATTCCATTTTTATTTTTATTTATTTCAACTTTCAATTTTTCAGCATCTTCTTTATTTGAGCAGGTCATAATTATTTTATTATTTGTTGCTTTTTTAATTCCACTTATTCCAATTCCTAGGTTAGGCGCTTTTATTGTTTTTGTGATAATACTTTTTATGTCTTCAGAAGTTTCTTTGCCTTCAGCGGTGATTAAGACAGCAAATTTGGGTTCTTCGATTGGAACCATTCTTTCTTTTAGAACCATAGCATATGATTTTTGTTCATTATTTTTTTCGAGCTTGATGATTACTTTTTTTTGAAGTTCAATAATTTGTTCTTGGAAATGATTTTTTTCCTGTTTCCATGCTTCTTCTAGTAGTTGAATCGTTTGTTCAAGGTTATTTCTGATTTTTGTGTCCTTTACGGTCGAAATGTTTTTTAGTTCACTTTTAATATTTTCAATCAATGTTAGTACATCCATTTTATTTAACTAGAGTTGGCGTGCAGGGCGCACGTCACTCCCGGTCGAACTGTAATTGAGTACATCATGTCAATCATATAAATTGTTTAATGCGCATACTTACATACATACATACAGACATATTCACACACACACACCCACCCTCACACACCCTCTCTCACACACACACACACCCCTCTCCCTAAATAATTTACCAATTTAATGTAGGTAAAATTTATAATTTGTCACATAAAAACATATATTATATAACAGCGACATGTCATTGGTACCAATTATTGTATTAATTCTACAACTTGTAACTACTTTCTAATATGTAATTATGTACTGTTTGTTTCTGCAAAATAAATAAATAAATAATAAGTGTAAGTATGATATAAATGATAAAAAATACTTTAGGTGCTACGAAAGTAGAAATAATTTATTATTAGAGTGGTCGTAACTATTAGGAATACCTGCATTATTTTTCCATTTTTTATTGAAAAGTTTATACATTTATCAGCGGAAAAGTTATTATTTTTCCATGCAGCATTACTAATGGTAGGTTAGTTCTGCATCTCGGAACAACAAAAGACCCATGCTTGTGCGCTCTTGTGAAACTTTCTTGAATATAAAACTAAAAATTTGTATTATGTCAGGAATATAGATATGGTCGTTCAGAAGGTTATGTGCTGATATCAACTAAGCAGTTTTCCTTATATCGGTGATGCTATATAGATACCCAGTACATAAGACAGAAAGGCAAAGACATAACCACGGATAATAATATATTATTATAAAATCATTAAATACATACTATAATTGTTATAATAATTTTAAAATACAACTATAAATAACATGCAGGGTGTTAAGGAACATAATTGAATTATTTAACTAGTGATTTCTGATATTGTTTGAAATATAAAATGCACATGAAATGTTGTTCTCTGGTGGCATTTTGGAAGTGCGCTTTTTTAAACATTAGCTCCACACAGGAGACTCCGAGGAAAATAATTCATCCAGGGCCTATGTCATCTTTGGGGATGCTGTGTCTTTTTAGGAAAGGAAGGATGTTAAGTTCTAGGAAAGAAAAGGGTATTAGGGGTGGGTAGGAATCTGGGGGACGTGTTTAGGAGTGACGGACGTGTGAATGCGATGTTCCGAGAGAGTACGGCTGGAGAAGTCAAAGGGACTCCCTCACCTACTCTCTCCCGGTCCAGCCTGCCATGCAGCTGGTGGGCAGACGCATCCGCTACCAAGACCCGGACAAACCACACCCCATTGAACCCTGGCACTCCTGCTAAGTCACCAAACGTAACGAACCACTTGGGGTGACCTATGGCAGAGGTGTTGGTTATCCAATAAATGGTTCCGGGGCGGCGGTACCCATGCCCACCTCCCGCTTGTATGGACTATGTAAAAAAGGAGCCAATACGCAAATAATGTTATTGATATAAGAAAAGTTTTCTTTCACTTCAATCCAAAGTACACTTTCAGTACATCCCCGGAGAAAGACCCTTCAGATTCGAAACGTTGCTATATTTTTTTTATTTTTTTATTTTTTATTATTTGAAATACATACGTATGACAGATTTACAGAAGAAAAATACAAGGAACTAATTACAATAAAGTAATTTTTTTGTTAATGGAATTACCCAATTTAATAAAGAAAAACATTTCTCGTGTTTAAATTGGGGGGTCGTGTCATTACATTAAAAGATAAAGAAAAAATAAAACTTTTTTTTGTTTGATGTAAGAAATAAAATAGAACTTGTAAGAATGATAACAAATATAGAAATTTACTAACTTAACAGTTAATAAAATAGATGTACGGTACATAGATAAATAAAAGTTAGGATATAGGTGTACTAGTAAAATAAAAATATTATTACATTTCAATTAATAGGTAGTTGGTAAGTACATAAATATGGTTATATGGTAATATATATTCATCCTCAACCTTCATAAACGGCCAGGGGTAATCACTAAAAACCCTAAAAAAATCTATTTGCTACTAGCAGCGCAACTCGAAAGTTATCCACGTAAAGAGGCGTGCTTGTATCGTGTTATACAATACATGTTATAATACTACGTCAGCATAAAATAGCGCATAAATCAACACTTCACTCCAAAAAATGTACTCGCCTGTTGATATATAATTTTTTTATCTATATATTTTACTTGTATCACATTAAACCTAAAAACAAACCCCTGAAAGCAATACTCCTCTAAACAACATAAGCCCATACGTTTTCCGTTGAAGCAGTAGAGAAGGTAGTTATCTATTAATTTCTCGGAAAATAATCCGATTGTACTTGAGAACTTTTAACGAGCACTGTGAAATTACAAGGAGAGCGTTCTTCAGGGAGAATATTTCTTTGAAAAAGACAACGGCTAAGTTTCTTACGGTCGTACATTCAATACACCCAAACAGATGTCACCGTATTATAAACTTAGTTCTGCTCCTTCATTGGACAAGTGGAAACTTCAAACTGCAGCCGGCAGAAACAATGTTATTTTTTTCGTCTTCTGCCGCTTTGAGCCCGTTCTTTCTTCCACTGAAGATTGGCTAACTCCAGTTTATGACACCCCATTTTTCAAACCGTGAAATTTCATTCCGCCGAGAATACACAGCGGGAAATTGAACTTTTGAAACATGAAATGCTTATGCACTTTTTCAAAGCTTTTCTCTTAGATTACTTTAACAGAGTTTTTACGCGCTTTTGTGATCGATTCTGTGGTAGAAAAAAATGTAAGGAGAACAAGCAATGAATTGCATGTATTGATTCTTATATTTTTTTGCAATATAATGATACAAAATAGGCCGATAATTTGATATTTCGAGAGGGTTACCAGATTTAAAAAAAAAGTTAGATAGACGGGAACGTGATACTACTAAAACTATGTAAATCGGGGGTCTCGGGAATTAATTGTGATAAATTTAATCTCGGGAATTAATTGTAAATAAATTTTAATATTTCCGATGTAGATAGTTCCATTGAATCTTAGGACTGAACTTTCATTTAGATCGTCAATAATATTTTTCGATAACAATTATTTTTACAGGTTGAAATGCGGAAAGGTTAGTTCATTTTATAAAATTATTTTTGGAAGATTGATATTGTTTTGAAGGAAATTCAAGATTTTGTAACATTCGTCAATAAATGTTGGCCAAAACTATCGAAATTATGGTTTAAAACATTTGTCGACTACGAAATGGAAAATTAATTGTTTAGATTTTTGTGTTTTCTTTACTTATTTTAATTTTGGTTTTCTAGATATATTTTTTGATGAGCAAAATAGATGATAGTTCTATTTGATTATTTTTATATTTGGTTATTTATTACCTCGGATTTATGCGATATATCAGCCTTCCTTTCTAGAAACCTTGTTAATAATGAATTTTATAGCATATCGCAGTTGTAATAAGTACCTATTGTTATCATTACAAAAATCCTTAACAAGATACAGAACACCTCTCTTATTCAAAATCTGTAACCCGGTGTGTGAAATGCAGAATTTCAAAAAACTTTATAAATTCCTGGTAATTTTTATGAGGAGGACACGTGAGTTGATATTTCATTGTTCAAAGATGCTGGAATATCTATTGATATAACTCTCGAAGAAGTTATCGTTCTGTTTGATGATCTTTAATCTCGCCATACATACGTAATTTTTTTCTTCTTTTCTTGGTTCTTTGGGGTCCCTGTTAGTGGGTCTTTTTAGGAAAAGGAGGGAGAGGAAGTTCTGGGAAGGAAAAAGTTATGTGGGAGGGGAAGGGATGTGGAGGACGATTTGTGCAGGAGTGACGGACGTTTAAATTCATCCCCCCCACTGCGATGCAAGGAGATGAGTCGAGAGTTGGAGGCTCCCTCAACCAGTCGAGATGTCTCCCTCAACCAGTCTCTCCCGATCCGCGCAGTAGGTGCGTAAACGCATTCGCCGCTAAGTCCTAGACAAACCTCACCCCATGAATCACCCATCCTAAGTCACCAAACGTAGCAAGCAACTTGGGGTCACCTATGGCAGGGTTCTTGATTATCCAATGAATGCCTGAATTAGATTTTATTAAAATGTAAATTTGTAGGCAACCTGTATGGACTGTCAAAATATTTTTCTTTTATTACTGGTACCTATACTCAAAATTTAATAAAAGGACTTAAACAAACTGGAAATATATTTTTTTAAATATTGTGAACTTGGTATGGTAGAAATAAGAGCATATTTATTACATTCACTTTCAATAAAGTATTATTTGAGAACATTTTCCACTTTCTGAAGAAACCTTTCAATTATTTTATCCCACTCTAAACGAGTATAACTCGAAAAACATTCTTTATTAATGATGAAGCCTCAGTAAAAAAAATACATGTTAAAAATGAAGCGCTGTATAAAAGTCTTAGAATAATACCTGAAAAACACTTATTTACCACACCTGACGTATTCTGGGAGCGGATCAGAGCCTCAGAACGAACCTGCCAATAAAGCTAAGTGCTTTGCAAAACGGCCAGATTAACGGCTGCTTGTTAACTGCATAATTAATGCTATCGTTACTTACAATTTGACGCTTCTGTCTCAGCAGATATACCAGAACACTTTACGGCTCCGCTAAAGCTCAAAGCCCACTCAACGCACTTAGTGTAAAGTTTATTTTCTAGATTTACGAGTGGGATGACGTAAATTCTGAGGATTTGACAAGCACAATAAAGGCTGGTTTACTATTCACGAGTACTAATATTTGTAGACAGTTTTTAATGCGAAAAGGGTTCTGGTACATTCTCCTGCAATCCTCAACCCTCGTTTGGTTCTCTATCAGAGTCGCACTTAGCTTGCCTACCCCAGGCGGTCTATCTCCGTTGTCTCTCCACTCCGTCTCTGACTGGTACAATACCATATACAATGAGAATTATTTCAAGTTGTCTGGTAGTTTTAGGTTTCGTTTCATGAGAAATTCCCTGAACATTTATGAATGTTTGCCTTCTTGACGGTGCATGCTTGCTTCATGATGAATTAAAATATTAATTTGTTTCCATATGTTTTGAATTATTTTTTTCAATTTGAGTAATGTTTAGTTATAGGTGCAGTGTAAGTAATATACTATTTTTTCATGTGAGAATGTTACTTTGCGTACTTGGATAGTTAGCTTGCAATTCGGGGAATTCGTAATGGTTACCAACAAAACGAAATACTATTAGTTACGTTTTCCACATTTATGGACGTTCCTATTGTTAAGTAGGGGGTCAAAGTCAAACAACAAATACACAAAACATACAAATATCTCCGGGCCTTAAAGTCAAATAACGTTATCTACCAAAATAAATATTACTAGTGGCGCACCAATTGGGTTTTTTCGGGATTAAACCCTCCTCCCGAATTTAGGTATCAAGCTCCCTCAATGGAGATTCGATAATCATTATTTTACCAATCATAAATCACTTAAACGGTTATCTAAATGTTTTTTTTATTTTTTATATGAATACCGCACAATAGTCACCAACTGCTACTGTCTGGAGCCAGTGAGACTATGGCATCTCCAATTGGGGTATGTTATGAGGCTGAAGGTAGCGGGGAGGGGAAGGAGATGGGGAAGAGGAAGGTGGGGAAGCACCTAGATCTGGTCACCAAACACGGCTAAAGCCATTTCAAACAACGTATCAATTCTGTATGGTGGTCTTACACCAGGGTGATACTGGGAGTATCTTCAACTCTATTTTGCTATGAACAAGCCACTAAACACTGGAGCGACTTTTTTCCTCGGATTGCTCGTGATATTTTAATAACCGTTTTGAATATTTTCCGCCATCCTTAAAAAAATCATACCTCCGAATTTTAATATCGAAGCATACAAACTGATCATAGTTCTGTATAGTCAATGAATTCACCTATCTTTGGTTGTTAATGACATATTCCTAGAATTTATAAAAATAATATTATAAAATCGAAACATTCAAAACGGAACTATTCTCAGTACTGCCTCCCTTTAATCTCGCCTAGTAAGTTCAAATTTTCCTCCACATTGAATATTTTCTATTAGGTTTCTTTTAAATGGTCAAATTTATAATCAAAATTCTACATATGTATATAAGAAAACTGAATTTTGTATGTTGTGAATTGTTTAATGTTCCCTTTCGGCAAAATTTTGACACAAATTTATTCGAAAAATGGCGACACTTTTAATAAAAATAAAATGAAATTCATAAGACTCACCAAAAATAACTGTTTTACATCAAATAGATACATCAATTATCTTAAATCCACAATACCAATTAACTCGATTATTGGTTTATTTAAAGAAAATATTGCATTTTCAAAAACACACGACGACCGGAAAAAAATGTCAAAAACATAACCATAAAATATCAGCAATCAGGCCAGTGGTTTCATGTTGCAATGCCCCAAATTTTAAAATTTCATCCGTTATTACTAATGTGTTTCAAAATACCAATGTGTTTTCACCGAAACATACCCTTAAAAACTCTTTTTCATTAGTAGAAGAATTGAAAGATATGATTCTCCCTAGTAATTCTAAACTAATTTCTTTTGACGTTATAAATTTATTTCCTAATGTTCCCATAGAAGAGAGTAAATGTTTGATTTCTGATTTACTAAATAGTTCGGACCTCTCTACAAATTTTATAAAAGATTTAACTTCCTTGTTTAATATTTTCCTGAATCAAAATTATTTTCAATTCAATAATGTTATATATCAGCAACGAGACGGCCTGGCTATGGGCAGCCCTACCAGTCCTCTGATTGCTGATATATTCATGGATAGCCTAGAGAATAAAATTCTATCTAGTATCTCACCTCTTATTAAAAATCTTTTGTACTGGAAAAGATACGTTGATGATGTGTTTTGTATATGGACAGGGACTGAGCGTCAACTTAATTCCTTCCTCAATCTTATAAACTCTTTTCATAATCAGATTAAATTCACATTAGAGATAGGCAAAAACTCAACCTTAAATTTTTTAGACCTTACCTTATCCATCATTAATAACAAAATTGATTTTAACATATTTCGTAAACCCTCCTATACTGACATTGTAATACACAGCACCTCTAATCACCCGATTTCACATAAGCACTCCGCATTCCATTCAATGGTTCATCGCTTAGTCACAATTCCAATGTCCGATACTAATTTTGCTAATGAACTTAAATTAATTAAAAAAATAGCGGTAAATTTTATTCATTAATAATTTTTCTACTTTAAGTGTTAAAAACCTTCCTTCTGAAGTCAGACCTGCCTTTTATACGAATAACAATCTAGGTAAATTTCTAATTAATTCTTAAGATAAGGACAACAAATTAAGTCATTCGGGAATATATAAATTAAATTGTAATAATTGTTCGGCTTTTTATATCGGTAAGACAACACGTAATGTTAATATTAGGATAAAGGAGCATCTTCGTTGCCTCAATAATAACGGTTTTTCAGAATTCGCCAACCATTTGATCGATAAAGATCATACGTTTTGTCATAACACCGGTGCTAAAATCTTAAATAAAAACGGACATGGTAACAGACTTAACAATTTAGAGGCACTAGAAATTAAAAAAGCTGTAAAAACAAAAAGTCATATACTTAATAATCAATTAGACATATCAAGTAGTCCAATATTAGGTCTGTTTCCAATAAACCCTTAATAGAAAAATTCCCAGTGCTCCTACCACCATGTCAGTTGATGCTTTGTTTCTCCAAATTTATTACTGTAACCCATTAGTCACATAATTATCTTTCAGTTTTTTCCATTACTTGCGAACTTAGGTTAATGTATCTATGGCCGTCGATGTGTTTGTTATATTTGTATCATGTTGTCTCCCTCTATATTTTGTCTCTCTCTAAATTTTGTCTCCCTCTATATTTTGTTTTATATAAGCACACATTATGACTTATTGTTTAGTATTAATTTGCACCCTGATGATGCTTGAGTAAAGCGAAACCGGTCGGTTCAAAAAATTAATAAAACTCGTGGTTTTAAACAGAAGAGTATTTTATTTTATTAAATATGTCAAACCACAAAGTGATTGCTTTCTACAATAATATAAAGTTTTTTTTACAATAATTTGTCTATTTTTATTATTACGAAGTGAAACAGTTTGACTTTCCGCCACGGTCCCATGCATCGAATGGTACGACCAGGTTGCACCATCGTTTCATCAAATTTCAGTGAAAATATAACTGCCGAGTTTCAGTTCAATCGAATGTCGAGAAGTGGGTTCATTAAATGAAGGCATTCATTAAAACCAAAAACAAACCGCGGCCGCGAAAATCTCAAACCATATCAGTTCAGTAGTATTTTATATTTCACTAAAATCACTTTAAGTCGTATTAAACTAATATAATATGATATCTGCAATTTAATTGTGGAACGGTCAACTTAAAACAGTGCTAAAGTGATTATGTAATGGAGATGAGGTACTATAAAATTACATTATTATTATTACCATTAGCGCTACAACCTTTGTGTTAATCGGAGCCTTTGGTACCTACTTTAATAAAACAACATTTCAGAGAAGATAATAAACATCTTCTTCAGTAAATAATTTTGAATGGCATATTAATTCGATAAGCCCACGTAAAGCACTCTATCTAAAATAATGTTACTTTACGAGGGCCAACTTTGGAGCTGTCTATTTTAGTAGGTTTGTTATAAAATAAATGATAAAAAATCTTTACATGTAGCAAACACTTTGTGGAAATACATAATTATAATTAACACAAAAAAAAACCTTGTTTCAATTCCACTTTATTATTTCTTAATCCCACCGATTCCAGTTCATCTTGAACCTTCCTCAGAGGTGAATAAAAACTCATAATATAGGTATTATATTTATTCAAATAATTTGGAATTGGGTTAAGAAATAATAAAGTGGAATTAAAACAAATTTATGTTATTGTGTTAAAAACACATTTCCAAAACACAATTGTTTCATAAAAATACCATTTTAGGAATTATATTCAAGACCAAAATACTGTCAAAGATAAAAGTAGACTGAATGCTGTAGAAAAGAGATCTCTGAGGCGTGTGCGTATTAAAACAGTTTATGCTCGTGTGAGAAACGTGTAGATTTGCCAAGAATGCAAGGTTGATGTAAGCGAAATAATGAGATTAAGAAAGGGACGCTTAGATGGTTTAGACATGTAGAACGAATGAATAAAGAAAGGAGGTTAAGGAGAATACATGATGCAAATGTGATGGTAAAAGACGTCGGGGACCCAGAGGATGTTGTGGCACGATCAAGTGAACCTAATAATTGAGTCAGGCCATGACAACTCCAAGAGTATGTATGAGAAGATGTATGAATATGAATAAGGCGAGTGAAAGGAGTAAGTAGTGTACGTAAGCTCTGCCTATCCCCGTGGAGAAAAGGCGTAATGATTAGACGGCTGATATAATAAAGACTTACAAGAGATCGTTCATCACTATAATACAATTTTCAGAATCTATTATATGTAAATGACGACAGTATGGAATTTTTACAAAAAGGTGTTAATCATTCCCTTGTCCAATAAAATCAGTACAACAGCCTGTAAACAGCGTGTTAAGGGACGAACTTAACTTAGGTACTTTAACCGGTGATTCCTGACATCATTTAGAGCAAAAAAAGACAATGTAAATGAAATTTTGGTCTCCTGTGATATTTTCGACGTTTTTTTCTTCTTCAAAAACATTAAAAAATTACAGGTATTTGACGGTTGGAGGCGGGGTAAGGGTTGATCGGTTACTCGGCTGAGCGACCGGAAGAATTTTTTTCTGTTTGATTTTGAGGAAAAAAAAATTGAAAAAAAAGTCATCAGAGAGCAAAATTTCATTAACATTTTTTACTCCAAATAATGTCAGGAATCACTGGTTTAAGTAAGTCAAGTACGTCCCTAACACCCTGTAAAATCTCAAACTTAAATGAGTAAAGAAAATAGTGTTCTTGGTGAGTTCAGTTCAGCATGCACAGTACGCACTCGATTATGATGAAGATTTCAAAATGGCTGCGGAGTTAACATCATCGGGCTCATGATCATCGCTCAGGAAATTGCGTGACCGAAATATAAGACCTGGCAAGAACCTGAAGTGGGGTACTTTAGTATAGCCGTGCTCGTAAGTCCAGAAACAGATTAAATCAGCTTAATAAATACATGTTCAAAGGTTTTATCCCAGCGTGTTGCTATGGGATTCGTAACGCGACTCGAAGACCACCATTGCCAAGAAAATAGTTAAGGTAAAATATATATTTTTTTAATATATAAATTTTCGTCTGAGAATGGGTCGTTTCTACGACGAGTTCTTCAGTTGAACAGCCCCGGCTGTGGAACGATTTGTCAGAGTGTGTATGTTCTCCCAACTGCAACAAGGGTCTCTTCGAGAACCCTGTTCATATGGTTCATTCCTTCCTCTCCTCAAAAAGACCCTCGACCCACCATCCCCAAAGACATGCCTCTTGGAGTTAATGCTAAAAAGGCTTCAATCGAAACAAAAAAATGGTACGTATTATTTTGTCAGATCAAATATTTATAATAATTAATGCAACATAAAAATATGCACCCCAAATGGTTCACTGTAGACATGGGCAGATTCATTCCTAGAACTGAATCGATTCAGTCTGATTCCCCCGGCCTTTTGAATTGATTCCTTTTATTCATTCCTTTAATTCAAAAAAAAAAAATAAATAAAAAATAAAAAAATAAAAAAAAATAAAATAAATAAAAAAATCACTAAGAGGAAATTGATGATACGATCTCATTATATCGCAGATTACATCCTTAAGATGAATGTGTTTATTTTTCGTTTCATCGCGTTTCAAATCACAACGGTGTAAAAGAAGTTTTCACTACGTATAGGGTGAATTTTGTCGTTCTGAAAAATTGTAGGTACCAAAAATATTATTATTTTGCAAAAAAAAATTTTTTTGATCAGAAAAATATATTTATAAAGGCTAGCAATTAAATCTTAAAATTAAACAATTTTTATGGTTCACCCTACAGTTTCACCAATTTTGTTTTATTTATTAAACTTAAAATTGTTTCACTTTACGTGATCTAAACTTCCCACTACCTTCAGCCTCACAAAATATCCCAATTGGGGATGCCATAGTCTCATTAGCTCCAGACGGGAGAAGTTGGAACTTGTGCGGTATTCACATAAAAAAAAAATATATATACTATTATCACGCTTTCGTATATCCGATCCGGTCACCTGGAATAAGCTCCACTCAAATATATAACTGAGTTTTATAACTGGATTGTTCTCACGTAAGTGCGAACATCTGTAAAACCCAGTATAAATAAATATATTTTTAAATGCACCTACCTCAATGGTGAAGTAAAAACCATGCGTCAAATATAAAACTAATTAAAAGTCTGAGCGACACGCGTCATACAATTTATTCCAAAAATAAAGGAACAAATCACTCGATTATCATTTATCACGGTACGACAGCGACTGATGTTTGTTTTGTTTACGGCTATCGGCTAGATAGACAATATCATTAAAAAAAAACAATAATACATAAACATCGTTTTGTTGCTAAACGCATTGCATAATTTACGCACGTGTGAGGGAGAAAAATATAGGATTAACTTTCGGCTTTTTATTAGCAGAAGTTCAGAGTCCGAAGTGAGAAGTTTCGCCCTAATATGAGGCTTGGCGCGCGAGGACTAACGACGAACCGATTCTCTGCGGGCATATCAAGGAATAAATTAGGAACTTCTGACTAATATGTGCTGTTTGTCTTGCTGTGACTTGAATAAATTGCATTCCGCGGACCATAGCCTCGATACAACATATGGGAATTGAATTGTCGGCCGAATCAACTCGATACGTGGGACATGGGAATTGGGACAACGACGTCACAAATGAACAAGAAACAAATGTTTTGATTCCTTGAATAAAAATGAAACATTGATTGAAGTTGAGAATTGAACGCTACGGTCCGCGTAGACCTGTAGGACTATGATGAATAGTGGGACCGGCACGCTACACTCGAATCTCAGAATTTTTTGACTCCTTGCCTCTTGGCTCTTGGCTGATTCGGTTGGCGGTTATGTCGCTTGGATTAGTGACTCTATGGCCGACGGGGTTTTGTTGTGTGGATTTACTGCGCGGGGTGCGGGATACTTACTACACGTGATAGACAATTTCGCGGCGCGCCGCCTGTAGTAGGTGTAGATACTTGTACCTATCCGCGCAACAAATATGCAGAATAATATTTAAATAAATTCCTACGAAACACTACAATATTTAAAGAGTACATTATTATTTTCTTACCTCAATATAACATGAAATAATTTAACTGTAAAATAAATTAATACAAATAAAAATAAATATGGTGCAGTTAAAAAATCGTAGGATGCAAGGCCAAGAGTAAGGAATAAAGATTTAATTCCTTTTGAAAATGAGAATCAGATCAAGTGTGTTACAAGATTGAATTTATTCATTTAATTCAATCATTCAATTTTGCCCACGTCTAGTTCACTGCGTTTAGTGACTTAGCAGGAGTGCCCGGGTTCATAGGGTCAGATTTTTTTAGGTCTTTTCATCAGATGTGTTTGCCCCATTGCGTGGTGGGCTGGGTCGGGTGAGACTGTTTGAGGGAGTCCTTTCCAGCCGAACTCTCACGACCTGTCGCTTCGCGTCGCCTAGCCTCACAGTGGGAAGAGATTCATACACCCGTCACTACTGAACAAACTTATACCAGATTCCCACCAACTCCTCACACCTTTTTCCTTCCCAGAACTTCCTCTCCTTACTTTCCCTTAAAAGACCCTTCCCCGAGGGAAATTGTTTTCCTCACGGCCTGTGTGGAGATATTGTGTCGGGTGAAATATTAATATTGATGATTGGTAAATATTCTCAGTAAGTTTAAGTTGTAAAACACCAACATTAATAATCGAATTGTTTGCTTTTGAATGTCGTCATGTTTCTTGACTTACTCGCCTTTGCCTCATAATATACATCAATCGAGACTCCCGCATTGTATTTACAAATAAAAAAGCGATCGTTGATAAAATCCATTCAAATTTTCGAGGGGATTACTGCCTAATCATATCACAAATGGGAGAGATTAATGAAATAAACGCGAATTTATTGCAATGTTGGAAAAATAATCAAAAGCACAAGCCTTTTGCACGATTTGTATAAAGGTACATTGTCATACGCCGATTTTCCTGCCCCCCTAGCATGGTCTATCGATAAGGATTGAGAAGATAACTTTCGGTAATATCTAATTTTTTTTTTTACATTAGCTTCACACAGGATTTCCCTGCGGAAAATAATTTCCTTCAGGGTCTATGTCATCTTAGGAGAATTTTTTTAAGGAATGAAGAAGAGGATATTCGGGAAGGAAATTAGTATGAGGGGTGGGTAGGAATCTGGGGGTCAGTGTGTCCGGAAGTGACAAACGTATGAATCCATCTCTTCAACTACGGTCTAAGGCAATGGGTCGACGGATTCTGGACCTCCTCTACCAGTCTCTCTTGATCCGGCCCACCACGCAGTAGGTGGGCGGACACATAGGCCGCAAAGACCTTGGGGTGATCTATGGCAGACCTGTTTGTTATCCAATAAATGGTTCCCGGGACGGCGGTACCCGTACCCGCCTCTCAAAATGTTCAAATCCCATAGTTCCCTAGCATGATTACTTACTGTATTCAACATGAACTGTGGTTTGTATATTAGCGATCTGCAGTTGTCCTACGGAACGACCAGAAGTTACCAAAACTTATCCCATCAATCCTTATCGATCAACCGTGCTATGGGGCCTGGTTATGTATTACTCGGAGTTGACCATCTTTGGATTATTACAAAAAGGTTTAAACATTAAGAACAATTTAGCGCATTTCCCCTGAAATTCGTACGCTTAGGTGTTTCCAGATCTATTAACATCCCTGCAGATGACAGGTTGAGAGCGCAGAATACAGGGGGATGATTTATAGGATGTTCGCTCAAGTAAAGAATTTTGAAAATGCACGCCTACCCTTTACCGTGTAGTCAATAAATATACCATTATATTATAAAGGTGAAGAATAATGAATTAGGGGTACGAGATACCTACCCTTCTAAATAACTTCACAATTTCCAAAATGCTATAAATATCTTAAATAATGGAGTAGCATTTTTGAATGTCAAATTTCCACTTTGAAGCAAATTATTTGCTTACGGGTTCCTTTGTGTTAAAAATAATTTTACAGTAAAATATTTATGTATATAATTAGACCTTTGTGAAGCATTCTTTTGAAGTGAAAATAAAGTATACCTACCACAAAGGAAAGTTAACAGAAACATGGCAACTAAAATTGAACGAAAGGTAACTGAACATAAACTTATTTATATAGTATTTTTTTTTACAGTAGCTCCACACAGGAGGTCCTGAGGAAAAAAATCCCTCATGGCCTATATCATCTTTGGGGATTCTGTGTGGAGGGTCTTTTTAGGGAAAGGAGAGGAAGTTCTGGGAAGGAAAAATGGTGGGAATCTGGGGGTCAATGTGTCCAGGAGTGAAAGACGTATGAATCCATCCCCCCCACTGCGGTGCAAGGCGGTGGGTCGAGAGAGTCCGGCTGAAAGGTCTAGATCAGTGATTCTTAACGGGGGCACCAGCGCCCCCCTATGGGCGTTTTAAATGTCTGGGGGGGCGTTTTTAAGTTTTTAGCATTTAGGGGGCGCTGCAAAAGTTCGAGTAAAAATAACTGATCTTTAATACTCAATGTCAATGTGATAATAATGTGTTTTACTTATACTCCTCATCATTTTTTATTTGTGTGGTAAAGGGGGGCAATTCTTTCAATAGGGTTAAGAAACACTGGTCTAGATTATGTCTGCCTCAAGCAGTCTCTTCCGATCTGGCCCGGCACGCAGTATGTGAGCAAACCCACAAGCCACCAGGAATTAGAAAACCCCTCACCCCTGCTAAATCATCAAACGTAACGAACCACCTAGGGTGGCCTACGGCAGGGGGGGTTATCTAATGAATGGTTCCAAATTCTAGATTTACGATAATTTAATTTAATTAATGAAGACTATATTACAATTTCAGATTTTCCTCATTAGGTTAACGATATAAATAAATAATTCTATTTAATAACGCAATAATATTATGCCATTTTGAATTTGTGCTTGAAAAGCCTTTAAACGAATTTGTTAAGCAAACTTAATAACGAATAATTTGTGAAAAATTATGGACGGAAATATCACATATTGATAATATCATATTACTATTCCACCGCACTATTATTGTACGTAATTACCATTAACAATATTTCGTTTCAATTTAATTAATGTAAAAAATATATTAAAATTATCGATTAAGGATAATAATGTATTTGCATAGCAAACGATCATTATTATTCATTAAATTGTCGTGAACTTTTATTTTCAATTTCATTATATTTGGCTGTACAAATTAATTTCACATACCTATGTGGTAGTTGGTAAAATAGTTATATAGTATATTTAAGATTGCCCCAAACTTAACATAAACTTATCCTAAATAACTTATTATCTAGATATCATTTATTTCGGGTTGAATCTTGCAATCATGTATAAAGATAGCAGCCAAAAATATATGTGTGTTAAGAAAATCAAGATAATGTTGGTAGTTCTTAGTCGAAATATGATACAGTTAAAAGTGACCAATTAGAAATTGGTTCCATAGCTCAGTTGGTAGAGCATTTGTCATATAAGCAGAAGGTCCTGGGTTCGAGTCCCAGAGGTGCCAATACCTTTTTCTGATTTTTCTGTCTCCAGGTTTTCGATTGAGTTTCGCTTATATTGTCTTCATTTAACAAAATATAAACTTTTCAGTTTAAATTTGAAGGAAATTGCTTTCTTATTCACATTCCAATTTTGGTAATTTTAATATATTAGCCTTGAAATAATTAAGTTAAAACGAAGTAGTTATTGTTTTGGTAATGTGCGTAGAGTTGGCGGGATAATAAATATATTTTTTTTAATCACTCTTGACTTTTATGACTCCGAGTAATATTAATTATCATTTTGTAAACTAGACAATTTTGGTCCCTTAATTTGCTCTTCCTTCAAAGTTTTGCTGGTGTGTAGTTCCACTTATTTTACAAACTCGAGTCCGATTCCGAGTTCAGTCCAATGAACCCGATTTCTCATTCATTTCTATGTTCAGCCGGACTCGCCGAATCTGGAGGAATGCCACAGGTAGGATTCATTGGACTTACAAGTCTGGACTTACAATTTGTATGTCATATACGTTGATATCTGAATGGAGCTTCCCCGGGAAATACAAGGCGGGCCCCAACAAAATTTGTTCAAAGCCGCGTAAGTAATTAACTGTCCCCAGGGCGCGAGCGGTCCGTTTTGCATCTACAAGGACATATGTGGAACTAACTCCCGTTTATAGTCTGTGTGGGTGGGACGACAAGACATGTTCACACATAGGTATATACACATATGTTGTCAAGGAGTTCAGTTATATAAATTTATTTAAAATAAGTAATAATAATCATTTTGAATGACTGTTTCCTAAATAAAAAAAATAAAAAAATATGTTGTTGTTATTGTTGGTCGACGGTTGCATGTGAGCTCAAAACCAGTGGAATCGTTCATTATATTTTGCGAACTTAAAGCGAATCAAACGCCTTCAGAACCAATTTATTGGACTCGTTGGTCGGAACTCACTCATTCAATGAAACCGTATTGTGAAACCGTATTCAAAACAAAAAGAATTGATTAAATTGGTCATCATTTTAATACATGACATCGAAAGAATTAAACCCGCATTGGAAATTGATTAAAGTGTTTTATGTTTCGGATTCAGATTTCATAAATTTTATTGTATCTTGCAATGCAATGCAATAGCCTATTTGCAATAAATGGACCATGTATTATTTGCGCGCATTGATTTCAACTGGCCTAGATTTTTAACTGCTGTGCGGTACTTCAAAATCGAATGAAATGGGACCAACTAAACTATTCATAGGACTCTTGAAAATACCTACCCGTTGTACCCATTTAAATATTATTTAAAAATTATTCACTGAACCCCTGAAAAGATCATACATACACTGTATTATATTATATTCTTAACAATCGTTAATATCAGACAGCATTGTTGTTTATGTTTGCGTCATGCAATGAACTAGGCTGCTAAGAAATAACTTTCGTTTCGAAAATATCTTATTTGCATTATTATTTTAAAATATCTTATTTGCCCATACACACAAGCCCTGCTTAGTTATAGGGGTACATAAAATACATCTATTATCTAATTAATTACTGTATAAAATTTATTTGTAATTTATGTATCTTTTTGTGACTAATAAAAAGAAATATTTAAATCCCTATAAGGCCAACAGAATAGGTAGGCACACCTAATATGTGAAGTGTAATAAATTTTTTTTAAATCTAGAAAGATACCTAAAATAAAAGGACTAAAAAAATCGTTTTCGTTGGATAATTTGTCGTGTAAAATTCAAATTTTGTCCCAAAAAACATCATTCTTTCTATGTTTCATTTTTATCAATATCATTATATGAACAAAGATTTGGCAAGATAATTTTTTAAATAATTTTATTTATGAACTTACATAAAATGCCTCAAAAATCAGGAAAATTTATTTCTAAGGCCTATGTTTTATAATAATACAAAAAAAAAAACAGCTCACTCCCTTGTCAGCAGCTATTTGATAATTTTTTTACTGTTTTTTAATTATTCAGATTGGTTGGGTGAGTATATAAGCCTCAAATCCAAAATCAAGTTTCAGCACAAATTCAGCACAGAAGTTAACTCTTAAAACCCAACGACATCGAAACTTTAGACATGTCATCGCGTTATCTAGCTTATGCATTTTTTTTAGATATCGCTCATCAAAATTTGTTGTCATCAAGATCGGTCTTGCAAGAATCTACATTTAACTGTCAACACGATTCGAATGAACAAATCAAATCAAATTATTAGATATTCAACTTGTTTCAAATATAATATAATATTTTCGAAATGGATCGTGATGTTATGATTATTTTGTTTTTCGCCTGATCAATACATTACTTGGATTATTATAGTAGGTAGGTAGTACTAATGTTTTGGTGTTTGGTTTTATTTTATAGTATTTCTGATTACGGCACTAAACATTCGGAAAGTATGATAAATGGAAGCTTATTTTTATATTAATCAGGTAGTTGATTTTGTTGGACGTTATAAGTTAGATTTAGGCATTAATTATTTTTTTAGGTGGGTAAGATAAATTATTTTAGTATTTATGTACATTTTCGTCGAACATTTATATAGATTCAGAAAAATTGTCTTGGTATTGCTAAAAAAATATGTAATAGTTGAGTAAACCTATCTTACATCTCTCCTTGTGTCTCTTGTATAACTTGCGTCTCTTGCGTCTCTTGTGTCTCATGTGTCTCTTGAGTCTCTTGTGTTTCTTGTGTCTCTTGTGTCTCTTGTGTCTCTTGTGTCTCTTGTGTCTCTTGTGTCTATTGTGTCTCTTCTGTATCTTGTGTCTCTTCTGTATTTTGTGTCTCTTCTGTATCTTGTGTCTCTTGTGTCTCTTGTGTCTCTTGAGTCTCTTGTGTCTCTTAACAAAAATAAATCAACTAGGCTTAAAAAAAAACACACTAAAACTACTCTCTAACTATCTTAAAGACAGAACACAAAAAAAAATTGGGAATAATTACAGTTCTGAGTCAAAGATAAAAAATGGAGTTCCACAGGGAACTGTGCTTGGCCCGATTTTATTCTTAATTTATATAAACGATTTATGTAATTTTGTGATCCCTGGTAAAATTGTTTCTTACGCAGACGACACGGCAATAATAGTGGATGGTAATCATTGGAAAGAAACTTTCTCGAAAGCAACTGATTGTATTTCACTGGTTTCAACGTGGCTAAAATACAACAAACTCATTTTAAACTATAGCAAAACATTTTACTTATCTTTTTATAAAACTATTAAAAATAAACCTAAAGACAACCTTAAAATTAGAATACATAATACTAGTTGCAATCAAGAAATGTGCTTCATAGGTAACGAAATCACTATTGTCAAGAGTATCAATAGATATAAATCTTAATTGGAAATCACATATTAATCAAATCACTTCTAAATTAAGATATCTGACCTACATAATTTATAGACTTAAAGAAGTTCTAAACATTGAGAAATTGAAAATGATCTACTTTTCCCTGCAATCTTCAATCACTTATGGCATTATAGGATGGGGTGGTGCACTTGATATATTTACTAAGCCTCTACAAATAATTCAAAAACACATAATTAAAGTCATAAATAAAAAAAATAAAATATTCTCGACCAACTTATTGTACAAAGAAACTAAAATATTTAATATACGTAAATTATTTATATAACAAACTTTGAAATATGTATTTAAAAACAAAAATAATTTCGAAATAAATGAAAACAGAATGAGCAAAAGAATAAATAATATATTTTACACCCCACAAACCAATTATAAATTACTGCAGACACATAGCAGTTTCCTTGGTCCTCGTACATTTAACATCCTACCACTATAAACTCAAATGATAAAATATGTAAAAGAGGTAAAATTATGGCTGAATGATGTAGATATTGAAACGCTTTTTCTATATTTTATCCATCCTTTTACAACTCACTTTCTGTAACTTTCTAAACTGTAGTACAAAATGTTTTCTGTTTGTTTATTTTTTTATAATAACTAAAAAAAAAAAATTAAATATCAGTATGTTTTTCTCCATATTTTTAATTTTATTTTTATAATAGCTGAAAAAAACCTGTTTCACTTTTTCTACCTATGTAATACTAAATTTTTAACTTTTTAAACTAACTTTGTATTCTATATGTTTTTTTAAAGTCTATTTTATACTTTGGGTACTTGGAAATATAGTATTTTGTTTTAATATTACCCACACTCAGGCAGTGCCTTAGTGGGTTTTCATTTCTTGTTCATACTAATTGTAATTATATATAATGTTATTATATAATATTTGCTATCATACATTATATGTACAAAGAAAAGGGAATAAATGAAGTTTAAAAAAAATAAAAAAAAGGCCGTAAAATATTTGTTCATTAAAAAAAAACGGCGTTCCATATCTGCTTCACAAATATTTTATTTATATTAAGGAGTTCTATCGCCATTTTTGATCCCCCAGACATCATTATCCTCTGCACTTCTCCACAGATGACATTGACCTTAATGGTACTCTCAGAACCTGCCGTAAATATAGAGTCCTTGAGGTATTTTTTCCCACGAAAGCGGCTCTTTAAAAGTCTTAATTCTTAATAAGAAACTCTATCAGGTATCAATAGCTCAATCGGTAGAATGTTATCTCGGTAAAACAAAGGTTCTAAGTTCGATTCCCAGTTGCCACCGTTGCCTTTTTGAAGTGTAAACTTCTTTAGTACCGTTGTGATTTGAAAATCGTTGAAACGAAAAATAGCGACACTAAAAAGAGACAAACACATACATTTAGCCTGCGATAGATTAATGGCTCTCCTCTTTGTGCAGTGCTTTGTAGATTATCGGTCTTCTCTTTGTGCGGTGCTTCGTAGCCTTCCCACTCTTGTCTAGGTACTTTAGTGTTCTGAAGGTTTTATTTCTATCACGTGTGATCCACACACTCTGATTTTTTTTAACTTTCTGTGCCTTTTTCTATTTCAATAAGTTTTTCCAAAAAATTAAATAATATTTATATGATTAATATTGCGAAAAATGACGGGATATTATGTTGGTTTGTGAATTGAGCTAGAAAAGAATCGCAAAATAGGCTCCGTAAATATTAAAAAAACTCATTTTGTTCTGTTGTTTAAAATGTTACAGATATGAAAAAAATCACAGTGTTTCTTTAAATGCAACTTTAGACATTTGTTGACAGAATTTTGCTTTATTTTAAATAAGTCATGCTTTATTAAGTATTTCCGTTTACGCGATTTAATTATAATCGTTTTTTGGTTTGTTTAATATTAGTGCGCTCCCTCTAACATTCGTATTGACATATTATCTCCCTTTTAAACCATCTCCTTCTTCATTTCAAACGCTTATTATGGAGCCTTTCGTTTGACTACTAAAAATGGCCAACCTAAAAATACATATTTACCTACTTTCCTTTCATAGCTAAAACAGACAGGAAACATTTCTTTGTATTCACTTCCATAAAGTGTTTTTGTATCAAATTTCAAGTAATATTATTTTTCCTTTTTTATCAAAGCACCGTCAAGCTCGTGTACTTTACAACCCTCGTGTTTATTTAAATCTAATTCAGGTAAGGTTACCACACTTCAAAGTTCACCAATTACCGTATTTTTCACATCTAGTTATTTAGACAGGTGGTGTTACATGGATGTAACTAAACACCAACCAAAAACATTATTATTTGAGCTCGAAAAACACACTCATTTTTAAATAATTAGTCAAATGTTAGTTAATGCTTTCACATGTCAAAGTTTGTTGGTGTTTTGTAACGTCCATCTTTCTTATGTTAAGGAACAGAACATGAATCACATGTGCGTGATTCATTTTCATCCCTTCCAAATAACAGAAAGTTAGAGAGTGATAAGATGAAGATGTTTCACCTTTATTGTGGAGAAGTAATTTGTTTGACCGTTACAACATATCAAAGCATGAGCATTGGGCCAATTTAGTTCTGAGATGTCATCAGATAAAAAAACATTAAAGTACAACCGTTTGTCACTAAAAAATATATTGTGTCATTCACGAGCAAACTTAAAACTAACTCAAAAATTCTATACGCGTTCAAAAATTAATGGGAGGGGAGACTTTGGGTGAGAAGGGGGGAGGGGGGGGGGGGGGGGGGGGGGGGGAAAGGTGGGAGAAGTCAACGTTACTTGGAAACATCGTAAGTAAAGGTGATTTACATGGTGCTATTATTGAATTAACTAAATTAATTTTAGATTTAATTTTTTTGTTAATTATAAAGTTTCTAAAGCGCACAAATTAAAGTATGAATTTACATTGCAATGTTTAAACTTAGTATTCTGTTTTTTAAAGCTATGACCTGACTCTATTAGATGTTTAGGGAACTCGGAGTAGTTATTATTTCGTAAACAAAGTTCATGTTCCCTAATTCTAGTTTTAAAATTTCTAGTAGTCATCCCTACATACTGTGCGTCACAATCGTTACATTCTAAAGTGTATATCCCGTTTTTCTTTTACCATTTATTAGAATCATGCTTGTTATTAATCAAAAAAAATTATTTTAGAATTAGTATTGAAAGCTGGAGAAATATGATCTGGTAATATGCGGGGTATTTTTAAAGATAAATCACCTGTATAAAGATTTTTTTTTTTATATTTTAGGTTGTTACTAGGTTTGATGTTATTATAACCACTACAAATATATTTTTTTGTTAAAAAATTTGCTTGTTTCTTTTTAACTAGGTGGTTAATTATTTCAGGTTTATATCCATTGTTAAGGGCTATCTGTTTTATAATGTTAATTTCATTATAATAATTATCATTTTTTAAAGGGACATTAATAGCACGATGTATCATTGAGTTGAAGGATGCGAGTTTATGTGACAAAGGGTGAAGTGAAGTAGACGGTATAACACAATCAAACATAAATTTGAACTTGCGTATTGTACTGAGTGTATTTGACGATGGAAAATGAGAAAAATTACTGATTTTTCAATACGACCTCTATGGGTAACCTAAAAGTCTACTATCTAGTGCCATATATGGGTCAGCTCTTACACTTGCTGCTTGACTTCCTTTGTTTCCAATCCAAGGGGATGCGCACAGAGATTTTGAGGTTTGACAGATTATACTTTGTGATAAAAACTTATGTTTTTTAGTACTGAATATTGTTGTAATTGCGTACAAGAATTCACATGAATTGCAATTTTAGTGATTTTATTCAAGTTGCCAACTATTGGGCTCTAAAATGTGGAATAAAAAGCAAGAAAATATCACAATTATATCAGAGATAGTTGACATAAAGACCATACACAAAAGATAAAATAGTCAAAAAGTTGTACGGAAAAGTCAGACGAAAAGTGACAAAGACGTTAAATTTAAAGTAAAAGAGTCTACAAATGTGAAGTTAGAAAAATTGAATTAAATGTGAAATGGTAAGTAAGAAAGGAAGTTAAATATTAAACATAGGACAACACAACAGTCAACCAATATCTAGGATATTACAATTATAAATATTGTCGATGTCATTTTACATCTAAATTTGTAAAAGCTTTGTTTAAATTGAATTACTTTTTGCACCAAACGCAAAATAATTACCAGCCAAATGTGAAACCATATTTTTTATTTATTGAAAAAATCTTCACTAAACTACATATGCAATTATTGAGTCCCACCTAAGTACATGTAACTAATCTATTTTGAAGTATTTTGATTAATCTTTACTCTATTACTGGCCATTTAGCAAACTAGGTTCTGTAAGATGGTTTCAAAGAGTTAAATATACCCGCAAGGCAGTAGTTAGAGTTTAAGATAGTTTGTCTTCCGCTGTTAATAATTTAAAAGCTCCTCTGAAGTAGGGCTGTGCAGTCTGTGCGCATTGCCTATCTTCTATCTGCCCAGCAACCACCACTGCGACTACTGTTCTAATGACATTGTTACAAAACACTCAAGAGTGGCTTTGCTGTTCCGAGAATGACAAAAAAACTGACAACATGTTTTTGATCCGTCAATAAATAGGCTACTTGTACCAGTTTTGACAGTTGACCATTGAATCTGTCCATTGAACAACGGTAGATATTATTTAGTAACATTATTTCACAATCAAAAATGCCTATGTTTATAATTTAGAATAATGAAAGGAACATAATAATAAAGCTAAATGACTAAAATATTAGCACATATTAAATAAATATGAAGTACTGTTGTACAGGCAAAAAAATAAAGGTTAATAAGCAAATTTATTTAGAATAGGTAAAGGATTATTTTTGTAAAATATGGAAAACTCAACATTGATTAATAATTAAAAACTGTTATCGTCACGTAAATTTAAATCATTTTAATTACTTATATTTTTTATTATTGTAGAACGCAATCACTCTGTGGTTTGGCATATTTAATAAAATAAAATATTTTTTTGTTTAAAACCACGAGTTTTATTAATGTATGAACCGACCGATTTCGCTTTACTCAAGCATCATCAGGGTACAAATTAATACTAAACAATAAGTCATAATGTGTGCGTATATAAACAAAATATAGAGGAAGACATCATGATACAAATATAACAAACACAACGACGGCCATAAAATCCACTAACCTCAGTGCACAAGTAATGGAAAAAACCGAAAGATAATTATGTGACTAATGGGTTACAATAATAAATTTTGAGAAACAAAGCGTCAATTGGCATGGTGGTAAGGAGCAATGGGATTTTTTTTTTTTTGAGGGTTTATTGGAAACAGACCTAATATTGGACTACTTGATATGTCTAATTGATTATTAAGTATATGACTTTTTGTTTTTACAGCGTTTTTAATTTCTAGTGCCTCTAAATTGTTTAGTCTGTTACCATGCCCGTTTTTATGTAAGATGTTAGCACCGGTGCTATGACAAAACGTATGATCTTTATCGATCAAATGGTTGGCGAATTCTGAAAAACCGTTATTATTGAGGAAACGAAGATGCTCCTTTATCCTTATTAACATTACGTGTTTTCTTACCGATATAGAAAGCCGAACAATTATTACAATTTAATTTATATATTCCCGAAAGACTTAATTTGTCGTCCTTATCTTTAGAATTGATTAGAAATTTACCTAGATTATTATTGGTATAAAAGGAAGGTCTGACTTCAGAGGGAAGGTTTTTTACACTTAAGGTAGAAAAATTATTAATGAATAAAGTTCGCCGCCATTGAAAATTAATATTATTATCATTGATTTGAGGACAAGGACTAGCGAATAAGAATTGATTAATAGCTATTTGTTTTAGTTTTTTATTTAAGATTAAATCTATAAAATATGGTTCATAGCCATTATTTACAGCTATTTTTTTAACTAGTTTAAGTTCATTAGCAAAATTACTATCGGACATTGGATTTGTGACTAAACGATGAACCATTGAATGGAATGCGAAGTGCTTATGTGAAATAGGGTGATTGGAGGTGTTGTGTATGACAATGTAAGTATAGGAGGGTTTACGAAAGATGTTAAAATTAATTTTGTTATGAATGATGGATAAGATAAGGTCTAAAAAATTTAAGGTTGAAGTGTTGCCTATCTCTAATGTGAATTTAATCTGATTATGAAAAGCGTTTTTAAGATTGAGGAAGGAATTCAGTTGACGCTCAGTCCCTGTCAACATACAAAACACATCATCAACGTATCTTTTCCAGTACAAAAGATTTTTAATAAGAGGTGAGGAACTAGATCTAGTCTTTTATCTATATAAATAATACATAAAAAATCATTAATTGGTAATTCCTTTTCAATTTGTTTGTTAGACTAGCTTTTACCCACGACTTCGCTCGCATAGTATTAGTGGGAAATTACTGGCATAATTATTGGTATATTTGTTATTATTATTGCTATTTTGTCTAAGAGAAAATAATTATTGTTTAATAGAATATTTCAAAATTTGAGAATGACATTTCGCAAATAAAAATTCTATTTTAGAGAATATTTAAATTATAGAAATAGAAATTTATTTTACCTACTCCCTTTATTAGTATTTTATTCATATTTGAATTCAGAGTAACCTAAAAAAAATAAGAAAATGACAGTCCACTTCAAACGCTATGCTTTATAGCAACGTTATGCTTTTTGTTCAGAGACTAAACATTTTTAGAGATATAAAGATATTAACTATGACGCCAAAAAGTACCCTTTTTAATCAGAACAAAGCACTCTTTTTAAGTCTAAAATTTAAAAAAAAACACATTGTTTCCAAGGTAACAATTTGTTTGACGTTTGCAATAACTCGATTTTGTTAGGGACAGAAAACGTATGATACATAATTTCATAACGCCACAACTCATTCAGAACGCCAGAGCTTACCAATATATAATGCTGTCGTTACTCGCAAATTATGTAGCTTTTGATTAGTGAAAGAATTTTTAAATTCTATTCGATATTTATTGCGTGAAAGAGTAAGGACCATCCAACCATCCAACAAACCATCCATACAAACTTTCGCATTTATAATATTTGTAAGATTTTAAGTCTGTGAAATCTCAATTTTTAGACATCTGACACCAAAAACCGATATAAATTAACATTATAACGAAACAAGATAAAAATTTACAACTACTTATTTGCGTATAACGTATTTAAGTAAAATAAAACTTCTAAATAATACGATACAAATATCATAAAATACTCACTCAGCTCTCAATATTATTCAAGAGATTTTTCAAGTACACAACCTGTCGCACTCGGAATACGAGACCCCAAATATAAACAAAAGAACACGTCCTTTCGCGACGATTGTCATTGGGGTTCTGAGGACATGTACCTCACTCCCCCCCCCCCCCAAGGATATCATGGAAGCGCAATTGTTTATTGTTCGTAGTTAACGCATAATCAGTAAAATAAGTTGGCTGCAGTCTTACAGAACGCGCGCGACCACTGAAGTGTTAAGTAAGAGGAATTCAAACGTTGTACAAAAAAGTAAGCATACATATTACATATATTAACGAGGGCAAGTCAGAAATTAACATAAGGCATTAATTTACCTATTAATATACCAACTTTGCAAAAAGTTGGGGCATACACTTGTTGAAATACATACACTTGTTACAGCAATAGAAGAAGGTTTTCGGTTGTTTGCGAAACCACTTTTGCGCCACTTCCTGCATATTTATGTCCATGGGAAATCAATGACCTCGCAACGCGTCCTTGAGCGGCCCAAACAAGAGGAAAGTCGAAGCGAGTAAGATCTAGTCTGAAGGGTGGGTTCTAGTACCTAAACATTGATATACCATGGGTTATGTTCAAAGAAGACACTACCTCACCGATGATAACTCGCTTATTCGTTAGAATCAGTTCACGAGCTTGCCGTACCTTGTCTTTCTACTCCCTCTTCGTGTATCACACTTGTCCGGCCATTTAAACTTCTCGATCCACAATCCGTAATATGAAAAAGTTTACGATATATTTCAGGCCATTTCACAACCCCTGACCAGAGAAAAGGGATGTCTGCTCGCTGTTCCTCCTTAGTACAAACGGTGCATACCGCTAGCGGAGCCAAACTGTAATAGCCAGATTAAATTTGGCACTCGTGATCACAGTCGTACCAACTTTTAGCATGCATGTGTGGAATTTAGTATGAAAACTATAAAGGCAAAAGTGTAAAAGATTTTTGACTGATAATAATTATAATTTTGAAAATTTTACTTAAGATATACCAATTTTTGGGAAATTATAAAAAGAAACGTACACGTATCATTCATTTCTAACTAGCAAGGCGACATCTAGCGCATATTACACGCAAGGTTTTCGCTAAGTGGGCGCGCGCGGCCGGCGGCGTGCTAAGCATGCGGCAAGCAAGCGGCAAGCGGGCGATGGTGTGGATTCCGTTCGGCGTAATTAACATATTGTGAAGTTAAACAGTCAGCAGGAAGCCACCCCGCTTCAGCGAGGTTTAAAGTCTTGCTTAGAACTGACACCAACACTAAGTTGCATGTTGCAGACTGCATTCCGGTGCATCCTACCGCACTGAAAGTGGGTGGAGGGAAGTGCTTAATTTCATATTAATTATAATAATATTAAAATGTGGAATTAACCAATACCCTTATTATTACATATTCATTTGAAGTTGGAACTAAGTATTTGAAATCCAACCTAATCGGTATTCAGAACCAATTAAATTTTTTTGATAATTGAACAGTTCCCGTTAACCGCAAATTCTCAACCCGTCATATATTTATTTTTGTTATATTATCTACTATTTTCTAGAAAACCATGCTTTGTAATTTGCGCTTTCTTTGTATTCAAATTTAAAGAGTCCCAACTTCTCCCAACCGTTTGTAGCGAGTGAGACTACGCATCCCTAATTGTGGTATTTTGTGAGGCTGAAGGTTGTAGGAAGGTGTGAATACCTGGCTTTTCAGATCAGGTCATCAAATACGGCTTAACCCATTTCAAGCAACTTCTGAATTTGGGGGAGAGAGTAGGTATCTTCCACTCTGGAACGTGCCCCAAATTTGCTATATAACATAATTTTTTATATCATTAGGTTGATAAATAGGATTTGGAGCAAATTTGTAAATAATTTTTCAAAGGGTAAGGAACACAAAAATGTAGCTGCAACAAATGAATTTTCGTAAAAAAAAAAGTGTTACGATTTGGTACTCGGAACTTTATTGTTAATAACTTTCGTAAGTTAGGTGCATCCATTGAGCCATTAACTAATCAATACCAAATCGCTCATAGTATTTCATTAAATTATCACAATGAATTTATTCGATGGGTACGGATAGTTTGAAATTGTTGAATCTTAAAAATTTGTATTATTATAGAAAGCAATCACTTTGTGGTTTGACATATTATAATAAAATAAAATAATTTTTTTTTAAAACCACGAGTTTTATTAATTTTTTGAACCTACCGGTTTCGCTTTACTCAAGCATCATCAGGTTCAAAAAATAAATAAAACTCGTGGTTTTAAACAAAAAACGTATTTTATTTTATTAAAAATTTGTATTGAAATCTCTTAGTTTTTATTTGAAGAGTCTTATAGCATATAGGGACCAAATAGTGGAAGTGTTTTCTAAATTACTTCTTACTAAGGCACTGAAGAGCTTAAAAGAAAAGAGCGACGTTAAATATTTTGCTGTTCTTAAAATGTTCCTAAAAATAAAATTATGTTTATTAGCAATAAAATCCAAAGTACTACCAAGTACGAATAAAGGTATGTAATTCAAATGGGACACCCACATTCAGAATCGAAACAATTCTTGAAATGCCTATATAATATTAATCGGCGTTAAAATAGTCGTGAACATTAGTTATATTTTATACCAAAGACACAATGAAAAACATATATTTCTTCGAGTAAGGAAACTTACGAATATTTTTAGTATGTAAGCATCAACATATTATCATAAAAGATTTGAACAACATAAATTGAATAATAGGTGGTAGTGAAAATAAAACTTAAAAGCCTCTTGTCATAAAACCCTGAACTATGCATAGTTTTATAACGGCGAATAAAACTTTCAGGTATTACGACGTCTCGTGGAGAAGAAGTGAAAATGATTATACCATCTTAAAAGTAGGTTGTGGCTATGTAAAATAGTATGGGATTTTAACACGCTAAATACGTTTACTTAGCTTTTATAGCAAATCTATAATAAATCTACAAGTATTTTCGTAACAGCTGTTTTGGCTTATAAGGCCATTTTCAAACAGTTTGAAAATGGAATTTTAATCCGACACAACTGCCTCAGAAATAAACTAAAATACTTGTAGAACTTAATAATGTTTTTATTAAATTTAAATTTAATTAATTTAATTACGAAAGATTTTTAAAATATTTATATTGAGGAATCAGTAGGATTTATCGGACCAGTTAGGATTTCATCAGAGCCGAACTCTCTGATATGAAAATATCTGGAGTCGGTGAAATATTTTCCCATTATGTTTCTGGTGGATTGACGTATTGTTCTTGTATTGTTTTGTATTTATTATACTTATACAGTGCACTTACATTGCGTGAATTTACTAGATAATCATTTGTGGAAAAGTGTGTGGAAGGGTTTAGTCTTTCATTTGGGAAAGATTTAACCCGGACATAAAATTTGGAGCTCAGTAAAAAAAAAAAAATAATTAAGTTTTCAAAAATTACATGGAATTCTACGAATGAAACACAAAAACAAATAAAACATTGTTAAGATCTTTGATTAAATCTTAAAAATCATAGCCCTTTATACAAGCATTTTATCGCTAGTGTGGAGGACCGTTAATCATTAGCATTTAGTTGTTTTGTATTGTATTATGATTTTTTTTTTTAAATCCTGTGTGCAAGCATGAGCTAAACTAACCAACTAAACTATTATTACTAAAGAAAACTATTGTTTTTCAATTTTAGATGAAGGCCAACACGAGGAATCACCGCAAGGAATTTTTTTAAGCGGTCTCTGGCAACCAAATCCCACCAGCTGAATTTTTAAAATTTTTTATGAACATTGTATAAAATATTGTTTAAGTGTTGCACTTTTATTTGCTTAAAATTTTAAATAACAATCTATTCATTATATAAAAAAAATAGAGGACATATGTTTTTTTTACCTTCGATACCTGTAACCCCTTAAAGAACATAACTCATCTAAGTATTTAAAAAAAATGTATTTAACGAACTAGGTAATGCAGCAAGAGCATTTATTTGTTTTGATATGCACATTAAATACTCAAAGAGTAGAACTCGTCTGTTTATAAAGAAGTGATTTCAACAATGTAGATTAGTTATATATCCATTTTATACTTGTTAATCGGAGTGGGTAGAAATAAACTCATATCCAAAGAATAATGTCACTTGGCATCAATGTCGCGCTTGGTGTTAGGATTAGCACTATTTCTGGAATCACTATATATCTGGAACGAACTATCTAGAATCTAGAGGCTTAGCACTGTCCGGCGACACCGCTGCAGGACAGTGGCACTTTGCGGGACAAAGACTCCCAGAGGTCCTCACTACTTCGGATCAAAGGGATATTTGCACAGTGCACAGCAATAGGATGACGTAGCCACCGAACGTATGGCAACCAACCTTTTCAATTCAAAGCTCGCTTAAATAAATTTATACCAAGGTAGAAGTAGAATAGTAAAATTGTTAGGCATACTTGAACACCTTTACATAAAACCTTATTGTGATTGAAATATTTATTTTATTTTGTTCTTTATTTGAACGCCACAATCAAGAATCTGAGAAGCTCATTAATACTGTTTTTTTACAATTGCAAAAAGGGGTAATCCGAAATGTGGCTTAATTGGTTCACCAGCATGCATCAGTTATCAAGACTAGTCATGCTCAAATGGTGAATCTCCAACAGAAGAAGATCCTTATATCGACGATGAAACAACTGATGTATCGCTGATTGAAGAATTTACGTCAACTCAGGAAGAAGGAGAAGAAAAAGAAGATGGAGAAAGAGAAGAAATTGAAGATAAGATCTTTTATTCTACTAGGATCAAATAAAATAGACCGTGGAGAAGGCCTACTGGGGAAACCACGCTTAAAAAAACGCGTCAAGTACACTACCTGACAGGTGGCGTGGAAACGTGTGCAAGAATAGTGAATACAACTTAGTAAATTTTAGAATCGCTTTTTTTCAGAAATAATGAATCTTAGTGGAAAAAGTGTATATTTTTTGTAGATAATTGCGTGATCTACAATTTTTATCCGAACTATTTTTATCATAAAACTAACCGTTTCGCTAAAAAAAAACAAAAAACCCGTTTTTGCGAACTTTGACATAGAATAAAAAATTTCCTTACATGGAATCGATTGGGGCTTTTCAAAATTTCATTATAATGGTATCCCTAACGTTCATGTACATTTTCAGCTTCTTGGGAATTTGTTCTAGGGTGAATGTCTATCTTGACCGGAAAAGTACCTACATGAACATCATTAAAAAAAAACTTTAAAATATGTACATAGGAAAAAAGACAAAAAATATTATTTTTTTCTCGATTTGCTTTTTTTATAGCTCCATTTTCTCCATTTTTTCTTCTCTTGGGTCCTATGTAATCATTTCCAAGAACTACCTCTCCTTCTGAAAAAAAGGAGAGGTAGTTCTGGGAAGGAAAAAGGTATGGGGTGGGCAGGAATCTTGAGTTGCCGGGGCGGCATATATTATATATAGAAGTATTCAATTTGAGAGGCGGGTTTGTTTATTGAATAACCGCCATCTCTGTCACAGGTCTCCCCAAATGATTCTCTACGTTTGGCGACTTAGCGGGGGTGACCAGGTTCATCGGGTTAGGTGTGTTCAGGTCTTGGCGGCGGATAAACTTTCTCATCAGCTGCGTGGCAGGCCGGATCGGGGGAGGTTAGTTTAGGGAAACCCTTTGACCATACCAGCTGCCTTTTTTCGACCAATTGCCTCGGACCGCAGTTGGAGGGAAGGATTCATACGTCAGTCACTCCTGGGCACAATGAACCCCAGATTCCTATCCATTCCTCATACCTCTTTCATTCCCAGAACTTTTTTATCTTAAAATAACCCTTCACATAACTTCCCCTAAGATGGCAATGTAAATGTAATGTAAAAAATATATTAAAAAACGAAATTATGTAATGTCGATTTTAAATTCTGAATTCTCAATTGCCTATCTTTCTCATCATCACAAGTGAATTAATAACAAAACACCAAATTCATTCAAAATACGTACAATTTGGCAAGAAAGTGTAGAAAATAAATGGCAACACCAAGATGGCTCATAAGACAATGAATGTATGTTTTTAAAAACACTTCGGCCAAAATGCATATTTCATAGCGTATTTGTACTTTAAAAAAATTTGCACAAAAAACTGGAATTTAATAGAAGTGAAATAAAATAATACAAGTTTTAAGTGGGCGTTTATTTCGACATAAAAAGTAGGTACTTAAAATTTTGAGTCTATCAATTCAAAACCCGACATTATTGTATTCGTCCTCATGTGATTCTTCTTCTTCCGTATCTTCCTCTTCATCTAAACTTATTATCAGTTCATCGATATCAACATATATAGTACTGCCTCGTGCATAATATTCTGCCTCAATTTTCATCACAATTTGCAACAATTTTTTCAATCATCAGCACTTTTATGCTATAACATATTATTTTTATGCTATTTTCCGTTTTCCCGGTGTTTCAAAATTTCTATCTGCCTTTTCCACTTTCTTAACGGTCCATCTTACCGTTGATTCAGATTTATCTGTGTGTGGAAAACATTATTAAAATTATTATTCTATAGAAGGGAGTTTAAAAAAAACACACTAGATAATATTCATTTAGAAAGAAAAGTAAAATAAAATAAAATAAATAAAAGTAAAGTAAAATCTCATGTTGATTGATCTCTATAGCCACTATACATATATATTTTTAAAATTTTATTTTAACTACCACTGTTATCCATATAATATAATACCCACAGGCTTCGCCTTCGTGGGATTTTTTGTTGTTACTTATATATATTTTTTGTTATTATGTATTTACCTGTTAAATGTACACAAAAAACTTGATTTATTCCCTTTTTCTTGTAGCCTTGTATGAACTGTCAAATAGAAGTGTCAAATTCGGATTCTTAATCATACCCAAATCAGGTTGTAATAGTTATAAACGCTCAAAAATTGGCATTAATCTGGTAATACTAATGAAATTCATTAAAAAACTATACTACGTGCCAGTAATTTCTGTAGTTCGTTTGTAAACAGCTTCCAAATTACATAGGAGCTTCTTCGCGCGATAATCGGCTAGGCAGCGTTGAAAATTTACACTTTCTTGCCAAACTATAGTACACTATTGATACAGAATTTAAATATGGATTTTAAATTGTGGAAGAAAAAGTGGATTTTAATTTCTCTTCTTTTTCTTTTTGTGCCCTGTCCGTTCAAAGAACTATCTTGTTGGCTATGCGGACTTTATTTACTGCGGCCCGGAACAGCTCTTCAGTAGACTGGCCAAACCACTGTCTCAGGTTTTTCAACCATGAGGTTCTCCTTCTTCCAAGGCCCCGTATTTCAGCAAAATTTCCCTGCATTATGAGATGGAAGATCTCATACTTCCTTGGATGTCTCATAACATGTCCAAGATATTGAAGTTTTCAGATTTTTATAGTTTTAATAACTTCCTTTTCTTTATTAATCCGAACTATCTTCAGTCGTAACCCTGTCCATCCAACTTATTTTAAGTATTTTTCTGTAGATCCACATCTCGAATGCCCCAAGACGCCTAATTATTTCTTCAGTAAGCATCCATGCTGCCATTCCATAAAATAACATCGAAAACACGTAGCGTTTGACCATTCGCATTCGTAATCCAAGGTTGAGATCATGACTGCAGAACATCTTTTTCATACGGATAAAGGTTGCATGAACTTGCTCAATGCGGCATTTGATTTCAACCGAGGGATCCCATCTATCATTATCTAAATTACCCACCCATTCCCATCTTCATCATCATCGCTTAGTAACCAATGACAAAATGCTAAATTTATTCAAAATACATACGTACTGTTAAAAAAGTGAAGGCTACCGACATCTGTGGTCAATTAATTCAGCTTACTATGTTTCACCCAAATGGTGTGAGTCCTTGCTTATGGATGATTATCAGGATATTGATCGATATTGTAGATTTTCGTTTTATCGTCTAGTCTCCCACTCCACAATGACTGGTTGTTTTGGAGGATAGATTTTACTCTTTAAAAAGGCTAGCATCATGTGTTTTATGTTCTCTTTCTTGACAATAAACTCAAAACAGCTCATAAGTCAGGACTAGTGTAACAGTTGTTATTCTTACCGGTTTTGTTTCTTATAAATTGTCCATGTTCAATAAGTTGAAATAAAAGTGAAAAGTTTGTAAATAGAACGAGATTTTATTTAAAAGGATCACTCCAGATTTTAACATTTGATCCTTCCACCGGATTACAATCAGGAGATTGTATGTATAAATAAAAAACAAGGAACCAGCAGCCAAAAAATACAAAATTGATTGAACCTGGAAATCATTAAGGAAAGTGGACCACATAGCAATTCTGAGATAAGTATTCAGTGTCTTCCTATCACATCTATCTTATGTTTATTCAGACCTCATGTATTTAATCGAGATTTATCTTAAATAGAGTCATTATTATAAATAAAATCACTACCCACTTGAGAATAATAATATAATATTACTTGAATAGTGTTCTTAAATAGTATTGTCAAGATTGTCATTGGTATTCTTTCAAACGGGTGCTTTGCTCAAATAAAATAATTGTCAAGCGATATTAACAAAATATAATCAAAAATGGAAAATATAAAATCATTAATAAGCAAACGTGGCGTGATTAAGGGAAAATTGACTAGGTTCGCAGATTCATTAAATGCATTGTCGGTAAATGAAATTAAATTAAGATATGATCGGGTGAAATCATTGCTAGATGAATTCGAAGCAGTTCAACTGAAAATTGAAATGTTACCGGATTCAGACGAAATTGAAAATTATAGTCAACGAGAAGCTTTCGAAAACCAATATTTCTCAGTTTTGGCAACGGCCAAAGGCACGATCGAATCCGTTGATCAAAGTAAGGTGGAAATAAAACTACCCACCCTTCAATTACGGGAATTTCATGGAGATCAGAGAAATTGGGTTAATTTCGTCGAAACCTTCAAGACTTTAGTGCATAATAACAGTACTTTAAGCAATGTGCAAAAATTCTTTTACTTGCAATCCACCTTAAAGGGAAACGCATTAAAAATAATAGCTAATCTAGAAGTTTCGGAATTAAATTACCTTTCCGCTTGGGAATTGTTAAATGAACGATATGCAAATTTAAGAACTACCGCGCATAAACACATCCAATCTCTATTTCAATTAAAAGACATGAAACAAGAAGAGCCTGTAGCATTGAGGTATTTAATTGATGAAACAAACGTTAGTTTAAAGGCATTACAAAATATCGGGATCAAGGTAGATCAATGGGATCCGTTGATTATTTATATAATATCAAATAAATTAGACGCATCTACTCGAAAAAATTGGGAGCAATATAAATTGCAAGACGAATTACCTACGTTAAAGGAATTCTTAAAATGTTTATCTGCTAGGGCACAAGTATTGGAACTTATGAACGCTTCTGAGAAAAAGATTTCTAGCTTACATAAAACACAAATAAGCAACAATAATTACAAAAAAGATTCATCAGTATTTTTAGCGGTAAAGGCTAACAACTGCATTTATTGTAACGAGAAAGGTCACCAAATTTATTATTGCAAAAAATTTATAAAATTGAAATTACATGAGAGGATTGATGCTACGAAATCAATCCAAGCATGTTTTAAATGTTTAAAGGTGGGTCACCATGCACAGAGTTGCAAGGCAAACCTTTCTTGCAGGCGCTGTGGCAAGGATAACCACAACACCTTGCTACACATTGAGGTACCTCTGCGGGAGGCCTCCAATATGGATGCTGATAACGAGGTTTCAGTATCAAATTTTTCTGCATCGGATAAAGCAGAAAAAATAATATTATTGTCAACTGCCAACATAGGAGTTGTGGGTAGTAACAATAAGATTTTTAAAGCCCGTGTTCTGATTGATTCAGGGGCCCAGTCAAATTTTATGAGAGCTGAATTTGCTAATAAATTAAATTTACCATGTGAATTGATAAACAAACCCGTCTCTGGGATCCATAATAATATCACACACATAAAAAAGAGAATTTCAGTGGAGATGACTTCGCTTAATACTGATTATAAACGCGAAATATCATGTCTGATTTTACAGGAGATTACAACAAACTTACCACAAGTGACAATGGAGAAAAAAGTCTTCAAGCTACCACGAGGATTGGAGCTAGCTGACCCGAACTTCAATATAGCTGCACCTATCGACATCCTGTTGGGCGCGGTAAGTTTTTGGGAAATCCTAACCAACGATAGATTGAAACTCGAGTCGGGACCAACACTTCAACGTACGCAACTGGGATGGATCATATCAGGACCGATCAACATGTACCCCAAGCAAAGGCCTGTATCAGATTTTTGTAGTTTATCTATAAATAAAATAAGTCATCAAATAGAAAAATTTTGGAAATTGGAGGAGATTAATCCCACTAAGATTCTAAATCATGAAGAAAAGGCTTGTGAAGCCAGTTTTGCTAGTACTCATACCAGACAAGACGACGGTAGATATGTAGTAAGTTTACCGCGTCGAGCATGCATTGATCAGCTGGGGAGTTCATTGCTCACTGCTGAAAAAAGATTTAAAATTTAAGAGAGAAAATTTGTGTCGAATCCCGAATTGAAGACACAATATGTACAATTCATGCGTGAATATGAGGAATTGGGTCATATGGAGGTGTGTGACCAGTCAAAGGGGGATCGTGAATCCTATTTTTTACCTCATCACGCTGTAATAAAAGAATCATGCACTACTACTAAAGTGAGGGTCGTTTTTGACGGCTCCGCCAAAACTTCAAATGGAATTTCTCTCAATGACGCCTTGATGACAGGACCTGTTATACAAAAGGACTTATACACCCAACTATTGCATTTCAGGAAACATCAAGTGGTCCTGACGGCCGACATCGAGAAGATGTACCGCCAGATTAACGTGGGTGAAGCGGACCGTGACCTGCAGAAGATACTATGGCGCGAGTCGCCGCAGGAGGTGCTCAAGCATTACCGTCTGAAGACAGTCACATATGGTCTGGGGCCTTCCTCCTTCTTAGCCACTAGAACTCTACGGCAAATTGGTATGGATAACAATATAAATTTTCCTAGAGCTAGTCAGGTCATAGAAAATGACTTCTATATGGATGACTTGTTAACCGGAGGAGATGACATGGAATCCTGTAGAGAGTTAAAAGAGCAATTAATCAGCATCTTTTTGTCTGCGGGGATGACCTTGAGGAAATGGAGGTCTAATGTCTTGGAGTTGTCAGCCGAGTCGGGCCAAGCTAAGATTGCCGAATCAGGCAATTCTGAAAAAATTATTACTGACAATCCAAAGACTGAGAAAATATTAGGATTAAGATGGAATAATGAATCTGATTATTTTTCTTATGTAATAATGAAACCATCAAGTCAACCTACGAGATGGGCTACTTTCGTTGCAAACCGAGTAGCTGAAACACAAGAACTTAGTGATCCAGATCGATGGAGACACGTATCTTCAGCAGACAATGCAGCGGATATACTTTCAAGAGGAACCACTACAGATAAATTGATAAATTCTGCAATATGGTGGAATGGACCAAGTTGGTTGACCGAAGGAGTCAACGCTTGGCCTATATCAAATATTTCGTGTTCAAACCCTCCGGAACTCAAAGGCAAAAATATTCTATTATCCACAGATGTTCAAGAATGGGAGATATTTAAAAAATTCTCATCATTTGTTAAATTGAAAAGAGTTACTGCATATGTGTTGCGATTTGTCAATAACTGCAGAAGTGTTAAAGGTAGAATTTCAGGCAATTTAAGTGTAGCTGAATTGGAATCAAGCTTGAAATGTCTACTGAGATCAGCTGAAATATGACTAAAATTTTGGCCTATCTTTGGGAAAAATACTATTAAAAAGATATTACATAAATGTGTTGTGTGTTTTAGATGTCGTCCCCGAACCGGTCATCAAATCATGGGAAATCTACCACCCGAAAGTGGGACGCTGAGAAAGGCTTCCTTCGTGAAATCGTATTTATGTATCTTTATTTGCTTTTCAACCAAGGCTGTTCACTTGGACTTAGTTTCGGATTTATCTAGCAATGCTTTTTTGAACAGTTTAAAAAGGTTTATCTCCCGTAGGGGACAACCTGAAAAGGCTTGCAGCAAGCTCAAAGAGCTGTACACCAGTTTGAGGGAAAACAACGACAAGATTCAAAATTATTTAGTGAACAGAGGTATTGAGTGGAAGTTCATAACCCCGCGAGCCCCTAATCAGGGAGGTTTGTGGGAAGCAGCAGTTAAGTCAGCAAAGTTCCATTTGTATAGAATCACTAATAATTCTTCATTAACCTTTGAACTCTTGTATACCTTAATTTGTCAGATTGAGGCCTGTCTGAACTCCCGTCCATTAACTTCCTTGTCCGATGACATCCATGATTACCAACCACTCACCCCAAACCATTTCCTTATAGGCACTGAATCCTCTATCATTCCGGAGAGAGACGTCCGGGCGATACCAGACAACAGACTAACTCAATATCAGAGGATCAGTTCGCTAATTCAATCTTTTTGGTCTAGATGGAAGCAAGATTACCTGATGGAACTGCAAAAGAGGACTAAATGGCAGACCAGCACTCAACGGGCACTGCAAAAGGACGATCTGGTGATCTTAAAGGAAGACCATTTACCTCCACCTTTATGGAAAATGGCCCGAATTCTGCAGACACACCCTGGAGCGGATGGAGTAGTACGAGTTGTTACCCTAAAAACACCTCAAGGAATCTTTGTGAGGCCCATCACAAAGATATGTCTGATGCCCCTGGAGTCAGATACTAAACCTGTAATTGACATCCCGGACCTTACCAACGATTGATTATGTACCTTACACTATGGTACTTATCTTCTCGACTACACCTTGTATGGATCAAGCAGAAGACTTGAGAAGAAAGAAGAAAAAAGAACAATAATTGTGTTGTGTTCAGTGTAAACAATATTATTTTGTGTTATTGGACAATTTAAATATGTAAAATTTAGTATGTACACTTTTGTAATTTAGTCATTTGAATATTTTAGTTATTTAATAGGATTAATAATTTTTAGTTATTTTTAGTTAATTAATAGAGTAATTCAACAGCATTTATACAGTTAAATTATAAGTTCAGTGTAGGATAAAAAAAAAGGTTTTTAGTTAATTTATGCTATTTTGAATTATTTTATTAGTATTTTTGTGGTATAGGTACTTAGATTTAGGATTTTTGGTTTATTTTGTTTGTTTTATAGTTTATTTTTAAATAGATTATGATTCCAAAATTTTAATAAAATTTGTGAATCCCGCCCCGGGCAATATGTTAAAAAAGTGAAGGCTACCGACATCTGTGGTCAATTAATTCAGCTTACTATGTTTCACCCAAATGGTGTGAGTCCTTGCTTATGGATGATTATCAGGATATTGATCGATATTGTAGATTTTCGTTTTATCGTTTAGTCTCCCACTCCACAATGACTGGTTGTTTTGGAGGATAGATTTTACTCTTTAAAAAGGCTAGCATCATGTGTTTTATGTTCTCTTTCTTGACAATAAACTCAAAACAGCTCATAAGTCAGGACTAGTGTAACAGTTGTTATTCTTACCGGTTTTGTTTCTTATAAATTGTCCATGTTCAATAAGTTGAAATAAAAGTGAAAAGTTTGTAAATAGAACGAGATTTTATTTAAAAGGATCACTCCATTCTTCAGTAAGCATCCATGCTGCCATTCCATAAAATAACATCGAAAACACGTAGCGTTTGACCATTCGCATTCGTAATCCAAGGTTGAGATCATGACTGCAGAACATCTTTTTCATACGGATAAAGGTTGCATGAACTTGCTCAATGCGGCATTTGATTTCAACCGAGGGATCCCATCTATCATTATCTAAATTACCCACCCATTCCCATCTTCATCATCATCGCTTAGTAACCAATGACAAAATGCTAAATTTATTCAAAATACATACGTACTATTTTGATACGTCTAAAGTAATATCCACAAAGATTTTCTGCGGTAAAAACCAGGACGACATCTACCGAAATAAAACTTAATAACAATAATAAATAAAACAAGGAACAAAATATTAAAACATCCACTGAGCAATAAAATTAAGGCTTTATAACGGATCAATAGAATAATTCCTTTCTCCAATCTTGTTTTCAGGTTCAGATGAATTCCTAATTCCCAGAAAGACATCGATTCGCACAGAAGTTTAATTATCTCCTGTTTTATCTAGAACCTACTCAAAAGATCTTTGTGTTCTTAGAGATTGTTCCTGGAAAGTAGTCGATCTTCAAGAGTATCAAAATATTTATTTAATTTAGAATAATATTCAAGGTGACCTGTTGTGTCTGCCCGTCTCCCACGCTAAAAGGATGTTGTATTTTTATGATAATATTTCGAAAAAGTAATAATACTTGGTGTTTTGCAGTTAGCTTTATTGTAATTTTATGAACCGGATATGCCTACGTATATTTACGTGAATATACGAAGACTACGTATAAATATTGACGAATGATTACAAAGACTTCTTATAAATTTAGCCGCACAGTTTACAGTTAATATTGATTTTAGGTTTTTTATATTGTTTACACGTTGTTTTGTTCCAATCAGTGGTGGTAAATATACACCGGTTAGAATAAGAGTCTAATCTAACCCAATCTAAACACACAAAAAATTTCCAAAGCTAACCTGACCTTATCAAAGCCTAACCTAAGGTAAAATTACCAAAACTGATGATGAATTTTGATGACGACGATTCTACATATGTAAATACGGCTGGTAAGATTTTAAAAGAGCGGAAGAGTGCCGTGTAATCGAAGCCCGGTCAATGAATAACTACAACGAGTTATTCGAGTGTTTTTAATTTTTTTTATTTCTATTAAAGATATATAATAAATCGAAGATTCATTCGTTTAGAGTTTAGAATTCTTATTTGAACATTATAAAAATTTGGGAAGATAAGGTGTACCAAAGGTTTTAAGATTATTTAAAAAGTAAGCACATTTTCCGAAGACAAGTTCTTCTAACCGATTATCATGTAAATTTAAACATTTAGGAGTGAATGTTAACATTTATGTGCAGAAGAAGAAGCGAACGATGTCCACGAAACATGTAGATTATTTACGAGTAAGTTATTTGCCTTTTCAATAAAAAAAGTAATTAAATTATCTAATATTTTATGGTCAATTATTTCACGTAATTTGAACAGTTTGTCAAATTTCAAACTAAGTTTTCAAGTTCTGCTATTATATCACTAGGGGGTCACCGAACTGAAATAAAAACAGAATTTGTCAAAAACTTTCACAGAACATAAAATTTTACTTTGAAATTTCATGAAATGTTCAAATTCTTTGAAACAATTGGTCCCCAGAAATTTTATTCAATGACACTATTCCTCTTGTTATGCTATGATGTGATAAAAAATCTGTTCTACCTCACAAGAGTCCCAGTTGCTCCCGTCTGGTGCCAGTGAGACTATGGCATCCCCACTTGGGGTATGTTGTGAGGCTGAATGCAGTGAAGAGAGGAAGGAGATGGGGAAGAGAAAGGTGGGGAAGTACTTGGCTATTCAAATCTGGTCACCAAACACGACTAAACCCTTTTTTTTTTACATGAGCTCCACACAGGAGGCCCTGAGGAAAATAATTTCCCTCAGGGCCTCCTTTCAAGCAACGTTTCAATTCTGAATGGTGGTCTTACACCAGGGCGACACTGAGAGTACCTTCCACTCTCGTGACATCTTAAACAAGTCATGGAGTCTTGAAATGAGCTATCAATAGAGTTGCACTTCATTTTATTAAACAACTAAGCATGGCAAATTTTGCATCACGTCTATTCGTTGCCGCAAGTATGTAAGTCCATATTTATTATGGTACATGAACCTTGGATTAGTTCCATTTGTCCGCGTTTAGATACATGTACCTGCACGAGGATTTTTTCAATTTTTTTTATTTATTTTAGATATATCTGCTTGAGAATTTGAATGAGTTGCAAACAAAATATAAACAAGCATGTTGCTAGTGAATGATAAAATTCTTAATAAATCCAAAAATTAAAATTGCTTTTGAAATACACACATGGTCACACTAGTATTCCTGATCTGTTTGCGTCAAATGTTAAATTGCGACGATTCAAATTGTTAGAGATGATTGCTCTGATTCCGATTCAACGACAATTCACAGTGCTGCAGCAAGAGGATTGAAACCTTTGAGCAAACTCTCGTAATGTGACCCCTACTGTACTCGTACTTCCATACTGTACAATGCCCTTTGCCAAGCCGAAATCCCATGCCAGCAGGTAACTATGCAAACACAGTATTTACTCCAACATACCCACTCTATGTAGTTAAGAAGTCTGTTTGAGAATGTTCACAACTTAGCGCAATGTTTCCCAAACTTATTTTCAGTGGCCCGACTGTTTTAACATTTTTGTGTACTTCTGGTTTGTGAGATATTAAAATTATCATTGACTTTATTGGCCTAGGTTTCAGATATAGTATAAAATCGTTTAATCGTTCATGAAATAATTTCGACATTTGAATAGGTAAATACGTAATCAATTTCACTAAAAGTAGAATAAAAATGAGCTTACTTCAGCAAACAAATGCCCATAATATTAGGTATTCCTATGCGGTGGTAAAAAAATTTTTAGTGTCAAAATAGTGGTCATAAATATATTTTATTAATAAAAACTAATGAAAAATTAATATTATGATTTTCTTAAAGATATTAATAATAAATTATGTATTCATGGCAAATATTGTGTCATGCCTCACTTCAGCACTTAAAAAATATCCATGCCCTATCCTAATACATTTTTATAGCACAAACAAGGGAAGCACCGCAGGTGATTTTTTTTAATGTATAATGCAAAAAATACGTCCAATCCTACTGATACCCTCGTAAACCATATTCTCCTATCTGTTTTTTTTCCATTATCAAAGATGAATCCCGCAATGCTTGGGTAGAGTATTGGCACATTGCTAGTCAATCCAAGAGAGCCTGCTAAGCCTCAATTCAAAGGACTATCCCATCAAAACCGTGGTTTCATCAAATCCCCCTTTTTTTCCTAAAAAGAAATTTCCTCACTTATTAGAATGAGAATAGGACATTGTTGCGTTCTTTTTCACCTTTTTAAAATTCACAACCTTGACTCCCCAGATTGTACATTTTGTGATCTAGTTGTGGAAACTTTAGATCACATATTTTTGGTTGTCCCCTCTAAATAAAAATCCTCTCTTCTATCAAGCGTTATCTAAAATTGCCTCCTCTCCATTCAACATCTCATCTCTTCTAAGTCTGAACTCGAAAATTTTATCTGTTAAGGCAATAATTATAATTCAGAATATATTTTTACCCAGCAGCATAAAGAGAAATTAGAACATAAATACAGCACTAGATTCACGCGCAACGACGGGTTAATAGTTCCGAAATTTAATAATAAGTACGGACAGAGAACGTTTGAATACAACATACCGATAACATTTAATTTATTACCTGACACTATAAAGCAATATAATTATATGAATAAGGTTGAATATATGCTGAAAAATTGGCTATCGGAAAAAATATATTTATATTTATATTGATTTGTATGAAAAAATGTACAATTTGTACACATAAGAGGTAAAATTATAACATTTTAAATTTATATGTAACTTAACTATAAGCTCCTGCTGACAAGCCAATTTAATTGGCTTAGCAGTACTTGTTTGTGATTTGTAATAACTATTCTTACAATAATAAAAATAAAATAAAAACTCTTATCTTCCAAATAATTTATAGTTATTCATATTTTGAGTTTTGTCGCCCAAAACGTTCAAATTAAAATCACAGTTAGACAAAAAAAGGTTTGACCAATTAGCTGATTCTGTCTTTTACTTGCGTATTTGAGTCTCGTGAAAATATGATAATGCTAACCGGATCACCCAGGTTTTTTTTTAAATTACGAACCACTAGTTTTTTTCATGGTACGGCACCGGATTTGGGAAACACTGCTTTAGTGTATAGTTACACACAATAACCCCTTCACTATCAATGATTTAAAATTTTAGATTGTATTGAAGCTGCTTCTATTATTGAACATTGTAAAGGTAAAAGTGTGTTTTGGGTGTGTGATGTGTTAGAAGTGAGGGAAATTTCCTGAATCAAATAATTTCAGAGAATTCGCAACCCGGGAATTTTTGTCTTTCTTTTTAATAAAATAAAATGCATACGAATATAATTAATTTAAATTTACACCAAAATTATTAAAGATTTTTTCTGGTTTATATTCCGGTTTTACAGAACGTACCTAGTTGACTTATTTTTATTTTTAACTTTATGAGTAAAATCCCAAATAATAATATTTAATTAAATGAAGCCAATATTAGCGAACGTAATAAGCCAATATTGTAACGTTGACACCAAAGACCAGAATTTCATTAAAAACCTGTATTGGTTCCAAACAGCAGAAATAAGACATGGGAATGAGAGATCTAATGCAATCGCCATTCAGCGTGGAGTACGACACGGCTGTATCCTGTCGCCACTATTATTTAATCTCTATTCCAACTATGTCTTCAAAAGAGCCCTAAGTAATACCGAGAAGGGTCCCAAGATCAACGGAGTTGTCATTAATAACATAAGATATGCAGATGATACTGTATTACTAGCTGACAGTATCAGCGACCTCCAAGACCTATTAGATCTTGTTAATAATGCTGGTGAGCAGCTGGGCCTAACAATCAACGTCAATAAAACTAAATGGATGACTTTTAGACGACTAGATCACTCTGGATCAATGATACAGTTAAAAGGTTGTAATGTCGAAAAGGTGGAAAGATTTAGATACCTCGGCAGTATTCTCACGGAGACTCTTGACCCAGATATAGAGATTAGGTGCAGAATTGAAGCAGCAAGAACTGCGTTCATAAAAATGAAATCCATCTTCTGCAATGACAAAATCAGCTTAAAACTAAGGCAGAGAATGCTAAAATGTTATGTGTTGTCGGTCTTGCTGTATGGTTGTGAAATATGGACCTTGAAAATAATTACCATGAACAGGTTAGAGGCTTTAAAAATGTGGCTTCACCAGAGAATGCTCATGGTCCCATGGACCGACATGATCATCAACACAGAAATTCTCAGGTGGGCTAGAGCAGATAGAGAACTGCTTACTTAAAATCAAGAAAATTTCATATCTGGGTCATATACTTCGAGGGGAGAAGTATCGCCGAGGCCTGGTAGAAGACAAATGTCTTGGCTGCGAAATATAGGAGAGTGGACCGGCATTAGAAGTGTGGAGAAGCAATTCCGGGCAGCGCAAGACAGAGAGACCTTTTCAAGAGTGATCGCCAACGTCGGGGGACCTGATGAGGCACACAAAGAAGAAGAAGAATATTAGCGAAACTCAATTCATCCTAGACTTGCAGAAAAAGTCAATAGATGTCGCGTATTAAAAATAAGATGGATAAATATTTATCCAGACACTATCTAGATAGTATTTAGTTCTGGTTGAATATTGCAATCATATTTAAAGATAGCAGCCAATAATATTTGCGTTAAGAAAATGAAGCTAATGTCGGTAGTTCTTAGTCGAAGTATGATACAGTTCAAAGAAATCAAATTGGAAATGGCTTCCATAGCTCAGTTGGTAGAGCACTTGCCATTTAAGCAAAGGGCCCTGGGTTCGAGTCCCAGTGAAACCAATATCTTTTTCTGATTTTTCTATGTCCAGATTTTCGATGGAGTTTCGCTAATATTGTCTTCATTTAATTTTTAAAAAGTAGGTACTTGACTTACTTTACCTAGAGAATATTTGAGAACATGTAAATAAAATTTTGGTCTCCAGTGACTTTTTTGATATGTTTTTTTTTCTTCACACAAAATCAAACAAAAAAACAGCCACATATCATTTACTCAGCCGGGTAAACGCTAGGGTGGAGTACGGATGTATGAAAAAAAAAATTTTTAAGATTCAGAGTTCTAAGAGGGGGGGAATTGTGCCTTATGTTAAAGTAAAAATATGTGGGATTTTTCATTTCATTTGATTAAGATCTTCTGTCTCCGCAGTGACTCCAAAAATGGAAAATTAGGCTAAAAAAGTTTAAGGTTTATAAGGCGATAATAATAATAATAATAATAATAATAAGCCTTTTACTTCTGGTCTTCGGTCAGGTATACTAAGCATCTTGTTTGTTTATAATAAATCCCGAAGCTCAGTTTGCCTCTTGGCATAGGCCTCCTCTAACGTTTTCCACTGGGATCTGTCATGCGCAACTCTTCTCCATTGATTTCCAGCCGTGAGTTTTAGATCGTCTTCCCATCTTATTTGTTGACGTCCTCTACTTCTCTTGCCATCTCTTGGATACCAGTCAGTGACATTTTTACACCATTTGTCTTGTGGATCGCGGATCATGTGACCTGTCCATCTCCACTTTTGTTGGTCTATTCTGGCAATTAAATCAGCAACTTTGGTTTTCTCCCTTATTGTGCTGCATCTCACTCTGTCCTGTTTCCTTATTCCTGTCAGACTTCTCTCCATGGCTCTCTGGCAGCGTTCCAACTTGTCTCTGTGTCGTTTGGTGAGTGCCCAAGTTTCACATCCATAGGTGATGACTGGAAGTATGCATGTGTTGAAGACTTTCCTTTTTATTTGCATACTTAGCTCATTGGATTTCAAGATTTCTTTCAAAGACCAGTATTTCTTCCATCCATTTGCTACTCTTCGCTCGATTTCTTTAGTGGTTTGATCTTTATGAGATATTATCTGTCCTAAATAGATGTAATCTGACACATATTCGAGTGGTTGATTGTCAATTAGTATAGTTACTGGTTTAGAGTTTGTAAGCAATTTTGTTTTATCTTTGTTCATGCATAGGCCGACTTTCGCGCTTTCGTCAGTTAGCGATTCTATCATTTTCTTTAGGTGTGATGGGTTTTCCTCAAATAGTACTATATCGTCTGCAAATCTTAGGTGGTTCAGTTTTACACCTTGCACGTTGATACCATATTTTTCCCAATCTAGTTTGCGGAAGATACTTTCCAGAGCAGCCGAGAACAATTTTGGTGATAAAGGGTCTCCCTGTCTTACACCTCTCTCAATCTTGAACTTTTTTCCCAAGGTTTCTAGTTGGATCCTCGCTTCGCAATTCGAGTATATCTTTTTTATAATATTGATGTAGTTTGAAGGTATCCCTTGCTGTTCAAGACTATCCCATATGGCTGTGTGTCTTATGCTGTCGAAATCTTTGGAGTAATCAATGAATGCTATGTATAGTTTCTTATTATACTCGTTATATTTTTCTACTATTTGTTTCACTGTGTGTATGTGGTCTAGGGTAGAGTATTTTTGTCTAAAGCCGGCTTGCTCCCGTGGTTGGTTTTCGTCTAGCTTTTTACTTATTCTTTCCAGGATAACTTTAGAAAATACTTTGTAGATATTTGACATCAAACTTATAGGTCTGTAGTTCCCGATATCTTCTTTTTGTCCTTTCTTAAATATAAGAATAATGTTTGATGTTTTCCACTGTGTAGGGATTAGACCAGTTATTACTATTTCATTGAATATTGAAGTGAGTATTGGTAGTAGTTCTTCCAAGGTGCCTTTAAGAAGTTCGTTTGTCACTTTGTCTGGACCTGGAGCTTTTTCCATCTTCTGACTGTATATGGCTTTTTCTACTTCTCTGGAAAGTATTTTCGGTTCAGTTATAACGTTTTTCTGCTCTTTATTGACGTCTGTCCTCGGATCGTGTTTTTGTTTGTTGTCTGGGCTTGAATAGAGGTCCTGGTAAAATTTTGTGGCTATTTCATTAATGTTTTTTCTATTTGAAGAAGTAGTCCCCTATTTGTTTAGTTTTGGTATCCATTCTTTATTTGATTCTTTCAATTCTTTAAGCGCTTTTTTAACTCCTCCTGTTTTCACTATATGCTTTTCTAATGTTTGCAGCCTCTTGATCTTCCTATCTTTTCTGATGTTCTCTCTGATTTCCTTACTTAGTTTCGTTATAGTTTTTATGTTATCTTTTTTAGGATGTTTTGAAAGTAGATTCCGTCTTTCTTCTATAAGTTGCAGCGTTGTATCACTTAATTTGTACTTGTTTCTACTGCTATTCTCTGTTTTTACTTTAGTTAGTAGATTTTCTAGCTTTCCATATTTCGTATGAACATCAATGTTTCTCGTAGTTAATTCATCGGCTGATTCAATTAGAGATTGTTTTATTTTCTTTAGGGTTTCTTCGCTGTGGTGATTTGTAGAGTATGAAGCGAATTTTTTCCTAGAATTCTTTAGTGGTTCTATTCTTATGTTGCTTCTTACCATACGATGATCTGTATTGAAATTGAGTTTAGTTAAGACTGACGTATCCGTGAAGGCTTTTGGGTAGTTTGTTGTTATGTAGTCAATTTCGTTTTTGGTGTTGCCGTCAGGGGAGATCCATGTCCACTTCTTATTTTGGTTTTTCATATATAAACTGTTCAAGAGCGTTAAGTTGTGTTGTAATAAGAATTCAACCAAAAATTCACCATGTGGACTTCTTCTACCTTGGCCAAACTTTCCCAACACATATTGTTAGGGTGCCTCGATGTCGGCTTCTAAACCAACACCAGGGCCCAAAACACGTCCCTGACTAGCTCTCAGCGGGACTATGGTACTCTCTATTCAGGGGGGTGGGCAGCTCAAGGCTAGGGAACTTCTCTCCATCCTCCGGTGACCCACGGGATCCTCACTGGCCAACAATCCTCCCGCCGTAGCAGAATAATAACAATGTTAAATCATTTAGACATGTATTGTAAACTCAAACACATACATAGGTTTCTACAGTACAATTCAATTACAAGAAATGCAAATTACACAAACCTAGCTAAAGTGTTTAACTCTCTCTGACTCTCTCTCAAAACGAAACTCTCCGAGTCGTGATTTCCGCGGGGGCCCTACATTTCACTGAATTACGGACAACATTTAAGGAGGAAATCAAGATACAGCTTACATGTAGGTTGGCAGGAACCTCGTCTCATGTGGCAGCTTCATCAGGCACTTTCGTAGTCTAAATAGACCGAACTATAGTGGCAAAAGACTGATTCTACTCAAAAGTATTTCAATAATACATCGCGGCCCCATTGAATTGGGTCCGCCGGCTACAAGTGAGCCGCGAGCGTGCGTTCTCAAAGGCGCTCAGATCTCTTCTGTGGCGAGCGCAGCGGGAATGCCGAGTGGCAGGGCACGGGGGAGAGGCAAGGAGAAACAGGATACGGGGCGGGGAGAGGCGGCGGCCGAGCCGTGTGGACTTGTGCTGCGTTCTGTGCTCTCGTATTTACTCGCTTCAGGGGCGTATCGTAACACTTCCCCCCGCGCTTGGAAAAAAAGCGACGTGGCAATGGAGCTGTAGGAAAAAAAATCCTCTTAAACTTTCATTGGGGTTTTTGAGAGATTCGTTGCTTGAGAGATGCCTAGCTAGAACATGCAATTTATGTTATAGTTTAGGTCACAATGTTTGTAGGGAATGGGTGAGGGGTACATACAATGTTTGGAAAAGAACAGTTTTGGTGAAAGTACATGGTGTGAAACAACATACAAGATTATGCAATTGAAAGATGACAATACATGGTTATGCAATTGAACAAAATAACAATACATGGTTATGCAATTGAAAAATAACAATTCATATTTGTACAATCGAAGAACAAAAAAACAAGAACAAAAATGCCTGTGTGATTCTAAAGTTTCATTGGTCTGGGAGCTAAGTTTGCGAAGCGTGGATTTGTTTGGTTTCGGAGAATTTCGAAGAGGAGGACGTGGTTTCACAGATTCTAAGGATTACATTATCACTGTAATCAGACCCCTTTGAGATAACACTCAAAAGTACACTCGGGCCTTAGAAAACACTTGGTTTTGTCGAAGACGTCGAAGTTCATGAAGTGGAGACTGTGGTTGCTGTGCCGCGACTATGGTTACAGAGGTCATTGAAGAGGAGAATCCAGTGTCTGCAGACATGCCAGTACGAATCCTAAAGTGTTATTAAGGTAAACACGGATCGTATATAATGGTTATTGAAGCATAATGTAGCTCAACATAACTTGTATTGGTACGCATTCAGCGAATACTGGAAGTCAAGGTAATGATGGTTTACACATGACGATATATGCGTCACTGCATGACAGCGCAAGAGACGACATGGTTGGCATTGATAGCAAGAGTAAGAACAAACCTAGGAGCTAGCGTGCCCAAAAGGTGGTTCAGAGTGTCATAATGTATAGTGGGACAACTCAACTTGCTGTGGCACGACAAAACAACATACATATGAGTGGTATGGTCTGTGCTTTCAGGAACAAATGCGTAGAAAAATGGCAGCAGGAGGGACCTAGTAACCACAGCGCGTGCTGTCAGGAAGTGGAGCTCAGCTTGGCTGTTGGTGATGACATCCGCCTGGGCTTCTTTTTAATCCGGGAGAAATTATTATTAGAGCAAAATTCTTGAAGTTTACCTGCCTAGGGACCAATGAAGAAAAGGTTTGGAGAGAAACAAAATGTGTCCAGATAATGAAATAAACGAAGTTTTAACCACCGACCCAGAGAATGACGAAGAGAGAGTTTTCTAACTAAATTGTGATTACATGAACATTTTCCTTTACCAGGATGACTTGGCGTTTGCCGAGTGACAATATGTCTTGGTTAAAAAACAACCGGCCTTCCATGGCCTATGTTAACATAAAGGTGGTAACATTTTTGTAGAATTTCAACGAACAAGACAAAGAAGTCGTGAATGAGTCACGGTAAAAGCAGAGAAACCAATTCATGAATAAAGGTTGTCAAAAGGAGACAGACGGTACGCCAAGTGCATATCGTACATATCCAACATTCATGAATGTGTTTCGTAAAATTGAGAAAAAGAACAAAAGGTGAGACATATGCAGAGAGTGAGGGAGAAAGCCTGCTGATAATTGGTTAGTTTACCGATTCGCACTCCCAGTGAGGGCGAATTATGGTTAACAACAGATTTTCCTCTTCATAACATATACCTGAGAACATGATGGTGAGGAGAAAGGAAAGAAAAAGGAAAGGAGTTGAGTGACGAAACTTGCTAGAGACTGGACTAATTTCCACTTCAAACTCCATGTGAGAATGAAACATGATCGACCAGCAGATTTCCTGACTCTTTACAATTGTTAAAAGGATGAGGAGAAATTTGAATACACATTAACAAAGAGACTAATCTTTTGCGTGTATTGGGCAAAAGATTAGGGGTCATTTTAAAAACTCCTGCGTGATTGTGAGAAAAGACAGACCCTTGCTCCAATTTCACAAACCTGGGGGTTTTCTTATCCGTTCCCCAGACAACGAGTTGGGTGGTTTTGTGCTCAATCGATTAACTCCCACAGCACTATGCCCCATAGTTAGCAGTGAAGCTACAAACTAGTCCTTTTGGGATAGTAGATATTCCTGGGCTTCTTTCCTTTTTGCAAAGAAGTAAAAAAACAGGAGGTCCACGGGCATTGGCGTTGAATGACAACAAAGGGTTGTGGACTACATTTCGTAGATCGCACACAAAAGGTTTGATATTATTTCGTTCGCACGACTCATGGTAAGTGTTTTAACGTCTCCACGTATAGTGTATAAGAACATGTAAGTACATACAAGATAAAACTCAATTATAGACAGAAGTCAAGAGTTTATACAATGCCTCTTAAAGAAGATGGCAAGGCCGATATAATGTCGTTCGCACGAATCACGGTAAGTGTTTTAACGTCTCCACGTATAGTGTATAAGAACATGTAAGTACATACAAGATAAAACTCAATTATAAACAGAAGTCAAGAGTTTATACAATGCCTCTTAAAGAAGATGGCAAGGCCGATATTATGTCGTTCGCACGAATCACGGTAAGTGTTTTAACGTCTCCACGTATAGTGTACAAAACATGTAAGTACATACAAGATAAAACTCGATTATATACAGAAGTCAAGAGTTTATACAATGCCTCTTAAAGAAGATGGCAAGGCCGATATTATGTCGTTCGCACGAATCACGGTGAGTGTTTTAACGTCTCCACGTCTCGTGTACAAGGGTTGTACACAGTTATACATACAAGCGGTACTCATGACAAATTAATGACACACGACCAAAATACAAAGCGGTACTCATGACAAATTAATGACACACGACCAAAATACAAAAGCGGTACTCATGACAAATTAATGACACACGACCAAAACAAATTGTAAAAAAAAACGGTGCTCATGACAAATATGTCACACGACCAACTCAATAACATTTAGCTATGAGCAAAAGTGATTATGACGAACTTCTCGTATCGTGGCAGGTATTTTAAGGATCCCTCCTATGACGGTGGATGTTCTAAGGATCTCTCCTATGACGGTGGATGTTCTAAGGATCTCTCCTATAATGTAACAGGGTTACGTTTAAATACAACACAATAAACGTTAATGATGCTTGATTTTAACACAGTTTATAAAGATTCGTTAGATTAACTAACTCCGTAGCCCAAGAGCGTACGACAGAGAAGATAGACAATTTGATGCTACTTCATGTGTTACAAAATACAAGGGTGATGGCAGAGTATAATTCTACTTACACCAAGTATTTAAAACAAAGACAGACCTATAATGGTTTTACATACTGTCTGTTGTGGCAACCTGCAGTGAGGAAGACCAAAGAAAAGGGACCAATTACGGTTTTACATACCCTTTGTGCAGTTACAAACATACCAGGTTATGTGCAATTTGGGTTGCAAATACTTGGTTAAATGGACACCTAAAAGTTGTGAATTCCAAAATCAGGATGACCATAAGGTTTTATTTAACCTGTCTCGTAGGGTTGAAACGTGTCATATAAGACATACGTAACGTACAAGCAAAAAAAACAAAATAACAAAAGGCAGTGGCTTTGTTATAACAACCAAAGACCGGATGATTCGGTTTTACGTACTTTAGTTGAAACGAGCCAAATTGATTTATATACAGGGTTATAAAGACCAATCATTGGTTTTATAAATACAAGTTCCAAAATGGACGTGTGGATATCCAGTTTGGGTACATGAGCATGAATTTGGGTAGGACGCCATCAATTTTTAATTTAAGAGGAAAAAATTGAAAAAAACTTATATACACGAGGGGCGACTATGTAAGTAACCACTGTTTGATTTTCATGCTAGAGATACCTCGGAAGGTTTTACAACTCATGATGAACAAGATAAAAGGAAAAATTGTAAAAATAGTTAACTGGTTCTGAGTCGGAATTTAACACTTTGGAATTTACCAAAACCCGACTTCTAGAACGACACGCCGATGGGCAATTGTCAACTACCTTACATGAACAAAATAAACAGGTGAGAAAGTTCCTTTCCACACGACAAAAATGCAACAAAAAAATAGGAGAAAAATTACAAAATTACATGACAAGGCAGGGTATGACGTGGCATGAACATTGCGTAGTGTACGTGTTGAGACAATAAATGGGCTCGCGACTTCCCAAACATTGAAACTCGAAAAGTGTCTCCGTTCCAAAGTGATCAGTTTTAGAACAGGTGAAAAAAATAAAAGAAAAAATTGCCGTGAGGGAAAGAAAAAACAGTGCAAAAACAACATTTGAAAGTAACTTCAAGGAGAGTGTGCATTAATTTACAAAATAATTTACAACTTGTTTCATTTACGAAACGATGGGCATGTGATTGACACAATACACGCCTGACGTAGTAAGACTCTGTAAGCTTACAAAAAAAATGTGATACATACTGGATCATTTTACGTTTGCTGAGATAGTGGGGGCAGTTTTACTTGACTCCTCACTTCCAGACTTTACAATGTCCTTAATGTGGTAATTACCAATGTGCTTTCCAGATGAGTCAGACAAGGAGTACACTAGGTCTGATATTTTCCTTAGGACTTTGGCCTTCACGAAACGTGGTGCCAGCTTAGCAGAGAAATACATGGCTCCTTGGGAAAGTGTGTTGTTCTTTCTCCAAACTATGTCTCCTGTATTGAAGGTGACATGTTTTCTACGTAAGTTATATCTGTCCGCACTCTTTTGGTGAGCCAGGAGCAAAGCATCAGTGACTTCACTGTAAATGGCCGACAGTTCTTCCAAGCGATGGGCATAGTCTGCGGTAGGGTTGCTTATGGTGGCGGATGACGTAGGAAAGTTTGTGTCCCTATGTAGAGAACCATGGACGACTTGTTCCATACCGTGTTTTAAGAAGAAAGGTGTGTAACCAGTGGCCAGGTTAACAGTGTTGTTCATAGCGGCCTGAATTTTATCTAGGTTTTTACACCAAGTGCGTTGGTCTTTATCAACTAGAATAGCTAGAGCTGTGTTGATTGTTTGGTTGTAACGTTCGACAGTGTTGTTTTGGGGAGTGTACAAGGTGTTATAATAAATGTCCTTGATTCCGTATTTGGCAAGAAATTCTTTGAATTCCTGGGCAATAAACTGTTTTCCGTTATCAACAATTACGGTTCTGGGTGTTCCGTAAGGTATAAAAATGTGTTTTTCCAGAAGTTTGATGATGGCGGACGCGTTGGCTCTTTTTAAAGGGAAGATCCAACAGAATTTGGTGAAAACATCCACTACACTAAGTATGTGCATGTGTCCGGCATAACTTCGAGGAAAAGGTCCGACGAGGTCCATTGACAATGACTGTAGGGGTCTGTCGGCGCGTTTGGGGTTACCCATTAGGCCGGCAGGTGCTGCCGTGCTATGTTTATAGGCTTTACAAGTTTCACATTTAGAGATGTAATTGCGAATTTGTTTGAAAAGACCAGGCCAGTAACACTTCAAGGAAATCTTTTTATACGTCTTGAAAGTTCCTGGGTGTATAGAGTCGGGAGCACTATGATTGTCAATTATTATTTGTTCTCTTCCTTCGAGGGGAACGACAAGTTTCCAAGAGTAATCTTCGAGGATGGATAGTGGTGCCTTGCAATTACGGTATAGTTGTCCTTCTTTTATGATAAAATTAGGAAACTTTTGTTGATTATTTTTACAACCTTCGAAGATTTTCAAGTACCATTCATCTTTTGTGGGTGGAGGGGGGGCAATTGTGTCAACATTTAATGAAGCCAATTCAATTCTTGAAAGAGCGTCAGGAACAATATTGTCCGCGCCTTTACGGTGTACAACATCAAAATTGAATTGAGACAAACGGGAGGCCCAACGAGCGAGTCTACCGGAGGGATTACTTAAAGAGATCAACCATTTCAAACTACTATGGTCTGTGACTACAGTAAATTTGCTACCGTCTATGTAACCGCGGAAATGGTGAACAGAATCTGGTTAAAATTGATGCTTATTGAGTAGGTACTTGTTCTATGGGCAATTACTTCTAGGCAAGTACCTACCTAATTTTATTATTTTCTTTTTTGTTCCATTATTCAAATAGTTCTATAGAAGAACAAAGGAAGGTAGCTTCCATTCTTACGTAAAAAAAAATGTGTTCCAACAAGCAGATCACAATATAAATCTTATAAAAAATCAGGATTATGTAAATAAAAGAATAATAAATTATGACCAGACAAACAAACACAAAACAAGCGTTTGATTTACAAAAGTGAGTACCACAGAAAACCTCCACCTTAAATCAAATAAGAGCGTAAAAAGCGCCAGAATCCAATACAGCCAATAACTCCTTTTCGGTAATTCCGTAGTTTTTCTCGTGTTTATTTAGTGTACGGGAAAAATACGCTACAGGGTGTTCGCCATCTGGGAATTCTTGAGTTAGGACTCCACCGATTCCTACGTTGGAGGCATCCGTGTGGAGGGTAAAAGAGAGTGCAAAATCCGGGCAATTCAGAACGGGGGCTTTTTGAAGGGCATTTTTTAAAGTTGTAAACGCTTCTTCAGTTTCAGCAGACCATCGGAAGTTGCTGACACCTTTACGGGTGCCGGTAATTTTATTTAAGGGGGCTGCAATTGTGGAAAAGTCTTTGATGAATCTTCTGTAGTAACCTGCAAGTCCAAGGAAACCTTTGACTTCTTTCGCGTTTTTGGGTCGGGGGAAATTTGCCATGGCTTCCACCTTAGCGGGGTCTGTTCTTAGACCTTTTTCGTCGACAATGAATCCTAAATAACGTAAACGGGACTTACAGAATTCAGACTTCTTCAAGTTTATGGTTAAACCAGCGAACTTGAGTTGTTGAAAAACCTTTTCCAACATTAATAGGTGTTTTTCAAAGGTGTCGCTGACGATGATGAGGTCGTCAAGGTAACAAAACAGGCTGTTATCGACTTAAGGACCGAAGAGTTTGTCCATCAGTCTTTGTAATTCGGCGGGGCTGTTCTTTAGACCAAAGGGTAATCTTTTAAAATGGAACATTCCCCTACCAGGTACAACGAAAGCAGTTTTTTCACACGATTCTGCGTCCAAAGGTATTTGCCAAAAAGCTTTGCTTAGGTCAACAGAGGAGATGAACTTGGCGTTGCGCAGTTTGTCTAAGGTCGCGTGGACGTAAGGTAAGGGGTATGCGTCAGCTTCCGTACAAGAATTTAAACGTCTACTGTCGAGACAGAAACGTGCGGAGCCATCTTTTTTAGAAACCAAAAGAGTTGGGTTGGTCCATGCACTTCTGCTGGGAACCACCACACCCATTTTTAACATTTCATCAAGTTCTTTTTCCAAAAGTTTAAGCTTTTGGGGGGCTAAGTTGTAATAACGTTGCTTTATGGGTGGGCCATTGGTTTTAATGTGGTGTTCTACCAAATTTGTCAAACCCAATCCACATTTTTCGAAAGATATTGATTCGAATTTATTGACCATTTCCTTTAGTTGGAGAGCTTGGTCCGTGCTTAAATTTTCGTGAGGTATTATTGTGCGGATCTCACTAATTTGAGCAGCAGTGGAGGTTTCGCCAAGAGTATTAAATACTTGGGGAGCAACGTTAAAAGCCTTCCAGAAGTCAACGCCAAGGATGAAATTCTGGGATATAGAGGGCACTATTAGAAAATTGATTGTAATTATTTTATTGTTACAATTAATTGGCAGTGCAAGGGTACCGATGACCGGCTGGGAAACATTATCCGCAGTCGTCAGGTGTGTTGTTTGTGGCGAAATTTTAAAATCACTGTTAACAAAAGGCAGGTGAGCATTGTTGCCAAGACAGCTGACAGATGCACCGCTATCAAGTAATCCGGAAAAGGGCACATTGTTAACAGAGAAAAGAGCATAGGGTCTCCCATCTTTAGCTTGTTTGCAACAAACCGAGGAAACATTTAAGGTCTGGTTAAAATACTTAATGTGTGATAACCAATCAGTCCATTCTTTAGACCTTGGTTCAGAATGGGTACCTGAGAGGTTATTATTTAGTTTTTTGGCCTCTTCATGTAGAAATTTGGTGGGGGCTTGGAGAAATCCACCTGAGGTCTGACATCGCTTGGGTTTTGTAACCTTTCTGCATTGTGCCTTGATCTCTTGAAAATGTTGCGCAGTTCGTCGCGTGGAGGAGAGCGGTCCCTAGAGTGGTGTCTCTTGGAGGTTCGGGGTTCCTTGGATTCCAGAAGTCTTGCTTGCTTGAAACAAGTAGCGGCCAGGTGGCCTACTTTTTTGCAAAAGGAGCACACTTTTTTGTTGTCGAATTCTGGCTTTACACCAGACGAACGGCTTGGCCCAACCACATTATTCGACACATTCTTTATGTTTTTCCTATCCTGGTACGATTCCAGGAGGAGGCAGACTTCGTTTAGCTGGGCCAGGGATGCAATTTTCTGTGAGGTGATGATGTTCTCGTATTTGCTTAAAAGGCCATCAGTTATGACTGGTAATAGTTCAGCTTCCGGAACAGGATGTGAAAGCTTGATGTTGATGGACTCAGCCCTTTCTATGAATGTAGCCACAGGTTCATCTACTAGTTGTTTAATAGATATTAGAGATAGTTTGATCCGGTGCTGGGCCTCCTTTTTTCCAAAGCTAGAGATTAGGGCAGCTCTGAGTTTATTCCAATCTTTGCATTTAGTCTTTTGGATGCGGTGCCACGGAATTAATTCTGGGGAGATGAGTTCTATAAAGTTTCTCCGTAGAATCTTGAATGGGATATTTTTGATTGTAGCCGTTTCTTCAATACGGTCAATGAAATCCAGCACATCGGAGACGCCATTATATTTGACTTTCCAAGAGGATAAATCGTAAGTTTTATCTTGTGTCAAGATGGGTGCGACGTCCTGTTTTATCATTACATGCGGCGTAGGTTCTTTGTCAAGATTATCCAAAACTTGCGTAGCCGAACATGAATTATTTTCGTTGGAGGGGGCGAGATTTATTCTCCTAATGTACTTTTTGTTGAATAAAAGTGCATATGCCTTCAATGTAGATTTAGATTTGCTTGATGGCGAGAGTCCTCTATCCCTTAAAGCAGCTTGTAAGTGGGCTTTGGATAAACTATGCACATTGGGAATGGTACCCAAGTTGGATGGTGTAATAGCTTGCTTGTCCTCCATTGCGAGTTTCCTGGGTGGTGAGGAGAAGAAAAAAAAAATTGGCCAGGGGTTTCCTTTAGAAAGCGCAAAAATTAATTTTTGTGAGGCACTTTTCACTTGGTGATCACTGTTGGCACTTCCAAATGTGTTTTGTATACATGACACCAGAATTCTTGTCAAGGAGAGGCAGACGAGAAAAAATTTTGCGTGGAAAGACCTTAGTGGTAAAGGTTTTTGTATTTCACTGACCACTTTTGAGAAAACTGTGAAATTCACAAGTATTTATTTATTTTAGAAAAATTTTGCCAGGACTGACCTTTAGAAAACAGGTTTTTTATTTTCACAAAACACTTTGCACTGAGAAAGGCACTAAAGTTCACAAAAGGCACATTTCTGGCAAATAAAGGACAAACTTCCGGATGAAAATGACTGAATATGGGGTTTATTGCATCCAACCATATTAAAATTATTTTATTTATTCATGGAATCAGTCATTGGCTTTATTATTATTCCACTTTTCACTTATGTAAGGGAAAAAACACAATTCACTTTCACTTATGCTGAAAAAAAACAGTACCTATAATGTACAATGGGGAAAGAAAGTCATTATTTTGTCCATTTGGAGAAACATTAAATTGTACTAATTTGACAGACACAAGTGGGCCAATTGGTATATTGTGCAGAAATAATAAAAATACGTAAGTCCGAAATTTTCATTAAGGAATTCGCAAAATAACTGGGGTTCCAGAATCAATGATTTCCGTTGGTATCCCGGTTCAGTCATAAAAAACGGTTTGGATTTAAAACGCAGCCCAGAAACAGTCGGTTAGGATATCGGCGGGAACAAGGCATTTGCGCGCACAATCCGGAATATCGCGTGAAACAAAGGCCGTTGGATTTGGCGCGGATTGCTGTTGCTACGCGCTCGCTGTTTGGTGACGCGTGCGCAATCAGATTCGCGGCGTTTCGGGTACTCAAAATGGCCGTTGTTTCAACTTGCGATGCAATTTATAATTCCAGTCAGATCCGTTATGGATCTAATTTACATATTGGTTTCTGTGGTTTTTTCACAGGATTCACTGTAGAATAACAAGGCATAATTAATGTTTACAACATAGTTGTTATGCGGGAAGGATTTCGACAAAGGAAGGTCCCGCAAAGCGACCGGGATAGAGAAAAAAAATTCCAGGCTCCACGTTGATGCGCCAATTGTTAGGGTGCCTCGATGTCGGCTTCTAAACCAACACCAGGGCCCAAAACACGTCCCTGACTAGCTCTCAGCGGGACTATGGTACTCTCTATTCAGGGGGGTGGGCAGCTCAAGGCTAGGGAACTTCTCTCCATCCTCCGGTGACCCACGGGATCCTCACTGGCCAACAATCCTCCCGCCGTAGCAGAATAATAACAATGTTAAATCATTTAGACATGTATTGTAAACTCAAACACATACATAGGTTTCTACAGTACAATTCAATTACAAGAAATGCAAATTACACAAACCTAGCTAAAGTGTTTAACTCTCTCTGACTCTCTCTCAAAACGAAACTCTCCGAGTCGTGATTTCCGCGGGGGCCCTACATTTCACTGAATTACGGACAACATTTAAGGAGGAAATCAAGATACAGCTTACATGTAGGTTGGCAGGAACCTCGTCTCATGTGGCAGCTTCATCAGGCACTTTCGTAGTCTAAATAGACCGAACTATAGTGGCAAAAGACTGATTCTACTCAAAAGTATTTCAATAATACATCGCGGCCCCATTGAATTGGGTCCGCCGGCTACAAGTGAGCCGCGAGCGTGCGTTCTCAAAGGCGCTCAGATCTCTTGTGTGGCGAGCGCAGCGGGAATGCCGAGTGGCAGGGCACGGGGGAGAGGCAAGGAGAAACAGGATACGGGGCGGGGAGAGGCGGCGGCCGAGCCGTGTGGACTTGTGCTGCGTTCTGTGCTCTCGTATTTACTCGCTTCAGGGGCGTATCGTAACAATATTCTTCCTTGCATTGCTTCGCCCCGACTTGAGCATTAAAGTCGCCCATTAGAATAATATGGTTGTTTTGATACCTTGTTAATGCTTGTGTTAATTCTTTATAGAAGAGTTTGATTTCTGTTTTTGTTGCTTTTTCTGTTGGGGCATAAATTTGTATAACAGACCATACTTTTTGGTATCCCGGTATGTCAATGTTAAGAATGGCTATTCGATCAGAGATTCCAATTAGGTCTTGTATGTTTTGTTTCATTGACGTTTGATTATGAATCCTACTCCTCTTTCGCCGGCTGTTTCGCCTTTGTGGAATAGTATGTAGTCATCCCGTTCCTCAATCTTTTCTCCTAGTCTTCGCATCTCACTAATGCCCAGGATGTCCCATTTTATTTCTTCGAGAGCTTTTTCAAGGTCATGTAGGCTTTCTTCGGTTCTAAGAGTTCTCGTATTTAAAGTTGCAATATTGAGTATTTTGTTTCTTCTTGTTGTTAGAGGGTGGTGGTCTATAACTCCCGCGGGGACCAGCCGAATTGGGAGACTTTTTGTTAGTTCGATTTGCTTGTTAATTTTAGTTGGTATTAATATTGTTTGTTCCCGATTTTTCGGGGAAATTATTAGTTTTTTGGAGCATTTAGTTGTTGTGAGTCAGAACTTGACCGGTTGTAATAGTTTAGTATGTTAGGTCTGGTGATCTCTTTCATGCTAGTTTTGGGTAGAGGTTGTGAAGGATTGCTCAATATTTTGTTTGTATTTACTTTCTTCTGTTCTGATGACTTAGGAGAATCCGAAGTTCCTTTTTTTCTCTTTTCGCTAATGTTTTCCTTCGGTTTTAACACTATCAGTTTGTCATATTTTATGTAAGCAATGTTTCCCTTCTTTTTTTCATCTTCTAGTTGAGGTTGGAGCTGTTTTCGTTTTTCCAGGATTTCCTTTGAGTAATCTTCTTTCACATTAATACCTGACGGGAGGTTTTTCTTGTTCTTAAGTATAAGGTGTTTTTTCCATTGGGTCGTGATAGAGGCTATGACCGGACGATTCTTGTTTTCGCTTTGGTTCCCTATTCTATACACGTTGCTAATTTCTTGGCTGTCCAAGTGTACTCCCGTATCTACTATGAGGTCTTTAATGTAGACTACAAGGTCTCCTTCAGATTTTCTCTTCTCTTCTATTCCAAAGAACACCAGGTTATTTCTACGTTTTTCTCTATTTACTGCTTCAAGTTTTTGTTCTAGTTCTGATACTTTATTTTTGAGAATATTGTTATCCTCAATAATTGCTTTCATCTTCTCATTCAGCGCTTCCATCACATTTCTAGTTACCGAATGAGTTATTATTTCGGCTTGTTTCTCTAATTTCTCGTCAAGTTTAAATAGAAATAATTCCATGTTTTTGTCCATTATGTTCGTGTTCTATGAAATTGTTCAGATGGGGTGATTCGATTTTTTTTTTTTTTTTTTTTTTTTTAATTAGTGATTTTATTAATTTATAGCGCCTGTTGGTGGGCAAAATATACCACACCCCTGTAAGAACTTTTCGTACTTACGCCTGTTTGCGGTTTTATTTAATTTTAAGATTTCGCATTTAGTGCCATCTATTAACTGGTAGTGTATCTCGTTAAATGATTAGTTTAGTGCGTCCGCATTTACCGCCATCTGTGAACAGTTATTTTATTTTTATTTATATTATAATAATAAAATAAAAAGATTTTGGTTTGTCTGAGGATTGAACCCTTCTCCGAAGATACCGGAGCCAAACACTTTGCACTTAGGCCAATTCACTGTTGAATGTCAGTGAGATTAAAGTCAATATTAAGCAACTGTCAACGAAATGTACTGGAGTGTATTTAAGTTGCTTTTTATTTTTTTTATTTAAAACACTACTTTATTGTTTAATTCACAGTTCAAATTTGTTAACGATTCACTTATTGTCAGTTTTTTTTTTTCGGATGTTTATTATTTTAATGAATTCACTTGATGACAATTAAAGTTTAGACTTTCAGTTTTGATATCACTTTTGAGACACTCCCCGTTCGAGTATCGATAGAACAGACACACGCGGATAAAAATTCTGCACCGTGTTTTATTATATACACAAGATTTCAGTTTATTAAACTCTTTTAGTGTGAATTCTCAAAACATTTCTAGGTGATGGAATCCTAGATAGGTTATGTGTCAATTTTTTGGAAAAAAGTCACTTTATGAGCATATCTCGTTAGAATACCGGGAGACAAACACACCGGGTGGTAGGCCGAGAAAAACACTGCACTTCAGTAGCAAATTTGATTCGATTTAGACACTATTTCATGTTATAATTCTTCAAAAACTGGTGCTAATTAGCGACCGAGCAAGTTCATTGACAATTGGTTGATTGATTAATTTAGTGGTAAGAAGGTGTTAAATGATAAACAATATATAATTAAGATATTTATTAAGGCATCGCCGTAAAAAAAGAAGAAATTTGGAACAAACTTGAAAAAATTATACATTTATTACTTAGGTTTAAAATCCTTTTTAGTTTCAAATTTAGGCATTTGCTTTCGCGATTCCAGCTTGACATTTATTGCACCTAATCGTGACTCTCTTGTGCACTGAGAAGTGGAAGCCTCTGTTGTATTCTTTACAGCTCTTTCAACAGCTTGAGTATGGCAGGGAAGCCTTATAAACAATAGTTCGCTTTCACCACCAGATTCCACAACATTCTGAATTTCCTGGTCCGATAAGTTTTTCAAAATCGGTGGTTCGGTTAAGTTTTCCTGCCAATTTATTAAATCAATATATGTAGAAGCATTAAAATCTATCAATGGCACTTGAAACAGTCTAGGTGTTGGAGGTTGAGTAGTACTGCGTGCCTTTAGTATACGGCGGGCTGCCAGCTCTCTAACATGTTTTTTTTCATCTGTTATCATCGCAAGAAGAATCCCTTCAGGATGCGCAAAGTAGCCGTTTCTTTGGATAACAGGATCTATAATTTTTTTTAGAGTTTCTGGCAGGTATCTGGAGGCCTTAATAATATTGAACAGATGACGCGTGCCATCTTTGCATGATGGTTTATTTTTAATTGAGAACCAAGACGGTGCGTAAACTTTGACCACAAAAGTAGCCAGAGTTTTCAAATTTTCAGATGGTTCTTCAGTTGATACATACAAACGTAGTATTCGATTAGCACGCGTGATCCAACGGGCATGTGACAATTTTCCTGGAGATTTATTGCCTAGGTCTTCTGGAAATTCACCTGAAACTACCGCTGAGACAATTTTATACAAGTAATGTTGATCTGAACTCAGATCTTTGGCCATTTTTGGTAGCATTTGACCTTCGATGCGTTCAAATTTTTTAACAGGCAGCTTTTCGCAGGTTTCCAGTGATTTTCCCAGTGGACCAATATAAGATTTAGGTCCCGAAGTACACCCATCGAGATGAAGAAACAGATGTCTCAATGGCAGTTCGTTCATGTGGAGCAAACAAATTATCCACTGAAGTGGTTTTTGTAACCTTTTCTCAAGCAGTCTTATAATTCCAGCATACTTTCCAGTGTTAACATTCGTACCATCACAACCAATTGCCATAATTCTATCTTGGGAAACTTCTTTATGTAACAGAAACCCTGTTATCGCGGTTTCTATTCCTTTTGCTGTACCAACATCAGGTACCACGTATCCCATGTAAATGGATCCCGGCTCTTGAATCAGTGAGATATGTTCCTCCACAACCATAGTCCTGTAGCATTTACCGCCTTTTTTAACAATTTTCAAAGTTTTGTCTTTTTTCCCGTCAAAGTATAATGCCAAGAGCTCTGCAATTGTTGCATTTTCCATTATTTTTTCTCTGGTTTTAGTTCTCTCTCTTCGTAACTTGTGCCGATCAATGACTTCAACATCAGACCCAATGTCGAACAAAACAGATGATGCTATTGCTGCTGCTGCTCTATCAGACACTCCATACCTATCACATGTCTTCGATAACGTAGGAAAATTAAGTGTCTTTTTTTTATTTTCTTCTCAATAACGCCTTTTAGCATGGAGCATTCTGATTTTTCTGACTGTGATGATGTCGCTGAAGAAACACTAACATTTAAATCAGCTAACGTTGAAGTGCTTAAGGATGTGTTTCGGCGATTCTCTCGTTCATGGTTCCTTTTTAGAGTCTTTTGCAACTTCTTTGTAGCAGTTACGTCGATTCCGCAGATAACCATTACCCGAGACGTTCTTTGATCGGTCAAAAAAGTTTGCTCTTGTTTAGGAACCTTTTTATCCTTAGGACATATACATTGAGCGAATGCTTTGCACTTGCATGCTGAAATATCAAAAAGTATCTTACTGCTTTGCTGAAAACTATTTAACTTGTCCGGAGAGAGCCTCTTGATAGACTTAAGTAGATTTTTACACTTTAAATGATATGCTTTCAACATTTGAACGATCCTTGTTCGCGTCACTGTTGGAATAGATGCAGTTTGCCATATATTTTCAATTCTAGACACTACTATATCTGCTATCTCGCCAAAAATTGGTTCTTTGGCAGTTTCTGATTGCAATTTCAGTTGATGTCTCGTCCACTCATAGTATTTCACTACATCTTCGTAAGTAGGTAGAACGTTCTCTTTCATCTCACAAACATCACCAAATAGAGGACATTTGAATACACTCCGAGTTCTTTGCATTTGCATAGTTGCCACAAAAGAATATTAAACGTATTTTTTACGACAAACGAGCGAGCGACTGATCCGAGCCACGTACAATAGAGCACTGACGACTGAGTGACGACGCGCGACGCGACAACTGCAAGCAAGCTAAGTATCACCTCCCGCGCTTCCCCTCTCCCCTTATTTAAATTATAAAACACAAATTCGAACTTCTTTTTATTTTGTGTCAAATCTTTATTGTACCAAGTAAACTTTCTTGATAAAAATTAGTATGTTTATTAAAAAATATCGTACATACACATGACTTCCAATTAGAGTGTAAAACCTACTATTTTCATAAATTCAATGCCATTGCGGAGGCAGTTACCCTAAGCAAAATCGAATAATATTTTACATGGCTTAAATTAAACCTAAAAGGCACCAAATTTTAACTCTTACATTACCGGCCAGTGAAAAAAAAAATTCACTCCGGCCTAGTAAACGCCCAACCCCCAAAGTAAAAAACAAAATCAAAAATATCACTGGTGCCAAAAGTTTCATATACCTTTTGACCAGTGGCGGTGAATGAGATAGTGTGTGTGTAGAGTGGATTTGATATGTGCGAAAATTGACTGACGAAGGACCTTGATTTTTGTGTTACTGTTTACTGCTTGGAAGGAGGAAAAAATATATGCTGCATATAAAGGAAAGGACTCACCGAACAGGATAAAGAACTTGTATGCTGGCAATTTTGTCTTCTTTCTCCCCGTCCAATTGGCACTGAAAACAGCAATAGGCGTGCGTTTCGTGTACACGGCGAACACGGCGGAATTAGGTTAACAGATAGCGGGAGCACGGTGGCTATAGGTATGTTGCGGCGCGGGCTGTTGATTGCAGACTGACGTGGTGAAGGTAGTTATAGGTGCGGATTTTGGGAACAAGGTAGGACAGGATTTGCAACAATATTAATACCAATCCCAAGCAGCAACAGTATGTATGTGTGCTATGTAGGTGTGTGTATGTGTAGGTATATGTATTGGCGTAACCATGCCCCCCGCCTGGAAGGGGATGAAAGAATCCACTTCCATAAACCAAAAGAGTGCCAATACGTTTCAACGCGCAAACAAAAAATTATAATGACACGCGGTAGAATGTAATAAATTATGTAAAAGTTAAGAAATTATTATGTAAGTTATATAAATGCTTTTACCAAATGGTCAAAATGACTGATATAGCAAGGAAATAAAAAAAATAAAAAACATATAAACGAACAATATGATTTGAAAGGATTCAATAAATAATATTGAACCTGCGGTAGATAAAACTAGAAGTAGGGTTTGGTACCTATTTAACAATAAAACTAATCTAATTGATTTTTTAAAAATTAAAGTATTATGAACTAACTTTCTAAGATGTCGTTAAATCTATTGTGACGGTAAGGGACAGAGTTTAACAACGGCCGTGCGGTATGTTCTTTATATGATAGTAGTCTATTATTAAATTGACTACATTATCCCGAGCGGGCAATAGAATGGGATGACGACTGTCAAATTCTGTTTCAGCGTTACTCAATCTGCCTCCTACCCTTAGAATTCCGTCATGAAGAAACGGATTTAATTTTGCAATCGCTCGCCGAACCTTCTTCCCATCTTTGACTGCCTTTATATCTTCGGAGAAATGTTCTTGCTGTATAGAATTTATAACAGCGATTTCTGCAACTAAGATATGGCTTAATTCGAATGCTCGTGGTAATTTCTTAATGAAACGAAAAACATAAATTACTATTCGAATTAATTTCGGCCATGAACTAACACGAGAAGCTAGTGCACACAATAACGGTGGAGCGATTGTTTTAGGGCGGTTATTGTCTTGAACGGACATCAAAATTTTTGTTTTTAATTCGGGTGGATCAGATATCGATTTCGTATCAAAACGTTGTAAAGGCCAATCACTTTTAGGTAATTGGGCAAATACGGGACCGTTAAACCATAACGGATGGTCTATTAGCTGAGCGGGAGTAAGACCCCGCGATAAGCGGTCGGCGGGATTGTCTTGACCTCTTATATAATGGAAGCATTCAGCCCCAAGATGGTTTTGTATTTGTGAGACGCGGTTGGCAACGAAGGTCTGCCATCTTGCAGGCGGTGAATTTATCCAAGCTAGAGCAACCGTGCTGTCGCAAAAAGCTAAAGTCGTATGAGCTTTCGAATTTGATGTGTAGGTATTACTGACCGTATGCATTAATCGTGCAAGTACTAGCGCTCCACATAGTTCTAATCGCGCAAGTGAAATCGTCTTAGCCGGAGCGACCTTGGATTTAGCGCATAATAAATTAATTGTGGTTTTATCAGTATTCGGACAGTAAACATGTAAGTAAATAACACCTCCATATGCGCGTTCGCTTGCGTCTGAAAACCCGATAAGCGTTAATACACATTGGGGTTCGATTCCTAAAAAACGAGGAATTTTAATAGATTGCAGTAATGGCAATTCCTTTTTAAACTGTCGCCAAAGTGTGACAACTGTTTCAGGAGGAGTATCGTCCCAATTCAGGTTATACTCCCATAGAGATTTAATTATCAGCTTAGCCAATAATACAACTGGTGCGGCGAAACCCATCAAATCCCAAAGACGAGCAATCGTCGAGAGAATATTTCGTTTAGTACACGTTCTTTCGTCGGTGTGTACGACAAATACAAAATGATCAGAAGCGGGTATCCAATGAAGCCCTAGTATTTTTAGGTTTTCATCGGGATTAAATTCCACATGTTCCTTAACACGACGAGCTGTAGGAATCGTGGATAAAAACTTTGGAGAATTAGAAGAGAATTTTACAAGGTCGAATCCTCCGGCAGCGAATAACTGAATTAATTCCGTCGACAACTCGGTAGCTTCCTCGACTGATGAGCAACTGGTGACGAAATCATCCATGTAGAATGAGCCATTTTCCACCAAGTTTGCCGCGAGTGGGAAACGAGGTTTTTCATGCGTTGCGAGTTGACGCAGTGAACGCATAGCCAAAAATGGGCTACAAGACATGCCGAAAGTGACGCGATTAAATTCGAACAATTGTAAAGGGTCACTATTGTTAAATCTATACAGCATGCGCTGATAACGACGGCATTCTTCTTGCACTACGATTTGTAGGTACATTTGTTTTATGTCAGCGGTTATAGCTATTGCGAACAATCTGAAATTGAGGATAATGCGAAACAAATCACCTTGTAAATTCTTTCCGGTATGTAGGATGTCATTAAGCGAATAACCCGAATCGGATTTCATACTCGCGTCTAGCACCATGCGAATTTTAGTAGAAAGTTTATCTTCACGAACTACAATATGATGCGGTATAACGTAATGAGGTAAGTCAGAATTGTCGACCGGCGAAATGTACCCTTTCTGTAGGTATTCGCGCAATATTTTGTCATATTCTAACTTTATTGCGGGTTGAGATATCAAGCGGCGTTCGAGAGATCGAAACCTGCGTTCGGCGGCGGGTAACGATTCACCGAGAACAGAGGGACTGTTTCGAAACGGCAACGCGACGATATAACGACCTGCCGTGTCACGAGAGGTAGTGAGTTTAAAAATGTCCTCACACTCTTGTTCATCAGGCGTTAAAAACTTCTCATCTGGAATGTCTTCCAATTCGAAGAAGCGCGACAGGCAAAAATCATTATTTTGCATGAACGTACAAAATGATTGCGTGGCGTTTATACTTGGGTTTTCAATCATCGTTGGGGCAGTACCCAAGATGAGATATCCCAAAGTGGTTTCAATAGCAAATGGCTGGCCGAGAGAACCTGATATTTTGTTTGCCTTTAGAATGCGAGCAAATATGTCACATCCTAAGATAATATCAATCTCACCGGGCGTACAGAATGTTGTGTCTGCTAAGGGCAAATTGTCAAGATACGACAAAGAGGAACGGTTAATGTTAACAGTAGGCAACTCACTGGTTATAGTTTCTACTACATATGGTTTAATCGTATACGACTGAGTGATGTCATAGCGGGAATGTAATTTTAAGCAAGTTACGCCATTTGTCACATTTCTTACGTCACCTATTCCCGTGACGTAAGTACTTGGAGATGACCGCACCGTAAGATTCAAGCGTGAACAGCATTTGCGCGTAATTATGTCCCTTTGGGAGCCGCTATCTATTAGAGCCCGTATCGTCTGTACCTGGCCCTTAGCGTCTCTGGTAGTGCAAACAGCCGTTCCTAAGAGTGCAGTAGTATTTGCACTAGGGCATGAATTTGTTACACATAGCGAAACCGGATTAAAAGAATTTAAGTTATCATTATCGGCATCTGCTTGTAACGCAGGAGATGGTATTGGGTCTGTTTGTGACTTCCGCCCATCAGTTTGTTTGAAATGCAATAAACTATGATGGTTGAGCGCGCATGTTTTGCATGTACTCTTTGATTTACAAGCTTTCGTGATGTGCCTAGTACTGAGGCAGTTTACACAAACTCGAATATTCGATGACTTAATAAAGTTAAATCGATCGCGTGGTTCTAGACTTGTGAATTTAGTACATTGGTATAAAGGGTGCGATCCCTTTTGACAACAAAAACAAATTTCGATGGAGTGATTATCGATTTTTTCGACATTAATAAATGCCTTTGCGGAATTAGTTTTTAGCGGTTTAGCGGTATAATTATTATTTGAGCCAAGGCGGTTCGAGGTCGGTTGCGTGAATTGCGCGCGGTTGAGAATTCGTTGCTGTTGTCTTACAAAGTCGATTAGTTCCGCGCTGGAAGGTAAATTTTCATTATTTTTAATAGAAGATTCGAAAGCCTTTACAGTCTCTATGTCAAGCCGTTTAAGACCCAGTTGTAGCAATATGAATTCTGCGAGGTCTTTTATTTTTAATTGCTTCAGCGCGGCGATGTTAGCGGAGTATGCATCTGCGAAATTCTCTAAAGAAGCGGGCGTGGCCGAGTTAACTGGAGGCAATTTCAGCAATCGGTCAAAGTATGATTCAGCAAGAATGCGTTGATCATTATACTTAGTACACAATGCGTCCCAAATAACTTGATAATTTGTACCAGTAGGCGTAATAGTTTTGCAAATATGTAATGCTTTTCCGGTTAATTTAGACATCAGATACTGCATCTTTTCAGCATTATCCAGAGAATCATTCAAATGTATAACCGAATTATATGTTTCATAGAAAAGAGGCCAATTATCTAATTTTCCGTCAAAGCACGCTATTTCCAAAGGCGGTAACTTAATTTGACGGCGAGGTTTCGCAACTGGATTGGACAGCATATTTGCTTCGGTATATTTAATAACCCCGAAGAGTTCTTCAAATGCATTTAATTGAGAGTATTCAGCAATTGCTTCCGGATTCAATTCCAGTTCGCAATCCACCTTTTCATCTAAAATTGTTATAAATTCAGAACGAATTTTTTCAACAGTAGTTGCGCCTGACAAAAACGATTGGCGATTGCTAATGCTTTCCGAAGCTTTCCTTATCTTGTCATACACCGACTGTAAGCTTGCAAAGCTAGCTGATAGTTTAGCATTTAAACGTTTGAGACGTCTTTCGTCCCGAGACGACCCGGATGACGCGCTTGTAGCCATTTTATTTATTCCGGTTATATTTTACAAAATATGAGACGATAAACAACTAAAACTGCGGTTAAAATAATGTGTCTGTATTATTTATGCGGAATTAATTAATTAATATTTAATAAATATTTAATTACTTCACAGTGATAACCGCACGGGGTTAAATTGACTGGTGAGCTGTGAAAGGTTAACAGATGCGCCGTGTACTACGTGGGTAGATCATTAACAAATTATAAATATTACGATCGTATTATTCTATTTGTAATGTAATCCAATAATATAAACAATACGAATATTAAGAAATAATCGTATTATTTATAAGGTAGGTAATGCGATTTGATTAGCAAGATACAATTACATGAGTTATCAGAAATAAATATCAAAGCAGTGTCTTGTATCTATTTATTCTAACAGCGGGTAAATATGTTATTTCCAACCATAATACGATAGGTATAAAGAAACAAATTACTCATGTAGGTATATCAAACTGCGGGTATGCGGGTAATTATTTATATGCGGTATTGTAAAAACGTATTCACACTCTGCTGGATTATTATCTACTAATATTATGGTTCAAAAATATCCGGCTCGAAGGACCAAGATGAATGAGATAGTGTGTGTGTAGAGTGGATTTGATATGTGCGAAAATTGACTGACGAAGGACCTTGATTTTTGTGTTACTGTTTACTGCTTGGAAGGAGGAAAAAATATATGCTGCATATAAAGGAAAGGACTCACCGAACAGGATAAAGAACTTGTATGCTGGCAATTTTGTCTTCTTTCTCCCCGTCCAATTGGCACTGAAAACAGCAATAGGCGTGCGTTTCGTGTACACGGCGAACACGGCGGAATTAGGTTAACAGATAGCGGGAGCACGGTGGCTATAGGTATGTTGCGGCGCGGGCTGTTGATTGCAGACTGACGTGGTGAAGGTAGTTATAGGTGCGGATTTTGGGAACAAGGTAGGACAGGATTTGCAACAATATTAATACCAATCCCAAGCAGCAACAGTATGTATGTGTGCTATGTAGGTGTGTGTATGTGTAGGTATATGTATTGGCGTAACCAGGCGGTTTTCTCTAAAGTGCGTTTGTGCAGTGAACCCCCATTGAAAGATGATAAATTAAAACAAACTCGTTTTATAATAATAACATATAATATTATTATTATATTTACGGTGCTCCAGATTTTATGTCCGGGTTGAATCTTTCCCAAATGAAAGACTAAACCCTTCCACACACTTTTCCACAAATGAATATCTAGTAAATTAACGCAATGTAAGTGCACTATATAAGAATAAAACAATACAAGAACAATACGTCAATCCACCAGAAACATAATGGGAAAATATTTCACCGACTCCAGATATTTTCATATCATAGGGTTCGGCTCTGATGAAATCCTAACTGGTCCGATAAATCCTACTGATCCCTCAATATAAATATTTAAAAAATCTTTCGTAATCCTACATGTATTTAAAATGACCGACTTTTGCATTTTTATGTACAAATTTTTTGACAAATCTAATACGCCTAAATTTTGAATGAGAGAGCTAGGTATAATGCCAGTAGCCGAAATAACAAATGGTAATATTTTTATTGTCTGAGAATGCCAAATTCTTTTAATTTCATTTCCTAAATCTGTATATTTTCTTATTTTTTCAGAAACAGTTTTCTGAATATTACAAGAATTTGGAATAGCGACATCAATGATATAAGTTATTTTCTTAATTTTGTCATGTAAAACTATATCGGGTCTATTATGACTAATTGTTTTGTCTGTCAGAATAGTTTTATCAAAATAAATTTTATAAAATTCATTTTCTAAAAATGAATTTGGTTCATATTCATAATATGGTACATTACGGCAGTCAATCAAGTTATGTTTAATTACCAAACTTTGGTGAATTATTTTTAAAACTTGATTGTGCCTAAATGTATACTCGGACGGCGCTAATACAGAACATCCCGATATAATATGTTCTATAGTTTCCGGATAAGCCAAACATTTTCTACATAAATCATCAATTTGATTTGCATCTTTGATGATATGCTTCCTATAATTTTTAGTATTAATGACTCTATCTTGTATGGCAAGCATAAAGCCTTCTATTTCTGCGCTCAACTCTCCAATACTCAACCATTTGTTTGACGAAAATTTGTCAACATATGTTTGGTTGAGATAATTGAAGTGTTTTGCGTGAAGAATTTTATTTGTCCAGGAATCTAATAATTCCTGGTTGGTATTTATAAGAATGCTGGCATTCTCGTCGTATAAATTTAATGGTGAAATATTTCTATCTGCCTTGCATATTATTTTGTGCATTTCTGAACTATCAGCTTTCCTATGGAAAAAATTTCTTAGCATTTCTACCTGATTATGTTTTAAAGATGTTATTTTGACTATACCTCTACCTCCTAAATTTCTGGGTAAATTAATACGTTATATAGCTGAATTTGGATGATGGCAATGAAATTTTGTTAATGTAGTTCTAATTAATCGTTCTAAGCTATCTAAATCTGTATAAGACCATTTTATTATGCCAAATGAGTAAGTTAATAGAGGTATTGCCCAAGTATTTATCGCCTTTACTAAATTTTTAGCAGATAGATTGCATTTCAAAATTTTTCTGATCCTAGTTTTAAATTTAATCCTAATATCATTTTTAATACTAGTATGATCTAATCTATTTGATTGCGGATATCCTAAATATTTAAAAACCTCACCCCCTTTCATACTTTCGATTTTGAAATTTCTAAATATACCCTCGTCTCCATCTACAATTTTACCTTTCTCTATATGGATCGTTCAACATTAAATGTTGAACGATAAATTTTATCTAAACCAAAAGTCATTTTAATATCATCTGAAAAAATTTTAACTACTTTAATCATTTTCTCTAAATTTGGTTCAGAATTCGAATATAATTTTAAATCATCCATAAATAATAAATGAGAAATTATATTTCTCTCTCTAGTATTACCTTTAATTTTTATTCCAAACTTGCTTTTAATTAACATTTTAGATAGAGGATTTAATGCTAAGCAAAACCAAAGAGGACTCAATGAGTCTCCTTGAAAAATCCCTCTTTTTATTGAAATGCCCGGTACTATAATTTTCTTATCTTTCAAATTCAAAAGCAAATCGGTATTCCAAAATGCCATAATTTTTTCCAAAAAGCTAATAATAATTGGGTTAATTTTGTATATATTTAAAACTTTTATCAGCCACGAGTGCGGGACACTATCATAAGCTTTTTGGTAATCTATATAACAAATATGTAAATTACGTTTTTGGGTTTGAATCTGTTTTAGAATTACAGAATCAATAACTAATTGTTCTTTACATCCCATATGTTTTCTGCGACAACCTTTTTGTTGTTCTGATAAAACATTTTTTTCATCTAAATGAGTGTATATTAAATCTGTCAAGCAAGAGGTTAAAATTTTATATATTGTCGGTAAACATGTAATGGGTCTATACTGAGAGGGATTATTAATATGTTCGCTTTTAGGCAACATATAAGTAATGCCCTTAGTTAGAAAATTTGGAAAATTTTGAGGTTCTCTGACAAATTTTGAAAGATTTTTTGCCAAAAGGGGATGTAAAGTAGTCAGACGTTTATACCAAAAATTATGTATCCAATCGCAACCCGTGGCTTTCCAATTATGAGTATTTTTTATAATTTTGGCTAACAATTCAACCGATATATCAGAAAAACTCATTTGTTCAATGTCTGAACAATTGAGTTCTTCATTTTCTATCCACGGACCTGACTCATTATGTTTTATATCTTTACTCCAAATATTTGTCCAAAAATCGCGCATATCTGATTCAGATGGCAACGGATTATTATTATTCGAAATAATATTTTGTTTATCGTCAAGTTTGGAATAAAATATTTTCTCATTTTTCTGAAATAATCTATTATTATTTTTTTTATTATACGTATAATTATATCTTTTTAATCTACTGGCTTTTACACCTAATTTTTGTTTTAACAAATCTAATAAATCATTGATTATATTTTCATTATTATTACTACCAATGCTATAACCAAATTTTCTCCCAATTACATCTACATGTCTCAAAATATTCCTACTTCTATTTCCATTTTTATACTCTATTACTCTAGCTATGCTACTTCTTAAAAATACTATATCATTTTCTAATCTACTCTGCCATTCTGGTTTTCTATAATTATATGATCTATCATCAGAAGACGTTAATTTAACTCCTAACTTATTACATATAGTGATAGCACTAGCATACACTATTGTATGAAGATCTAAAAAACTAATGTCATCAAATATAATTTTTGGTAAAATTATATTATTTAATTCAGAAATTAATTTAGATAATTTCTTTGACGTATGTAATTTTGGTCTAACTGTGGGCTCTATATCTATATATCTATTTATATTATTATGAAGTAAGTTAGCTAATTCTATAATATTTTCATCTAGTAAGTTTAAATTTGCAATGTTGATTTCCCTAAGATTATAAATAACGTCTAAGTTATTTGAGTCTACTGTAATATCATTGGATTCTTCGACTAGAATATTATCTGAACTATCTACGTTCAATGTATCTGATATAACATTACTACTCGTATTAACTTGTTCTAAATTATTTTCTAATTGCAATCTATCTGCTACTTCCTTTTTTATCTGATCTAATGTCACTACAGGAATTAAATTATTTTTGAAAATTGCCCTCTTTTGGTCTGCTAATCTTTGTTCGTTTACTTGGGCAATCGGATAATTTTGTGAGAAAATTAAATGTAATTTTTTCCTATACAATAACATATCTGTTTCTAATTTAGTTACATAAAAATATGAACGAACGATGAACATATTGACATCGTTCGTCCATTTCATACGCTGCCTAGGAATACCTGCTTTTGTTTTTGGTGGTCTCAGACTATCATTGTAATATATAATATTATTATTATATATAATAATATTATATAATATTATAATAATATTATTATTATTATATATATAATATTATTATAAAACATATAATATTATTATAAAACAAGTTTGGAATCATTATAAAACAAGTTAATAATCACATTACAAATAGGGCTCTATTAAAATCCGTATTTTAAACTCGCCCCACCGCGCACCGCGTCGAAATCGGTTCCTATGTCCATTTGAAGCGTGATGTGGTCGTGCGCAAAAAAATCTCCTTACAAAAACATCCTGGCCAATACTGATCCCTCTGACGATGATTTGAACGAAACTATCCATTTCTTTGACAAATTCATTCCCGCTCTGTGCGCCGCGATCCAGTGTCATGGATATCACGTGATCTAGTCTAGTATTACCGATCGAGTCCGTCGGAGAGTAACAAGTTGCCTTTGCGCCGTATGCAACTATACGATGAAACTATACGGGAACTCCCATTTAGATACTATTTAGATTAATCTTTACTACGAATCAGTTTACATTGTGATAATCAAAGAATATGCTAGGGATAAATTGAAGCTTTTGCTACCTTTTGAATGGATTGGAATTACAAGAAAATTATTATTTAGGTTACAAAAAATATAAGCGTAAACTACTAAAACAATGTTTTTCATGACTTAAGTAACTATGAAGTAATACGAGAAACGATTTTTAAAAAATACCCCTTTATGTCTTAGACTATTTTTGACGTTTTGTATTATCTAACTTTTTTAACAATCTTATAAAATTATGCACAAAATAAATAAAAAAAAAACACTTTGGCGCTTACTTGCCTCGTACAAAAAAGAAGGTCGATTTTAAATTTTGAAGGCGTGAGAATCAAAATATTTCTAGCGTTTATATTCCTCTTTTTTAGATTATTTTCGGCAAACGTCGCATTGTCAAGTCGCTAGTTATGTAATTTTGTGTAAACTTACTTCAGTATTGTTTTGACCATAAATATACCAAACCACCCATCCATCCACGTTGTCGCTAATATTCTGTCTTAATTTTTTTACACAATCGCTGAATGCAGAGTTGGGTACATAAAAAATAATGCTCATACTCATGAAAAAAAGGTTGGAAATTAAATATAATAAGGCCTTCGCGTCCACTTATATATTCTACGTAATTATTCTTTTTGTAAAAACAATAATGATTAGAAAACATTAAGCAATTTGATTCCTTTAAAAGTTAATTTTGATTAGATAAATCTTCTCTTGGATTTCTGAACCCCTGTTAAAAAGACCACGAACCGCTACTGCTTTTGACTTCAAATAATAAAAGGAGTCACTGGTTAGTAAGTCAAGCTCTTCCATGTTTATATAACTTTGCAAGTATTTCATCTAGCTTAAGACCAAATAATAATTTTCCACGTTAGCTTAAAAAAATATTAAAAGCCCTTGAGGTGGTTTTTCGCTAAAACGGCGCTCTAGATATTATCTAATTATTATTATACGCTTAAAATTTATCTAGATTAAAAATCTGTTGAACGTATTATTTGAATTGCAATTTATCTTTGTGTATTCTTGTTATAATTACGCACTATTATTCAATTTTGAAGGCGGGTATGGGTGCCACTACCCTGGGAACCATTTATTGAATAACCAACACCTCTGCCATATGTCACCCAAAGTGCAAGATTTAGCAGGGTGCCCGGGTTTATGAGACGAGGTTTGTCGGGCTTTTGGCGATGGATGCATCTGCTCAATAGCTGCGTTTCAGGCCAAATCGGGAGAGACTGATTGAGGGAGGCCTTTTGATCTCTCCAGGAACACAGTAGTGCGAGAAGGTATGGATTCAAATTCCCGTCACTCCTGGAGTCACTGACCCCCAGATTCCTACCCACCCCTCGCACCATCTCATCTCATATCCTACCTTTAACCAAAAAACCCTCCTCACAGCATATCTAAAGATGAAATAGGATCTGAGAGGAATTATTTTCTTCAGGGCCTCTTGTGTGGATCTAATGTAAAAAATGCATATAATTTATTCTAAAATAGGTAGATAGGTATCCCTGTTTCTGAAAATTAGATTTGTTCTTGTAAGGTACTAGACTCGTACTAATTGTCTTGTAGCCATGAAGAGTAGATGCATAAGCATGTGTTATTAGTCAGAACCACTGGGAGGTTATAAAGATATTAATAATTACGGTAAATACACCGAAATATGTATATTTATTTCCTCCATGTGAAGGAAATCTATTGGTAGATTACAAAAGTAGAAAGTGTTGATAGAAAAATAAATCTGTAGTGTAATAATACCTAATGTATACCTATAATTAAAGTTAATTCATTTTTAATTAATACACGCATTATATATGTCAGCTTATGTTATATTAATCAACTAGCGAGTTCCCGGCATGCGAAGCAATGCCACTTAATGAAGAAATTGTTTCTCCTTGCGTGTCCTTTCCAACTCGTCCCGTTCCCCTTTCGCCTCCCCTTCCTCTCCCACACCCCCTTCCTCTCGCGCGTTCCCACTTCGACTTCTCTGCCTTCCTTCTTCCCACTCCCCTCTTCCGCTTCCCCCGTCCAGCGAACACCCTTGTGAACACCAGTGAAATACGCGAGCTGTTTGAAAACTGAATGTACCATACACCCAGTCCCGGTATATTCAGTTTTCAAAAAGCTCGCGTGCCACCTATTGCAATTTTGTAATACAAATTTCATCATGCCTGAGCACACCACTTTATATTGGAACCATCGCGGGCGCGCGCACAACATTTCATTAAAGTTACATCGCAATCGGATGAATGGTTTACAGCGTATAATTTTATGATGTCAGAGCTCACAATTAATATAGAAACCATCGTAGGCATGCGCACATCAAATCCCAAAAGTTTCATTGCAATTGAATTAATGGTTTAGCAACGCATAAGGAATAAACATACATACATACAAGCAAGCAAGCAAACATACATTGATTTTTATATATGGATTTATCTAATGTTAACATTTTATGACTGGCAGAGCCAGGCATTTCCCGACTTTTCTCTTCCCCAATTTTGAATTTGGTAATAACAATGAAAAAAGCCAAACGAAAATTATGTAAAGCTAAAACATTTCAAAGATGTGTAACCATTTAAATATAACTTCACACTCCTTCAAAGAGTCTTTTAATATTCTAAATATATGTATTTTAAATATATAAGTTCCTCAGTCACATAAAATCCTAGTGACTTTTATTCGCCATTTATCTCCGTTGCAATCGCTGTCAGGCCTTTTCCCCGTCCACCTCCCTACCCCTACCCCCCCGACCGCCCCCTGACATCTCCCCTAGAGCCACCTGAAACCCACCCGCTGGTATTTTACACTTCATACAATAAAGCCTTCATTAAAAACCTATGCAGAAACGTGACGACACTTTATGCGGACTTTTAGTTATGGGGTGTTCTTTTCAATTACATTTGAATGTTAAATATAATATTTATGACTATTTCTTCAATTTAAATATATTTTATTCCAGTTTTATTAAAATCTTTAATAAACACTACGTTAATATTTTAAAAGGTTTGGCCCTTATGTATTAACGTTTAAAAGCCATTTTTTTAAGAAATTATCAATTATAAGACCTTTTACATAATGTTAATTTTCCCAAGAAAATGTTTCTAAAGCCCCAATTACATTAAGCGAGTTTACAAGCTACTAGCCGGCAAGTTTAAAAGCGGGCAAATTGGCGAGTGCGATTGTGATGATGACACATAAAACGTTCCACTTGCTCAGTAGCAAACTAGCTAGCGAAAAGCTGAGCTAAAATAATGACTCCTGTGTGAACTAATTCTGTCGACATTTTGTAGAAAACTGAGATATTCGCAGTTAGCTCACCGCTAGTAGCTAATAAGGAAGTTGAGTCCATTTTTTTTATTTTTTTTATCAATGTTCGCATTCAAACTTAAATACTGGTATTTTTTTTTTTTTTTTTAAAGTTCGTTTTCATAGTAATATTAATTCTCAAAGTTTAAATTTTATTAAGCCCGCCAAAACGAGCGGATCCGAGCGGTAAGAAGCGGGGTGTGGGTGTGACGTCATTTGAACTGAGAAAACTCCGTCGCTTGGGCATTTTGTATGGAGATTTTTTAAATTCTTCAATAAGGAATTCCAGTAATTTTTTTTATCAATGTTAACCGTCTATCAGAATTGATGTTATTTTAAAAAAAGAAAATTGATCAAGTTTTCATGGTTAAATTAATATTTAAAGGTAGAATTTTTGTTTCTCGCGCCAAAACTCTTCACAAACACGGTATTACCATCGCTGGCCGATCGCCGTTGGTTGAAGTATCACCCGCCATTTCAGGCCGCCGCGCAAAAAAGTAAAGAACGAAAGTAAGATAACGGTTTACAGCGCAGTTCACTGTGAGACTTTTCTGCGCAATCAATAAATTTAATATACTTGCACAAAACTAGTGAGGTTTACGGCGAAACATCAGATGTCAGATGGGTAGAGAATACGTAATGATTATTATTTATACTGAAAAAATGTATTATACTTATTGTAACATACAAATGAACACAATTAATAATTTGATGTATTTACTTGGAAGCTTTAACTCCACAAATTTCAGCACTTATGTGGTCAGTATTATCTATTTTAAATATAAAATCAACATGTCAGAATCAACTATTTGTAGGTAGTCGGACTGGCCTTGAATATATCCGATTTCTGACATGGTATGTGGTTTTTTAAACAGATTTTGCATTACATAAACTTTGTTTACTAAACCATTAAATATACCAAACCACCCATTACTAAACTTAAAAAGACTTTTAGGGGATAGAATGCAAAACCGTTTGGCCCATAAGTAAACGACGTTTGGCCTATACACCTCTCTCATCATACACAAACCATTGAGGTATATAAATAGAGAAGCAAACTTCCTTACCGCGCGTCAAAAAAAGCGTAACCACTTTACAACCGCGACGACGTAGCTTTGAGACCACTAAACATTTTAAAGTAAACATATATTTGTCTCACTTGCACAAGTCACGAGAACAATACCGAATAAAGGATTAGACAAAGACAGAACACACAAACCTTGGACTGCGGGTCGGTGTTGCCTACCATAACAAATTTTACCCAAAATAAACAATAAAATAGGGTTTTTTTAACGTTAGTTTGTAATAAAATAAGCTAATTTTAATTATTTTTAATATGTGTTTTTCATTATATGACTAAAAGAAAGCATAACTGACGAAATAATTAAGACATTTTTTGTTACATTATTTTAATTGTACCAATAGTATATAATACTCAAAGGGAAAGTGTTTCAGAAGTGTTTTCAAAGTTCTTTTCTCAGCAGAATTATTTCCACCCACTTCTCATGGCGTGCTGCATCTTTATGGTAGGTACTCTGCAAAATTATTAATATAAAATACTTAAAAAATATAATTACTAGAGTGTTGATTAATAAACTAAAATAAGTTTTAATGAATTATTTTGTATGAAGATAAAAATATTTTAATATGGTTACCTCGATAGTAACTTATTCCATAATTTATGTATTCTCCCATTAATGTGGGAAAACCAAAACGACTTCTTAGTGGCAACACTGAACCTACATTAGAGTATTTGACATTTTGTTTCTATTTCTGCGATTTTTAATTAATACGAACCTTTAAACAATAAACTTAGGTGTGGAAAGTAATTCCGCTTGCTTTATTATGTTTTTCTGACCATGAATCGCATTTTTTTATGACGCATTTAACCATTTTGGAGATAGTTTTGATCGCGTATCGTCCGGTTCAACTCCGTCGGCGTCACACTTAGTACTGAACTGACGTTAGATGGGCATATGCTTTTGGACATATGTACAGTGGCAATGCGTTGGCGCGGTCATTGCTGATCTAGTGTATATATATCAATGACACAAACCATCTCTCGTGTAATAGAAAGAGATGCACCGTAGACACTTCGGTGATCCGCTCTTTATACAAACTGAGGTTCCAATGACGTCAGAATTCTTTCGACCATTCATGAAGCGTTTTTAGTTCGTAGCTTTTTGATGGATTTTTAAGAAGGTTTAATTAATTCTAAGAATAACAATATAGAAATATATTTATATATTTAGAATCGATATTTTTTGATCTACATGAACATATTTTTTATAAGTCAAAATATTTTTCACTCAACTTCCTTATTGCCGGTTACTTAACATATTGTATAACGAATAATCCAGATCAAGCAGCATTTTGACAGTTACAAAATCAGCTGTTCGAGGGCCACCATCTTGCCATTCGTCGTACACGTTAGCGAGTAGCGAGCAAAGTTGATCCCCTTTCAACTTCTTTCGTATGTTGTTCACAATCTGCTAGTTAGCTAGAAATACGATTACACTGAGCGAGTTTACTAGCAGATAGTGAATTCACCAGCAAGTAGCTTGTAATGTATCGAGGCTTAACGTGTTTAATTAATGTGATAGGCATTGAAAGTTTACTCAAGCTTATAAAATATAACGATCTTAGATTGGACAATACTTTCTTTGATTTATTTTTAGGCTACTAAGCTGTGTTGCGCTTCTTCCTTCTTTAGCTAACTTTTTGAACAGCGTTACAGTGTCTATCAGGGCGGATGTGGTGAATGTGTTTATATATCGATCGTCCAGTTAATCAGTCAGACATCTCCAAATACAAAGTTTTGAGTTTATAACGAAAGTAAAATTCGAATGCTCATTATGAATCAAATAATATTATTTACACGTGTCTGTGTCTTATACTTTATATATTCTATAAAATAACACCGGGAAGCATAAAAGATAACATTTTGAAATTTCCCACTAGTATCTAATCCATAAAGCATATTTTTTTTGGTTATTTCACTTCAAGCTTTTATGCATTTTAATTGATTTGGTGTGAATTATGGTGTTTTATGTGGTTTATAAGTAGTAATCAGAGTATTGAACCAGATAGGGGGTGCACTTTTACATATACATATCTGCATACTCAACTCTAATTTCGATTTTCCGGAGACATTTATATAATTTGGAAGGCGGGAATGGGTACCGCCGCCTCGGGAACCATTGATTGGATAACCAACACCTCTGCCATTGGTCACCCCAAGTGGTTCTCTACGTTTGGTCACTTAACAGGAGTGCCCGGGTTTATGGGGTTAGGTTTGTCCGGGTCTTGGCGGCGGATGTATCTGCCCACCAGCTGCATGGCAGGCCAGATCGGGAGAGAATGGTTGAGGGAGTCTCCTTGACTTCTCTAACTGTACTCTCTCGGAACATCGAAAAGCAATGAAATGGGAGGGATGGATTCACACGTCTGTCACTCCTTGACACACTGACCCCCGGATTCCTACCCACTCCTAATACTATTTTCCTTCCTAGAATTTCCTCTCCTTACTTTCCTAAAAAGACCCTCGACATAGCATCCTTAAAGATGACATAGGCCCTGAGGAGAATTAATTTTCTCAGGGCCTCCTGTATGGAACTAATGTAAAAATAATAAAAAAAACAATAGGACGACTGATATGTAGAAGTGATTACGTGTTGCGTGCTTCAATCATCTTAGGGCAAGTATTTTAGTCAATTAATTAGTTAAATTAATGTGGTTTTCGGCATTTAGTGTAGGTGTAACCGTCAAGGAGAAAGCGCGAAAAAATCTTCCAAGAAAAGATACTGGCCGCCAACGGGACTCGAACCCGTGACCCTCTGATTGCCGGTCAGGAGCTCTGAACCACTGAGCTATGGCGGCTATTGGGTTATTGGCGGCCATTGGCCATATCGGCTATTGGCGGCCAGTATCTTTTCTCGGAAGATTTTTTCAATGTAGATGAGTGTTTCAGGCTTATAATTATTGCTTATAATAATTGTTATCTTGTTCTTCCTTGCGCTATCCCAACTCATTGCATAGGTAGGCTGTTGGGGTCGGCTCTTCTCGTTCTCAGGTTGTGTCTTCTTCGGTTCTGAGTATCGCCTTCATCCAGGCCGTTTGAGTATTGAGTCATCCAGGAGTTCTTTCGTCTTCCTTTGGATGACTGTCGATGAAATTCCATAGACATTGCCTGCTTCACTGTGTGGTCTGATGCTCTCCGTCTTATGTGCCCATACCATCTCAACTGACGTTCCTCTAGGCTACCACGAAAGCGTGAACTTTTAATATTATCTTTTAGTGATACTCCTGCCAAACATCTAAGCATTCGCAATTCTTCTGTTTCGAGTTGTTTCGAGTAAAACATATTTTATTAAATACAATTTTTATTTTAAAATCAACACCCTCAACATTACCATGCTCTACTCGTACTCTTCACATCTTTTGCATGTCTACTCTTCTCTGAGCCACTCGACTTCCTCATGTTGCCTTTCTGTTATGCAGTTACAATATTACAGGGCCGCCACTACCAAGGGATTGAAAAGTGAAAATTTCAAGCCTTAAACGGCCGGAAGGCTCCGCTATGAAGATAAAAGTATTTTTACCTGCTTCAGGCATCCAGACTCCGGGTAATGATGCATGAGAACGGTTGTATTTCACGATAAAAAAGTAATAATAATACAACCTTCCATTTAACAATAATAAGAGGCGTTTTTTTAAAGTAAAAAATACGTTAGAATATTTTAACGACAGATATAGTGGGCGACCGTTCGTCATAAATGATGATATGGAGCAGAAGGTGTGGCTCATCGAACCTAAATTATATGGCATGCTATATAATATTGCTGGGAACAACTTGATCAATTCTCTTTTTACCTTGACCTTTACCCAATGATTACCATTTATTCTTACATTTCTAAGCGCCTTGGTGGGTCAGCATAACGCCATAGATTGCGATGTCAAAAGGGTATGGTGCAGTGGTTAGTAAATTATGTATGTCCATATATGTTACGTCTCCATCGGGGGGTGTGTTGTGAGGCTTCAGTGAGTGGGGAAGGCTTATACTCGTTCCTGAAATAAAGCCATAGTCGTCCCCACGACTTGTTGAAGATACAACACGGTAGAACAGATGCTCTAGCACAGCGTAGCATGGCAACAAGAATTGTGCTGTTGACTGAAATTTCTAAAACAGTAGACATATAGAAAATTGAATTACTCTTTAAAATGTGAGGAAAATTTATTATCATTTTTTTACTCACTGAATACGTAAAAATTATTTGTAAATTTAATGTAAAATTAGGGTGTGTTAATTATTTCAACTTTTGAATTCCGAAACGCTTGATATCTCAAAAGTTGCATCTTACAAAGAAAATAAGAACTGCATTTTTTTAAAAATGATTATTAGCTCGCTAAAATGCTTTGAAAATCAGAAAAAAAAAAACTAAAAAGCGTATTTAAAAAATGTTAAAAAAAGTCTACACGAATACCGATTTATTTTATTTTATCTTTATTTATTTTATGCAGAAAAAGGGTTATTTTCCCCTTTTATATTTTTAACACACACATCAAATTTGTTTAAAAATTTTTTTTGCGTTCTTTGTAGTACAGTTATGGAATAAAAAACAAGTTTGCTACAAAATATTACAATATACAATTTGTTTTATTTTTTTCCCAAATCACGAAATCTATTTTTTTTTCAAAACTTCCGGCCATTTTAGCGAGCTAATAGTGAATACTTAAACGACTTACAAATAATACAGAACAAAGTTATTAAAAAAAAACTCTTCAACTATAACCCAGACACTCCCACAAAAAAACTTTATCAGGAAATGAATCTTTTGAAAATAAGAACATTGTACGAATATAACATATGTATTTTAATCTACAAAATACAAAATGGACTTATACACACAATCACAACATTTATATAAACATCACAATTACACGAACATTATACTAGACAAAACAATAAATTGTACACAAATTCTGAGAAGACTGAAAATGGCAAGAAAAGTATTGGCCACGAGGGAGTTCACATATATAATCTTCTTCCAGATAACCTAAAAACGGAAAAGAACATAAAAACCTTAAAAAAAACTATTAAACTTAAGATGTTGGAACAAAATTAAAAATATTACTACTATTCTTGTACTACTATTTTTTATATGCTCTGTATTTTAGTTAAGAAAGCGAAATATTATATTTCTTTTAACTTAATAATAATAAAAATAAAATAAAAAAATTAATTTAATTTATTTTTATGTTTTAATAGGAGGCACATTTCGTCGCCCCAATTCTATATTGTTTTAGGGTCGGAATCGTCGTTTTTTTTAGTTATGGTGAGGCTTTGAGACCTGTTCTACCCAATGCTGCAAATCTCGATTTCCAAAATGAAAGCGTTTTATTCAAAATTGTTGTTTAGACCTTAGAACAAATGAGTCATGTCAGAAATGCATAGAAACGATTTGACGAAGAGCTTCTAAATAAGTCCAGGGTATGAGGGGAATGCGCTTAAGTATCCATAGTTTGGTTATCCTCCAGGTGTAGATATATACCACAGAAGCACATAATTGTATTATTCTTCATATGTGTACACATGTTTTCTATTTACATTAGCAGAAATAGTATAATCGCAAAATATTTATTTTTTCAAAGGTGGGTTCATAAAAACTACGTAGTATCTATGTAGTAATGGTTCTTTTATAGATCCGCTTAAAAAATATAACACTAGACGATACTTATAAAATGAAGACATCTGACAAAATAATTACTACGGATATATGAAATAATTTATAATCAAAGTGGCCGGGATTTGGCTGAGAGCCAGACGCCCGGCTTTATCTTTTTACTCAGGAACATGTTTCTAAATCCTCTCCGTCTTAGAAAGGAATACAACTTGAAGTACACTTACAGTAACATCCCGAGTTACGTAACACGCAACTTATGTAGTTTAGCAGGTACGTTAAAAGAAAATCTCGAAAATGAGAAAGAAAATATGGGAAGAGCTAATATAACTTATTTTTGGGCGTTTTGTAAATTCTAACAAATTGGTACCCATAAATGGCATTGTGTAATATAAACGCGTTAACTTTTTTTAAGGTGAAAAATTCTTTAGCACTTCGTTGTGATATGAAACTCAATGAAACGAAAAATAGCGACACAAAAAAGGGACAAACACATACATCTATAGGATTTAGCCGGCGAGAGAATGAGATAGCAAATCCCACGCAAGTCTCCTGTAGTCTAGGTGTAAAAAGCGCCTGACGAATTTTAACGGCCAGACATTCAACAGACTAAGATCGAATCTTACGAAATTTCAAAAGAAAGTGACATCTGGCGACTCCGAAGAAGAAAAAAAAACTATTAATAGGATAACCAAATGTATAGGAAAAGGTGCACTGGAATTCGACGAGAAAAATATGGAAAAACTCATCCTTAAAATTGATAAAAAAAGTGCTTCGCACTCTCCCCACTCATGTTTACTTTAGTTTTCTGAAGGTTTCACTTCTACCACGTGTGAATTGCAGACTCAGATTTATTTTACAATAGCTCCACATCAGAGGCCCTGAGGAAAATATTTCCCTCAGGGCGCATGTCATCATTGGGAATGCTGTGCGGAGGGTCTTTTTAGAGAAAGGAAGGAGAGGAAGTTCTGGGAAAGAAAATGGTATGAGGGGTGGTTAGGAATCTCGGAGTCAATGTGTCTAGGAGCTATTGTCTGTTGAATTCACCCCTCAGGGCCTATATCACCTTTGGGGATGCTGTGCGGAGGGTCTTTCAGGAAAATAAAGGAAAATAAGGTCTGGGAAGGAAAAAGGCATGACGGGTCAATGTGTCTAGGAGTGATTGATATATGAATTCACCCCTCCAACTGCGTAATGGGTCAAGAGAGTTCGGCTGGAGAGATCCAGGTTAGGCGACCCTCAACCGACCTCTTCCGATCAATCCACCACGTAGTAGGTGGGAAAACGCATTGGGAGCCAATACCTAGACAAATTTCACATCATGAACCCGGGCACCTCTGCTATGTCACCAAACGTAGCAAACCACTTGGGGTGACCTACGGCAGGTGTGTTGGTTATCCAATAAATGTTCCCGGGGCGGCGGTACCCATACCCGCTTCCCAAGTTCAAAAACTGCTCACCGTTAAAGAGTAATTCGAATTACGTATTATTTTCGTTTTCCATTAGTAAGTAATCATGATTTAAATTTTTTTTCATACATAAAATCTATTACCTGTTAGCAACGACTATTATATAATGATTTCTTTTATTCCTTGCAATTAAATAAATTAATTTTCTTAGTGCAACCATGGCACTAATATATACTTTTTACTTAAAATCTCTAGTGTATTAATTAGCACCAGAAAATTACTGTATTCATTCCATATTAAATCCCTTACCCTTTAGTAATCGCGATATTAAAAGTAATTTTCCATATAACGTTTCAGTTTTCATCCTCTGATTAATGGTTATGATAAAGGGGCATATTAACAGGAAGTAGACTACGCTATCTTGTGGCTCTGCAAGATAAATCTCTGGTACTGTTAACGCCGTCTTTATGGGGCCAAAGACTGGACCAAGGCTTATCCTGTTACCGAGTTCAGAATAATGGCTCAGCTGTGTTTAGTGATAGTATTACAAGACAGTATTTTAAAACTGTCCTCGATACAATGAACACTATCCCATTTAAATAAAATCTTTTCCTTGGTGGTTTAAAATAAAAATATGTTAAAATAATCTTCTTAAAGGGTGCGAAACGCGATCAAATACAAACATTTTTTTTACATGAGCTCCACACAGGAGGCCCTGAGGAAAATAGTTTGGGACCTATGTCATCTTTGGGGATGATGTGTGGAGGGTTTTTTAAGGAAAGGAAGGGGAGGAAAATTCTGGAAAATACGAGGGTTCAAGGGTTGGGTAGGAATCTGGGGTTCAGTAAGTCCTAGTCATTCACCTCCAAGACCTAGACAAACCTCACCCCGTGAACCCGGGTACCCCTGCTAAATCACTAAACGTAGCGAACCACTTGGGATGACCTATGGCAGGGGTGTTGGTTATCCAATGAAGGTTCCCGGGGCGGCGGTACCCATTCCCGCCCCTAAATCTTGCATGACTTCACAAATCGTTGTTCACTTTTTTAAATTTTCATTTGAGAAACTGACAATTCATGGTGGAATTCCATTATTTGACCGGTCAGTGGTTGAGTGGGCATCGCGTTTGGGTCCCACCAGGGCGTCGCGTGTTCGATTCATCGGCTGGCTAAGTTCTCCATCACGAAACAAGAAACATTTTCCCTTAGTGTGGTGGTGGTAGGAGATTTTCAAATATTGTTGGGTTATTCGTAACCCGGGAAAGTTTGTCTTTCTTTTTTTTTAAAGCATAATAAAACAAATATAAAACTTATTTTCACTTTATTTTATTTGACCTTAACCGGTTTTAGATTGTGTTCACAAAGTGGCAACACTTACAAACATCATTTCAGTGGCAACACTTACAAATAAACGTCAAGCGTAAATAAATTTAATTGCGAAATGGAAAATAATTAAATTACAATTTTTTGATCCTACCATTTAATTTATAATCAGAAATTCAAATTATAACTTTAACGCAAATTAATAATAACGTAGATCCAATAACATTGTATCTGAAAAAAAATACGCACAATTTACAAATCGACATTGAAAATAATTGATTAAGTAATACGCAAATGTTTCCGAACCTGCCTGACAACGTAGTTACCGCCCAGGTTCAAGTCAGTTCCATCGAACAATGACAACCCGCGAAAAATGGCGTTGTGGTTCATTCTAGTTGGTACCTACTGTTGATTTGTGTGTTGTTTTACGGCGAGCATATTAAATAAACAGAGTGATTGGATATTATAAACAGAATGGTTGAGGGAGTCCCTTTGGCTTCTCCAGCCGTACTCTCTTTAAACATCGCCTTGCAACGCAGTGGGGGATGAATTCATACGTGTGTCATCGCTGGATTCACTGACCCCCAGATTCCTAATAACCCCTAATACCCTTTTCCTTCTCAAAACTTCCTCTCCTTCCTTTCCTAAAAATACCCTCCACACAGCATCCCTAAAGATGACGTTGGTCCTGAGAGGAATTATTTCCCTCAGGACCTCCTGTGTGGAGCTAATGTAAAAAAATGTCAAGTTTAATTATCTACCGATTGCACTGACTTCGAATTTTGGCGGTCACGCGTTCATCTCTTGCCTTAGTCACTGCAAAATTAAAATGTGATATTTAACAATGAATACATGACATGAAAATAAACTAAGATCTAAGGTATTATAATACCCTACCTATGCCGAATATTCTTGGTGTATTATAAAGGAGCGATTGTAGGCAACGTCCTAGAGCAATTTAATATTGAGAGCACGTCGACAGTAACACGAATTACTCACCCGCTGGCTTGCGAACAAATTTATGGACAAGGAGTGTGATGGGACATCGTGGCTAACACACATCAGAATGAGTGCCGGTGATTCTATCACGTTGTATATATCAGAATTTCTTGTTAACCCTAAGTTTCAAATTACTTACTAGCTTTTGAGAAGAATTCTTCAGAACACATTTTTTCCATAACCTCCATAGTATAATCTTTTTAAATTTTTGATTTATTAAAGTAAAACTTCCTTGCACGCTCGCACGCTCGACACTTGGGGGTAAAATCATGAATGCGTTACGAAAAAGAACCATATACTTATACTTGTGAAACGCTATGAAACGCATATATTTAATGTGAAACGCCATATATTTTGCCATATTTCGCCATATGAAACGCTAATCGATGTGAAACGCTAATGATATGAAACGTTAATCGATGCGAACGCTAATTAAAGCGAACGCTACTGAAAGTGAAACGCTGATCGATATGAAACGCTAATTGATGCGAACGCTAATTAAAGCGAACGCTAATGAAAGTGAAACGCTAATCGATATGAAACGCTAATCGATGTGAACGCTAATTAAAGCGAACGCTAATGAAAGAGTTGAGTTAAGTTGAGTAGAGTATAGTAGAGTAGAGTAGAGTAGAGTTTTGCAGAGTTGTGCAGAGTTGAGTTGAGTTGAGTTGAGTTGTGCAAATTTTTGTGTAGTGTGTATTTATGTGTTTCTACACCATGTGAAACCATGTAGCATGCAATAATCCTCTTAATTTAATTTTCTGCGTTTAATTTTGGTTTAGCCGGCTAATACTGGAAATCAAGAAGTGTCAAGAACTATTAAGCTTTGCCCCATTGTGTTGTCCGTATTCATATTTCTGTGTTTTTGTGGATATCAGTGGACTCTTTTTGTGGATTTTAATTGAGAAGCATTATTGTAAAATTTGTTTTTGAATTATTTCGCCGATCGGAGAATGTTGTGAGTCTGAAAAATGGAGAGGAGAAGAGGAAGAAGTTTCAGAAGAAAAAAGGTATGAGGGGTGGGTAGGAATCTGGTGGTCAGTGTGTCCATGAGTGACGGACGTATGAATCCATCCCTCCAACTGCGGTGCAAGGCGATGGAGTCCAGCTGGAAAGGTCAAAAGCCTCCCTCAACCAGTCTTTCTTGATCCAAAACGCAGCAAATCGGCAGATGCATCCGCCGCCAAGACCTGGACAAACCTGGACCCTGGACACCCCATGTACCCGGTCACCACCGCAAAGTTACCAAAAGCGAACCACTTGGGGGTGACATATAATAAACGGTTCCCGGGGCGGCGGTACCCATACCCGCCTACCAAATTGAAAATCAATTGAAGAATAATGATAACGAAAAAGATTTTACAAGACTTACGAATGACGTAAAGCCTAAAACAATTATTTCTTATTTTAAATAAATGCGGCAAGATCCACTGATGAAATAATAAATTTTTTAACTTAAACTAATAACTTTTTTAATCATTCTTCTTCCATCTTTCCTTCATCTTTTACTCCATTCAGCCTCACGATATAACCCGATCAAAGATATGATAGTTCCTCTGATCCGTATTGTTGTAAACAATATAACAAAAAAAACATTATGGTAAATAAAAAATGCATAGGGTGGGTGCCTGATCAATATCTTCAAGGTCTGGAAAATTATAATTTCAAATAATTTATAATGTTCATTCAAATTTTTAATAAAAATTTCCAATCATATTAGCATGGTATAGGTATATTACATATTTTCCTTTTTGACATAGATAAAGCTTTGGAGGATTCATATGTATGGATAGATAGTAGCTAAAAAATTATCAAATTGGCGAAATTCATCTCTCTCCATGAAATTCACTCAATATTCCGTAAGAACAAAAAAGGTAGCAAAAAGTTTCTAATAACCGCCCGTGGAAACCAAGGTCAAATCAATGTTCAAATTCAAACCTTACTTTATGTTAGGAGTTGCCGTCAACTATCTGTGAAATTGTTAGCATAAGTCACTGCTCGATACCAGGTTTTGGTGCATTTAAAAATTGTACTTGACAGTTCCGTAGGTGATATTATTACTTAATAAATCATCAACCAGGTTGAAGTTGCCTATATTGATATGGAAAAAGCATTCGTCACGGATGAGACTGACATTCTCTTAAACAAGTAAGCTTCATTTGGTATTTCTACAAGACCACTCCTTTTTTTGGCTTCATGTTTCCGAAATTTGAGACAGTTTATTTCTTAACAATTTATATCAGTTCTTTTGAAGGCGTAATTGTTTCTAGTATTCCTGCTTCCTAAAACTGAAATAATCACAGAAATTTAATAGAATTTACACAGAACGTGAAAAGCGACCTCAAATATTTGATGAATTGTTTAATTATAAATTATAAAAAAATTAACAAATTGAATTGAATTGAATTGAATAAATAAATTAATGCGATTTTTAATAAATATCCTTGAAAATATTCTCCCTTCAAAATACACTTTCAAAGTAAATACAATTTCATATAATAAATTAGTTTATAAATTACAATATTCGTTTTAAATTACAAACATTCGCAGTCAAAAAAATATATTTCACAAAGCTGATATTTTGATGAAATTATAATTTATAATATTCCGATTATCTCATTCGTTGTGAACAGTTTTGTTTTACTTTGCGTGCTACAGAAAGAGAAATTTTACATTAAAACTTTCTGTTTGACTTTTTATTATATTGTTTCTGTAAAATGTTTTGAAAGTTCGCTCGCAAATCCAAGGCTTTGATATCAGTTCATGAAATGTAACGAAAAATATATTTCTAAAACATCACTCACTAATAAAGTCTCGAAATAAATGTGCTTACGTCAATCTAAATAAACTTAAGGGATGTTTAACAACGAAACAATTATATATCGGTAGCTTATTAAATATCATAATTCTCTGTTCACAAGTATGTTTTGTACAAATAAAGTGTTTTGAAGCAAAGTATCGAAGAACAGAAAAGAGAAAAATATATACCAGTGTTCAGTGTGTTCAATGCTGAACACTGGATACTTTTGAAACAAAGTGTTGAGAATGTGGACCCGTGAAACAGGGGGAACAGTGGCGCATCCAGCACAACAATGAACTGTATGATATATATATATATATAGGTCCCCAGCATCTGAGCCCATATGAGACTCCTCAGGTTGAGATGGGCTGGGCATGTATAGAGAATGCCGGACACACGCGTCCAAAAAGAATTTTGAATGGACATCCAGGTGGAAGGATAAAAGTGGAAAGACCCAGACTAAGGTGGGAAGACGAGGTAAGAGGGGATGCAGCACAGTTCTCTAGGTAACATACGGAAAGTCAGCCGTTAAAGACAGGAGGAGTTGGAGGCGAATGCTCGATTTGGGCTGAAGCGCCATCGGGGAGAGAGTTCAATGTGTTCACCCCTCCAAAATCAGTTCTTTCGTAGCTTCTTCCGTTATTAGGATTATATTATTAAATATATTCTGTTATCTAGCTGATTTCATATATAGTTTATATCGTATTTCATAAGAAATATGTTCAACTCTCCGCCATACTGAGGTGGTTATGTGTTTGATAATTTCTAGTGCCTACTCGATTAAGTTGCATGTATTTAATTTAATATTTCACATAAAGTAGTCCGAGTGAGATGTCGTAAGTGACGTCATCGTTCTATTTACTAATTATTTTTCAGTGATGACGATGGTACGATCTCTCTCTAGGACAACGGTACGATACCAGTACGCCTGTAAGTGTATAAGTGGAAAAAACACTTGAAATTCTAAACTTCCTTAAATTTTACTAAAAAAAAATTAAGTAAAAATAACCGGAGTTTAACGTTCAGTTAGTTCAAAACACAACTTGACCATGTACTGAAAACTTAAAAAAAACACAGGGCGTAAAAATTCTTAATAACTAAAAAAAAATAACCCCCACAAGTACAACTTCCTACGGGGATACCGATTCTGTATTAGGTATACTCATTATTTACAGTTTTTAAAAATAAAATAAAACTTCATGTCTTAGATTTAGACTACATGATTTATAATGTACAAAGTAACAGGAAATATATTTAAGTAAGTAGATATTCCGCAATAAAGGGGTAAGAAAACCACCTGATACCGCCTAGCAGAAGTATTATATGGATAATATTTGTGACCTCTATTTGTTTAACAATAAGCCGGTATTAATAATTTTATTTAGAAAACACGTTTAAATTAATTACGATTAATAGTTCAGTATCGATAGTTACGACACGTGGCATCGATAGTTACGACAGGCGGCGTCGATAGTTGTTCAGTATCGATAATTACGACAGATGGCATCGATAGTTCAGTATCGCCAGTTACGATAAGTTTGCGTTCAGTATTTCTTGGCAGAATTGGAAAATCTTCGAGAAGCATCAACATCCTAGCATGACCTTTTTTCTGATGATATATTTTACCACCATTGTATTTTTTCACCTACGAGTATATATTTTACCACCTATATATTTTTATTCATGACATTTTACTGATTGTGCCCACCGTTCAGCCAAGAAGGGTTTTTTTAAGTTCATAAAAGGCCCTGAGATAAAAAAAAATTCTCAGGGCCTATGTCATCTTTGGGGATGCTCTGTGGAGGGTTTGTTTAGGTTAGGAAACTGAGAAAGTTCTGGGAAGGAAAATGTATAAAGGGTGGATAGGAATCTAGTATCCAGGAGTGACGAATGTATAAATCCATCCAGACGGGACGGAGAGAGTCTCTCCCGATCCGGCCCGCCATGCTGAAGATGGGCTAGCACATTTGCAACCAAGATCTAGAAAAACCGTACGCCATGAACCAGGACTCCTATGGCAGGGGTGTTGGATAACCAATTAATGGTTCCCGGGGCGGTGGTTATACCATACCCGCCTCCCAAAACGTTGGTTGTCAATGTTTAAAATAGTTTAATCCAGCCCAAAGATTGGCCTCCATGTTTTAAATTTTGATTAATCCTTTTTACTTTTAGGTGACAGCGCTGTAGTTATCAGAACTTCGAGTGGTTTATAATTCCCTCAGAGCCCTTCAAATCATTGGCTCGGCGTCTGATAGCATGCTCGGCGCATCGCATTCACCTTCACACCCGGCACCCGGTACCCGCTACTCGCTACCCGGTATCCCTGCAGGCTGCAGGCGCTAGTCACTAGTGCCGGGCGGATTTCGAGTTATCTACTTGTTAGTTGAACAGTCATCCTCCAAAGCTGGGCGACGCCGCACTGTGGTCAATATTCAAATTTTAGAGAAAATAATTATTATTGAAGTGAAAAATTCTTTAGCACCGTTGTGATTTGAAACTCGATGAAACGAAAAAGAGACAAACACATTCATCTATAAGATTTAGCCTGTGAGAGAATGAGTTAGAATAATCTTTGTGTGGTGCTTCGTAGCCTTCCCACTCTTGACTAATTTAGTTTTCAGAAGGTTTCATTCTACCGCGTATGAACTACACAGTTGTAATTTTATTTAATTATTTTCATGGCCTAAATACGTATAACATAAACTAAATCGCATTAGGTTAAAAACATAATTAGCAATTGCGGGAAAATAATGTATGCACGATCAATCGCTTGGAACGATGCTTCGTTACTAAATCATTTGTTTTTTTTGTAAATCCTCGAACAAATCTATAAGCTTCAATGAATTTACAAACATTTGCGTATAAACAAAACGTTCTATGAAGAGCTTCGAATAATTAATTAATTAAGAGAGACACACAAACCAAAACGAGTCATTATGTAATACGTATTAATTTTTATAAGATAGAATACACTTCATCAAGGGAAACTATCCAAATTTATTGTTTCAAGTGTCAATCCCGTTAAACCGCAATAAAGCAGTTTGTCAACAGGATGTTAATGTTCAATTACAATTTAAACATACATACATATTATTATTACTATAACTATATTAATTGTCATAATTAACACACATTAATTAATATAAACAATCTCTATTCAGTAACCATTGTTTCAGCATATATCTGAATCTATTTGTAGAGTCGCAATTTTTTATATTAATTGGCAACATGTTAAACATCTTTGGCACGTTAAATTCCAGGGTTCGCCGTCCGTAGTTATTATTATATTTTGGAACAAGCATTCCTTCATTCTTTGTGAACCTCGTATTATGCTTATGTTCCTATAATAATAATCTTAGCTATGGCTAAATTATAATTTTAAAAGTTGTTTCTTGTGCGCGTTCATAAATTTCTAATGAAAAAAATACATTTACGCTTAAATTTGAAGTAATTAATAAATTTATTTTAATTCTATCCAAGCAAAACCATAGCAAACGCTTTAATTATCAATAATAACATTTTTGGTCTTCATAACGTAAAACAATGGTAAAGATGAATCAAACAGCAATAAGACTGGAATGTTGGTAAAACATCACACAACAAAAAAATTAAAAGTGTGGAGATCACACGAAGAAGTGAAATCTTCAGAAAACAGTGGGCAAGTAGGCAAGAGTGGGGAGGCTCCGAAGTACATCACAAATAGGAGACCTATTATTCTCATTCTTTCGCAGGTCAAAAATCCTATAGATGTATGTGTTTGTCTCTTTTTGATGTCGCTTTTTCGTTTCAAATAATAACAAATTTTCACATAAAAAAACTTCTGCTCAATCTATCTAATAATATAATATGTAGGTACACTGATGACGTAAATACAAACAAAACAGTACGTATTTACATATCTTTTCGCAGTATGGTAAGTAGGAATCTTACAAATAAGGAAAAAAATACAAAGAAAAACTTATTCTTTCTCAGATATGAAATATGCACATGAACTTTGCATGCAAACTGAACTGTAGTAAATTAGTTGAGTTAATTATGTTAGGATTTTATCGCTAAAATGTGTTCTGCATGAAATGTACATGAAAGAAAAATCATATTTTTCCTACTTTATCGGTCTATTGACCACAGTGCGGCGGTACTCGAGCTAGGCGTCGAACAAAGGCGCCCCCTATCGGCTGCACTTATAAGCAATAACGTTACGTTACAGCGACACGTGTTCATGGTTCGGTGTTCATTGCATAGCCGGCCTGTTTTCACGGGGTTTATCGTCGCTTCACACATAACACCATTGGGCGTCACCACACTACATCAAATATTATCATGTATAGCAACAAAAGGATGGTTGGTCAGGTTCTGTTGCTCTTGTAGATTAGAGAAATTGCGATTGCTCCCGTAGCGTGTTGATTTACCTATTTCCTACGCATGCTGCGAGGAGCGGGTGTGGTATACTGGATAACAACACGGCCGAATGAGCATCTTTAAACATGAAAAGTTCCATATGAACAAATAGCAAATTTGTGATCCCAGTGCAATATAGTTCTGATAACTTATCGATATATATGAAGAAGATAATATTAATAAATCTAAACAAAACATGAAACAGAACAATACACAGAAAAAAAGGTAACGGTTGCAACTGGAACGCGAACACGGAACCAACACGGCCAAAGGTAACGGTTGCAACTGGAACTCGAACACGGAACCAACACGGCCATTGGAACCAATATTTTTTTCGGTCATTTTTTCAATCTCGTATTTCAAATTTGGAATTTTTTATTCATTTATTTTTTATTTTTTATTAGCAAATTTTTTTTGGTATATTTAACAAGTAAATACATAATAACAAAAAAAATATATATAAGTAACAAAAAAAAATCCCACGAAGGCGAAGCCTGTGTGTGGGTATTATATTATGTGGATAACAGTGGTAGTTAAAATAAAATTTAATGTATGTATAGAGGCTATAGAGATCAATCAACATGATTGATTTTACTGGAGTTTATTTTATTTTTTTTAAATTTGGAAATATACATATTTCAATAATAAAATATTTAAAAATTTATATCGCATATTTACACCCTTACAAAAATACATTGACATTTCCTTTTTTTATTCTAAATATTCAGTACGACATGGAATATTTTAGCAATTTGGAAGCTGTTGTTTGAATTACAGAAAAAAATTACTCAGTTCCAAATTATTTTTTATCCAGATTTTAACATTTTTTTTATATTCGTTCAAATTTTGACACATGTTGGTGGAGTGTGGTAGGGAATTGAACAATTTTGGGGCAATATAATTAATGTGTCTTTGGGCCAACCTGGTTTCTCAGTGAGGCACTGTGAACACGCATGTGTTATGTCTCTGGCTAGAGCGATAAGCGAATGAACAATATTATCTTCAATTTTTTATAAGAACAACTTTATTTTTTATAACTTTTGAAGGTTATTCCCATCAATGAAGGATATACCCATTAGTTGAAAATAATATTTCATTGATGGGAGTAACTTTAACCCTAAAGTTAAAGTTATTAGTTAAGGGTATATTCTTCAAAAGTAATTTCCAAGTTATTCCAATAAAAATTGAATATGTATCTCGATAGAAATATTTTTGTTATCTGTTTTGAATTATGCCCTTTCTTCTTCTTTGTGCGCCCTATCAGGTCCCCCCGTGGTTGGCGATCACTCTGGAAAATGTATCTCTGTCTTGCGCTGCCCGGAATTCCACAACTTCCAACTCTTCTAATGCCTGTCCACTTTCGTACATTTCGCAGCCAAGACATTTGTCTCCTACCAGGTCCTCGGCGACCCTCTATCTTGCCTTTCAATATTAATTGGAGCATTGATACTTCTCCCCTCGAAGTATATGCTCTTTGATGAATCTAAAACTATCTCTTTTCAATGTTTTTTGTTGCATAAAATATTTTTTAAATTTAATTAGTTTGTAACTGAATATCAATGATATATTTTGAAATTATTTTATTATATTGACGATGTGTATTACACTTTCATACAGCCTCGATTTCATCCAGAATACAAAAATAAAGGTCAACTACAATTATACAAAACCACCAGAAAAATAAACGCTACGTTGGGCTTAATAAAAGTAGGGCACGGTAGTGAGGTCTCTTCGAAGTGCTATCCCCAAAATTGCGACCTAATTAAAAAAAACATCTAAATAAATAAAAACAAATTCCCATTAGAAGAACTTTCTGTGATGTGGACAAGATTTTATTTTTTTATTTTTACGAAGGTATAATAATGCTTTGGGGATACGAGTATTATGTTGCTCACACGACAGGTTGTCAGCTAAACAAGTGCTTTACGTAAAAAAACTGAGCTATTAACATGTTCAAACAAGGAAGGAAGATTTGCTTCCTGAATGAGGGAGGTAAAAATCCCCCGCGATGACATATTTTCAGAAGCTATTTACTTATTTATTATTTCATTACATGGTAGATATTATTGTTTACAATCAATTTTTAATCTCAATAGGACAAGCCTTGCCTGAGGTTAAAAAAATGTTAATTAATAAAATAACACAAAATAACGCAGGTTTAAAAGAACAATATTGTTTCATTAACGAGATGGATATCAAATTACCCGTCTCAACCTACACAATCCGAAGGGCTGTTGGTTTTACAAATAAAATAATGAACGCCTTGAGCCGGGAAACCGAAGGGGCTCAGTAGCAGGAGTTCTCTGGAGTGGAGCGATAAGCTCCCTGGAACGTTTTAAGTGGCGCAGTGGTAGGAGTCTTCTTTGAAACAGTAAAGTAGGCGATATGGGTATAAAACGGCGCGTATCGACCTACACAACTGGAATTTGCCAGTGAAAAATTGAGAAGTAAGTTCCTTGGCCCTTTTTTGCGGTACTGAACACCTTGACCCGGGCAACCAAAGTGGCTCAGTAACTGAAGTAAGAAATTGAGCGGTTAACTCCCCGGGACCTTTATATAGGCCAACACTCAGGCCAACATTCGAACACAATTTTTTTTTCAAATATTTAAATTTAAAAAAAAAGTATTCTGAATTTTCTCGAAAACTATAATACCTATTAGTGTGACACAAGACACAACCCATGCCACTTTGTCATACAGTTTAGGACAAATTAGAAATAGTTTGGTATGTTACATAGATGCATCAACGGTACATTGAACATCTCAAATAGAGAACCCACAACGAGCATCTTGTGTTGTGGGCATGTACGTTAAGGCGGGTCACGATTGTATGGGGGAAAAAAAAAACTTGTTTTGGTTTGTCTGTTAGTGATAAAAGGGTGTTAAATGAAGATGTAAAATCACGTAATTTTTTTAATAATATTTGGATATCATCTTCTTCCTCCGGATTGAGTTTGAAATTTCACAAAATAGAGAAAAACCCACCCTTGTTAAATCTCTAAAAAATATTAGATAAACAATTAAAAATTAACTTTTTTTCAATAAAACACAAATTAGAGAGAATATTCTGACTTATTTATTAAAAAAAATATATGATTATAATTAACATTATCTCAAGACAGTGTATTCAAATACCAGCAAAATCCTTCTTACTCTCAAATTTCGGCATTATTTTGCGAGACTCAATCTTTGCCTTAATAAGACCTTCTCTTGCAGACTTCGTACATAAAGTAATCGAGGCTTCAGTGACAGTCTTTACAGCTCTTTCAACTGCTTGAGTATGACATGGCAGACGCAGAAGAGGCAATTTACCTTCTCCCCCCTGTGCTACAAATAATTGAAGATCTTCATCCGATATATTCTTCAGTATTGGGGGTTCGGTTACATTTTTCTGCCAATTAATAAGGTCGTAGTAATATGATGCATCGAGGTTTATGTTTGGAAGTTGGAACAGCCTTGTTTTACTTAGTTTCTTACTGCGTGCTTTTAGAACACGACGCGCAGCTAATTCCCGGATATGATTGTGAGGGTCAGTTAACATTGCAAGTAGTAAATTTTTAAAAGGGTTGTGCGAAGTAACTGTTTCTTTCTATGACTGGATCAATTATAGTTTTTAGTTCAGGGGATAAGTATCTAGACGCTGAAATTAGCTGCCATAGGTGACGTGCTCCATCTTTACAGGTGGGATGAGTTTTAATACTGAACCAAGTCGGAGCATAAACTTTAACAACGTACGTTGCTAAAATAATAAGATTCTCTGTAGGAGCTTCCGTTGCAACATAAAGACGGAGAATTCGGTTAGCACGCGTAAGCCATCTGGCATGAGACATTTTTCCAGGAGATTTTGGCCTAAATCTTCAGGTAATTCCCCCACCGTAACTGCAGATACGATTTTATACAAATATAACTGATCTGTACTTAGGTCTTTAGTTAATAATTCAGGCAACTCTCCGTCAATTTTCTGAAAATGAACAATAAGCTTTTTTTCACAGTTTTCTAAAGCTAGTCCTATTGTCCCTGAATATGTTTGAGGTCCAGATGTCTTACCGTCAAGATGTGTGAACAATGACGAAATGGTAACTCGTTAATGTGAAGCAAGCAAATTATCCATTGCAATGGTTTATCCAAACGTTTTTCAAGCAAACGTATTATACCTCCATGTTTTCCAGCGTTCACGTTCGTTCCGTCACATCCAATAGCCATTAATGGTTCAAATGGTATTTCTTCCTTTAAAAAATAATCGACAATTGTTCATTCTATAACTTTCGACGTGCCAGAGTTTGGTGCAATATAACCCAAATATATTGAGTCTGGCTCTTTTATCATTGAAATATGCTCTTCAATGATTAGTTCTCTGTAATACCTCCCCCTTTTTCCCTGATAATTAATGTTTTATCTTTCCGGCCATCAAAATATATTGCGGGTATTTGTAAAACTATGTGTTGTGCCTTAATATTTTCCCTTGTTTTTTTCGTTCTCTGCGAAGTTTACTTTTGTCAATAACTGGAATATTAGACTTGATGTCATACAGAACTGCTGAGGCAATGGCTGCCGCTGCTCTATCCGAAACTCCATATCTATCACAAGTTTTCGACAGTGTATGAATAATCAATAGTGACCGCAGCCTGCTTCTGAGGCATTTGAGATACAACATTTGGTTTGAAAACATCATTGCAATCGGATTCATTTTATGCAGAAGACGTGGAAATATCGATTAGAGAGGTAGTTGGCTTACCTGTGCTTTCCTTTTTAGACGTACGCAAGGATTTTTGCATATTTCAATGATTAAAGAGCCGTAGCAATACTGACTCCAAACTCCGACGTCGGTTGCGCAGAGTCGCTGCGCTTAGTGCAATCGGTGCTTCCCCCGCCCTCACCTCGAGCCACTAATAATCAAAACTCGGATTTTTTGTAAATGAATTCGTAAATACGTACCATATTTGCCATAGAATATTACAAAAATATAGTATAAAGGATTCGTAGTAACTTTTATACACACCAGAAAATACCTCTAAAAATGAAAATTTTCAAAACTTTGAAGTGAATCCGGAGGAAGAAGTTCGTATCAGAAATTTAAAAAATTTTAAACACGTCGGTTTGAACCCATTTGGCACACTTTTATCGCTAACAGAATCTAAAATAATCATTTTTTTTTAATGACCCACCTTAATGTACGTGTGACCGAAGTAAGCAAAAATATCTACTTTAGGAATTGAAATTAATGAAACATTTACAAAAGCCGAAATTATTTCCTTAACAAATAATCACTGTTTAGTTCTGAAACAGTAACTGAAACCTATTTTCCCAAGTCCTTGCAATGCTTTTTTCTCCCGTTGTTCCTCTCCTTCATTGAAAATTCCTTCTTATTTACTACAAGAAGAATAAGATGCTGACTACATACTTGGTACACATACACAATATCGCACACAAATCGAAAATTACCCATATTAATCAGTAGAAAGTTCGTCGTGAAATCGTTCACATCTCGCTCTTGAAATTCTCAAAAGGTTGTAAAAGTGCTAACTAATACCAAAAATGTCAGTCATTGTAACCATCCTTTGTGCTATTATCGTGGAGAGCAGCCACCATCAAAATTGCCGAACATATGAACCCAGCACAGGTAGGGGCTTTCTCCTTACCAATTGTCATTTGCTGTGATTTGACTTTTAAAACGCCATCAATTGTCTTGTCTCACACAAATAAAGATTTACAGTCCACACCCTCCCGTATCACGATATTGTTCGTGACAATCACTTTTCTATCTGAGGCATAGAGTCCAAATTTGTTTAATTTGGACTCTGTGCCTCCAAAGTCCTGAGTCCAAATTATTTAATTTGGACAGCAGTTTTCTTTCATATCACTAATATTGAATCGCAATTCTAGGGATTACCTTTTGTCCAGTGTTCGTGAGATACTCGACACCATAATACCACCATCAAAGCGATTGAAAAGAGATAATAATAATGACTGCCTCAAAGCTGCCTAAAGGTGTCTAAGTGGTGGTGCAATTGAGGGTCGGGCCAGGGCGGGCGGCAAGACATAAAGCGATAGGCGGCAACGCGCTTGCTTGCGAACCACACGAGCGGGGCGCTGCTTGTCACGCGCCACACGAACCACACGAGCCAAACTATACAGACAAACCTCGCAGCAAGCTCCCGTCCTGCCGGTCCGGCGTCCAATTACTGGGGGAGGATCGCTCAGACGAGATGGTGAAATTGTTTCTGGTTGAACCACTGCAGGGGGACTCTGTGACCTATGTGATATTCTGGAATAAATTATAAAGTTATTAGCTTTATTGTATTATTTCCTTACATTTGGTGGGGGTCAGAAAGGAACGTCTGCTTTTGAGAGCTAGTCTAAAACGATTTTAGATTTAAACATAGTGCATAGTGCAATATAGTTGTGAATGATAAATACTTGAAGCAGGTGGAAGAGTTTGTGTATCTGGGTAATTTACGAGAGATGGGAAGGCTGATAGAGATATTAATTGAAAGAAGGGTAAATGCAGGTAATCCATTGATGGAGGACTGAATGCTGTTGGCGCTAATAAAAACTATCAAAAGAAGCGAAGCTAGCAGTCCATAATGCAGTGCTGGTACCTACCCTGATGTATGAGGCATGGAACCGGTAGAGGAAGGATGAAAGTAGACTGAGAACGAAGAAAGTAGTGTAACAAGAATATATGACGCAAATGTGAATTGTAAAGGAAGACGGGGACGCCCGAGGAAGACATGGCACGATCAAGTGAATTAGATACTTGAGTCGGGCCATGTCAAAAGTCAGAATAATAGAAGAGTATGTATGAGACTATGTATGAATATGAGTGAGGCAAAGAGTGTGTGCTAAGACCGAATTGTTTGGCGGTCGGTCCTCTCTGCCTACGGCGTGATGGTTCGTTAGTTAAGACATTTATAATATTTCAGAATCATCATCTTTAGTAACCTTTTTTCCTTGAGTATTTACAACTGTCAAAAACTTCTATTGGTTTTAATAATCTTTCTTTAAATTAAAAATATTTTTTTTTTAAAGAATCATTTGTGATCAAGTGGTTTCGAAAGTCATTGTAATAGATTTTATAGTCTGTAAAGGCAAGATTGGTGGAAATAATTAGTGTTAATCAAGAGGGAAAGATTCGCCCTCTCGAGTCCCTAACCGGAATAAAAACATTACTTGAAATGGCTTTTCCTGGAACGAGTCACTTCAACCGTCAATTATTTATTAATATTATCCTTATTCTTCTCCCTTTTCGTTGGTAGCGTTAAATTTTCGGTAGCATTGGAAGTCAAATTGGGCTTTTTTACACAGGCTCCACATAGGAGGCCTTTAGGAAAATAATTTCCCTCTGGGTCTAAGGACCTTAGTCTTTTTTTAAGGATGCTTTCTGAAGGATTTTTTTTATGGAATGGAAGGACAGTTAGATCTGAGAAGGAAAAAGGCACGAGGAATGGGTAGGAGTCTGGGGATCAGTGTGTCTAGGAGTGACGGACGTATGAATCCATCCCTCCCACTGCGGTGCAGGGCAATGGATCGAGAGAGTCCTGCTGAAGAGGAGAAAAGGTCTCTCTCGACCAGTCTCTCCAAATCCAGCCCACTATAGAGTAGATGGTAAAACGCATCCGGCGCCAAGACCTGGACAATTCTTACCCCATGAACCCATGCACACCTGCTATACCACCAAATGGAGCGAAACTTAGAGTGACCTATGACATGGTGTTGGTTATCCAATAAATGGTTACCGGGGTGGCAGTATTAATACCTGCCTCACATATTGAAAATTAAACGGCGAATTGGAGGTAAAAAAATAATGACAAATCAGGTTGGATTCTCGGCAAATCAGTTCCAATTTTGAAAAAGGTAATTCAAATAATTTTTCAATAACATCGTTTTAATAAGTATCTGTCGCTTGTCTAAATTCTCCAAACCAACTTCCAATTTTGAAAATGATGATACAGTTCAAAGCAAACGTTTAAAGATGAGCGTCCATCTGCCCGCGCCGGCCGCAACGCACGCACGGCACGCAACGGATTTTTCTATATCTATATATTATGAATTAGTACAGCACTGCGTCGACACCGGCAAATACCCGGCCGGCGCGGGTAGATGGACGCTCATCTTTAGAGTTCCTTGAACCAGACATACAGACATAATAAGGCAAAAACAAAATTAGTATTTTTAATATTGAAATCTAATAGTTATTCATGGAATCTTCCGTTCACTTAAGGCGCCCACAGACCTGAGACTTCAGTTGCGAAGACAGTTGCGAGCATAAAAATCCATTACGGTATGTATGGAGGTGTGCACAAGGGAGATTTTTTTGAATTTTTTATAATTTTTTGAATAGTGTCCTGCTGCCGCAGTAATTAAAGCCTCTGCGGGCGCCCTTAAGTTCCAACGTCCACAAAAAAAGTTTAAAATTTATTTTATAATTTTTTTCCTTGTTTATGAAATAACTTTTGTACTGCCACACCAGGCACAAACCTGTTTTATGTATGTATGGTAGTTGAAATTTGCATATAAATGTGATAATTGTTAGTTCGTTAAATATTTTTTTTATTGTAATATAAAATATGAGTTACATATATATTTTACAAAATAATATAATAAAGGTCATTTTCGGTCATGTATACCTTATCAGAAAAGAGGAGCTCTTGTGCCTGATATGGGAGCCACGATTCTAACTTAGGTTGTAAGTTATAATATGTTTTGTATAAAATATTTACTGTAAGTTTTACTGTAAGTTTTTTTTTGAAAAATTGTCTAATTTTATTTATTTTTGGTTGATGATACAGCGTAATTCAGAAGGGAGATTATTGTAGTATTTTATGGCTTGGAAAATATAATTATTTTGCATTTGAGTTGTTTTAAATTAGGTGTAATAAATTGGTTTCCATTTTACATTAGTTTGTAAAATTCTTGACATTCTTTGTTATTTTTTCTTTACACATTTTTATAATGGAAGCTAGCTTCAATATGTCATCGACATTTGGTACTGAAAACAATTTGAAAAGTGATTCTGCTGAGAAGGTAGATTTAAAAAAAATATTACTTTAATGATGATTCTTTGCGAAACTTTTACTGAGTTTAGATTGTTTTTGTAAGATCCTCCCCAACCTATAATTCCGTATATAAGTAAAGAATGAACAAGGGCATAGCACACATTTTACATGATTTTTACATTTAAAATATTTCTTAACCTAACAAATATATATATACATTTTCTTATTCTTTTCACTAGCTCTGAAATGTGACTATTCCACTTCAGGTTTTGATCAATGATCACACCGAGATATTTAATTTCTTAAGAAGAGTTAATTACCGTACAAATAGGATTATGTTGTTTACAGAGTACATGGTCACATTTTTCGTTATGGATTACACTTTATGATCAGGTATTTTCTGTAACGAAGTTTTTATCGAACCATGATTTTAAGACAATATATATTTATTTAGTTTATTTATTTATTCGCAAATACACGCATTTGTGGTATCATTGTCGTTTTAATGAAAACGAATAACTTTGTAAACACCGCTATATTATTAGATAAAATTATTTACATGTTTTGAAAACTATGTTAAATATGAGAAATATTGACGAAGAAATATATCCTGATGAAGAAAATGTAGTTTTAGAAACATGTGGATAATATCTCTACATATTATAAATTAAAGTCCACCGCGTCTGTCCGTCTGTTCGCGATAAACTCAAAAACTACTGAACGGATTTTCATGCGGTTTTCACCAATAGATGGAGTGATTCATAAGGAAGGTTAAGGTATATCAATGTTTTTTGTAAATAAGTTGAAATATAAAGGAGAATGTCTGTGTGTGGTGGACGAGCCGGCGGTGTGGATTTGATTTGTATGCAAATCTACTAAATTTGTATGCAGTTTTAGGGCAAGGTTGATTAAAATTTCCATGTGACCTTTAAAACAAGAGAAAAGTCACTGTCTTCATTTGATTTCGAAAACTCTTTGTAAATCCCGGGCATCGCCGGGGACTTTAGCTAGTTCATAATATAATGGTGTTTACGAAGTTTATTGTTTTCATTACATAGTTTTCACATTAAAGAAAGATAAAATTGCAGAAACTAACATTATATAAATGGTAGGTATAAAAGTAAATTTAAGTGAAAATAATATATTTAAATATAGGTAGTGTCATTTTGTATTGTGTCGTTATTCGTGTAACATGTAAATTTGTAGGCAAGTATGAACAAGGTAAGAATACGCCTGGTTTCACGAAACTTAAAGTGCTGGCGGCAAACAAAGTGACATAGTGTTGAATGTTTGAGATTTTCAACGAGGTAATTGGATATTCAGCCGTTTAATATAACTCCCTCTCACTCCTTTGGAAACTCGGCTCCACACTCCACACTCTACTCTACTCTACTGTAGGTACTCTACTTGTAGTGCCATCGTACTGGAAGTGCTTCTCTCGTAGAAAATAGCGCCCGAATCTTATCAGGCGAAGAATATTAAATACTGATTCCCTTTTCAGGCCCTCAGGCCAATTCAAGAAGTTTATTAATTTAAATTTAAAAAAGGATTGACAAAATAATTTTTTTTTTTTTTCAATTGATGTTTTTTGACGCATAAGGTAGGGAGAAATTAAGTAGGACACGTACTACAGTTAAACTACCTAAATTACATGTGAAATTTCTTTCATGTATTATTAAGGGAGTGTTTTTTATGTGACATGAATTTTTCGCCTATTGTATCTTGAAAATGTGTTTTTGATATTTGATGACCAAGTCCCGAGACCCAACTGAGTACAAACCATTTTTTATTTCCGAGAATAAAATTATTCATATTAGTTGCCTATGTTATGGAATAATACCAAATGACTGAAATTATTTTTTTTAATGTGAATTCCGCACAACATTCTCAACTAATCCCAACCGCCTGTATCTAGTGATAATCCTGGAGCGGCATCCCCAATAATTCATCCAGTAATCATTCATGTGGCAAGGTATGTTGTGTGGCTGAAGGTAGTGGGGAGGGGAGATATGGAAGAGGGAGGTGGTAGGTAGAAGGAGAGTACTTGGCTATTCAGATCTGGTAACCGAACGCGGCTAAAGCCATTTCAATTAACGTTTCAGTTCTGGATGGTGGTCTTACACCAGGGCGATGTTTAGAGTATCTTCCACTCTGGAACGTACCGCAAATGTAACTAAAACAAGTGTGAATAATTATGTAGGATAAAACAAATGTTTCTTCCAAATTTATTTAAAATTACACTTTAACCACCACGAGGCCAAAATACCCTACCAAACCGTAAAATATTTGTTTGTAATCAAAAGGTATATAATATTTCTAGTACGGATGTATGCAACTTAATTTATTTATTTCTGTTTAAATTATAAATAATTATAGGCCATTAAAGAATACAATTTTTCATCATTTTATAGGCAATTTGGGCAATTATTTGTAAGTAAAAAATAATAATATTAAAAAAAACACTGTACTTACTAAAATCAAGCAAAATTGAATTCTTTAATTACCCATGTAACATAACTCAACACAAAAATAAATAATGTAGTGTTCATCGGTACCCACGAGAAGATATTTGCTATTTTTTATTTATTTTTTTATTTATTTAATTATTTTCATATTACATTAGGTTATAATAATGACGTATTGCCCATCTCACTAGGTGTGAAACACCTGTGTTGAGATGGCAATTTACAGAGTGGTTATAATCTATGATTTTGTTTTATTAATATTATGAACATGACAGGTTGATATAAAATCTTTTTTTCTAAGTAATATACAATTCAAGTATGTTATATGAACATTGCAGTAGGTACATGGTTACATATTTACACACAGTAGGCATAAAGGTAAGAATGTTATTAAATACTCCTGATAGATATGTTTATTTGAGGTGATCAATGATTCTACTTTTAAATGCACTTTTGCTTTGAGTGTTTCTTATTTCAGTAGGTAGAGAATTGAATAGCTTTGTTGCATTATATTTAAAAGTTCTTTGTCCATAAGAGGTTTGACAAACTGGGATGTTAAAAGATTTTACATTTGACTCTCTTAGGGCTCTAGTATTTATTCGTTCCTCAAACATGTGTGTATTTTTAAATTGGTGAAGCAGAATATTTTTTGAATACAGTTTTTGCAGGTTAGGAACATTTAGTGTCTTAAAAATAAAATCAGTGCTCGTTCTCAACGGGACTTTAAGAATAACCTTCAAAATTAGTTTTTAAATCTTTACTAAAGGCTCCAGGCAAGTATTTGTGGCACTTCCCCAGCTAATAATACCATATTCAAGTGATGATTGTATGAGAGCACAGTAAACTTGTTTCAGTTGTTTTATATTTAATATATCTCTAACATTTTTAAAGAAATATATATATACCTTTTTACAAAATTTTTTTTAAGTTTGGTCGGTTTTTTAGCCTCAAATCTAAAATTAAGTTTAATCTCTCAGGATATGGAATGATTGACGGTAATTCCTAAGAGTTGTGAATGATAGTATAACGCGGCTATTACAAATGACGTCATTGCCTGTCGCGGTTTCTTTGTCCCGGTGACTAGCTGTCACTGGATCACTGTGGATCCAAGGAACCGGCTATTTTTGGAACCGGTTCCTATCGGATTTATAAAATAGTCACCAACACTCAAACTGGGCGAAGCCGGAGCAAAAGCAGCAAAAACCTGTGGAGTGGGTCTTTAACTGCTAGTAAGTATAATGGTCAGTTCTAACGTAATGAAATTTTTACAATAGAAGGCGAGCGAGTTGTTTGAAAAATGTGTGTATTTGTTTAGCCACAGGGAAGGATTGAGGGTGGGGAGGGAAATGCAGGAGAGGGGAGGGGACCCAAAGAGAGGGGGAAAGGAATGGAGGCGGTAACGGCGACCTATGGGAAAAGACACGCAGGGAGAAACAATTTCTTTTTTAAATATAAAATATTAAAAAAAAAACAGAGATAATTTCGCATATTTTTACTACTGGTCAAGCTTTATTCTTAATAAAACTTGAACAGCAGAATGTTGACTGCGATGATTTTAATTTATTCAATAAGTAGTCATTTAAATCCAGTTTACACTGTCTAAATTAAATATATCTTACATCAGAATGTTTGCTATCAGCCTCAGTAGCCATTTTTCAAGGGATCCGCTTGATTGCCAGTGAATGTAACAGGCCTAGTAATATTAACTTGAATGAGTATATATTAGGGAAAGATAATGAAGAAAAATATACTTTTTACGATGGGAGATTAGGGATTCCTCGGGGCTGGGGGTAATTTTTACTTGGGGTAAAACGTCTTTAAAAGGGTTTAATTAATACTCGAATTTCTCAAACACAGAAAATACTAGATAGGCAGATCAATAAAAAATTCGTTTATTTATATCATAACCATAAAGCAGAAAAACTGATTGCATACAATTTATATTGGCATTGTACTCGTAGGTACATTAAAAAGTCGTTTAAAAAACATATAAAACTTTATTTATTTTTGTCCGTAACCCGTTCCAACGTGTTAAAGGCCATTTTAAGACCGGTATAGTTGTTTCTTAATCCACTGTTTACACATATCATTTGGAGGAGGAGGAGGGTGTGGTCTACAAAGATTTTATTCCACACCATTTTTAAGACTACCCTTATCCCCATCCCCCGTATGTTATGTATAAAAACCGAAGATTAAGAAACAATAGTGTACCAGACTAAAGATGGCCTTAACGGGCAGTAACCGGTTACGGTCACAAATAAATTAAGTGAAAAAAAATTATATTGGTTTTAATATATAATAAAATTAGTCAAATTGTCAGTATAAAAAGAGAAATATCCATCTTTTTAGTTTGAAAACGCGTTCTTCTTTTATTAGCTAGCAATGTCATTTTATATAATTAATACAGGGTGGCCCTTAACTGTATTCCTAGTTTCAATTAACAAAAAAATAAATAATTGTAGAACTTAGAAATATTTTATTTATATTTTCGGAAACTACAATAAATGGAAATTTTAATAATATCTAAGTTTTAAAAATTATATTGCCCAAGTGAGTTCCACCAGCTCGTTGACATTATCGAAGGCGGATTCGAAAATTCTCAAAAAAACATACACAAGTTTCCCGTGGGATTGCGTTAATTTCCAGTACAATGTATTGTTTTTGCTGACTTATTGTTATTGGATTGTCTTCATAGACTCTTGATTTTAAGTATCCTCCCAAAAAACAATCACACGGGCTGAGATCCGGGCTATGCGGGGCCACTCAATGTCTCCTCCTCGTGAAATTAGTTTCCAGGGGAACATGTCCTTCAAACAGTCCATGGACAGTTGTGGCAGGTGGCGCCATCCTGCTGAAACCATGTCGTGGAATTGTGACCTTGAAATTCTCGAAAAACTCCTGAAGCCTCTGACAATAATTCTGATTTCACTGTCATAGCAACTCCTCTTTGCGTCTTCTCTTGCGAGTCGATTGTTGTGGATTTTCCCTTATTGATTCCTAACACGCTGAATAACTTCTGGTATCGTCGCTGACTTCGGGCGGCCTTCATTCATTGTTCTTACTGTTGAGCCGGTTGTCTCAAACATTTTGATCCATTTCCGAATATACTTTGCCTTTGGTGCTTGACTAATATCTATTAAGCCGAAGTGAGCACGGTACATTCGTCACGAAATCGTCATGGAATAATTGTTTACGTAATATGCACGAACACAAAACGAGTGCTGCTCTCCCGTGAAAAAACCGCGATCACAGTTTAGGTTCACCCTGTATATCATAACCAAAGAATAAATACCTATACATTTTTAATTATTTTAGTTATGTAGTTACCTACTCTCCAAAATTTAAGTTTCAGTTGCTCATTGTTTAGGTAATAAAAATATAGATAGGTTTTTGTCTTTTGGTTTTTGAAGCATTATTGAAGTTTAATGAAAATTTCATTTGAATTTTATTAATTAACAATTAATTATACGAGGTGACAATTTAATGTGATTTTGGCTTTGGATATTTATAACAATGAGATCGGTAAATGATTTATTACAAAAATAATTACTGACTTGACATGGTAGAAAAATGTCCCCTTCATCAATTCCAATAAGATCATCGATATATAACTTGATATAAATTATTTTGATGATAAAGAGGCAGACATGTGCTGAACCAAGTAACTTCCGATACCGTCGATCGACAGTTCCGCGACTTTTCATCCCATAACAAAATACCCCCCGAAAAAATTTCCCCGACAAAATATCCTACCGACAAAACATTCTTCGACAAAATGTTCTACTGACAAAACATCCCCCAACAAAATATCTACTAAAACCTAACCTAACCTAACCTAACCAAAATATGGAACAAAATAAAACAGACAAACTGTTAATTAATTGTAAAATAAATTATTGTTAAAAAATTGTAAAATGGGACATAAATTATACAGACATCCCTTAAAGACAATAATTTATTGTTCCAAAATAGTAAAACGTAAAGTAAGGTTAGGTTTTAGTAGATATTTTGTTGTAGGATGTTTGGTTGAAGGATATTATGTCAGAGATATTTTGTCACGGGATGAAAACGTGCGGTAACTCGACTGACTGACTAATTATCCCTTAATATACGAAGAAGAAGACAAGAATAATCGCTCTGAATTCTAAATTTAAATGTCTAAAGTTATTTTTAACGATTAGGTACCTATTTGTCGAAATAATCGAAGAGGGTCCATCCATAAAGAAAGAAATCATTGTTCAAAACGAGAGATTTTTCCTAATCTTGCTGAACGTTGTTAGTTCTTATACATAAGTAACCAGTTTTATACCGAGCCTCTTTCTTGGCTAAGGATGTTAAGTTTTTTTCGAGATAAATTCAATTACGCCATTTGTTACCAAAGACCTAACTGCGAACAACTGATTACGAAACTTCCAAAAAATATTTATTTTTACGTATTACATCTTCAACAATTTATTAAATCCAAATATGATTTATCAGACTTAATCATGACAAACTCAGTTTCATTGAGATGTTCCGAAGTGTAAATTGAAGTGTGAAGATTTCCCCGATGATGACCTACCTAGAATTTTGAGTTTTGGTTGTTCCTTATTGAACGATAGTTTCAGAATCGCCCTAGTGAGATACCACCAATTGGAAAAAAAAACAGAGTGTGCAATTTACACGCGGTACAAGTAAAACGTTCAGAAAACTAAAGTAGAGAAGAGTGGGAAGGATACAAAGCACAAAAGAGGGTCTCCTCTTTGTGCGGTTATATGGTATTTTATCGCAGGCTAAATCCTATAGATGTAAGTGTTCGTCTCTTTTTAGTGTCGCTAATTTTTGTTTCATTGAGTCTCAAGTCACAACGGTGCTAAAGAAGTTTTGACTTCAATTAAAACGATATAATAACGTTTACGTGTGTCTGGATATGACACCGTGCTGAAAGCGTTATTTCATTTAATGTGATTTTCTGCTTTTAGTTTTAGTAAAGGTAATAACCACGGACGTACAAAATATATGGACATGCCCTTACGTGTTAAAAAACGTGTTATTTCCCCCTCCCATTGGAACCATTTTTCGGAACCGGCTGGGCGTGTCCGGACCAGTGTCGTGCTCTCATCGTACATTTTACGCACGGACGCTGTATGTCTATGAAACACATACTATGACATCGAGGTACATAGCGACGCGAAACACAAAGCCGCTGTTTACTGGGTCAATAAATCATGAAACATTTGTAAAAGTGTCTACGGAAACAAAATATTCCACTATGAAAATACTCTGAACCTTACTTTGCGAATTTGGATTTTACACATCTGTTCATACCGTGGCATGCAATTCGCGCTCCCATATAAAAAGGTCTATTCATTCAAAAGCAGATTTTACTATCAAGAACTAAATAGTGATATTATAGTGCGAGGTGCCTATATACTGTTAGATTGATTTATTGGCGAATCACAAGTCTCTTTCTCTCTTCGCCCCGCCATAGTTGGTTTTTACCCCTCATCTGTAAGTTCTCGTCTAGTTATTTGTATGTCTATGGTAATAACATTCAATAACCAACACTACCTGGAAATTGGAAACAAATTTGCTAGAAATGTGATCTACTTGATTTTTTTCTTCCCCTTTCTTCTTCGTGACTTATGTTATAGCACCCGTTGGGGCCAGTGTTATAGCACCAGTGTTGTGGCGCCAGGGTTATACAGTCACTCCCCGGGGGGGAAGTAAGTTGCTAGACGGGGGAACAAGTGTTAAGCAGACCCCCCGGGGGTCATATGCCTGGGCTTGAGACGCTCATCTCAGGGGAAGGAATCGGCCACTCATCGACTATTTACTCCAAATGAAACAGAACTTAGTTACAATTCAGTTTTTTCCCAATATGCATGGACAGAACAATAACCAGGACAGGAAGTATGCGGTTTAAGACCTAGCCTTGGAAGAGAGTGGCAAGCTAGTAAAAGAACTACTGATTCTGGGCTCGAAAGGACTATACGAAAGTTAGGAACCTCACGTGACGATGGGCGGCGGCAGGCAGCTTCTCTACGTGGTGGGTGGGTCTGGAGCTATGCTCACAGACCGGGCCATGGTAACCTGGCAGTAGGCGGCAATGGGCTGCTCTACAGCGTCAAGGGCGGACTGGAAGCGGCATTTAAGTGGGCTGCTCGTCAGCGACAAGGGCGGCTAGAAGCGGCATGCTCGTCAGTCGACAAGGGCGGCTAGAAGGGGCATGCTCCTGAACCGGCGGCGGTTAAGTGGCTGCTCTTCAGCGTCAAAGGCGGACTGGAAACGGCATGCTTCCAGAGCAGTAGTTAAATCGGAACCGGTGTTATCACAAATACTCGGGGCGTAGGCCGAGACTTAACTACGGGCGCGACAAAGCGCGGCAAGCCGCCGTTGTGTTATCGGAGAACCTCTCCCAGTCCCGATCCAAACGTGTCTCCGTCCCGTCCCGTCCTCCGGTCCCTTGCTTGTGTCGAGAGAGTGGGGGAAGGAATACTTGTGCCCATATATGGTGATTTGCCGTGAAAAAGTCTTCTTATTGGCCCGTTACACATCGCCTGTGTCGTGCCCATATATGGTGATTTGTCGTGAACCGTCTTCTTATTGGCTCGTTACACATCGCCTGTTGTGATCATCCAAGGCATGCGTGATTGCAATCAAAGCGTGCGTGGACTATATCCGCTTGCTGGCTTATGTAGTCCGTTCGGAGAATTATGGGCGACCCATAACACTTGGTAAAAAATTACTGGAGATATAAACCGATGGAAGTGTGTCTGTATGCTCGTAGTAAGGTAATTTTTTTTATTTTTTTCTTACTTCGGGTTAAATAGATCAAACAATTTTGAAATTTGAAATTATTTCTTCAACGTAATAATCAATTTCATTGTTATTTTTAGGAAATATCTCTTTTTTTATCGAATCAGATTTTAAAAATCATAATTATAAACATTTTCTGTTCAGTGTAAATTAATAGAACATATGTAAGAAACAAAACTAATCATTTTGTTCAAGAGTTCTGTTAGTTTTGGAAAAGGACTACTTCAATAAAAAATGTCTTCTTGGAAGGACACAATACAAATACAATTCAATTTATATTTTATTTTCATTTAAAGCTTTCTGTATATTTCCGCTGTGATGTTAACTTCACTATTTTTATCCGAGCTTAATGGATATTCGTAGAAAAATCCATCTCCCCATAATCTACCATTCAAATGAAATTTTATTACGACATCAGACAGACTTCGCGTGTCTTCCCCGCATTTCCAAAGAATTTAATTCTGTTGTTGCAAACAGGAAATTGCTTTTGTAAGCTAATTAAATTATTGAAAGGCTCATTGTGTTAGGTTGGTACTCTCATGTCAGTTATTTAAGACCGAATGAGTATAAAAAAATAGGCAAGCTTTATTGGATGAATTATGATTGTATTATAGGCAAAATAGGCATTAGAGTTGACGAGTACTTAGTACTTAAAATTGTTTTGAAACCGAATAAATACTTAACATTGGTTGATCTACAACTTTTTTGTTATTGTTTTTCATGTGATTTTTGTATTACCAATTGCCTGACACCAATCAAATTCCTATGTTTTAGGAATGTTGTAAGGCCGCAAATCCGGAGGTTCCAGGTTCAAGCTGTATTTAATGGCCAGATCTGAATAGTAAGGAACCGCACAACCTTCTTCTTTCCATTTTTCTTCCTTTCCTCATGACCTTCAGCCTTACAACATACCCCAATTGGGGATCCTATTGTCTCACTTACACTAGACGGTTAAGAGCACTTGGGACTGCGTGGTACATACCCACATAAAAAAAGAATTGGAAAAGAAAATAAATCGCAATAAAGTGAAATAAAACATCTAAGTCCAAGTCTAAGTCTTTCTTCGGGCGGGTCGGATCGGGAGAGACTGTTGAGGAATATATTGACCGTTCAGTCGCTAAGTTGGCATCGCGTTTGGGTCTCACCCAGGCGTCGTGTGTTCAATTCCTCGGCTGGCTAAGTCCTGCATCACGCAACATTCTCCGCTTACTGTGGTGGTAGTAGGAAATTTTCAAATATTGTCAGTTTATTCGTAACCCGGAAATGTTCAGGTAAAAAAAAATAATTTTAAAATGTTATTTGGCATCTTCAGCAGGACTCTCTCAACCCATCGCCTTGCACCGCAGTGGGAGGGTTGGATTCATAATTCCGTCACTCTTGGACCCAATTTCTCCCAGATTCCTACCCACCTTTCAAACCCTTTTCCTTCCCAGAACTTTGTAAAAAAAAAATGATCTCTCATACTTTATTTGATATTTTAAGATATTACAATTTTAAATTGCAAATTTGGAAGAAAACATGTCAGAATGAGAAAAAATTGATAAAATAACGTGAAGTGTGCTTAAAATGTAAAAAAAGGTGGGGTAGAGGAAGCTGAGAAGAAGTAACATTTAATTAAAACGGCTAAACCCATTTCAAGCAACCAACGTTTTGATTCTGAGTTACGGTATTTACCCAACGCGTTACTACTTTTATAGTATTAACTACTCATGAACCTGTTTACTACTCACGTTTTAATAAAAAATAGTTCTTTTGTGAAATGACACATAAGAAAAAAATCTAAATTATTTTTCCGGTTCGGGTTTAGAACCAGCGACAGCTTTGCCCAGATCCAAAAATCTTACCATTACTACGGAAATTCTTCACTCTCCAGATATGCTAACGTCTGTTTCCAGTCCTGTTAAAGCACAGTGATTGACCTTTTTGTGGCCGCGATAGTTCGATAGTAGTTTTCAAGCTGATAACTCCGCCTCGGTGAACACATTTAAATGCTTAATGTCACAGACTGATAAGGAACATGCAATGGCAATCATTAAACATGTACTTGATCGCTGTATACTGAATTACACGGGACTAATCCACGATTTGCATATTATTGAACTCTGGTTCCAAACTAGTACCTACCGAAGATCTGTTGTAACTGTGACTGTCTCTGGGGAATGTTAGGTTATTTTGTCTCGTTCAATTATTGTTTTTTTTTTATGTGAATAGATACTGCACGAGAGTCTCAACTACTTCGAACCTTCTGGAGCCAGTGAGACTATGGTCCCCAATATTTTAAGTATTTTGTGAGGATGAAAGTGGTGAGGAAGTAAAGAAGATTGGTAATTTGAAAGTGATGAAAGATCTTGTCACCAAACATGAAAAAAGCCATTTTGAACAAAATTTCGATTCTGAATGGTGGTCTTTTACCACGACGATTCTGAAAGCAACTATGACTCTTTTACAGTGCTTCAAAAGTTCTATGTATAATTGTGAAGTAACACAAATTAATCATACAGGATTTACTTGCGTACTTCGGGATCGTAACCAAAAACGGAGGTCGTCATATTGAATAAGCTTGTAATATTATGTTTTTAATAAAAAAGAGAAACGAGATTCGAAACGCCGAAACCTTCTTCTTCAAGAGCACTCTGGCATCCAGCTTTGAAGGAAGGCCTCCCAAATTTTTTTCCAAGTTTGCCCAACCTCCATCGATTCTCATCCATCTGGAGCCTGAATCCGACTTCTCTTTCTATTGATATTGTGTTTCTCATATCATCTGTTAGCCGTGCTACTTGTCCAGAACAGTTCTAGTTGATGTTAGAGATTTTGATGAGGGTTTGGGCCACCTTAGACTTGATCCTGATCCACTCGTTCGCCTTTTTATCTCGCAGGGACGTAGGCTCCTTCCATGCTTCTTTGCGTGGTAGCCATTTTCACCATAGCCTGGTTGGTTTAAGTCCATGTTTGTGCTCAGAGTATGCGTATATATTTTTTATTAAATTAACTCCACACATGATGACGTGAAGAAAATAATTGCCCTGGTGGGTTTTTTTGTGAGGAAGTCGTGAACATGGGTCATGAAGAGACCCATGTTATAAAAGGGAGAAAAAACAGGGGCCGGCAAAATCATTCTACAGCCGAGTTGTTGAAATCAAGAACGAGTCGTAGAAAAAACAAATCGTTCTCGTATAACAAATTAAAATGTCAACCATATACAAATTTTTGGTGTGTTTTCTGACTATGCACCGGTGCCGAAGGGATCTTCGCTAATCCCTCAGAGCATCATCAATTGAAATATAGGTGGGTCAAGGACAGCATTCCCATATGACGCCTGTACTCTAAAGATTGCGATCCGTTTGTAAAGATATCATGGAGTTGTATAATAGTCCCCCCATTTCTATACAAAGCCAATTATACATTTTTGTTAAATTCTTGCTTTCGGAGGGGTTTCCTTCTATTTTGTAGGATGAGGCAAAATTTTCTGAAGGCGGCCCATTCAAATTTACTTTTTTTTATTATTTTTCCGTATCAATTATTTGTTTACCTGGATTAATTACTGGTCTGGCATTAATTAATTGTTTGCCTAGATTCCGAAATTGAACCAAGTATGAAAAATTAAGAATTTTAAATATTATTTCTGAATGTACCTCAGCCTGCTGCAAAAATCTACAAAGCCTTTTATCTAGCAAAATACCATTAGATGTTCAAACGCTTATTTCCGTAAGTAGCTACTTTCAGAGAAGAATGAAATCGGAAGATTCTCCCTTCAAAATATCAGTTTGAATGACGCGGTTCAACACGAAGTTTCTTTTTAAAATCTTTTTCTGAAGTTGAACTGTAATTTTTGGTTTGAATGGTTTGAATTTGTTTGAACATCGATTTATAAAATACTAGATGGCTTCAGCGATATTGAAAAATGAAGTAACGAAGCTAAAAAAAGATGTAAAACGAGATGTTTAGCCAATTGTATTCAATAAATCTTTCAAAGTGCATAATGCTGGTGAATTAAACATATTTTAGCTATTTGTTAAGATATTATACACATTTTTAAAAATATTTCTGTTTAAATCGAATGTTTCATTTGTATATATATATATATATATATATATATACTATGTAAAGCGGAAGCTTAATGCAAAAACTGATTTATGACTGTTATTGAAAAATTTATCTGTTTCGTTCTGAAGACAATGAGTTTTTTTTATTACTTGCCATTGTCCGTAAAAATTTCTGTTACAATTATTCATTTTAAGGAACAGAGAAGAATTTATATTTTACTAAACCGGCGGGCGGCACGCGGTGCCCCTCACCACTGTCGTAATCTTCTTAAAACATTATATAAAAATGAATGTTTCTTTGGTATCCCTTATACGCTCCTAAACCAATTGATTCGATTGCCATGAAACTTTTTTGATTTTTTTGTACGCATGCCCGGAAAGGTTTCTATATATAATTGTGAGTTTTGGCGTCATGAAATTATATATATATATGAGCATATCATGTCAAAGGCTTTGAAAATGTTGGGATTTATTCATAGAGTAAGAAGTTTTCAAAATTCCACAAAAATTTAAGACTCTCTACATATCCTATGTTAGAAGCCACCTGGAGTATGATTCTACGGTGTGGAACCCTCATTGTTCTACATATAAAGCAAATATAGAAAGAGTTCAGAAAAAGTTTATGAAATATGTCGCTTATCGCGTGCGAAATGATGAAAACTATATCCCTGTCAACCTTAAATCTCTTGATCAACGCCGAGATATCAGAGACCTATTAATGTTCTGTAAGATTATTCATAACTTCATTGATAGCCCATACTTAGTACAAAATATTCATTTCAGATGTCCATTAAGAGTTACTCGATCTCCGGACATATTTTATATCCCTATAAGCAACACAAATTATCTTGAAAATGTATTTATAAAAAGAAGCTGTAGCACATTTAACAGATTATGCTCAAATATCGATGTATTTAACCCGAACCTTGATAAATTCAAAGCACGCATACAAAATAACACTCTATTGAATGCCACATCTTTAACTACTAACTTAATATTTCATTGATTTCTGTATTTTTATTTTTTATTTTTAGTTCACCACATTTTTTCTCATAGCTTTAGCTGTTTGAATTCAAATAAAATCATTTCCTGAAATATATTATTGATATTTATCAAAATTTAAATGTAAACCCTTGAAAAATTTCATTTAACACTTTTTGTAGATTTAAATAAGAAGATGCACTTTATCAGAATTGTTTATATCAGGTATAGGTATTGTTGTGTATTTATGTATTATGGTTCTAAATTTCAATTTGTCGTTATTTTATTAGTCAATGACATACATATTATTATCACTGTCATTTATGAATTTATACAGACTATTTATAATGCTAATAAATAAAATAAAATAAAATATCCCATCCGATTGCGTTGAAATTGTGGTGAGTTGTTGTGCACACGGACGTGAAGGTTTTTATATATGCTGATGAGCTTTGGCGTTATGATATTTGTATAAAAAAAACGAGTGTGCTTTAGACCACACGACTGAAGTAAAACTTTACAAACTTATGCCGTCCATTAACAATCTAACAAAAACAGGAATAAAAATATCCCCATCCCCTCAACATCCCCATCAACTCAATTTCACTTAACTTAACTTAACTTAACATAACTTAACTTAACTCATATCGATTAGCGTTTTACTTTCATTATAGCGTTTCATATAGATTAACGTTTCACTTTCATTATAGCGTTTCATATAGATCAGCGTTACATATTAATTATAGCGTTTCATATAGATCAGCATTACACATTCATTATAGCGTTTCATATAGATCAGCGTTAAACTTTAAATAAAGCGTTTCATATAGATTAGCGTTACATATGGTTCTTTTTCGTAACATATTCATCATTTTACCCCCAAGTGTCGAGCGTGTGTAAAGAAGATTTACTTAAAAAATAAGTTTGAAAAATTAGTGTATTTTTTATAGTTTGGTGGTAGGAGGTAAGGAGAGAGGGGTGGAGGGAACGAAAGAGGGAAGGTTCTCGAGAGGGGGGACGAGTGAGGGGGGATGGCAGGGGAGGTGGAAGAGGAACGCGGGAGGGGAAAGGACACGTGAGGGGGTAGGCGACGTGCGAGGGGGAACGGAAAAAGGGCATTGTAAAAGACCGCCAACACTCAGTTATTCACAATAGAGAAGTCCAGTCCATTTTTTTTATTTTTTTTTATGAAAAATGACCTTCTAACTTAAATTACTGCATATTTTTTTTTTAGAGTTAGTTTTAATAGTTAAAATAATTTTCAAAGTTTTAATTTTTGGAGATCCCTCGAAAACACCCATATCTATGGTGAATTTTGTGACGTCATCTACTAAAATAACGGTTCACTATTTTATGATTTTTATGTTGGTTTTCTTGAATCTCACATAGATTTGCGCAGGCGCGCGGCCATCTTGTTTATTATAACGCGTTGAATGGCTAATGGCTTATTTATTGCAAATGGCGAAATCAAATTCTTTGAAAAACAATGAATGACGTTGATGAATTTTACTTGCAGTTTTATGTTTTTGATGATAATTTTCGTTTAAATGATTAATTCACTGTGATATTAGTGTAATTCAGCATAAGTACCAATGCTGCCTTTACTTTTTTCAGTTTTAGTACTTAAATAATGTTTTGTTGGTGATTTAGTTCCGTTCGGTTTTTAGGTTACTGACATTACATAACCAAAGGTTACTTCTCTATAATTTTTATGACTTTTCCGCGTGAATTTAATAAAACTTCCATAAAAGTAATATTATTTAATAATGTAAAAGCCTTATGCATGTGTAAATAAATACAAATTCGAGAAATCAACGCATTAATTGCGTAAAACCGAGTCCAAGATGTCGAATTTTTTCAGTTATTTTTTCGGAATTATTATAATATTTTTTTATCGTTTTTAATTGTATGAACGAGATAAAAAGTGAAGTGACAGTTTTATAAGAGGACTGTATTTTTTAAATTTTGAATTTTCCTAATTTTTTCGACCATTTAATAGAATATGTTTACAGTCGGCTGTTTTTTTTAAATTTTTTCATTTTGAAAATTAAAATACTGCATTTTTCAAACACAATCGTATATGATTCTAAAATCTAAAAGGCAATTCTATCAACTTTCTATAAAGGTATATGCTTTTACGACAACTTCAAAAATAAGAAATATATAGAACATTTGCTTGTGTCATACCTAAATTCGTATATAAATGACCCAAATGAATTACAGTGAATCATCAGTGAATCTTCCATCGTGACGTCACCATGACAGCATTACACAGCATACCAACTTAACGCTGTGTTTTAACGAGAATATTAAAAATGCACTTTTTAATATTTTTTTAAAAACTGTACGTTTAATATTATTGAATAAAAGTTATATATTCAGAATCAGCGTTCATTGGTCTATATTCTATATGAACATATTTTTTTAAAGCCATAATATTTTTTACTGGAGTTCCTTATTCGCGGTCTCATTCTAACCAAACAAATTCACAGATACATACATATCATTGCATCGTTGGTCCTTCAATAATACTAAAATTATATTAGAATCAGAACAGAAGGGTGGTGAAAGCCTAGTGTTTTCTATATCAGAGAGTTTGAATGACTGCTCCGAGGGGAATAATTTGTACAGCTAAGCGATTCACGTCGAATCTCACAAGTCAGGGGCGCTGGGCGCTGGAACTGGTACTATCGCGTATTGACACGTCACGCTAAGCTGAGGAAGGGCGAAGTGGTAGAAGCAGCAGATTGTGGTTAGTGATTGGCTCAGGGTGATTCTCAAGAAAAATGACGCAGTTATCTCAACGAATGTGAATATTTAAATAAATAAATAAATTGTTAATATTTAAATTAATAAAAAAAAATATTTTCCTAAATATTTCTATATTATTTCTTTTCCTTAATATGAAGTATTATAAAACACTGTTTCTACTCATACGCATTTATGAAAACTGTTTCTATAAATATGTTTTTACGTAAACTGTTTCTTTTAATTTAACGGTAATTATATAAGGAAATTTTATTTAATTACCGTTTCGGCTCTACACGTGTATAGGCATTATCTTCAAAATATATTTTTTTAGGAACTTAAAACTTAAAGTGTTCAAGAGAAATATGTAATAAATCGGTAGAAATGCAGAATGCGGGGCTAGTCAAAGACAATTATCATACTTAGGCCCTAAATTGCTTAATCTTATACCCGATGCATGGAAATCAAAAAGTGCTAGCATTCTGCGTTAGGTATCTGGTAAATGATTGGCTTCTGGTTTTGGAGAGAGCTGAATTCAAAAATATGCTAAATAACAGTCATAAAATTACTAATCTGTTTATTTTTTTTTCTTAGTTGTCTTTTCCTATATATTGGTATTATATTTGTATTACATTAATACAATTTTTACACCAATGTTATGTCGCCTAAATTTTTCTTAGCATTAAGCGTTTCTCTACATCCTTTTTCTTTACTTTCTTTTCTATATCTATTTTTTTGATACTCTAGTTTCTAGTTCATAAATTCATCGATATCGAAACTAAAATCTCATGGAATGTTTGAAAAGCATACATGTTTATATATATATATATATATTTTTTTTTTTTTCTTTTTGAATTTTCTTTTTATTTCTCTTCTCTACGTTTATATTGTTATTAGCAACTTCTTGTTTATAGCAAAATTCATTAGCAACTTCTTGTTTATACCAACCGAACTTTAATATATTATCCACCAAGTGTAATATCTAAGTAAAAGTCAATATAATAGACAAAACAATATTTCATGTAATAAATCTGCTCATTCTGACTGTCCTAAAACGGGTAAAATTCTTAGTTGGACAGCCAAAGATCACTGTAGAATGAAATATGTAATTTAAAAAAAATAAAAATAAAGTTTGTTTTACCATGATTTGTTATGGGATTTTTTTTTATACGGCCGCTAACAAAAAGACAAATACAGACAAAATTTAATACCCAGATTAATTTTAAATAATAACAAAAAAAAATGGTTTCAAATTGTAAATTAACTTATACGATCATTACATCTACGTCACTTCATTAGGAGATTTTTGTTTTTCCTTAGGCAAATGATTTTTTTTGATAAAAAAAAATTTTGAAAATCTACGTAAAACAAAATTGTCGATGGAATAAAAACGATTAGATCTTTAAAAAAAACGCAAAGCAAAGCGATTTATTATAGAACAAGATTTAAAAAAATTCAAAAATCGAATTCACAGACATGTATCGTAAGATTCAATTTAAAGAATTATTATCTAATAGGTTTTTTAGCCTCTAAAGTATTTTGATATCGAAAAAAATGTTTTCAAACTTGTTGAACATAAACTGTACATCATTTTTAATGGTTGATTATAATAATTATTATAACAAACAAAGCGATTATAATTTTGTTTATTTTTGTAGCAAATACAAGGTCGAATAATGAGTTTGTAGAACAAACAATGGAACGCAGTTATCTGGAAAATAACTTCAAAATAATGAGGAGGGAAGCTTTTAGATTGTTGGTATAATTGTTTGGAAAGTCTAATTCCAAAAGATCATCTCTTCATTTATTTTGTTTGTTGGCTCGCCAGCAGAATAAATAACATAATATATAATTATAATATTAAGTTTTCAATCTGAATATGGATACAGTAACAATTCCATTTAAAGGTGAGCCATTCTTCTCAATATTATTAATAATATGTTGTAAAACATAATGTTGTATAATGGTATAGCTAAAAGCTTCCAAGCATGTAACATAGAGGGTAGTGCTAAGAGCTGTCCAGAAAGTCCGCAAGATGGCAGTTAGTTTAGTTCGGAGTTTGTGCACAAAGTGGCCGAGGGCCGGGGTGCAGATGGCAGCAGCTCACATAATTCAGATCCATTCTGGCTAGCTTAGAAGCTAGAGATAAGATAGGTCGACTATTCGCAGTCACAACATTTGTAAAAAGCAAAGTAATAATAAATCCAGATTAACATAAAGAACTCTATTATTCCAAAGAAGTTATCTCCTTCCAAGACGAGTTGGAGAGCCTGATTGTGTGAATACAACACATAATAAGAAATTATATTACAAGTACGTGCACAAAACAAGAAGGATCAAATATTAGAAAATACATGCATACACACTTACGTGTACATGTACACATATACATGTATATGTATACGTGCGCACACTCTACACACACATATATGTCCATATACATATAAACATATATTTTGCATGACCAATTACCATTCCCTAGAGACACGTAAAGGTATTGCTTTGCTTAAATATTTTTTTCATCTAATAAACGGTCACTTATCTAATAATGAGATACTGGCCCAATTATTTTTTTTTGTACCAGAGTCTCACCCTCGAGGACGTCATCACAACCTCCTATATAGTAGAGCAAGCCACACTAATTTATTTATGAACTCACCTGTGGGGAGAGCTACGTGCTTTTTGAATGCGGTGGATAAAAACATAGATTTATTTTTTGTGTCCTATAGCGCATTTGTAAGATTTTTGGCATGCATATACATTGCATAAATAGTACAATTATAACGTCTTAGGCTATATTGCCTGTAATTTGTTATAAATAAATGTACAAATTATATATAAATAAATGTACAAATTATATATAAATAAATGTACAAATTATATATAAATAAATAAATATGCACATGCATACATGTATATTCACACATGCACATACATACATATATATTTACACACATATTACAGCTCTGAGTGAGAAGATTATCAGAGATATGTAATTATCGACACCTAGGCATATTAAATGGAAAATACGGGATCAAAAACCTAATAAGTTCTTATATTATAACTGAAGCAGACGGTAAATCAGTGAATTTCTGTGGTAATTTAGGCAGATTTCCCAAACCAGTGTAAGAAATTAGTTGTTACTCTAACGAGATAATTATTGATGTTTAGCGAGTCTTGGGCAGGAATCCCATAAGCTGACTTAAGGGCCAAACACCAACCAATACATCCAATTAACATACCACTTTCCCTTAATAGTTCAACCCCGATCCTTTATACTCCTTGTATTCTACGTTAGAATTTATAAAAAAATACTTTTAAAAACACTATCAATAGTAAAATGAGAATTAAAAATATTAGACAAAAATAATAGGAATACCTACATTTTTAAAAAATAAACGTACTTACGGTTTTAATTTACAAGAGCAAGCTATAATATTAATTGCCATTTTTTACTATTCTTGTATGAAAAACAATTTTCTCATTAAAGTTTTTCTTGAAACAACTAGAAAACCATTGGTTCGATGAATGGGATAAAATCGGATGAGTGACAAAAAGTTGGTTGACGGCCTCCGTAGTCCAGGGGTAAGGCTTTTGACTCACAATCCGAAGGTCGCAGGATTGAATCCCGGCAAATAAATATTATTTGATTAATTTGTATTTTTTCACAATTAATTCATTTAAAATAATATGTAGTATATTAACGGCACATTGCAAAATGGAAGTAATCTACTCTCAGTATCGGCCTTGTGTATCTACATAAGACCACCATTCAGAATTGAAACATCACTTGAAATGTCTTTAGTCTTATTTGTTGAGCAGGTCTGAAAATCCAGGTACTTCCCCACCTTCCTCTTCTCCATCTCCTTCCCCTCCCCGGTACCTTCAGCCTCACAAAATACCCCAATTGGGGATGCCATGGTCTCACTGGCTCCAGAAAAGAGCACCTGGTAATCTTGTGAGGTATTCTTTTATAAAACGGTTAAAATCAATTAATTGGATATGTTGAAATCCCAAAAAAAAAAAAATTTTGAAAACGTCACCGATAAAATGGTTGATCATGGACGCAGTAAGAACCGATCGATCAAACACTTTATTTTATACTGACATTAGCACTATTATTTGATTCACATGCTCGTGCTATGTCACTTTCGGGCGTTCCAGTAACATTCTTCATTCAATTGCATGTCACTCCACATTTGTCTGACATTATTTTGCCAACCCTTTTCATTTCAAAAACATCTAAGCTTCCACGTCCCTTTCAATAACAGTGCATAAAAAGTTTATCATAATAATATCAAACAAGGAGCATCAAAAGTTGGTGTAAAGGCCTGCGGAAAAAAGTTTAAAAAAATATCCGAAAAACACAAAAACACTGCGACAGTTACGGAAAATAAAAACATTGTGGCCCGACCTAACCATTAAACGTTCACACAATGTGTAGATGTTTGGGTATGGGGAGCTCCGCCTAATCCTTAGTTTAGCGCAGGCAGCCACCGAGGGAGATCGGAATGCGAGATGCTGACGCGGTAAATTGATGATCTCTGACCGGAAGACATAGGCTTTATCTCCCAATCAGGAGGCTGTTGCTAGGTGATGGGTGGCAAGAAGTAGATCACGTGGAAACCAGAACGGGATGGTTAATTTCCTAACTCCAATCAATATTTAGATTCCATGAATCTGTCAGACAATCAGACAATAAACAACCGTTAAAATTAGATAGTGTTTTGGGAGTCGGATTTGGGTACCGCCGCCCCGGGAACCATTCATTGGATAACCAACACCTCTGCCGTGTGTCACCCGAAGTGGTTCGTTACGTTTAGTGACTTAGTAGGGGTTTCCAGGTGTCTTAGGGTGAGGTTTGTCAAGTCTTGGCGGCCGATGTGTCTGCCCACTTGCTGCGTGGCGGGCCGGTTCGAGAGAGACTGGTTGAGGAGGTCTTTTGACCTCTTCAGCCGGAATCACTCGATCCATCGCCTTGCACCGCAATAGATGGGATAGATTTATATGTCCGTCACTCCTAGACGCACTGACCCCCAGATTTCTACCCACCCCTCATACCTATTTCATTCCCAGAACTTCCTCTTCCTCCTTTCCTCAAAAAACCTCCACACAAAATCTATTAAGATAACATGGGTCCAGAGGGAAATTATTTCCCTCAGGGCCTTCTGTGTGGACCTAATGAAAAAAGAAAAGATAAAAAATTTAGATAAACCATATATATTTAAGAATTTAACTTCACCGAATACCTAGTTACTAGAGCTACGACCCTTCTGCTAAAAGTCGTTTTCAGGTTGAAAATAAGATACGAACAACCAAAATAACGCAAAGCGTAATATAGTATTACCTAAAGACAAAAATTTTTTTTGGAAGGAATATAAAATGTCCAATAAAAAAGTGGTTCTTATTCCATCTTTGTTGTCTAGGGTGTAAAGTAAAACCAAGCGCTGTAAAAATTTCAACAAATAACGTAAGCACAAACACAGTTATATGATCTAACTAAAATAAAATGATATATTTATTTAGCGATTCTTTCTGAACCTTTATCACTGTTTCATAAAAAAACATGATGAAACATTGATGAAGATATTCATCTACAGGTTTTGATTACAGGAAAGTACGAGTATCTTTAGGTTTCAATTCTGAAATTCCCTGAACTTTCACCAAGGTTTCATGAAAAAAAAAAACTGAAAACCTGATGAAGGTTCAAGGCTAATCGAAATCGGTTGGATTGTGTATTAAAAATACATTATCAATAAACTAGTTTATTTTATTCTAATTATGTATATGTATGTACGTGCATGAAGATTGCCGTGTGTGTAAATTTGATATAATATAAGTTACAGAACAAAAAAGGGGAAAAAGAGCGCAGTCATATAGAGCCGATCTGAGAAATGCGTTAAGTTCAGGCATTGTTTTCGGAGGTTCAATTCCTCTGCTGATTAAGTCCTCCATCATCATTACACAAGCAACATTTTCCGCTTATATCGATGGTAGTAGGAATTTTTCAAACATTTTTTGTTTTTTCGTCACCGGGGAATGTTTCTCTCAATTTGAATTTTAAAACAATAAACGTTAAATAATAATTATTCAATTCAAAACCCCCTTAAAATAAAATAAATAAAACATTTTGCAATAACAAGATAATAGATAGATTAGTCGCCAGTTAGACAAGATTTTTTTTTATTTAAAATCTGTAATGTAAATATAAATACCTATATGGAACGTGTGGGATTGCACCATCCTCCGTATTCTGGAATAAAACATAAGTTATTAATTTTTTTTTGATGCTCCAGATTTTATGTCCGGGTTAAATCTTTCCTACAAGAAAAACTAAACCCTTTCACACACTTTTCCACAAATGTTTATCTAGTCAATCCACGCTTTGTAAGTGCACTATATAAGTATAATAAATACAAACAATACAAGAAAAATGCGTCAATCTACCAGAGACCAAAGAAAAAATATTCACCGACTACAGATATTTTTATATCAAAGGGTTCGGCTCGGTGGAACTACTAACTGGACCGATTAATCCTACTGATCCCTCAATACATTAAAATTACTGACTTTTGAATTTTAATATATAATTTTTTTGACAAACCTAATTCTCCTAAATTTTGAAGCTGAAATAACAAATGGTAATATTTTTATATTCTGAGAATGCACAATTCTTTTAATCTCATTTCCTAAATCTGTATATTTTCTTATTTTTTCAGACACAGTTTTCTGAATATTACAGGAATTTGGAATAATGATATCAATGATATAAGTTATTTTTAAAATTTTTATTTTGTAAAACTATTTCGGGTCTATTATGACTAATGGTTCTGTCTGTTAGTATAGTTTTATCGAAATAAATTTTATAAAATTTATTTTCTAAACATGAATTTGGTTCGTATTCATAATATGGTACATTACGACAGTCAATAAAGTTGTGTTTAATAACCAAACTTTGGTGAATTATTTTTAAAACTTGATTGTGCCTAAATGTATACTCGGACGGCGCTAATACAAAACATCCCGATAGAATATGTTCTATAGTTTCCGGAAAAACCAAACATTATCTACATAAATCATCAATTTGATTAGTGTCTTTGATGATATGATTCCTAAAATTTTAAGTATTAATGACTCTATCTTGAATAGCAAGCATAAATCCTTTTATTTCTGCGCTCAACTCTACAATACTCAACCGTTTGTTTGACGAAAGTTTGTCAACATATGTTTGGTTGAGATAGTTGAAGTGTTTTGCGTAAAGAATTTTATTTGACCAGGAATCTAATAATTCCTGGTTGGTATTTATAAGAATGCTGGCATTCTCGTCGTATAAATTTAATCTGCCTTGCAAATTATTTTATTATAATTATTTTTGACGGTGCTCCAGATTTTATGTCCGGGTTAAATCTTTCCCAAATGAAAGACTAAACCCTTCCACACACTTTTCCACAAATGATTATCTAGTAAATTCACGCAATGTAAGTGCATTATATAAGTATAATAAATACAAAACAATACGTCAATCCACTAGAAACATAATGGGAAAATATTCCACCGACTCTCACCGATATTTTTCGGCTCTGATGAAATCCTAACTGGTCCGATAAATCCTACTGATCCCTCAATATAAATATTTAAAAAATCTTTCGTAATCCTACATGTATTTAAAATGACCGACTTTTGCATTTTTATATACAAATTTTTCGACAAATCTAATACGCCTAAATTTTGAATGAGAGAGCTAGGTATAATGCCAGTAGCCGAAATAACAAATGGTAATATTTTATAGTCTGAGAATGCCAAATTCTTTTAATCTTATTTCCTAAATCTGTATATTTTCTTATTTTTTCAGAAACAGTTTTATTAAAATTGATTATTTCATTCTTTATTTAATTTTATTAAATTGTAAGATGGAACCTTCGGCACAGGGTCAAATTACCAAGTAACGTTTTAAAATCTAAAGTCATTGTGTCAATTAAAATATATATTTTTTTTTATACAATTGAATAAAAACTTTGTTTAGAAACATTTAATTTGATTTATACTTGTCGATCGATTTCAATTGATCACTATTTTTATTAAATAAGTTTATACATTAATTACCTTAATATTGGTTAAGATTAACCAAAACCGTTCGACGTGTATAAATCAAACTTTTTTATGTGTGTAATATCAAGCCACGAAGTGTTTGCCTTCTTCGATAAATTAATATTTTATTTGTCGATGGTTCAGGTTTAAGAGGAAATCCGGGCGGGGCGATATCAAGGTGTCACATGCGGCGAGCTGGCACCGCCTGAAACGTCCACTGCACGCCCCATTTCCCCCGCTCCGTTTGGCTTACGGGAAAAGGCAACCTCCCTGCTCAATACTCCATACCCTGTATCCCTCGGACATTTAGGGGAATTTTCTGCTTTGTTGCTCAACGTCTTGTTAGGTACTATGTAATTCCGATCGTAAATGTGAATTCGAATAATGGTTTCGCATTTAGAATTGAATTCTCGACTGGATTTGTGGTATCGGCTTGCGTATATTTATCACGTATTCTGAAATAGTTCTTTGATGTACAACTACGTATATCCCAGCTATACCGACCCAAATAAAGTGTTTGACAGCAAAAAAAATTAATTAGTTCTATTTAATTAATTATAAGTACGTTTAGATAAATATAAAGGTAGGCATATTCACATATTTGATACGATAAAAGTCAATTTTTCATTTATCAGTCACAGCTTTGTTGATTTAGCGCAGGGCCTCTCATTTTATTCAAATAAAAATTCACTGGTATCATTCTTATTTGAGGTACGTAGAATTTTGAGACTCACTTAAATATTGTCGTGTATTTAGGCACCAGTGGGTATTTTTATGGGCTTCCTCCTGCGTTCTAACTATAACGTTCTATTATCTCTGACTTTTCTTGTGGAGAAATTGCGTGATGATTGGTTACTTGACACGATGTACAATCAAAACACGCCATCCGCGTGTTCAACATTTGTACATTCTACATAGTTTCTTTTTGGGAGACGCTTATGGGTACCGCCGCCCCGGGAACCATTTACTGGACAACCAACACCTCTGCCATAGGTCACCCCAAGTGGTTCGCTACGTTTGGTGACTTAGCATAGATGCCCGGGTTCATGGGGTGAGGTTTGTCCAGATTTTGGCGATTGTTGCGTCTGCCCACCTGCCACGTAGCGGTCCAATTGAGAAAGACGGGTTAAGGGAGGTCTTTCGACCTCTCCAGGAAGAATCCATCGACCCATTGCCTCGCACCGCAGTTGGAAGGGTGGATTCATATGTCCGTCACTCCTGGACACACTGACCCCCCGGATTCCTACCTATTTCATTAATTCATTCTTATTTCCTTCCCAGAACTTCCTCTCATTCCTTTACTTAAAAAAACCCCTTCACACAGCATCAGATGTGATGAAATAGGCCCTGAGGGAAATTATAAAAAAATAATATTTTGAAATTATTTTTAGGGCTTCCTGTGTAGAGCTAATGTAAAAAAAAATAAAAAAAATAGTTGACATTTACGTATTATTGTTTTAGAACGAGTCTCTTGTACAAGTCGTCAGCATCTCAAATATGACAGGCCACGAGGCAAAATCGAAAAAAGCCTCGGGACGTCCCAAGCGATGAAAATAATAATAAGGTGTTTAAATGTGAACAAATATTAAAATAAAAATTGAAAAACCTACAATATAAAAAAATACGTCTAAAAAATATGGAAATCGTCAAAATCTTTGCCATTGTGATATTACATTTAAAATGAAGCGTAAATGCGATTTAAAGAAAATATACTAGAAACTGATAAAAAAATATTGTGGTTGCACCTGGTTTCTAGGATGGAAGTATCAGCCCGAGGCTAGTTACTAGTAGCCAGTCATGCCGGGATGATCACGCCATCCAGTGCCAGTGTCTGTGAGAGCGATCACAAGATAAACTTTATGTTACAACTTTTCTCGTAAAGGAGAAAAACTCCGTCCAATCAATTTGGTTTTGTTATTTGCAAACTCTATCATTTACTCGCTGGGGTGCGGTTTTCGATGTAAGTTGTATTTGGCGTTAATTTTTTTTTTTTAATATTACTTTATGGGTGTTTGAACGAATGGAATGAAGTAACCTACATAATAGTGATAATGGAATAGGCTACATTGCAACTTAAAAATATGCTTGTGAAGTAAACGGACATATATTTCTCATTGAAGAAGAAGATAACGCTAATAATCTAAACGAAAACATGAAAGAGACCAAGACACAGAAAAAGATAATGAAAGCAACTGGAACTCGAACCACGTCTATCTGGGAAATGCGCTTTTACCAATTCAGCCATTGCCACCCGTAATAATTGCGACCATTACTTTTTCTCTTTTTCTATTTTTCGAACACGAAAATTAAATACATTAGAAAATCACACAATAAGCTACTACCCCTAGGGGGTTCTTTTTCTACCCGGGGTGAATGCTTTAAATACTAAGCTAATACGGTCACTTTATGGACCTCCAATGTGCATGATGTTTGAATTTCTTTCTCTCAGAATTTCAGTATGATCTCTATCGTACGAAGAAACGCATTATTTCAAGAGTCAATGTAGGTAAGAGTAGGTACATCTTTCTTCAGGTGTTCCACAGTTTTAAAAACTCTTCGCGAACTAGAGTGCCATTACTGTTCCACCGTATTGATAAAAGAGGCTGATTTATTTATTTATAATAATCTTTATAAAATGAAAACTCCATTTTAAAATCTTAACCAAAATGTTGCTTGCAATATTGTGGCGCACTTTGCCAGTTCGTTGTGCGGGAGGCAGGCGCTCTTGTAAAACTTCTCTTATTTAACATAATATCTCCCAACAAATCCTTGCTCCAGGGAAGATGTATCACATTGGCTGATTCTGAATTCACAGAGCGCCTACAATAAAAGTAGTTAATTGAAACAGAACTGAAACAATGAAGTACTTTTGCTCAATTGTAATTAGTAAATAAAATTAAACCAATTTTTATTCTTCTTCTTTCAGTGGTCAAACAGCTCTTGTTCAGCATTAGTCTTCTACTGATTCAATTCAACTTTCAACAATCCGTTGCTTTTTGCTTCAACTAAACCCTTTTTCGTAGCCTTCTTTTTTCATATCTTGGTTAGCGCCATAGAAATATGAATATTAATAGACCAGAACATAAAGGTGAGGGGTAGAAACCAACTACAGCGGGACGAAGGGCGGGAAGACGGCTTTGGTGATACGTGATTCGTCAAAACTCTATCTGACAGTATATAGGCATCTTGCACTATAAAATCATCATTTAGTTCTTAAAAGTAAACTCTGCTTTTGAATGAATAGACCTTTTTACATGGGAGCGCAAATTGCTCGCCGCGCAATGAAAAAATTTTAAGTTCAAATACGTCAAAGTAAGGTCACCTGTAAGGTCGAGTCCAATATTATTCTTCTGTATTTAGTTAATACACTTTTACAAATGTTTCATAATTTACTTACTCCAGTAAACAGTGACGGGCACACGCCATGTATCTCGGAGTGATAGTGTATGTATGGGTGGTTTGGTACATTTATGGTGTATGTTCAAAAACGATCATATTATGTGATCTGAATAAGCTTAAAATAGTGTAAAATAATGCTTGCTTATGGAATGAAATACCACAATTTTGTTTATTCTCTTTTTCTCTTCTATTTTTACAAGTTTTTATAGCACAAGCCACCATTTTTATCGTATCCGGACAAGAATGATGACGTCACATTTTTTAGATTCACGCGGGGCAATCGCAAGCCAAGGCGGTTCCGAAAAATGGTTCCAATGGGAGGGGGAAATAATACGCCTTTTATCGCTTAGGGCATGTCCATGTATTTTGTACGTCCGTGGTTAGCGTCATTGACATGGCAAACCGTAGACAGGCCGTTAATTGTGAAGGGAACAAACCATGGGAAGCGGCGGCGGTCACTTTTTAAACGACTTCGAAAAGGAGGAGGTTCTTAATTTGACAATTTATTTTAATTTTTTTTTAATGTTTGTTACCTCAGAACTTTCGATTGGGTGAACCGATATTAATGATTCTTTTTTTATTAGAAAGCTGGTGCTTTCCGTGTGGTCGCATTTTAATTTGGTCCAGTTCTGAAAATGAGATTCATGAGAAAACCATATATGTCTTAAATTTGCAATAAGTAAAATGGACGAATAACTCAATATTTCGCCAACAGATTTCGATGATTCTTTTTTGGAAGTAAAACTTCTTTACGCACGCTCGTCACTAAAAATCAAAAAATAAACAAAAATTTTAACAAAACAAGAAACGACTTAATAAAATGCACTAAAAAGTAAAAAAAAATCCAGTTTTTCAAGTAAAAAAGTTTTCCAGGCAAGTTGCATTCTACTCACTATTAAGACTTCGAAATTAATATCTTATTACAAATTTCTAGTCCTTTTTACAACAGCGTGCGAATTGCTACTGCATGGATACAAGTTATTATAAATTTAAAATCCCTCGAAAAAGTATCACCCGTTTCCGAAATCGAATATTTTGTTATGGTATTTAGTTAATACACTTTTACAAATGAGTTATAATTTACTTACTGCAATTACAAAAACGTGCACTCCGAGTTAACGCCTATGATACGTCATACGTATATTTGCGGTTGTCACACAAAATGTCATAAAAAAAAGCAATCATCTCATTAATTTGACTTATTTTATGTTTAACATTTCAATTAATAAATAATTTATCTAAAATAATATATAGCAAGTACATTAATATTTGCGCTTAGGTGTAGTAGATACTCTCAGTATCGCTCTGGTTGCTTGAAATGGCTTTAGTCGTGTTTTGTGACCAGGACCTCTAGCACAGTTGATCGATAAGGATTGATAGGATAACTTTCGGTAACTTCTCATCGTTTTCTAGGACACCTGCAGATCGCTAAAGTACAAACAATAGTTGAGGTCAAATATATTATATAAAGAACGCTAAGTCATTACTGCTACTTGTTCATTGGCGATCTGTAATCATGCTAGGGAACGATGAGAAGTTACCGAAAGTTATATCAATCCTTATCGAACGACTGTGCTAGGTGGGCGGATCTGCTTAGCCTGGTAAATGTCATTATTACCTCAAGTCACACAATATAACCCGGAGTGGGGATGCATAGTCCGCAACCTCTAAAATATTTATTTAAATTTACGGCACAAAGTGCCATTTATAAACATACAATTAATTGACCTGATTTATATCTTATATAATTATTTAAATATTTGACAGCCGGCGTAGTCTAACGGTAAGGCTCTTGACTCGCACTCCGAAGGCCGCGGGATCGAATCCCGGCGTGGCAAATAAATTTTATTTGATTAATTTGTGTTATTTTCACAATTTATTCAATTAAAATAATATGAGTTGACATTTAGAATAATAGAGTGGTAGATTCTCTAAGTATCACCCTGGTGTAAGACCACCGTTCAGAATAAAAACGTTGCTTGAAATGGCTTTAGCCGTGTTTGGTGACCAGATCTGAATAGCCATGTACTTACCCAACTTCCTCTTCCGTATCTCCTTCCCCTCTCCACTACTTTCAGCCTCACAACATACCCCAATTGGGGATGCCATTGTCCCACTGGCTCCAGACGGGAGCAGTTGGGACTCTTGTGCGGTATTCATGTAAAAAAAATCATTTAAGTACTTAGCCATAAATTTAGGCAATTATAAATTGATGTGTATTCTTGAAAAAGTTGTATTTCATTAAGGCTACAATAATTTTATCTAAATAAATAATTATTGAAATTAAGTACCTACTTAAGGGGCCGAAACTCGAATTTCTATGGATTTCTTACATATCTCCCTTAAAAACTTGAAGTTTTTAAGTTCTTGAAAAAATGTATGTTATTTTTGTAGATAATGTCTAGGTCTTGATGCTGCCCAAGCCGAAACGCCAATTATATGAAATTCCCTCGATAGAAAAAAATCATAAAGTATCCTGCAAAAATTATTAAAAACAAGTATGTTTCTATTATCTTATAAATTATATTAACCAATTATATTCCAGTTTAACTTTCTTGCACCTAAAATTTTTAATAACTTATCAATTGAAATAAAGTCTAAAGCCATATATCTCACTTTCAGAAAGGCGCTTACTGACCTTCTGATGAGTGACTATGACAGTGCTTCATATACTCAGATAAAGATATAATTTTTCAACATCATTACATACTAGTACCATATGTTTACAGGTTTATTTTATTTACATGTTTGTTTTATGCACTTCTTTTTCTCTTTTCTATTTTTTATTATATCTTTACCAATTTAACCATGTGTTTACACTAGACTGCACTCAAAGTTACTATCCTTAATTAATCACCATGAAACAGGCATTCGCCTAGTATGGTGATTTGATAAATCTTACATATGGAAATGTCAAATATATGTAACATGTATTTTATAAATAAATAAAATAAAATAAATGTTTGTGAAAAAATTCACAATGTTCTTTAAATGATATTTAAGATGCTTCCCAAAAATGTTTTGCTCTATTTTAAACGACTCGTGTTTTATTAAACATTTTCGAAATTTTCGCATCGATTTTGGCACTGTAAATGTTAGCGCTCTCATCTAACATTCGTAATTTCTTATCTCTCCATCTTCTTCTTTTCGAGCCTGGTTGCGGTGCCTTAACATAAAACATCTAATACTACTGAGGAATACATAACGCTACTGAAGCAAAAAAAAAACAATTATCTGTAATTTTTATTAAAGCGCACAAGGCACATCCCTGTTTCTTTTGGAATATCTTTATAATTTTGAATAGCTATTCAACCAGATGAAACGTGCACTCTGGCGTTGCGTAGAACCATAATGCTTGTGTCACACACAGCTATAAAAGATCATTTGGCTTGGCCTATTTCAGGATTATATTCCCATGGGAAAAAAATGTTTTAGAGACAATCATAACAAAAAAAGGTTAACAAGGTTAGCTCATCTATGGGGTAGAGCGGTGATTGGCTAAAAATTTGTGACGTAGTTGGCAGTCCATATACCACTGGGAGATTTGAATTAACTGCAATACAAGTGGCAGTGTTTTACTTCAATCTACGTCACCGCCAAGACCCGGACAAACCTCGCCCCAAGAGTTAACCTAGTTAAATGCATTTTCTACAAACCATGGCTTTGATCTAGAAAATGAATGTAGAACATTCTATTAGGAACTCTAAATAACAGAAAATTCAACATTTGAAAGAAGTAGGTATATAATTATAGATATTCGCCCTAAATATTAATATTTACTGAATATTATAATTAGTTTTGCAAGGTTCATTGTTTCAGTTCAATCAACTATAATTATTAATTCAAAATTATCTGTTTTCGAATTATAATAATTATTGGACCAACTGCACACCACGCCTAAATTAAGTAGGTACAGAAAACCCAGCCTCCCGGACTGATAAATTGATCAATCAACTTTGTTCATCACGGCATAAAGTAAATGATTAAAGGTTTAATATTAAAATATTCTTCATGACTGCATTGCAATTCGGAAGGTTTAAAATAATAATTACACCAAGTATGTATATCACATGCTTTACTGATAATTTTGTTTTATTGAACCAAATCAGTCATGTATTCAAATGCAGTGTTCTGGTGTTATTTTTTCATCAAATGCTTGAACAAACCTGCTGGTTTTGCAGTAACGAAATAGTGAAGCCAATTTTGAATAGGAGATTTGTTATTGACTGGGATTTATTTATTTATTGAGTGCCGATTTAATTAAATGAAATCAAATTACTTCGTAAAAAAACATGTATTTAATAAAAAAATATTGTTTTACTATTATTATTTTACTTTTATCCCGACTATTGGTTCTAAAGCATGTTTATATTTTGATTAAAAAAATTGTGTTTTACAAAGTGATTGGTTTTCATTTAATTAAAATGAAACCACAGAGTTGGCGAACATTGAAGCCGGTTATTTACTTATAGGAATTTTACAAAAGCCAATATTTAAAAAAATTCTATAGCCAATTTTTTTTTAATAATTACTTTCAGCTTCACGAATCCTGCAATTATAATGGTGACCGGACAACTCAGAACCATGCAACTTCAACACTCCCTTTGAAAAGGCATTAAAAATTATGAAAAAAATATATTTAAAAAAATGGTTAAATACTCGTATGTAACGTTACGCTAGGTTTTGGGCTATTTAATTTTTTTTTCATAACTTTTAATAACCTTTCAAAGAAGTATTTAAATTGCATGATTCTGAGATATCATGGAACTATTATAATCTTCTAAGGTTTTTCGTGGGTCTGCGCCGTCTGCGATAGTATTATTTTGGAGGAATGCAACTAACAAAAACATTTAAAAAGTAAGTGATTTTATAACGAAAAATCCTTAGACGTAAACCCCTTTGTTTTCGAAAGTTACTTTAGAACAGTTGACTTAACCCAATAATTATAGCTTAACATTATTTATGGTTTAAATTAGCGCAAACCATAATAATTTTGACCTCAGATAAGGCATTTTTAATATATTATCTCTCCTATGGGGATGAGAGGATGTTTCCCGTAAATGGGGTGGACTGAGACTGTATTGTATCGGGGGTGAGAAGGGTGGTTACCGACTGGTTGTGTATACAAATAGTTCGTTTCGAAGGTAGATAGGATCTCAGCCAAATGAGTAGACTCCATAAGACAAGACAACCAAAAGGAACATCAACATTATTAAGTTTGAACATTTAAAGCGTTTAGGAACATCTACGTGTTATGTTTTCCTTTTGTTGAAGGTTTAAGTCTGAAACGCTTTTAGTAGTTTCGGGTACCAAGTTTGTTTCGTTAGTCAGTTGTGTTTATCTGTGATTATATTGTTGGCGAATGGCAAACTTGAACTTCTAAAGGGGAAGTATTTATTATGGATGTCGTCAAATGATAGTTAAAGTAGACAATAATCACTATCGTTCGGAGGATCGCGAGCGTTGATAATTGAGCGACGAAACAACTGGTAATGGAATAATTGATTTTGTTCGGAAAATGGAGTAGATGATCATGTATTGATTATTAATTTAAAAGGGGCCAATTCATAGGGTTAAGTATCTGTTGACCCCAAGCGTTTATGTTAGAGGTGAATCATTGATTTTACGCAATGAAGAAAACATAAATCATGCCCTCGTTTTTGGGATAAGAATTGTAGAATTAGAATGTGTCAATCGGTTACGTTCGTAATGCGTTATTACATTTAGGAGGTATTTCACAATCCTCCTCATAGATTACCCGTACCCATACGATAACCTACATTTTAGATTAATTAAATACGATATATTTATATTATTAAGTCTGAGTTTACTATTCCGTACTTGAACCTATGAATAGTGGCTATAAATAGAATAAGTTTGCTGAGTTTTTTTTATCTGTTGCGAGTTATTATTGGTTTGTTTATTGATCTACGTTAGCATGGATAAGCTACCAGGAAGATGGTGAAATACCCCCTCAGTGTTATTATAATAATTTACATATCTAACAAAAGGTTTATTTTTGACGATATTAATAATTTGTTAAATTCTTACTGATGTACATATAATATTTATTTTGCAATATGGAGCTAATAAATGTAATATATTTTGTGGGTACACAAGTGAAGAAATATTTTTGAAGTAAAAAAAAATCATATTTTTTTTTATGGTTTCCTAAAAATCTCGAAAGCCTGCTATATAGAAGCACCACTGACATAATATATTATATATTTATTCATGTTACATTAGCTTCACACGGAAGACCCTGAAGCAAATAATTTTCCGCATGGCATAATAAGTCATATTTGGGGTTGCCGTATGGAGGGGGTTTTGAGGAACTGAAGGAGATGGGGTTCTGGGAAAAAAGTATGAAGGGTGCGTAGGAATCTAGGGGTGAGTATGTCCAGGAGTGATATGAATTCATTCCCGGCTGCGGTGCAAGGCTGTAGATCGAGATAAATCCCAATCCGGTACATCAGGTCAAGAGGGTAGACGCATATGCCGCCAAGGACAAACAGCACACCATGAACCCGGGTACCCCTGCTTTTTCGCCAAATGTGGCGAACTACTTGGGAAGTCCCATGGCAGAGGTGTTAGTTATCCGCTGAATGGTTCCCGTGGTGACAGCCCCCATATTCGCTTCCAAAATAAATTTAAAACAGAAAAGGCTTCAAGAATCTGAAAAATTATACAAATATTTTGGTTCCGCTGTCCTGAGTTTTGTACGTTTTCCATTAAATTAAAGCGACATTTAACCGAAATTTTTGTACATTAAAATATTCCCTTTTGTTCCATAGAGACGTTCAGTCCACCCTGTGTTGAGCCGAGAGAAGGGTGTGATAAACTATAATATACTTGTCAGTTTGACTAAGGGTTGCTTTTAACTTGAACTTTGCGGCTTGGAAGCGGACGTGGGAGGGTTGGGAATAAATTTCCCAAAATAATACCGGCCTTATAAATGCGCCTTAAATGAAAGGCATATTCAATGAAATAGAATAAAGTTCACCCCCTAAATGTGTTCCATGACGGAATATTTGGAAGAGCATAAATATTGCCCACCTTCCGGGAAGAGAGAAATTAGGCACATACTCCTAAAATAACAATCGAATAATCGGGATGTTCACAATTATTATTGTCTGTACCTATAACTGAAAAGATAAACTAATAGAAGGGTCTTGTTAAAGCGTCTGTTGATGTATGCTTATTTATACCTCACTTTGAATGAAATATATTAAACGTTTTTTCTATTATTTTTAATTTTAATTTATTTTATAAATTCAATAATATTATTATTTAATGTATAAAAACAGTTTATTATAAACGAGTTCTGCTTCGTAATTATTATCATATGTTACAGCTGTTTCGCCCTTTAAAGGCATTATCAAACTGTCAAGTTTCGCCCTCTAAAGGCATTATCAAACTGTCAAGTTGAAATCAAACTGTCAAGTCAAACTTGACAGTTTGATAATGCCTTTAGAGGGCGAAACAACTGTAACACATGATAATAATTACGAAGCAGAACTCGTTTATAATAAACTGTTTTTATACATTAAATAATAATATTGTATATTGAATTTATAAAATAAATTAAAATTAAAATGTAGTTCTACAAAATAAACTTAATAACAATAAATAAAAAAATAATATATAAAACTTTTTGAAATACCATCTTTCTTTAATAGGGAAGCATTTTCATAGGTTCTGTCTGGAAGTTGAAAGGTCTTCTACTCGTATACATAAAGAAAATTGAATATGCTACTTACTGTTTGGTAGTCGAAATATCTTATACTTGTATATGTAACTCCGTTTTAGTTAATAGAAATAAAACAATAAGTATGTACAAAATATGACTTTTCTAATTTAATATCTTTGAACTTGTATATTTATCAGCGTTTAAAATCTTTTTCAAAGTAAACAAAGTGATAATAATATTTGAAATAACTACATAAAAAATATCACTTTTCTCAATCACAATTTCGACAGCCAACAATAATTGGTATTTGGTGCACGTAGTCTTTGTTTTTCTATATTTGGTTCTTTGACTTATATGACTTTGTAGTGTGGACTTTGACTTATATCTTTTGTAGTGTGGATGTTGGACAGCTTCAGAAGATGAATCATGGCCGTCAACTTCATGAATCCGTTTCAGTAGCTTTAGTCGCGCGGGGTGTAGCGTACCCTAACGCGCTCTCCAAGCCAAACCACACGTAATCGAGCACCTCCCGCGACTAAGCTATAGCGCGGTAAATTAAAAATTGAAAAAGGTATAGGCTTTCAAATACGTTCTGGGGTGTTTGGTACCCCATGCGAGCATTTAAGGGTTAATGTTACTTCTAGGGATTAACCGTTCGGTGGACCGTGCCTGTATTATTTCAAATTATAAAACCAGAAACGAGCTTACAAAACGAAACTATTACATTACTACTATAAAAGGAAAATAGAAGAATGTAACAATGACTCCAGAAAAATATGGAAGATTATCAAAGAAATCACTAACTCTGAACCCTCCTACAACAAGAAAATGATTGGAGAATTAAACATTGACATGATTCCTACTTCTTTTGCAGAGTATCCTGACAAAATTCTGGAATATATTAATAAATTTTTCACTAACATAGGCTCGCAATTGGCAAATAAAATCACAAAACCAATTACTTATGAAAAGGAAATAGAAAATAATGAAGACTTAATCCAAGATAACACACTAAATCTAAACCAAATAACTAGCAACGAACTTAGAAAAGTGATTGCTTCACTAGATAACAACACTTCTTCGGGAAATGATCCTATCTCAATCAAAACTATAAAACATCTCCAAGATGAGTTGATCCTCCCCCTGACATACCTTATAAATCTCTCTATATCAAAGGGGATTTTTCCTTCTTGTCTAAAAAATGCTACAGTTTTACCAATTTATAAAAATGGAAGCAAAAATGATATAAATAATTATCGCCCTATAAGTATCCTAAGCACTTTCTCAAAAATCCTAGAAAAAATTTTGAAAAGCCAAATCGTTCACTTTCTGGAATTTAATAAAAAAATTTCCCCGACACAATATGGATTTCGGGAAAGTTTGAGTACCGTGAACGCCATTGAACATTTTACAAGAATAGCCATAAAAAGTTTAGACGATGGCAAAAAATGTCTGGCTGTTTTTATAGACCTAAAAAAAGCCTTTGACACAATAGATCATAAAATTCTTCTCACAAAACTTAAAAAAATTGGCATATCTGGCACTCCACTAAATTTACTGATGACGTACTTGACAGGACGAACACAACAAGTACAAATAGGTCAACAAAAAAGCAATCCTCTTCCAATAAACTACGGCGTCCCTCAAGGAAGTGTCTTGGGACCAATCTTATTTCTCATCTACATAAATGAAATTACCAAACTTCCCATCAATGGAAACATAATTAGTTTTGCCGATGATACTGTTATGTTATTCCACGAAAAGGACTGGATGGACACTTATAAAGAGGCTGAACATGGACTAACTGTACTTCAAAATTGGCTTCGGATGAACTCTCTTACGCTCAATGTAATTAAAACTAATTATCTAGCCTTTTCAATAAACTCAAGAGGTCAACCGGGTAAAGAATACACTCTCAAATTGCACGAGTGTCAAAACAATAAGTCACATTGCTCTTGCCCTATTATAACAAAGGCAAAAAGTATTAAATATCTAGGAGTGGAAATAGACGAAAACCTTAGATGGGACATACACATAAATGGAATCACTAAAAAGCTCACGAGACTTGTGTATTTCTTCAAAAACCTAAGAAACATACTACCTAGGAAAGACATAAAAAAAGTTTTTTATGCCTTATGTCATTCCCGTCTTGAGTACGGAATTCTAGTATGGGGATCTGCTACAGCCAATCATATTAACCACTTAGATATTGCTCAGAAGAGCATTATAAAAACCATACTAAAATTACCCATCAGAACCCCCTCAAAAGATATTTTTAAGTGTTTTGACGTTCTTAATTTAAAACAAATATATGCCAAGAATATTCTTATACATCATTTTAAAAACAGAAAATCTCCTAATGAAACTCGGATACATGACACAAGAGCCTCAAAAAAGGATATACGAGATGTTCCAAAATTCAAGACAAGTTTTGGCCAAAGAAACCACATATATCTTGCAACTAAACTATACAACATCCTTCCTCCAAGTCTGAAAAAGATAGAAAAGATAAATAAGTTTAAGGAAAAAATCAAAACATGGGTGAAAGAAATTAATGCAGACATACTAGAGAATGTATTAAAAACATCATAGAAACTAAATAACGGAAAATCAAAGAAATCTACCAGTCCGCCTCAGCACAGGACCACCTAGTGAGGAGGACTAAGAACAAACGGATTAAATATTTATATATATCATCATATCTTGTAATTGTCATATAACCTGTAACTAAATAGTCACTAATAAAAAAAAAAAAAAAAAAAAAACATAATTTAAGCTATTAAATCAACCGTTCTTAGAACCCGTGGATTAGACGTTTCAATAAAATGTGGATAGTTTTAAGTCGACTTCGAAGTTCAATATCGAATAATAAGTAGTTTTAAACTTGTAATTTAATGAAAGTGACAGATTAATAAGTGCTGGCGATTTTGATTTTACTTTTTAAGTACCGCCCAAGAGTCTTAACTGCTTCTAACCATCTGGATCCACCGAGACTACGGAATTCCCAATTAAAGTATAAGTAAGTAAATGATGGGTAAGAGGAAGGTTGAAAATACCTGCCTTTTAAATCTGGTCCCCAACCACGGCTAAAACCATTTCAAGAAACGTTTCGATTCTGAATGGTGGTCTTTCACCAGAACATTTCTGAAAGTAATTTTTACCTACTCTGGAATAAATCGCAAAAACACTGCAATATTTCGGTTTTAAATAAATGAACTGTGAAGTAACACAATTTATTAAATAAAATTAACTTGAGCAAGTCGGATTTTGAACCCACTACCTCCGGTTTCATTTCCAAGTAATCGATCTTGTAGTATTTAATTTTTCCATTTTCGATCCTGAATGGCGGTCTTTCACCGGAGCGATACTGATAGTATCTACTACTCTGGAAGGTGCCACAAACAAACTGTATATTATTTTAAATACATGAATTGTGAAATAACACAAATTAATCAAATAAGATTTTATAGCGCACGGTGGGATTTGAATTCGCGACCTCTGGATTCGTAGCAAAGGATTCTAACCTTCAACCACAGAGGCCGTAAAAATACGAAACGGCTATATGATTTTTTTTGTGTGGATACCTCACAAGAGTCTCAGCTGCACCAGTCAGTGAGACTATAGCATCCCCGATTGGGGTATGTTTTGAGGATGAAGATAGTGAGGATGGAAAGGAGATGGGAAAGATTAAGGTAGAGATGTACCTGGCTATTCAGATCTGGTCATCAAATACGGCAAAGCCATTTCAAGCAACGTTTCAAATTCTGAATAGTGGTCTTACACCAGGGCGATACTGAGAGCATCTTCCACTCTATCTTATACTTAAGTTCTACCACGGACGTACAAAATATATGGACATGCCCTTACGTGTTAAAAAACGTGTTATTTCCCCCTCCCATTGGAACCATTTTTCGGAACCGGCTGGGCGTGTCCGGACCAATGTCGTGCTCTCGTCGTACATTTTACGCGCGGACGCTGTATGTCTTGAAACACATACTTAGACAATGAAGAAGACTTGGCGAATCACAAGTCTCTTTCCTCTCTTCGCCCCGCCATAGTTGGTTTTTACCCCTCATCTGTAAGTTCTCGTCTAGTTATTTGTATGTCTATGAGTTCTACCTTCTACTATACTGGCTAACAGAAACTTATACGAGAATTTTAAATCTAGTAAAGCATTTAATTTTTTTCTAATTCAAGTCTTTAGTCTTTCACCATCTTCAACATTCCCAAACAAGGTTCTAAAAAAAAGCAGATACCTGTATTGTAAAAAAAATGTTTTTGAAAATAATATTATTTTTTAAATTATTACAACACAATTCCTGTAAAAGTCAGTATAAAGTGATAAAATCAATGTTTCCGAATACATACCCTTCTGCATTCAATTATTCGCCCATTAATCATTCGAATATCTGGTGATAAATAATATTATTGACAAACTAATTGTGCGAATCAAAACGGATTTACGGTGAGGTAATCGATAATTTCAATCAATTGGTAAAACAATATAAAAATATTCATTCACGATAAAAATGTTATTTTACATGTGCAATCCATATAACTTATTTTTGTATGTTCGATCAACATCAGGTTTTTAAAATTATTGCACAAGAGAAGTATTTTTGCAGATTTTCGTTTGAATCTCAGTTTTCGTAATAATTTAAACGCTCGCATGTCACATGGAAGGCCATTAAAATGACCATTCCGTCATCTACGCGTAAGAAGAGTGTCTGTGGCGGGCGGCCCCGTGTTGGACACCGGGTCAGATATGGTTTGAATTTCTCCTAAATGTGCCTCCCACAAACATGCGGCACATTGTTACATACTGGAGCAGTTCACCACGCTATGGGTTTCGACGTAATCCATAATGCCGTCATTATGGATTACGTCGAAAGTGTTGTTAATCTCAATTTGCTTTTGACAACCCTTTTCAGTACCTTTGACAGTAGGAAAGTGATGGCTATGGGACCGTAGCTGGAAGGATGAACGATCGCCTTTTTCCAAAGATCTCATATCTTTTCACTTTTGAGTGGGAGATTGAATAATGTTGAGAACCTGGAAGTTAATTGTGCAGAACACCTCTTAAGGACCAGGTCAGGTTTTCCGTCAGGCCAAATGGCTTTGCCGACTTACAAATCTTCGGACAAAATCGTTCCGAAACTTTGATTCCTGCATTTGAAAACCGAAGTAAGAAATGGGGTAATTCCACAAATGAGGGATTTTGTTGAAAATGTACGGAATATTTAAAGATATTTTTTTGGATTTCAATCGTCCTACTAAAAATGTTTGTTTTTTTGTTTTCATTCATTATTATTGAATTTAAAAACGATCTAAAACTGACAAAATCAAAACAGCCCGTAGTTGGCAAATGGGTTTGTGACGTCACAAGCGTCGCTCATGACGTCACACGATAGCCATGTCCCAAAATATCGTTTTAGCGGTAATTCAAAGATGGGAAACTTTTAACTCGCTGTAGAAAATTTATTCGTTAACATAAAAATAAAATAAAAATGTTTAAATCATCATAATTTTTTCATTAATTTTTTCAAGCAATATAAAAACATAAAAAAATACCCCATTATTGGTATTGGAAATGGCCAGCCGACCATGAGGCTTTGTCAGAGGTGGAAAAAGGATTTCTGTAAAGGCAGACTAACTTTGGCTTGAAAAGGCTAAATATATTTGTATGTAACCGAAATTATCGCCATTGGAGCGCTCTGATTACCCCAATACATCATCATTATTTAAGTTACATATTCCAAACAGTTTTACTAGGTCAACCACCCATTTCATTGTGTAAATATTTCAACACTCACGCTTATTTGTTCATTCCCCAAACCACAAACTTCATAAGTTGAATTTTAATATTTATGGTCATGCTTACATTGCTTACATCGTATAATCGATATTTTCTAGTCCATTTCATAGGATTATGGGTTGTTAAAAGTAATTTTAGCTTATCGGTTACCGCAATCCAAAGTATAATACACCATTGACATATTTGTATTACTATACCTACCTGCAAAAAAATGCTTTCCTAGCTATTAGCCATCACGCAAAACGTTATTAGGGGTGGTTAGTGACGATGTCCAGATTCTTCCACGCCATATTATTGTTTCAAGTATTTGATTGTGCCATTATTTCCTGACAGTTTCGTTTTTCTCTAAAGCGCATTTGTGCGGTGAACTCTGATAAAAAATATAAGATAATACGACAAACTTGCATTATATTTTTACCACACTTTAAACAGCGCTCTATTCAAATTCCATGCTAAAAAAATCAACCCGTCTGTATAACCGGAAGGGCCCGGTTTCCAGTATTTCTACCGATTTATTACAAACTTTCCTTAAACACTAAGTTTTAAAGATCTTAAAAAATACTCCTATTGTAGATAATATCAAAATATTTCCCACGCCGCGCTTTCCACCGAAAGGGCAATTATATGAAATTCCCTCGATTAAAAAAAATCGCAAAGAATGCTCCTTAATTATTTTAAACACGTATGTTCCGTCATTTTCCAAGTTGTAGGTATGTATGAATAAATCCAGTGTTTCTTTAAATGCCATTTTAGACATTCCCACTAAATTTTTGCTCTATTTTAAACGAGTCGTTTTTATTAAACATTTTCGTTTAAGTATTATCGTTTTTAATATTAATGCGCTCCTTCTAACATTAATATTTACAAATCTATCCTTCTTCTTATTTTTATTGGTACTAGATAGCCAGTCCGAAATGAATCCCGTACGTGCGTTATGAATTCAGCGGCTTTAACTTTCTGTTCTTAGAAATAGTTTTTACAAAACTTTAATAAAAACTTGGTAAACCAACTGTGTTGCACCATCATTAGGAAATTTTCATTTCGATAAAATACGATGTCCGGCAGGTGTAAGAGAGACTTAGCACCTACGAAATAGGCTAGTTAGTGGTGACATTGGTTTTTATTAACATCTGCGTGGAAGGCATTTCTAGTGTGTATTATCAATTCAAAGCCTTCAATAAATCTACTTTGTAAAACCGCACAAAATTTTCAAATTGGCGATAACATTGTTCCACTGGCTCTGACCAGACCGAACTCTGTTCTAATTTACAAATTACGAGTAACTTGAGTTCAACAGTTCAGCTGTGGAACGATTTGCTGTCTTATGTGTTTCCTCCCTCCTACACGTCTCTTGGGTTTTTCCGACAGAGTCATGGGTTTTCACTTCTTCCTTTCCCCAAAAAGACCCTCCTCACAGTATCCCAAAGATTACATAGGAACTGTAATGAATAAGTAGGGCTTGTAATATTTTTTATTAACATCATCTCAATTACAGGAATATTATAAATTTTTTGAAGAAAACTTCTTCGGAAAGGTTTTCACTTTGTGATGGCATTATTTATTTTAATAAAAAGACAAATAACTTTGTTTACATCAGTTTTATTGGTACACAATCAACATGTTTCGTAAACAATGTTTACTTCATCAGGTGTACCTGTGTACCAATAAAAGTGATGTAAACAAAGTTATTTGTCTTTTTATTAAAATATTTTAAACTTTAAATAGGTAAATGGATGTCATATCTAAAAAGCAAGCGGGAAGTCTTAATGTAATCGTTGGAAATACGTGACTAAATCCGTAAGAATTCAATGTAAAATACGAATATCTGATAACATTCTGATACCGCTCACACATTCAAATATAAAATAAATCACAGAATACAACAAACAATAATCGCGTAAATTTCCCTGCAAATTGATTGAAGTCTTCGTTCCCGTTCGACTGTCATATTTTTATGGCACGCGTGTTGAATACCTTATGGTAGAAATTCACTTCTTCTTATAAACACTATATACGAACGGCAAAGGAAACACTGAAATATATTATAATAGATTATCCCTTCACGAGCACTCGAAACTGGATGGGTTGAAAAGAAAAAATTATGTTCAAACTAAACAGATATTTATAGTATGTCGTAGAATTTTGTAACAGTTTCTGTCTCAGAACAGTAACGGGAATCTTGTAACAGTTTCTGTCTCAACAATGTCGGAACGGTTGATATTTTTGTTAAATTACTTCCACTCAGGAGGCCCTGAGAAAAACGATTTCCCTCAGGGTCTGTGTCAACTTAGGGGTTGCTGTTGGAGGGTCTTTTTAAGGAAAGGAATGAGAGGAAGTTCTGGGGAGGAAGAAGGTATTTGGAATCATTGTATCGTATGTCCTATGATTACATCTCTCGAACTGCAGTGCAATGCGATGGGTCGAGGGAGATCTTTAACAAAAACGGCGCCCTACAAATTATCCAACTATCGTTTTTATTAATGGGGAGGTCAAAATGCCTCCCTCCTATTACTTTAATACACAGTCTACTGTATATTGGAAAGATATTCCGATAAATCAAATTTATTTTACAACTATGATGACGACCTTAGTGGCCTAACGGTAAAGACACAATTTTTCTAATCCAGCGGTTCGAAGCCCTCGGTACGCAAATAAATTTTACGACCGGTGTGTTCTGGGGGTGTAGCTCTTGACTCATTGGCAATCCGAAGGTCTCGGGATCGAATCCTCTCGCGCGTGGGCAAATATATATATTTTTTTATTAATTTGTGTTATTTCACAATTAACTTATAAAAAAATAATATATTTTGTATTTGCGACACGTTCCAGAGTGGAAAAAACTTTTAGTATCGCCCTGGTGTAAGACCACCATTCAGAATGGAAACATTGCTTGAAATGGCATTAGCCGTGTTTGGTGATCAAATCTTAATAACCAGGTACTTCCCCACCTTCCTATTCCCCATTTCCTTTCCCTCCCCACTACCTTCAGACTAACAACATACCCCAATTGGGGATGCCGTAGTCTCACTGGCTCCAGACGGAAGCAGTTGAGACTCTTGTGAGATATTTACATAAAAAAAGTAAAAAAAAAGTCTCTCTCAATCCGTCCAGCCACACAGTAAGTAGGCAGACGCATCCGCTACCAAGATCCGGGCAAAATTAACCCCATGAACCCGGCCCTCCCAACTACGTCAACAAAAGTGGCGAATCACTTGGGGTGACCTATGGCAGAGGTTTTGGTTATCCAATGAATGATTTCCGGGTGGCGGTACCCTTCTTCTGTAAGACATTGTGTGACATTTGAATTTCGACGAAACAGCCCGTCCTTAGTTCTTTCGTTAGTAAAAGAGTAGGTACCTACCTAAATTGGTATTTAAAAAAAAATTCTAGGACGCGAAGGGACGTGGAGGGCGGTCTTTTTATTCGTATTTCTATGGTTATCACAGAAATTCGGCTCTTCATATAAACACAGTATGGCTGGTTGACTTGCTTGGTGGATGCGAACGGTAGGTATTTAGAATCGCGCCTCTACTCCACTTGAAGAATACAGCGCCACGCGTGACTGGAATGTGGCGACATCTTGCGCTGTAGTGAGACACTATTGTCGAACGCAAAAATTTTAGAAATGTTGATATGGACGTGTTAGGCCATATTAATGTAGCTTGGATTTTGAGATATAAAATCTCGAATGCTTCGGGAATTTTATAAAATTTAGAATGAAAATGCAAAATGATTTTACATGAAAGAAATGTCTTCGAAATTAATGTTTTAGCTAAGTTAGAGCACATAATTGTGTTCACTTTGTAGCCGAGCAACGAACAACTATAAAAATACTATTTTTAACCGATTTTATACAATGGTATCACCGGCCACCACTCTCTGGCCAGGTGCATGAGAATGCACATTCATTCCGGTTTTAGCGTTCGTTCCCTCTGCCTGCTTTTCCTCTAAGCAAGATAATTATTAAATCTGTGCAAAATATTGTAACACCAAGTTTCATTGTAAATATTTTTTGACTCGCGTTAAATCAAGAGTTATTATTGAAAACCTCCACAACACACGCATCCAGTTTACAGATGTGGCAAGGTTTGTACACTGTCAAACCCTCTGGATAAAATATCAAAATATAACCATATTACCAAAACTCAACAAATTTCTTTTAACCGTTGAAGAAGAATGATATTATACATTAATAAATCTAAACGTAACATGAAACAAAAAAAGACATGCCTACATAATAAAAAAAAAATGGTGCAACTAGGAGTCAAACTCAGGACCTCTCTTTGGTTGGTCTGGACGAGACAACAGAGATATAAGTTACAAAAATTGTAATCGTTCAAAAAGATACGAGCCAAAACGATTTTGGAATTAATTAATTAGGTAATTCTTAAATTGAAATATGACATCGATAAAACATATGGATAATAGCCAGGTTTCAATTTTCAATAGCTCAGTGGCTGTGTGTTTTTCCTGCAAGACGGAGTTCCTGGTTTTAATCACCATTTGCGACCGTTAACATTTTAATTTTCTTCGTCTTGTTCTGTTTCATGTTTCGCTTAAATTTATTTATATTATCTTTTTCCTCGGTGTATACCTACTGTCTATTGAAAAGATGTTTCAATAAATGAAATAATTAAAAAAAATTATAAATACAATGATGACCTTAGTGGCTTACTGGTAAAGATACATTTCTTCTAATCCATAGGTTAAGGGTTCGACGTCCATGCAAGCAAATATTTTTTTGTGATTATTTTGACACAAACATTATTTTAAACTTTAAAATGAAAGTGTCACAATTTTTTCACTTTTCAGGTCGAAAGATACCCTGCTTATCGCAATTGAGATTACCATTTAGAATTAAAGCATCGCCCATAATTTTAATTGGCTTTAACCGTGTTCGGGACCAGATCTGAATATTTAAGTGTTTCAAACCTTAATTTACCCCACATCCCCATACCTACGACATAACCCCATAGTCTCACTAGCTCCAGACTGTGTGATCTTCACACATATTTTTTTTTATGAATTGTAAAATACAATCAAAATGCTAACAATGAAGAAAAATGTTTGTGATAACCGCGACAGAGTCCAAATAGCTGGAAGCTGGTGAGATTTATAAATTCCTAACAGGTATAGAAGAATTTTGGGTATGAGAAAGTGGAGGAGGAGATGAAAAGATAATAGAAGAGCGAAACAACAAAAACAACTTTGGTCTACTTAGAAATTTCAGCTTTAAAAATAAACCCCTCTTGATGGAATTCATAAAAAAACATTTCTGAGTAGAAACTACTTATGTCGTATCCTTTAACTTTAAAAATAAGTACACCTAAAGGGGACAATCAATATTTTATACTTATTTTTATGTTTTTCTCACGAGATTTTTCAATTTAAGGGAAGGCGTCCTTGAGGTGATTTTACATAAAAACAGCGCTGTACAGATTATCCAATTATTGTAACATTCATGTAGGGCAGTAGTATTCAACCCGTGGTACGCGTACTCCAAGGGGTACGCGAAGCCAAATTGGGGGTACGCAACATCGTAGAATGCATGTAGAAGAACTGGTTAAAAATGCCCGAAGTCATGTTAAACTCTGTTACATTAATTGTATTTGTGTGACTTGATTGTTAAATTCTTGTATAGATGACAGATTGATAGAGGGTACGGGGTATAACAAATTTTTGGCAAGAGTCAAGGGGTACGCAGGCTCAAAAAGGTGGACAACCGCTGATGTAGGGTATGTAAAATACATTACATTTGATCGGTTAGTGGCTGAGATGACATCGCGTTTAGATCCCACCCAAGTGCCCCGTGTACGATTTCTCGGCTGGCTAAGACCTCCATCACGACACAAGCAACGTTTTCCGCTTATTGTGGTGGTAGTGGGAGATTTTAAAATATTCTCAGGTTATTCGTAACCCGGGAATATTCTTCTTTCTATAAAAAAAAAATACACAACATCAAACTAATTATTTTTTACAGATAATATGTATATTATAATATACTTTCTGGCGAGGATATCTTCAACTGCAAACGAAATGAACATAAGATCTGTATATCTATATGAGAGTCAACCGTAATACCTATTATGATGACGTTCTTTTTTATTTTAAATTTAATGTTTTTCTATTATTTATGTTGGGAAAATCTGTATCTATCGTGATTAATTGTTGGGTTAGTATACCATGTTATGCTCCCTCTTTTTTTATCCTGCTTATACATACATATAATGAGACTCAAACCGAACTACGAATAATGGGAAAGAAATGAAGCAACAGAAAACCACGCGAAACATCACTGGCAGTTCCTTTTCTATAATTCTTGGTTCGGTACGTGGTTTAATAATTACGTTGCAAGCATGTATACGCAGCCTTAAGGGCAGATGTGATCTAGGAGAAAGCGCATAATAACCGAAAAATGAATCAGGATAATACTGCCCGTCATGAAAATTTCAAATCATTTGAAATTTTAAAGAAATGAACTTCAAAACTGTATTTTATTTTATTTATTTAGAAAACGAGCTCTCATAAGTTTCCATACATTAAAAGTATTTTATTTGTGGTATGTATCAATCGCCATGTACTGCAGCGGGAGGGATGGATTCATAGGTCCGTTACTGCTAGACACACTAACCCTCAGATTCTTACCTATCCTCATACATTTTTCTTTCCCAAAATTTCCCCTTCTTCATTTCCTTTAAAAGACTCCCCAAACGTCAATGGAGAATTAAGTGTTAACTTTCATGATATTACTAAAGAAAAAGATAAGACTAATAATACAGCTACCTGCTGCAGCACACATACTTTTTTACAATAAGTTTAGAATACTTTGAGCATAGAATAGTCTGATATTCTTTAATATTTATGTATTGTCCCTTTCAATAAAGAAAAAAATTAGACTTATAATACAGCTACCTGCTGCAGCACACATACTTTTTTACAATAAGTTTACTTTGAGCATAGAATAGTCTGATTTTCTTTAATATTTATATATTGTCCCTTTCATTAAATGTAGCGTCCTTTCCAATGCTGTCCATTTATGAAAAAGATAAAATACATGGTTTTTAAGACTGCGAAAAGCAATAAATGATTATGAGAGAACATATTTTTTTTCCAATAATAAAATAATTAAACTTTCCAATACATATCCAACTTCAATAAAAAGTTATTTAATTTATTTACTAGAGCTTCTACAACGAAAATGTCCCCTTTATACCACTTCTACCCTAGGTACATAAATAAAATAAAATTATAGTGGTAAAAACAAAGTAATTAATAATTTGAATTAAAATAAGATGCCTGGCCTGCTGGCACTGAAACTAAACTAAAGAAAATAACATTATAAGAAAAATCTTTTCAATACAACAAAGTTCCACTAATAAATTCAGGTCTATATCTAATAACATAGTCTGCACAATAGACACGTTGACATAGTAGCGGTACAGGATAGTAAGGGGTAAATTTGGAAAATCCAAGACATCTCACACGGAAACCTGTCAGTGGCCTGTCCACGCGTCAGAAAACCTTCTGATTTATTCGTGATTTATTACCAGACGGTATAGCAATATAATATATATCCAAAAGCATTTCAATAAACAGTAAAAAAACGTAAACAATTTCTTTCGTTGGCATTGCAATGCATGCCACGTACTCAGTGGTAATCAATAAAAATATCCACTCGAAACACGTCTCCTCTTCGCACCACAACGCTAAGGTCACATTGATGAATAATAAATTGTTTATCACTTTGAACTTGGATAACACCTCTCTAATTGAACTCTCGCCATGTTATAGACATCTCCACGCTTATCCGTTGGTGATGAGGTGCAATCTTTATCGATCCAGGGCTTACTTCTGAGCGGAGACTCGAGATGGCTAGGGATAACGTGCATGCATAATGACTAGAGACGTGGGAGATGATGTTTATTCAACATCACATTTAGGAGCGAAGTGATCTCGGTGTTATGGAGAAGATTAGTTCAACAGAGACTAGAGTTTACCAACCAGCATTAATTAGACAAGTTAAGTTGTGCAGCGCATGCAAAATCTCGCCTACATTCAATAAATACACAATGTAATGTTTACGCCTGATAGTGAGTAATATTATTTTGAACAAGGTTTTAACAGATTGTTTACACATGAATGACAACAGTATTATTATGAATCGATATCAATTGAATATGATGCAAAGGAGCTACAAAATAGATAAATAATACAATTTAAAAAAAGACAGAAAAAGTACAATAGTGGGAGCTTTGTTTGGCTTTTGTTTTAGACCGAGAGTTCTAAAATAATGCCTCAAAATAAAATAATAAATTTAACAGATAGGTATATATCCTTTATTGAAATTTAAAAAGGCAATTAATATTGTAAACAATTTCTGTAAACGATCCATATATTTCGATGAGATGAAATCAAACAATGAAGGAAACCAAAGGAAATACATCACGTGAAAACGGCACGTCGTTCAACAAACGATTTCCATATCAGTATTATCATACTCGACATTCTATGTGTATATTTATAAATTTTGTTACAATAAATTACATTTTACAACACAATTTGATAATGTTGGCCTCAATGGGTGGTTTACCCGTGCTGAGGGCCCCATTTTACAATACAACATTAAATAAGATGAAGTAATAAATTTAAATAAAATACAGTCAGTAAAGAAAAAAAAACTCAAATTCGGTGTGCACGATTACGATTATGTATAATGATGTGAGTTTTATAATGGTACTGTGTGTTACGCGTTCTTGTAATGTGGCTTTTTTGTTCTTAAATCTCTTTAATTTGATATCTTAATTTTTTTTTTCGTCATTTTTTGTATCAAGTGAAAGATCGTGGAATGCTTTTACTACCTGGTATTTATAGTGTCTTTGTCGTGTTAACCATACCTTGTGTTAACCATAAGAGGTTTAATGTTTTTTTTGTACACATGTGTAATTGTTCCATTAGTAACAGTTTGTGTTTGATGTAATTGTTTTTTCTTTGCTAAAAAATGTAGTAAAGTATTGTTTTAACGTATAATTAGCGTAACTCCAGTACATCAAACATGTTGAATATTTGGTCTCTATCAGCCAGTCTCTATTACCTTTTATGACATGCTAAAATATTTTTTTAATTTTTATTTATTCACTGATTTGTTAATTACATAATTTGAAGATTTTTAGACCACCATACTAGGCACATGCCCGTGAAGTGGTGGTCGATTGTTGTTAACTATCTTATTTGCTTGCATATTTTTATTTTTGAATTCTGCTACACTATCCAATGTGCAATTATACTTTATCTGTGAAAAAAATTACTTTAAAATTAATAATGTTTATTTTTAACTTTATGAGTAAAACCTCAAATTGTAACATTTAATTAAATGAAGACAATGTAAGCGAAACTCAATCGAAAATCTGGAGATAGAAAAATCAGAAAAAGATATTGGCACCTCTGGGACTCGAACCCAGGACCTCTCGCTTTCCGGGCGAAAAGCGAGAGGTCCTGGGTTTGAGTCCCAGAGGTACCAATATCTTTTTCTGATTTTTCTGTTTCCAGATTTTCGATTGAGTTTCGCTTACGTTGTCTTCATTTAATTAAATGTTTAAAATTAATGTTCGTCACTTAAAAGTTTTAATAAGTTTGCCAAACGATGTCATTTATTAGTTTAACTAATGAACACAGTGTGCTCACCAAAGGGTAAGCTAAATTTGTTGGAATTTTGTTGGAATTCTCTCCTTGCACACATTCCTCGCACCTAATATATTCCTTATTCACCCCTCTTGGACCCATATTCAGGCATAGCACTCTACTAATCTAGGCTTTTGCAATCCTGGCGGATAATTTTTAGGGATGGTTAAGTCATCTATTTTGATATTGGAAACTGCAAAGCTATCCAAAAAGTTGAATCTTGAAGGAAGTTGAAGCAACCAATAAGAAATTTCTGTTTTATTCTTGTTTGCAACTGAAGCTTGCACTCGCAGAGAGATATTAATATTTACTACCAATTAAATTACATTGTTTAAGAAAGTAGATTAGATTGTTTTTAAATATGTGTTTATTTATTTAATTTCAGCAAAAAAACATATCTCAACCATACAACCATACGTACACCGATAAAGTTCAACCATAAATTTCGTTCATACAAATTATACACAGCGAAATGTTTGAGCACAGTCGACGGCAGCGCCCCTGGCGGTGGAAAACCAAACCTTTGTTGGTTTCTTTCTTCACGTAATTACGTCTGCATCACAAGTAGGTGGAATTAAACCAACGCTCCGCTACCGACAGAGATGGATTAGGAATAAACCAGCCCGATTTAAAAAAAAAAGTTTTTCTTTTTTAATACGGTTCTGAACGGAAATGCTATGAAGTATTTTTAAAGCCGTTTGAAGAAATGATATTCACGCCTGCCAGTTTGTTAAAGTTTTATTTTGTGATTTAAAAAAAAATTAAATAAGGTAACTAAAATTTTTTTTTTGTATCTTTATTTGATAAAGCCTGTACGTTGTTATTCGAATTCCACCAAATTTATTTTAATTTAATTTTTATTATTACTATTAACAGTTACGTTACATTTTGTTATTGTTAAAGATGATGGAAAATACTATTAGTGCACACATTTAAACACTTAAACTAACTTTGGTAAAAATATCTATAAGGCAATTTAATTATAGGGTTAGTTATATTAAAGTTTTTAAATCGTTGGAAAAAGTGAAGCTAAGAAATATTACCGTTAATAACAATAATGTGCAATCCCACACGATCCAAAAGACGGGTGCCTATAGTTATAAAATTTGATAGTGTGTATATATAAAATGAAAATCCAATAAATATTAAGAAACCAAGGAAAATAAGTTAGGAGTGGCGCTTGGTGTTGTAAGGCTGCGTTCAGAACCTTGTTGTCGGAGGCCATCGCACTCAGGCTCCAACGACCAAGTGTCTCATCAGGCCGGCGAATCCCTTCAGTCCTAGTTCAGTAAAGCGCTGCTGTAGCTTCTGTTTCCAAATATAATTCTGCAAGCGATATATTAGATCAGTAGTCGTTCCATCGAGCTGATTAGGTAGTGATACCGTAATATTTGGCTAAAACAAATGCAATTTATGATTTTTGTCACAAATATTACACGAATTTGTGCACGAACGTATGATTGTTATTGCACTAAATTATGTAAAATCGACCACAATAACACGGGCATCAGCCTAGCATGGTGGTCGAAAATCCATTTATAATGTAACCATATATGTATGCTATGAATAAAGAAATATATTTAAAAAAATATATATTTTTTTACATTATTGCTGCATTGGAAGAAGTTTCGCGCAAACATTTTAGACAATATTCTGACACTTCTCCTTTGCCGTTCAAAATAACCATCGTCCTTGCATTCTTAATAAGTAATTTTTGAATAATGAGCTATCACTAAGAAAAATAAAATCCATTGTTTTTTCCTGAAAACGTTTACTTTTCTGGATTGCATTATAAGCGATATAGGTTGGTAATAGCTTTTTTTTAATATTGTTCTTTTTAAAACAGTTTTGCACAACGTTCAGACTCTAAGGATGGGTTGATTAACAGAATTTAAATAATGCATCAATTTACGGAGCGATTTCTTAAGTTCTATGAATGTCCATTCAAGTTCTTTTATTATTTCGGTTATCTGAAACAACTGGACCTTAATGATTTATCGTAACATAATTTGAATAAGACTTTCACAGAGCTTACAAAATATTTTTGAAATTGGATGAATTGTTCAAATTCTATTAAACAATTGGCAAATAAAAATCTTTATATCAGATTATCAGAATATGTATGTGTCGTTGGCCCATATAAATTAGTAACAGGTTATCCAGTGCGCCTCTGTCTCCATATTAAATTGTTTTCATGGGACGGGCAGGCAAAAGAAGATGTGTAATTTGTCAAAAACCTTGAAACATTTGAAATCAGCCATCTTGCGCCGGCCTCAGAAATAATTACCCGACAATGACGCGCTGGATTATGATTGATCTGCTCAGCGGGAACAGGTGCGCCGTTTTTATATTCGCAAAATAATATACACTATACAACCTTAATTCTACTTAATGTGTACCTACCAAAATTTTTGAATTTAACACCTAAAATTACCTTACCTAACTAAAAATCGGTGCTTGTGATTGCAATTCTTTGCGTCGACGTGATAACCATGTTTCGGACTGTGAGATTAAAATTTTTAATCAATAAAAAAGGGATTTTAATTGATATGCTGGCTAAGTCCTCCATCCCTTTCTAAAACAAAATTTTCCGTGAAAGATGACGGCAGTCGGAGGAATTCAAATATTGTAAGGAAATATTTGCCTTTCTTTAGCTAATATCTTTTTAACTACGTATCTACAATTTGTTCTCAATCTGTAAGTTGATACTTAAGTATCGGAGTCGATCCTTTAGAATGCTGGATGAGCGTCCTTCCCACTGGGAGATCGACAACCTAATTAATAATTGAATGTATCAACTGTACTAGCGAGATAACTGATTTTCGTGCTGGGTGCGGTCTTTTAGATATCATAAAAATTTCTTGTGGTTCTCTGAGTGGTTTGTTTTATTTTTCCCTTAAATGTCATGTACATCAAAACTAAAATTTCCTCTGAGATCATAATATTTTTGTAAGAATTTTTTAAAATCATAATATTTCCTCTAAAATCATAATGTTTTTAAAAACTTACCTTCCGTATTATTAAATTTATATTTCATGTCTCATTTTGCTTTTAATTTCAATTTGGGAGGCGGATACGGATACCGCTGTCCCGGGAACCTCCAATACCTCTGCCATAGGTTGCTCTAAGCGTTCGGTCTGGTGACGTAGCAGGGAAGGCCGGGTTTACGGGGTAATGTTTGTCCGGGTATCGGCCGCAAATTTGTCTGCCCACCAACTGGAGATCAGATGGGATCTTCGGGATCGGAAGGAACTGGTTGAGTGGGATTTTTGGACCTCTCCAGCTGAAATTTCTTGACCTACCACTTTCAATCGCAGTGGGAGGGATGAATTCAAAAGTTCGTCACTCTTGGACACACTGAATACAGATTCCTACTCACCCCTCATTCTTCTTTCCTTCTCAGAACTTTCTATGTATGTTTACCGCACTCAAAAGACGCTCCCCAAAGATGACATGGGCCCTGAGAGGAATTATATTCTTCAGGGCCTTCTATGTGGAGTTAACGTAAAAAAATAATGAATCGTTCAATTTGTCCTAAGAAAAGTCACTATCTAAATGAAAATAATTCTTTCAAGCAGGCACGTAAGTACCATGAGATTGAAAAGATGAGAATAAAAATGTCCAAATAATCAAGCCGATTCCACATTTAACGGCCACCTTTTTGAACCAGAAACGGAACGTACAAAAATGTTTGCAAACAGATGAGATGAAAAACGGTAGAGTTAAAGCAGAGCTAAAAACTTCACTCCACCCAGTCTGCAATTTTGGTACCGAAATATTTTGCCATGAGGTACTGTGATGAGAGTGTTTAGTATATACTCTCAGTCTCATCTTGAAGAAATACCGTCATTGGAAATCGACCTGTGTTGCTTTAAATGTTTATTTACACTTATTGTTTTTGACTCACAGTCTCATCTTGTCGAAATACCGTCGTTGGAAATCGACTCATATTGTTTTAAATGTATTTTTGACTTATTTATTAACTCTCAGTCACATCTTGATGAAATACCGTCATTGGAAAACGACTCGTGTTGCTTTAAATGTATATTTAGCCTGATTATTATTGATTCGCATATTATCTTATTATCTTTATTCCGTCTATGAACCGGCTGACCCTCTGGGGACTTCCTGCCACGACTCCGTAGTTAATCAGGTTTATGAGATAGGATCAGTTTTTATCGATGCTGATCTTGTGTCTAAATATTTAAAACGGCTCGATTCCAGCAAGGGTGCTGGGCCAGATGGTATCCTACCATTGTTCATTACCGAGTGTGCAAATCATTTGTCAATTCCGTTATCAATACTGTATAATATATCGCTTAAGACTGGTACATTTCCAAATATATGGAAAAGAGCCTACATCACACCAATTCATAAATCGGGAACTAAGTGCGAAGCAGATAATTATAGACCCATTTCCAAGCTCTGCATTTTTTCAAAGGTGTTCGAAAACATAGTATATGACCAGTTATTCCCTGTGGTAAAGAATTCGATCAACGAATTTCAGCACGGATTCTTTGCAGGTCGCTCTGTTGCTACAAATCTTATAACATTTATAAACTTCTTGTATGCCTCTATGGATAAACGTGTGCAAGTTGATACAATTTATACTGACTATAGCAAAGCCTTTGACAAGATCAACCACAGGATCCTGCTTAGAAAACTTGCTAATCATGGTATTCATGGAGATCTCCTTCGTTGATTATCTTCATACATAACAAACAGGTCCCAGGCTGTGACAGTAGGTGGATTTTCTTCCATCTGGAAAATCATTACTTCTGGTGTGACTCAGGGGTCCATTTTGGGTCCTTTGCTTTTCTCTATCTATATAAATGATATTACGACATGTTTTCACAACGCTCAAATTTTACTATTTGCCGACGATATGAAGATATACCTTCCTATAAGCTCCCATGACTGTTCTGTGCGTTTACAAGAAGATCTTGACCGACTGACGGATTACTGTCTCAGAAATAAGCTTTTTATCAATATTTCCAAATGATGCAAAGTCACATTCACACGTAACCATATAAAAATACTGCATGAATACACCATTTCTGGATCGCTGTTAACAAATAAAGATTATATACGTGACCTTGGGGTTATTTTGGACTCTAAACTTACCTTTGATAAAAACGTTGATAATATTGTCACCAAAGCAACAAAGAGTCTAGGCTTTGTACTGAGAACATGCAAATTTTTCAAAAACACTAAGAGTTATCTGATTCTGTACAATTCACATATTCGTCCTCACCTGAAATACTGTTCACAGGTTTGGAACCCGCGCTATATTGTTTATGTTAACAGATTAGAAAGAGTTCAGGAGCGATTTCTCAAATTCCTCAATTTTAAATCATTCAACATATACAATTCTTACAACGAAATCGAGAAACATTTTCGAATCTCAAATCTGCTCAGTAGGAGGCTTGTCGCTGATCAGATGCTCCCGTACAAAATTATTAACTCAAAAGTTGACTGCCCGGAGCTGCTAAATAAAATAAATTTCCACACGCCGACTCGATACAGCAGACAAAATACCCTTTTCTACATTGATAGATGCAACACTAATTCCAACCAAAATGAATTTATACAAAGGACATGTAAATACTATAATAATAAACTTGCACATATAGACTCACTTGCTGACATATTCACTGCTAGTTACTGTCGTTACAGAATTTCTTTGTATTACATTCTATGTAGGTGCGAATAACACATAACACATATTCATGACTAAATTTATTTACCTAATATTTTTATATTACTTGCGTGGCAACTTTCCCTTATCCCTCTCCTCCCCTTATCCGTCCCAACCCAAATACCTATTTCACAGTCTATTTAAGTATTGTTTTAATTATTTTATTATTGTGTATATAACATTTTTATCACTTGTTGAATTAACATCTGTTTTATTATTTTTTTTAAATTGCTGCTTAGTTCTGTTTTTATTTTTTGTTTATCTTAAATTTTCTAGTTAACATTCAGTTACTTTTATGTTTCTAAATACCTATCTGTGAACATTAATAATTGGTCTGTTTTTTTGCCATCCTCTTATGTATATTTTATTACTAAGACTGTTTATGTTCCTTAAATAAATAAATCTCTTCTTTTTGAAATACCGTAATTGGAAATCGACTCATATTGCTTTAAATGTATTTTTGCCTTATTTAATAACTCGCAGTCTCATCTTGAAGAAATACCGTTATTGGAAAACGATTCGTGTTACTTTAAATGTATTCTTAGCCTGATTGTTATTGACTCACATATTATCTTATTATCTCATCTTGTTGAAAAGCCGTCATTGGAAATCGACCCATATTGCTTTTAATGTATTTTATCCTTATTTATTAACTCTCAGTCTGATCTTGATGGAAATACCGTCATTAGAAATTCACTCATGTCGCTATAAATGTATTTCTTGCCGTTTTATTATTTTTATTTTTTTTTATTGTCATCTTGATGAAATACCGTAATTGGAAATTGAATCGTGTTGCTTAAAATGTATTTTAGCTATATTATTGACCATATCCGAATTGCAACGTTATTCAAGAATTTTATTTTCATCCATATCCTTCCCTCTCTTCGCCTTTTCAGCCTATTGTTTGGTACACACACAACTAAAAGGAAAGGAAAACAAATAAGTGGAAGTGGCGAATAAGGAACTGAAATTGCCGCTTTGGATTAGGAACAATGCATTTCCACAATGGCAAAGGTTGCGAAAAAATAATACCTACCAATCCATTAAAAATTATGACACAACCTTATTTTTAAAATGAAGGTAAAATTATCCACAGAAAAGACATTTCCTTTGGGAATAACTCGTTGTTTTTTTATGAAAAGGAATCTCTTTAATTAAGTCTAAATGAAAATTAATTATTAGATTCACAGTAAATTTATCAAATATTTATTTAAGTTTCCTGCTCGAAATATACTTTCAGATTTGTACAGCATTAATAATACATTTTTTAGAAAAATCTTGGAAAAAATAAACAAAAAAATATAAATTGGTATTTGTATGTATGTGAAAGGAATTTGAAATTCGGTAGAGCATGAAGAAATAACGGAATTATTAAGAAATTGAAAAGAATAAATAATTACTCCCGGAAATAATTTCGGTATGAACAAAGCAAACAAAATGAAATAAAGCGAATTTATCAGATATTTCTCCTTTTCATTCCCGTAATATCTGCAAAACCGAACAAAGAAAACGAATATATTATAATTGAATGTCGAGAGCGGGGCTAAAAGCTTCTTACGAATATGTATTAAGTAGGTTCCTACAGATAATAAATTGAAAGCTCATAAAGGAATCGATCACTTACAAGACAAATGGTAGAAAATGAAGTTCACCTTGTAATGGGGTGCCACTCTTGGCTTTTGACTCCAATTGTGATGAACCCTACCTAGCTGATTTACTTTTCTAAGCTTCTACCTCGTAGTTTAAATCTCGTAGCTCCTGTCTCGTAGCCACGCTCATAATTCTACCCTTATGTCCTACTGATCACACCACTAGGTATGATGGCCTGACTCAACCCTCCTTTCGGTTTATTTCTACCTCAGGCTCGTGATTTCTAAACCCCTATACCTTATAATCTAGCTAAACCTACCCTATCTTCTTAAATCCCTGCGATTTTCTCACAGTAATCAAGATTTAAGATTTTTGTTCACATTATTTCTATAATCTGCGTTGTGTAATTTTTTTGTTTTAGATTTTACATCTGTTTGCATACTTTATATGCACACATATGTAGAGAAGATAATGTATTACGTGTGGTAACCCATAGATTCTTTTAGAGAAAGGGTGAGAATTTTCCGATCAATTTATTTATTATTATTTTAGAATATTTAACCGAGTTTGATAAACTACCCCCGCCCTAAACCTTGTGTCTATTTGATTTCCATAGGAATTTAGTGTGTTTATTTAATTCTTCCTATCACCGCTGATACATCGATAACATAAACAACAGTTAATAAATTAAACATTTCAAGAAAGCAAACCTTACCTTAGGATGATCGAACTCGAAGGTCCAGTTTTCTCAATTGAAGTCCTTGTCTGCAACTTCTCCTAACATAATGTGTTTGTAGTCATAGTTAGTGCTATTGGTTAGTATTCGCAAAATTGTTGAAAGAGCAGGAATGGAGGGATATGGGGAGGGGATAATATGTTTGCTTAAAAAGTCGGCACCTCCGCTAACCAAGTGAAAACCGATGAACAACAATTTCAAACCGGATTCTCCCAAGTACGTTTGCTAAGCTTATCCTTAAGTCCGAGTTTTACTCTCTTCGACGAGCGTCTCTTGTTACGAAAGGGGCTCTTCACGCCAGATGGGGGAATACCAAGTCTTCATGCCGTTTTTCTGCCTCACTCCGACTTCCATCTCCGCCGGATTGAATTTAACTCTACTGAGTCTAGAAGGGGTATTTCATGTCTTCCCTTATCATGCCTCTATCCGTTAAATGTGGCGTAAGCTTGTGAAGGGCAGATCCTTCCTCCCACGTAACCGACCCAGCGTTACATTCCACCTCTGACTAGCTGACATAAAACTCACCTCGTGAACCTTATGTTTGCTTTCAGGTTCGACAAGACTCACGGTATGCAAATAACCTGTGGCTTTAATGCCGCGTCAGCGTACTGTCCGCATACGTCCTTCCTCTTCCCCGCATGCCCACCTCGACAATACCGCCACAAGATCAAAGCCGTCCGTTCGAGAAAGGTTGACACTTACATTTCCAGATGGCTCATACCTACATACAGAAGCCTTGAAGTTTACGTTCGAAGACAAGTTAGGATTCAGGACTGTATGAGTATTTGAACACCAGTGTTGTTTAAATGAGGTCACTAGCTCCTCGTGTGTTAGGTATTTAGGATAATGGGTATTTATGGGTT